>ML675601.1:88678661-88712698 GCA_007922155.1 Mesoclemmys tuberculata
TCATATTGGTCCCTTCTGACCTATGAGTCTATGAGTCTATGAGTTAGAAAACACACTTAGGGCTATCTTGTGCTCTGCATTACCACATGTCCCCTGCATAAGGGGGAGCAAGAACCTTCCCACACATTATGTCCCTTCACAGACATTGGGTTTGGGTGTGCCAGTGCTCTACCCACCCCACTAGTACATCCGCATATGGGTGGGGAGAGTTGGGAGTGGGTTGAGCTGAGCAGTAACACGGGAAGGACAATAATTTGCTGCTGTTATAAGCCAACAGCAAATTACTGCCTCTCCCTGGAGCATGGAAGGAGCAGAAAGGGACCTATGGCTGAGTTATTGTTCCTTTTCAAGGGTGCTCCTGAGGCATTGCAGTAATGTGTTACCACTTACAATGGGCTGTGCCCTTAGGGCAAAAATTAACCATTACTCTATTGTGTGTAAAAATGTTTTTAAAAAATCAAATGTATTTTCTGATTGCAAATGAAAAATGGATTAGATAAGGGGAGTGAGGTAATAGGCTGTTTCTCGTTGTATAGCACAGGTCACAAGCTCTCAAAGGGAAGAGATGCAGGCACTCAGTCAGATCTGCATGGTAATAAGCAGCTGGCTCAGATGGGGTTTTATACCTTCTCTAAGAGTGAGAGTACTGTGAAATTCCACCTCAGACAGGGGAGGGCACGAGGCCCAATAGTGAAGCGGGTGCACTCAGAGAGCCCAGAAAGGGGACTGAGGTGCAGGCAGCCCATCACATCTGGCCAAAATTGTTTAAATTATCAAAACAGAAAAAAAAATCACTTGTTTTTCCGACTTTGTTTGGGCCTTTTTTCAACCAGCTCTAATTACAACTCTTGAATTTTAAACTTTCCCGGGAAGCAGTGGCTGCTTTTGCTGATCAGTTTAGAGGCAGAATATTAGATTAGCACTTGGGTTACTTCCCTTCTGCATTATTCATTTTGAAAAGAGGACTTGGGCATGCAGTGCCAGCTCAGCTAGCTGGGTAGAGAGAGTGGGTGAGCCAGATGAGGAACAACCTCCTACCCCTTCCAGAAGAGCAGCAGTCGGTAGCAGGAGGACAGTCTTCAGCATGAGACTCAGTGCAAGGCAGGAGTTTGAATAGCTACTCATGCCAACCTGGTCAGAGGTTTTGACAGGATGACAAGGAGTGATCCACTCCCAGGGCTTCCAGAGTTGAGGAGAAGGAAGAGGAGGGGGGGGGAATTGCATTTTAGGGTTCCTGGAAGACTCGGAATGGGTGGGGAGGGGAGATTTGAAGTGCTTGTGCTTGGCATAACGGTAAGATTCCAGATGAGTGTTTAGGTACAAACTCTGGATATAGCAAAAGATTACAGGTTGGAAGCACAGCTGGAGAGTATTAAATAAACTACAGCAGAAGGGGCCAGGATGAGTTAATTGAATCTACTAGCAATGCTTATAACCCACCAGCAAGCCCACCAACCTTGGTTAGGTAGCATTCCTGCTCCTATTACAAGTACTTCCATCTGTTCCTTCACTCAGCCTAAATAGATGAATTTCATTACTCCTCCACTTCCTAGTGAGGGGGATGGGTTTGTGGGGGACTCAGAAGTGAAGTTTGGTGTCTGCCTTACCTCTGGTTTGAGCACTTTGGGATTTGGTTCCAACTCTTACTCAAAAATTGACTCTGAGTTTGTGCTACAGGAAACAGGTCTCAGTCAGTTTTTCTCAGGACAGTGATTTGGATAGACTTTTGAACTCTTCTTTGAAATCTGCTTTGAGATTGTCAGACTTTAATAATGGATCTATGACTCAAATACAGACTTTTCTACAGGTTCTTTATCTGGCACTGCCCCTGGTTTTGAACAGTGTGTAAGGTTGCAAAAAAGCTTATTAGTAAAATGTTTACACACATTTCTGAAATCAAAGCATCTTTCTTCAATTCCAAAGTCATGTTGCGGGGCCTATGGCAAGAGTTTAAAGACCCTCAAGAAAATTGGTTAACTGATAGTCTGTCTTCTATAGCTTCAAATAGTGAGATTGATTCCCACCCCTGCATGTACTCAGTGCAGAGGCTCTCAGGTAGGAGTTGTCACTGTGGTTGGTAGTATTGAAACTGGCTCTCTCCTGTAAGTTATTCTAAACCTTTATCACTTTCTGCTGTATCCCCTTCCACATCTGTATATAAGCCTTTGCTCATGGCTCCAGATATTCATTATAGCCTGGCTAAAAACCCTAGCATTCTTAGAGCAGAGACCCCTAAGAATGCATGGGCAGTGGCATTGATTTTCAACAGAAAAAGGGGGGGAAGGGGACAGAGACTCAGATGCATGTACAAAGTCAGATTTATCTGCTACTTGAACGAGCAGTATTTTACTCTTTACTAGAGATCAAATTATAAAGGTTAAAAGACTCTTTGACTTAGGCCTACAAGATTGTGTGTTAAATTGGTGGGCAGTTAAGAAGATCTGGTGTGTGAGAGATTTTCTTCATTTCAGAGGATCCAGGATAAATAAGGTTAAAAGGGACCAGTCTGGGAAAGATTATCTCAACTGTTCCCCTGCCAGTTAAATTTTAAAAGAAGGGATAAGGGTGAGGACTCTTCTAAAAAAAACGGTTGGTCTGTATCCTGTGGTTCAAGTGTAGTAACCTGGGCCTTGGCATTAGCACCTGCTGCAGCCATCCTGGGGAAAGAGACAGCCAATGAGAGGGAGATCCCTGAGCCATTAGTGATTATCTTTGAAAAGTCATGGAAGACAGGAAAGATTTCAAAGAACTGGAAGAGGGCAAAGATAGTGTCAATCTATGAAAAGGGGAATAAGGACAACCGGGGGAATTACCAGGAAAGGTAATGGAGCAAATAATTAAGCAATTATTCTCCTTCGACTGATTGCTCATATCCATTCCAATATAGGGGAGTGCACGCCATCATGCACGGGTTCCCAGAACTTTTTTCCCCTTAACAGACCCCATGTGGTTGGCTCAGGTGCCCGCGTAGTACCGCGCTCATGCCGTGATACTTAAGGCACCGACCTCAGTTCCCTCTTTCCGCCCGTGACGGTTATTGGAACGACTCTTGCTCTCACAAGTATCTTCCCCCTTTTTATTCAAGTAGTTAGCTGTTAGTGTTAAGTGTTAGTGTTAGGTAGTTAGTTAGATTATATAGGAGCCTTTAAGGGGCTCAGGGTGGACGGGCCATGCCCGGATCACCTGGCTTCAAGTGACAAGGCTTTTCCAGTTAGCGACCTTTATGACCGCTGCCTCTAGTGCCTGGGAGAGCAGCATAGGAAGTATAAGTGCAAGGTCTGTAAGACTTTCAAGCCCCGGACTCAGAAGGAGTGGGACATTCGGCTGAAAGCCATGTTAACGGCAGTGGGGATCCAGCCTGCTTCCGAACCGCCATGATCTACATTGGCACCGAGCATCAACTTGGTGCAGAGCTTGCCCCCGGCACTGGCACCTTCTCAAACTTCTCCAGTGCCGAAAAAGAAGAGGCGGCAGCGTGCAGAGTGAGTACACTCCCCTGTGTCGTTGACACCAGCAGGGTTGAATCTAGAGGTACACCGGCCATGGCCTGTTGAGCTTGCTCCAGCGCCTGCATCTCCGTGAAGGAAGCCTCCCCCGACTCCTGGGAATGGGGGAGCGCCCCTGCAGGTGTATTGACACCAGAGGCTTACCGGGTGGCAAGGGCCTTGATAGCCTTGCCCACACCTCCACCTCCCCTCGGCCAAGGGAGAGAGGGCCAGTGTCCAGGGGTAAGCTCGCGATGGGTCCCCCAGGAGGCTGGTTGAGACCCCCATCAAGGGGAGAGTCTCCCGCCCTACAGTCACCGAGGGTAGAGCGCAGAAGCTCCCTTCCAAGCTCTGAGTCATTGTCGAGCGAGTCCTCCCCGTGGCACCAAGGTCAGTCTCTGGCACCAGAGGCATCCCATTCCCGGCGGCACCACTCGAGGGCCATCTTTCAACGTACAGACAGCAACTCGCAGTCCCCGGCACCGAGCCATTCTTTTAGGCGGCACTGGACTCTGTCTTTGATGGAGAGCCCGGCACCGGCAGACTCTCCAGCACCATGCCGCAAATCCTGGCCATCAGAGTCAGGCTTTGCACCACGCGGCTCTGAACGGCACTGCTCATGCTCCCCCAAGGATAAACAGCACCGAAAGTTGTTGGTGCTGAGGTGTCATTCATCGTCCAGTGCATTGGGAGCTTCTGCTTCGCATCGGCACTGCTAGCATCAGCACCAATGCTCTTCATCGTCCCGAGGTCATTGAAGGGCCAGTCCCTGACACAGAGCAACAAGAGCCAGAGACGGGGCCACCATCACTGCTCCAAGGACTCGAGTCCCCTGAAGAGTAGGGAGACTCAGGAGTCCCAACGACGCCCCCAGGAGCTGCACCAGTCAGTACCGATGCCGGCACCAGGGTGGACACAAGGCCCCTGGCAATGGCTTTATTGGGGTCTGTGGGGGACTCAGATGGGGCAGGGTACCATGTTGGTCCCATCGTCAGGTGCGCGCTCGATGCCTCTGGTGCCAGACAAGGAGCGTGAGGGCCATTCCTCGGAAAAGGAATCAGATCCAGGGGAGGGATCCTCGACGGGGCCCATAAGCGTGGTAGGCACCCACAGTCCTCCTCCTCTTCCCCTGATGAAGCAGCCTCCAGGGACCATAGAGTGCCCTTAAGGGACTTCAAGGCGTACCAGGAGCTGCTGAAGAGGATGGCCTCCAACCTGAACTTGGAGGTCAAGGAGCTATCAGAGGAGGAGGACCCTCTCTTTGGTGACTATGGGGTGCAGAGCCCATCAAGAGTGTCCCTGCCTGTGCATAACAGGGTCCTTAAACTGGCAAAGGCCCTGTGGCAAACCACTGCCTCGGTAGCCCCCACATCCAAGGGCACCGAGAAAAAGTACTATGTCCCAGCTGAAGGGTTTGAGTTTCTCTTCACTCATCCAGCCCCGGGAACTCTGATGATGGAGGCGGCCAATCAGCAGGACAGGCAGGAGATTCGCAGAGACTTTGCCCCAGCACTGGAGGAAGGGCTTACTATGGCAGGGGTGGCACTTTGGTCAGCTAGTGATGCCATGCACACTGCCAGCAGGACTATGGCATCTGTGGTTGCTATGAGGCAGTGTTCATGGCTGCAGTACTTGGGGCTCTCTCAGGAGGTGCAGCAGTCCATACAGGACCTCCATTTTGATGGGACGGCCCCCTTCTTGGACAAGACTGATGAGAAGCTGCATAGCCTCAAGGATTCATGAGCCCCTATATGCCCCAGGCCTCCAGGCACCAATTACAGCAGCAGGCACAACAACAACCTAGGCCACTGCCTAGACTCTATCAGCCCAGCAGGGGCAGAGATAGGAGAAGGAGGTACAGCAGGTGCAATAGGCCTAGCTCATCCTCCGGGCCTCAGAAAGGGCCCCCAAAGGTGTCTGGGAATAAGAAAGGCCAGTTTTGATAGTGTGCCCAAGAGTGGTACCCTCCCTATGCCTCTGGATCCGTCCCAACCCTTCCTGGACAGTCTGGAGCCCTTCTTCGCAGAATGGGTGGGCATTACTTCAGACCGCTGGGTTCTTTGAATAGTTCTCTGAGGGTATGCCCTTCAGTTCGGAGCCTGTTCTCCAAAAAACACTCTCCCCCCCGTCCCTCTTCAGGAACCCCTCTCAGGATCAACTCCTCTTACAGGACATTAACAACCTCCTCAACCTGAGGGTGGTGGAATTGGTCCCCCAACAAGAAATAGGGAGAGGATTTTATTCCAGATACTTCCTCATCCCCAAAGCAAAGGGGGGCGTGAGGCCCATATTGGACCTACATCGTCTAAACAAATTCATAAAACAACTCAGGTTCCACATGGTCTCCCTAGCCTCTATTATCCCTGTTCTGGATCCAGGGGATTGGTTTGTCACCCTCAGTTTGAAGGATGCATATTTCTACATATCGGTCCTTCCCAGCCACAGGCGCTTTCTCCATTTCGTGGTAGCTGGTTATCACTACCAATTTACGGTACTGATCTTTGGCCTCTCTTCCGCCCCCAGGGCGTTCACCAAGTGCATGGTGGTGGTGGCGGCCCACCTGTGGCAGCAGGGGGTCCAGTTTTTCCCTTACCTGGACAATTGGTTAATAAGGGGCACATACAGGGCCCACATGCAGGACAGCATATCCCTTACCAGTGCCACATGCAACAGGCTGGGCCTGCTCATAAAGGAGCAGAAGTCAGCGCTATCATCGTTGCAGCAAATAGAGTTCATAGAGGCCACCCTATGGATGCTATCTATCTATGGATGCTATCTATCCTATCTATGGATGCTGCACGGGCCAGAGCCTTCCTCCTGCAACGTTGGTTCAAGGCTATGGCTGCGATCATTGCCCAGCTGCACCAGTGTCCCATGACGACAGCCAGGTACTGCCTACAGCTGTTGAGACACGTGGCAGCTTACATGTATGTGGTGAGGCTGGTTCGCCTCAAGCTCAGGCCGCGCCAGTCATTTTTGGTCTCAGTGTATGTGCTCAACAGGCACCCCCATGAACAGCGTGGTCACAGTTCCCCCTTCGGTTCTGGGCTCCCTGAATTGCTGGAGGAACCCTGGGGCAGTGTTGAAGGGCATCCCCTTCAGGGATCTGGCCCTGTCGGTCACCCTTATCTCCAATGCCTTGGACATGGGGTGGGGAGCCCACATCAGTGCCAACCTGAGCACTCAGGGACTTTGGTCAGAGGAGAAGAGAAGCCTCCATATCGATGTTAAGGAACTCAGGGCCGTCAGACTGGCGTGCAAGGTGTTCCTCAGGTTCCTGATGAGCACAGTGGTACAGGTGCTGACGGACAATACCACAGCCATGTTTAATATCAATAGACAGGGGGGAGGGTGCGATCTTCAGCCCTGTGGCAGTTAGGCACAACTTTCATTTAACTGTCTCTCACCTCCCAGGGATCAGGAACAATGAGGCAGACCGCCTTAGTAGGTCGTTCCTACTCCACCACAACTGGTTGCTGCATCCAGAAGTAGTGGCTTTCATCTTCTGCAAGTGGGGTGCTCCCCAACTGGACCTGTTCACGTAATCCTGGAACAAGAAGTGCCCGAGGTTTTGCTTGCTCCGGAGTCGCGAGCCAGGCTCAGTATCCAATGCGTTCCTAATCAAATGGAAGGGGACCTCATGTAGCATTTCCCCCCATTCCACTCCTGCCCAAGGTCCTCTTGAAAATCAAGAGGGACAGAGCGGACACTCCAGCCTGGCCGAGGCAGCATTGTTACAGCATGCTCCTGGACCTCTCGATCGCCGCTCCAGTGGAGCTCCCGAGATGGCATGATCTGCTTTCCCAGGACCTTGGTCGCCTGCTGTACCTGGACGTGGACTCCCTGTGGCTGACGGAGGGAGAGAAAGCCTGCCCGGCACAGGTCCAACAAATTCTTCTGGGCAGCAGAAAACCTTCAAAACAAGTCGTGTCACGGGCCATGTGGAGATGGTTTTCCTGCTGGGCGGAGTTCCAGGGTATCCCACCGAGTCTCTCCCCTATTCAGTTCATCCTGGAGTACCTGCTACAGCTGAAACTCCAAGACCTGGCCCTAGCATCCCTGAAGGCCCACCTGGTGGCTATCTTGGCCTTCCATGAGCACTAGAGAGGAGATCCCTTTTTCCCAGCCCATGTCAGTGAGGTTCCTTAAGGGGTGGGGAAAGACTGTATTGCATTGTATTACCGGTACCTCCCTGGGATCTTAACCTGATCCTCTCCAGACTAACAGGGCCCCCTTCGAGTCCATGGCTTCATGCCCTCTACTCATTCTATTCTGGAAGGTAGCCTTCCTGGTGGCCATTGCCTCAGTCAGGAGGGTTTCTGAGATTAGAGCTTTGATCTCGGAGCCCCCCTTCACCATATTCTTTAAAGACAAGGTGCAGCTGAGACCCCACTCAGCCTTCTTGCCCAAGGTGGTCTCCCAGTTTCATTATAATCAGGATATCTTCCTCCCCGTGTTTTTTCCCAAACCACACAGTTCGGAGGAGGAGCGGAGGTTGCACTTCCTGGTTGTGAGGCGAGCCCTGGCCTACTACATCGACAGGACGAGACCCTTCCAGAAGACAACACAGCTCTTCGTTGCAGTGGCAGACCGGATGAAAGGATCCCGTCTCCACCCAGTCCATCTCCAAGTGATCACCTCCTACATCAAGTGCTGCTATGAGCTGGCAAGTATACCACTCCCAGGGATCATCACAGTGCACTCAACCAGAGCCCAGGCCTTGGCAGCAGCCTTCCTGGAGAAAGTGTCCCTGCAGGACATCTGCAAAGCTGCCACCTGGTTATCGGTGCATACCTTCATGTCCCACTACGCTATTGTCCAGCAGGCGAGGGAGGACATGGGGTTTGGCAGAGCTGTGCTGCAGGCAGATCACCGGTAACTCCTACCCACCTCCAAGGTATTGCTTTTTAATCACCTATATTGGAATGAGCAGTCACTCAAAGGAGAAATCATGGTTACTTACCAGTAACTGTTGTTCTTTGAGATGTGTTGCTCATATCCATTCCACACCCACCCTCCAGCCCTGCTGTTGGAGTTGGCAGAGAGAAAGGACTCAGGGGCCATAGGGTAGGCAGTGCCTTATGTACCGTGGCATGAGCATGGTAGTCCAGGGGGCACCTGAGCCAACCCTATGGGGTCTGCTAAGGGGAAAAAAGTTACAGCAACCCATGCACAGTGGCATGCACTCACCTATATTGGAATGGATATGAGCAACACATCTCGAAGAAAAACAGTTACTGATAAGTAACCCTGTTATTTGCAGCTACCTAGAAGTTAATAAATAACAGCATGGTCTTGTCAAGAACAAATCATTTCAAACCAACCTAATAACTTTATTGGACAGGCTAACATGCCTTTTGGATGGGGGAAAGCAGTAGATGTGGTATATCTTGACTTTAGTAAGGTTTTTGATATTGTCTCACAAGTGCCTTGAGTGAAGGGGACTGAACTAGAAGACCTCTCGATGTCTCTTCCAATCCTTCAATTCTATGATTGTGGAAGGAATCCGAATTTGTTGCCAAAATAAAAAATTCTGTATATTTTGGAAATTGGTAGCAATGGATCAAGGATAATTTAGATCAGGGATAATTTAGAAGCCCTGATCCTCAAGCATATCTGCGAGAAACATTTTTCTGTACTTTATAAAGGTAGGAGTAGGACATATTTTTTTGTCATGATTGGCTCTGGTAGCCTCCAATTCCCAGCTTCCTTCCAAAATGGCCTGCAGAATCCAATAAGGAAGGAAGTTAAAATTTTAATTGATCAACAACACTGTAATAAAGTGCCAGGGAAAGATTTATCCCTGCAGAAATATTTAAGGAGAACATTGTCTGTTGGGCACCTAGTTTGGCTAAACTTTTGTCCAATATAAATAATACAGGGATTTTTTGCTCAGGTTAGGCTACTACTATTATCAATACACTTTATAAAAAAGGGGATAGGAAAGATCTGGGTAATTATTGCCCAGTCAGTTTATTGGACATTGCTTTAAAAATTTACACCAGATATCTTTTGGGAAGAGTAAAGGATTGGACAGAAAAAATAAATTATTTGCTGAGGAACAAAATGGCTTCTGAAATGTCTGCTTCCTTACAGATAATTGTTTTATTTGTTCTTATATGATCAACAAATATTTGCCTCCTAAGGGAGGGATAACTCTATGCAGCTTTTATTGATCTAAAATCATCCTTTGATTTTATTGATAGTGACCATCTGTGGGGCAAACTGGAGATAGATGGAACAGAACACCGGTTATTTTTTCTTTTAAGAACTCTTCACAGACAAACAGTGACCAAGATTAGAATAGGCCTGGATGGGCAATTAACTGGTTCCACCTCAGCTGCAAAAGGGATTTGGCAGGACTGTCTCCTAGCTCCTTTTCTTTTTAACTTTTATATCAATTATGTTGGTTTAGGATTAAAAGGGGATCAGTGTCTTCCCCCTAAAATCATGAATTACCCTGTCTTTTTTTATTATATGCAGATGATATAGTTCTGTTATCACAAACACCAAGTGGGACTGAAGTATTTCTTAAATTCATTTGATTTATACTGCCAATGGGAGGACCTCTAGAGAAATTATTTCAATTTTAAAGAAACTGTCTTTAGTCGGAGACAGAGTTTGCATAAATGGAGGATTGGTTGGCAATATATTGAACAAGTTAGCTCTTTCCTCTTCCTGAGTATCTGGTTCCCACAAAATGGATTTTCGGATAAGCACATTCAGGTAACAAAAGACAAGGCCTCAAATTCTGTGCAAGCTGTGCTACATTTTACTTCAACTCATGGGGGCAACTTAATTGCAACAGCCCTTAGAGTGCTTGAGGCAAGGTATTCACTCAAATTTTGTATGCTGCAGATATATAGAGATGGAATGATCCCATCGCATTACAAATGATTTCTTAGGAAGTTTCTTGGTCTCCCAAATAATACCTCAGATGCTGTTCTTAGAGTGAAGACAAGAATTAATTTTATTTTGTCCAAAGTGCAACATCATAATGTTGCATTCCTATTACGTACCACAGCCTTTTGCCAAGACTATCTTAAAGGAACAGCTCAGTGGAACTTTCTCATCTAAATTTCCTTGGTTAGAGCATATTCAAATTTATTTGCATTCGCTAGGTTTCTGAAAACTGGAAATTATTAGATTTAAGTTTTAAAAATGTAAAATCCTTAATTAAATTGAGAGTAGAGGATACTAATAAACAACTGAATATGGCAGTTGTTACTATTACAAAGATGCCACCTTAGTTCCCCCTTGTTAAATAGAGTCATGAGCATGCCAAATATTTAGACAGTTTGGGCACGTTAAGGAGGGTCTTGACAGATCTCCATTTTCATCCAGGCAGACAGGTTATTCAGAAGGCAGATATACTGAAATGAATATACATCAAGAAATGTAACCACAGGTGTCCCTGACATGTGGAAAACCTACCCCATTATTATATTGCGATCTCTATTGCCATTTGAGCTTAAAGTGGCTTTCCTTGTTTTTGTCCTGGATGCCTTTTTCTATGACCTCTCAGAAAACATAATATTTGTTAGGAACTGACAATGTATCTGTGATGCAAGCAGTTGCCTTATTTGCATGGTCAGTCGCTAAAACAAGGAAAAGGCAAGTGGCACAGTGATCGTATATGGTTTAATGGTTTATATCTCTTTCCAATTTTTATTTATATGCATTTTAATATTTTATAACTTTGGATTTAGTTTTAAGTTCTGTAGCAATACTTTTTTGTGCATCGGCCTAAGATTAAGTTGCTATTCGTTGATTGTTGAATTATTATTATTATTATTTATTGTGTATACCCTCTTATAAAATGTGCGTCTACCATTAAAGATTGTGAATGAATTCTTCTTCACCTTACTTACGTGAACAGACCTAATGAAGTCAATCAGGCTGGTCACATGTGCAAGGTGAGCAGGATTTTGGCCCTCTGTGAATAAATAATTGTTTTGACTCCTCAGGTTGTCAAACCTGGACTGGAGAGAAAACATCTATATACTGAGGCAAAATCATTTCTCTTACTCAAATCGGTAATTCATTCTGGTCAGTGGATTTGCTTGTGTGAACTAAGCAAACAGGATTATGCCTTCTTTAATGGACTGATCCAAAACTCTTTCAAGTGAATAGAAAGATTTCCATTGGCTTCCATGGGCTTTGGACCAACCCCTAGCTAGTGGCACCATTCACTGTAGCTGTAATTGATTATAGGATATTTTTCCCACTCACTTTTCGGCTTCTTCTGTCATTCATATTATTTTTTAAACATTTCGGTAATTTCTTCCCCTCTTTTGTTTTAGGTTTAGATGTGGTGATTCAAATGCTTCTTCTTCAAACTGCTGAGCCAACATTTGGTAATATCACACAAGTAAGCTAAAAACGTGAGGTCTGATATGTTTAGAATGAAGGGTCAGATCCTCAGTTGAGGTCAATAGAGCTATAACAGCCTATATCAGTTGAATATTTTCCCTGAACTGCTCAAAAGGAAATTAGACCTGAACAAGACTGTGATGAGAGAAGTAGTAATTTCTCCCCTTGGCTAATTGCATACTAACTGGTTCACTAGGAAAACAAAGTATGATAAAAATGGCTGTAGAAATCTGTATTTTTACACTTGTCTGGGGAAAAAAATGCACAGTGAAGCAGAAAGTGAGTGAAAGCTGTTGTCAATTCATCCACCTGCTAATGTATGTTGGTATTGCTTGTGGCTAAATTTTGTGACAGCACAAGAATGTACAAGATATTCTCAAAGCTGTCACACACCCGTCACAACAAAGATACTTGATTTCACTTTTTACGGCATGCAGACACATTCTTAGAAGAAACCTGTTTAAAAAGCTGCACAGAGTCCTTTTAAAATACATTTTCCTAACTCACTCAGACAGCATACATGCTATATTTTAGTTTCATCATGTGAATCTATGTAGGCTACATATAAAAGGCCAGATTCTACACTGCACCTTTCAGGAATTATGGCACAGGAGGTGCTGAGAAGGCAGAGTGAGGTCTAAGGTGACTTTAAGCTCCCTTTGTGCATTCAGGTTCTGGATTGTTCCAAGGGCTGGTGCATTCTTGCATACCATCCAATCAGCTGTTCTACAATCTGTAACAGTCAGAGAGCAGTCTAGCCACACCTTTTTATTCCACCAACCAGGGCCCCAGCATGCTTCTCTACTGGGGCTGAAAGAGAATTGGATTTCTAACCTTGACCTTGCTTCTGTCCTGAGGGAATACTCCAGTGAGCCATTATGGCCCATTTACACCACAAGAGTGGTATAGGAAGGGCAGGTAAATCTGGCTTTAGATACTATGTGAGTTCAAGCAGGATTTAAAATACAACTTAGACAAAGTGAAATATTTCAATAAATGAATAAATCAATTGGTTTGACCTTCCTGGGAATGGATGATATATTCAACATAAAGTCCTAAAAGGAATTAGACTGATTATTTGTATTGCTGGTGAACCATAGCATTGTGTGTGTGCATGTGTTTGCAAGAGAAAGAGAGAGAGAGAGAAAACCACAACCAGTACTGTGATATCTAGCAGAGCAGATGTTCAGGTGATAGAGACACACCTTTTCTTAAGCCAGTGGTATATGCATGTCTGAGAAGGCAGCAAGTGTTATTAGCAGTAAAAGGGCTGGAAACTTGATCCTAGCCAAATTTTGCTTAACAAAAGAGAGAGAACTTAACTTTTCACGTTCTGATTATCCATTAGTCTGCGTAGGAGCAATTATTTATCCAGCTAACCTAACAAGAAAGAGCTACAAGTAATCTCAGAGTGTATAGAGGAAGAAGCAGACATACTGGGAGGAATTAGATCCTATTTTCTTGTCACCAAACATGCAATAGACTTAGTGCAGTAATACTTTATTTATACTAGCTTCAGAGAGAACAGAATCTACCTCATTCTTTCAAAATTGCATAAATTAAAGCTGCTGACATAGGTCCTGATTCAGCAAGGTTTTTCAGCATGATATGGCTAGAGGCATTCTATATGTACTGTCACACCAAATCCTGAGCATAATGCTTCTCAAATGATCCATCAATGAGTGAAGGGAAGTATGTGGTGACCGTACCTGACAATGCTCCTAGTGATGCCTCAGAAATTCATGGATTTGCAGGATTGAGCCAGATCTGAGAACTTCACTACATGATGCCTGGACAGAAGCCATCAACTGTGGTCACTCTGAGTGGAACAACAGTCCTCATTAGACTTTGCATATTTGACTGACTTCACTTTAATACTTGAGTAATCCATAAAGTAAAGCACCTGGAGCATCCTAAACTACAAGATGCGTCTCTTGGGTGGCAAATTAGAGACCCAGAGTATGGGCTGCTCCAAATATATTGAATAAGGAGCCATGGACCTGTGATTGTAAGTCAAGCTAGCTACTTTTCCAAATGGAAAAAATGTCAGTTATGGAATCAACCCTGATACAAGAGTCTGTCTTCTGTCTTAATTAGCCAGCCTAAAGGAGAACATGGCCTTTCCAAATAATCAAGGTGACAGTAAATGAGTTAAAATGGAAGTATGAAGATGGTGAACAAAACACAGGAGGGAGTTCATCTCCTGAAACAAGATAACCTAACAGCAAAAACTAAACCTAGAATTGTGTACTGGAAAGTGAGAACAACGTGGGAAAATGAGTCAGTTTAGTATTAGTATTCTTGGAGGGAGCAAAATGAGATGGACTGGATATGGAAGACTTCATTCAGACAGTATAACAGTATTCTCTTCAGGAAGACAAAATGCTACTCATAGAGAGGGAGCTTGACTACACCTTGACAAAAAGGTAACACAAGCACTGCAGGAATGGGAACCAGTTGACTGACAAATTATAAGAGCACATTTTGTTACAAATCATGCTAACGTAACTATTAACCAATGTTACAAACCTACCCAGATCACGATGAGCAGGTAAAAGACATTCCACAACAAATTGAAAGATGTACTAAACCAGGTTCATGCTTATGATGTCGTTCTGGTGATGCAGAATGTCAAAGTTGGTAAGGATAACTTCAGATAAAAGCATTGCATGGGTAAACACAGAACTGGGGGGGTGGCTAGACAATGGCAAAAGATTCATTAGGCGGTATGTATAACTTGTTTAGTTGGAGAAAATTCTTTCCTCATCATCAGAAATCAAAAACTAACATGGAAGTCAAAAGATAGAGTTACTGAGAAACAATTGGATCACCAATGGAAAAGAGATAGCACATGAGAAAACCGTTGAGAAGGATGTTGATGTCATGGAAACAGACTATCACAGAGCAAGAGCAGACGTTCGACAAATGGAGTTTTCAAAGACTTGGTGGGTGAAAAGGGAAATGTATACTGTGCCCCTTTCAGGGCTGCAGTAAATTTCTTCTATATCAGAGCAAGAGTGGAACAGAAAAGGAATTGTGAATGAGTCACAATTTCTTCCTTGGTGCTCTTTCTGGAGCAATATAGCTGTATACCTCACCACATTTCGGGTGGAGCCTAAAGGGTCAGTCTGGTCTTTCGTTTATGAAGGGCTTTACAATCCTCAGATGAAAGAAGCTAGATAAGGACTGCCTTTTGAATCCCGTTATAATGTTGGATGAGCACTTACTTACACCAATGGTTCAGTTGACTTCAACGGGACTACATGCGTGAGTAAGCGTGCCCACCAATATCAAGGGTGCACAATTGAGTCGAATGTAATAAGTGCTTTCCTTTTTCTATTCATCCTAGGCCAGATTCTGGAACACTTTTTCAAAGTGAGTAGTACTCCACTGACTTCAATGAAACACTCAAAGTAAATTACAACTCAGCATAAATAAGAGTGGTGGAACATGGCATCTGTTAGCTGCAGGTGCTGGGACTACTGAGAAGTCAGCTTAGTCAGCTCCTAGAAGAAGGGAGCGTTTTCTATTTTATTCCCTAATGAAGGGGGCACAACTGGGAGGTGGTAAGGGAGAAAGATGTGCCATGCTAATAGCTCACCCTCCCAAATAGCACTCTGAAATACTGGTAGGGACATATAGCAAGATCTCCCTGGCTACAATGTGTGTAGTAATGCCCCCAGGAATATTGTTTCTTAAAAATATAATTTACCTTTTTAGTAAAAACTAAAGCTTCTGTCTGTAGTGTTAGAGCATTTACTTAAAAATAAGGATACTAAGAATCCATCCTCTGAACTTGTAGTGTAATACTGACATTTGGCTTTCATTTTCCCTGATGTTTCATATTACTGTTGATGAGGCAAACTCAGTGTGGGAAAAGAATATCACGTCTTTGTTTTCCATTTGAAATGTTGGAAATGCTACAGCAATCTATCTGGTATTATTCTGACTACTACAATGCCAGCACTGAAAAATATGGTTGTTGTTAATTCATATATATTAGTCCTTGCTTGGTCGGAAACCTGTAGTATTACTTTCAAGTAACAAATTTGTTGGGAGCAGGAATTTAACAGAGGTGAAAGGGAATTTGCAGGGACATGAAAGGGAAAATGTCCCATTGAGATGCATCATGTTCTAGTGGTTTAAATTCTTGGAAGCAGGGAGACCTGAGTCCTAGTTCAGATTGTGTGGCCTTGAGAGATTCACTTCACCTCTGCCTCAGTTTCCCTATCTGTAGAGCAAGGATAATAATACTTATCTCCCCCCTCCATCACTAGGAAGTTGTGAGGATCATTAGTTAATGTTTGCAAAGCACTTTGAGCAGCAAGGCTCTATTTAAGGCCTAAAAATTATTATTAAATAATGAAAAGTGGAAGGGACTGAGAGTAAGATTTTATCTTGGTGTGACGGAAGTTGTAAGGATGCTGATTGGTAATTTGATGATTACCAATGAGGTAAGCTAGGTCAGAGGATGAGCTTTTGCTCTGCATTTGTGCATGTGTTCAGCATCTCTGAAAATCATACTGTATGTGAGATTTTTTGGATTTGGAAATGGAATGGATCTCGTGTGTGTATGGGTAGGGTGGGACATAAGGTAGGTTAATGATTGCCGGCAAATGGGTTTGGGGGAGATCAGGTTGTCATATGCATGCATACATATAGGGAGGGGCAAATGGTTCATTTAAATACTGAAAAGAATAAAAACTAAGAAATGTATGCTAAAGGTTATTTAAAAAAAAGATTAATACTCAAAATAATACATGACAATACATAACTCAGCTACTCATGTTCACATTTCTGATGTTCTGCCACTCCTGCTTCTGGCTTTGCAGAATCAAAACCTGCTCATGGGGCTTTACAAAACCAAAATTAATCCCGTTTTGCCCTTTTGTACCATGAAGTAACAGAACATCAACAATACTGTGGCTACGTCTACATTGGGAACAACAACAACAAAATCCTATAATCCAAACTGGTAAAAGAGAAACTTATGCCGTGTTTGTCCCTGGAATCAATTAGGTTGGACCATAGCTGAAGTTAGACCATATTTATTCCATATTAATCTTTCCAAATCTGTAATATTATGTCTTTTATTTAGTCAAGGCATTTAGTATTGTATCTTGTTCTGGAAAAGAGAGTGAATATTTTATTGGGCATTTGTGGAGTATTTTAGTGGGCGTTTGTGGAGACATAAAGCATAGGATATGGTTTGTGGTTTTGTAAGATGGAGAAGAAAAGTTCTGAATTTGTTTTTATCCAGTGAAAAGAGAGCAATATGGTCTTTCAGTTTTTCCCCTACTATGTCAATTTACCCATTCTTACTGATGCTTTGACTAATGAAAGTGAATGATAATTGATGCCACATTTATATCACCATAATGGGACTAATAAATCCACTTACTTTTCAGCAAAATATTGAAATACAGTGCACTCCACTTAATTGGGACATACTTAATTTGTATATCTGCTTAATTGGGATGTTCCCAGGGATGACTGCTCCTTAATTAGGATTGTAATTCTGCTTCTTGTGAATTCCTTTGTCTGGAGAAGTGGTGCTAATTTATTATGGCTTAGATTATGTTACACTTAGTCATGCTGAGTAGTGCCCTGCTCTGTGAGTAGCCATGTTGAAACCATTGGGACTACTTGTAGAGTATGGTACTACTCAACAGGCAGGATCCAGCCTGACATGAGAGACCTGATTCTGGATGAAGCATAGGATTTCAACTGTGCAAAATAAAATCTTGTGAGATGATCTGAACTACCAAACACAGATGGCCCCTACATTCTTCCTATCGATAATAAAGAGCTCCTTGCTGAAGATGTCTGAGGGTGGTGTCTGATGGAGGAGAAGATGTCTGTTGGTGATCTAAGAAGACTTTCCATGAGGACTTGCTTTATGATAGATCTTATGTCTGAACTTTGCTCTTTCCTTATTCTACATCATTTACCATTTAATTTCTGCCTTTTCTCTGCATGAATTTTTGGCTCTGTGTTCTCAGACCAGGACATTAAATTTGGAAACCATACCACAGTGCAAATAGCTAGTGTGAGAAAGAATTTCAATTAAGTTTGGTTTTAAAAAACAAAACGTTTTAACTTGGTTTGCTGCTTAATTCAGAACATTCATCAAGGTGTGCCCCAGTTAAGGAGATTCTATTATATTGTTCAAAGACAGTATTATTTAAAAATAGACTATCTCAGGCTAGAGTAATGGTATAATTCAACCATGATTCTCAAAAACAGTATTCCCCTTCTTGGATATGCTAATGCTTATGCAAAATAGAGTACCAAATGGTAAATCATTATTGTTCTTAGAATAACATAGGTCTACATTAAGATAAGTGATCTCAGAGCTTTATTTCCCAACTTTTCTGTAATAAATATCTCTTCGCTAAAACTCCAACTTTCCAGAAGATAAAAAAATGAAAAGATTTGTACTATTTCAGTATTTAATCATACAAAAAAAGATTCCTGTGCTACAAATTAGTAGCATTAATTGATTTTGTCTAACAGCAGTAATATGTTTGAGGATGAATAGAGATTAACTGTACTAAAATCCTCCATTATAGTTTAAGTGCTTCCCCCCACAAAAAATAAAAAGTAATAGAAGACAGGAAAACTACTCACAGCTATAGCCATGTAGTTGGTAAGGATTGTTGACACTGGCTTTTTGTCAGCAGAAAACTTTGTGTGTGGGGAGTGTGCGTGTCTGTGTTGGGGGGGGAGTGTTCGGTTTGTGTGAATTTAGAGGTCATAAAAGATACTTTGATTGACAGCTCTAGACACTGAAGTCTACAGATGGATGCGCTCACTTTAACATTATTGGATTTGTGCTTTCCTTATGAGAAAGTGTGAAAAAATAACAGAAAGGTGGAAATATTCAAGTGAAATCAAATAAATATATATAGAGAGGTAGGGGTCCAGTTCCTTCAATACTCTGGAGACATACAGAAGATTTAAATATTCCTCTCAAAATACCCCTGTCATGAAGAAAGGGGTTCTCCAATTAATATAAATAGGGTGTGGTGGTTCTATGTCAGTTCCCTTCTCTGCTGTCAGCATAAGGGATGTGTTGGATGTGGGCCACAGGGCAACAAGGGATGTGGCCGGAGCACACTGAACTCTAACTATTCTCTGCTAATATAATGGCCTGTAGAGAAATGGAAGAAGCAGGTGCAATTAGAGTAGTTCAGGGGCATTGAATCAAATAGATTCATAGACCATAAAGCCGGAAAGGACCATTGTGATCATGTAGTCTGACCTCCTGCACAGGCCATAGGATTTCACTAGATTAACTCCTGTTTGAACTAGAGCATATCTTTTAGAAAGACAGCCAATCTTGATCTAGTGATTGAAAAACCACCACAAACCTTGGTAAGTTGTTCTAACAGTTAATTACCCTCATAATTAAAAAATTGCACCTTAAATAGATTTATTTTAATATGATAATCAAATTAAGCTAAATTGATTTTAGCCACTTTTAACTGTTGTAAGAGGTTGGTACTGATTTAAACAGATCAATTTTAAAACTGGTTTATTCTAATCAGTGCAATATCTGTGTGTAGACCAGTCAATGAGGCAAGCAGACTGGGAGGGGATAGGCTACTTTTCAAGTGTTAAGACTTGTATTTGAATGTAAGGTATGTTTTTTAAAGAGTTACACTGCAACACACCTATAGAAACTGCTGTTATGCAGGTACTTTCTGCATTTAAAAAAGAAAATATTTTGTCCTGTGTGGATGGTTGAGGACTTTTCTTGTTCTTTGACCACAGAGCTTTTAATAGCCTGATGTTTCCTATGTAATAATCTTGATTAGGAGTTTTAATCACTCAAACTGAGGTAGGCATTTTCTTCAAATGGCTTCAGGATAATGCCAGGAGCTGTAGACCTTGGCCCCAGTTCTGTAACCCGATCCACTAATATGTGCCCCTTCCCTCTGCAGTGGAGCCCCAGAGGTTTCTCCATGGGGGCACTGAACAGGGGGAGGAGTATAAATTTTTCAATTTGAGGGGCAACCAGCTCCTCTACGAACTGAAACTTCAGTCAACAAATATTTTATATTAAAAAAAAAAGTTGAAGACTCGGGGGGTCAGCTGTTCCCACTCCTACGCACATAGTATGATGGTGATGACAGATAACAATTTTACTATCTTATAGAACCAGAATTCTATAACAATAGGATTTAGAAATGTGCTGCGTGGGAGTCATCCTAAAAGTGCTGTGTTGAAATATAGCCTGGAAACACACTGGAAATCAACGGTAAAAAAGATCCCATACACCACTCTGTAATTAGAAACTTACTTCCAATAACTGTTGCTTTTTAGGACTTTTGCATGGCAAATTATCAAAAGTTTTATATAAAAAGAACAAACGAACGGTTGTAAGAGGCTTAATTCAGTCTATTTCCAAATGTCATGTTTTTTTGAAGATATTTATGATCTAGATTTTTAACTTGATCCTTCATATTAAAAATTACTTTGTGGACATTTTGAAAGTGTAATTTAACAAACTCAGACTATGCTTCCTGTCATACACATTCTGATTTATTCTGGGACATACAAGGTTTTATTATTTAGTGTCTGCTAACAGTTCTGTAAGATCTCTTCAAAGTAGTAGGCAAAAAGAAAAGAGTACAGATACCATATTTTCCATCTTGGATTTCATCCGTCTTTCCTTTCTGGCTAGGAAAAGTCTATAAAAAAAAAAACAACACTGTACACATCTGTGATCAGCTTTGAATGATTCTATCCAATAAAACCAAGTTTTCTTTCCAACACCCTAATCCTGGCAAGAGACAGATATGGGCAGATCTTACCACTATTCAGTGTCCAGTTAAAATCAGTGGGACTATGTGTGGTTGTGAAAATCCACCCCTCTAGATCCCTTTGAAGGATCAGGGCCCAAGGATACAAATTTCATTGTGACAGTATTTTGATCTGAAATTATTATAAACACTATGTCTTTGATACAAAACTTCCGTTCTTTTGATTGTCAACTAAATACAGTATATTGTGAGTATAGTACAGTGCTTTACTGTATTGTATGGAATCATTAAGATTTTCCCAAATAGGTGTGTACATTCATATAAATAAACTTTATTAGTGTTAAATATAGTTCTAGTAACTTTCATAAGTGTGGAATCAATATTTTGCAGTCTTCTAATGTTAATAAGAAAAATCTTTAATAAAGATAGAAAAAAAGAATGTTAGTGCTTGTTGAATTCAATATTTTGGGAGAAAAAACTTGGAAGAAATATAAAGTAAACTATTTCACTGTAGCTGGAAAGCAGTAAACATTTACTGATCCCATTTGACAATGATTAAAAAAAAAATCTTTCCAAACTTTAGACAACGACACCAAATACTATAGTATTTCTAGGAAATAGGGGTCTTAAGCCTTCTTATCTTTAGAATAATGATAATACTTGTGGGAGTTTCAAGTTAGAGGAATAAGGTCATGTCTATACCTCACCACAGATATGATGATGTTCTACTGATCCAAGTTATTTTCCACCTCATCTGTGAAGCTGTAGAAAATTGACTCATTAATGCTTCTTTGTCTCAGTGATTTCATTTCTTGTTCTTTTCCACATTAAGAATAATTACTTTCCCACAAGGCTGGCCTGTTGTGATGGAGACTACTGTTTTCCAAATGAAAATGGTCATTGATCTGCCAAAAATGGCCTAATTTATGAATTGAAGATCGTTGCACAGCTGGGAACAAATTGTGAAAAATGGCCAAGATATTCACACCACATTTGGCAGTCACAAATCCAAAGCAAGGATGGATTTCTAAATGTTTTTCCATCCATATTAAGTTATTTGCAGGCATTTATGACATTATTTTGTCTCAAATACCAACTAAAAACCATGTAAAATCTACAGTGCTCATTTGAACAATCATTTCGAACTTCTGCAGTTTGAGACTAACCGATGTCTTTGTGGTGAATGATGTGAGTTACCTGGGATGCTAGCTAGATGATAGTAAGTGTCAGTATACTCACATGTTCGTAGCTTATTTTATTTTAGGCCAGATGCTGATATCTTTGCTCATGTTGAGTGTCACCTTACTTTATAGTGTTCTCAATAATTTCATTATAACTGCTCATGGAATAAAGTGCAACTCAATACAAGAAAGGAGATCACAAGAAAGGACATCCCTTTGTTTCTTTAGATTGATATTTCCAGATTTTGCAACTGTTTAGTGTTTTGTGTTTAGCAAAATTGTGAATTTAAGCTCCCCATCTTGTCTTTTGAAGGTGTTGTGCAGGTTTCCTTTGAGGCTGAGGACTGAGAGATCAGACATAGAGGGATTGTTTTGTGAAAAGTGCTTGACCACTAGTGATATGGTGTTTTTATCTTTTATCGTTTTTCTGTGTGAGTTCATTTGAGATATTAGGGATTGTCTGATTTCACCCACATAGTTGTTATTGGGGCATTTAGTGCATTGGATGAGGTACATCACATGTTGTGATAGGCATGGATAGGATCCATGGATCTTGTGTTGTGTGTGCGGGCGGGGTGTTAATCATAGCAGTGGAGATATGTCTGCAGGTTTTGCATTTGTTAGTCTGATGCTGCTTTGAGTTGGTGAGTCCGGGTCTGTGAAGGACTTGCTTCTGATGATGAGCTTGGTGAGGCTGGGGGGTTGTTCATAGAATAGGAGAGGGAGTTTTGGAAAAATTTATTTCAAGGTGTGGTCCCCATCGAGTATGGGTTGTAATTGTTTAATGATACCCTGTATGGATTCCAGTGTAGGCTAGTAAGTGATAAATAGGGGTGTGCAGTCGGGGTTTTTTTTCTGAATTGAAGCAGGTTCTTTCTGGGTATTTGGGTGGCCCGTTCAATGGTACAATCTACTATTCTGGTGCAGTGTCTTTGTTTGGTGAAGGTGGTTTTAAGTGTGTTAAGGAGTGTATCTTGGACTTTCTCCTTGGAGCATATTCTATAGCATCTGAGGACCTGGCTGTGAATAACAGATTTCTTGGTTTGTTGGGGTAAGTACTGGATCTATGAAGGTAGATGTGGGGATCTGTGGAGTTCTTGTATACAGTGTTCTATAGGGGTGCATTGTTAAACTGATTGTGGTGGCTATGAAGTTGATGCTGGAGCGGGAGTGTTCTAGAGAGAGTTTGATGAATTGGTGGTAGCTGTTAAAGTCGTGCTGGAAATCTATGAAGACGTTTAGGTCATCTGTCCAGAGGACAAAAATATCAGAGATGTATCTCAGATATTTCATTGGTTTCATGGCGTACTAATCCAAAAATTCATCCTCAAGGTTGCCCAAGAAGAGGTTGGCATATTGGGGAGCTATCCTATACCCATGGCTGCTCCCATGGTTTGGACAAAGTATTTTGTTGTTGAATGTAAAATTGTTATGGGTGAGAATGAAATGGATGAGTTTGGTGATGTCTTTGAAGTAGTTACCTTTGTATTGTCCATTGTCTTCTAGATGTTTGAAGCAGGCAATGATGCTGTCATTGTGAGGGGTGTTGGTACATAGGGAGGTGACATCCATGGTGGTAAAGCAGGGCCCTTAGGGACAGATTTTCAGAGGTATTTAGCACTTAAAGATGCAGATAAGTGCCTAAATACCTTTACATACCTCTGGGCTTTGGAAGCCTAATGCCCATTGATAGTCAATGGGAATAAGAACCTAAGTTACTTAGACACTTTCAAACATTTTACCCCGTATCTCTTATACATCCTTCTTCATTTCTTCCTTAGACTGGTGAACTTGGACTACCTTTTAAACGCTAGTTAGGTAGGCTTATTGGCTATACCCTTAATAGTAATGAGGATGTGCAGGAAGCCTGCTTCGCTAATACTGTATGGATATTGAAGGTATCATATATATTTTATGCCTTTCTCCTTCTTAATATCTAGGTATGCAACTGTGGTTTCAGCTTTAAAAAAGGTTATGATGAAAATATGAGTGGTAGTAGACACATCCACATTTCACCAGTATACACAGCTATGTGCTAATAAGTTTATGGAAACTTACGTGTCTATAAAGTGATATGTCCGGTGATATGATTCAGGTTCAAATGGTAAAAGGAACAGGCATGTTATGCGTATATAAATGATTTCTTCTGCCATCAGAACTAACTTTAAAGAAAGCTGAGCTTCTTGCTAATCAAACTGAGTCTGTTTATGATAGAGGCTAAAATAATTGCTCTAGGGACTATAGACCATGTTCAAACATATATTTAATTAGCTGTGTAATCACTAGACAAGCATGTCCAGCAAGATGGTGGTAAATGGAATATAGTTCTTGCATCTAGTAAGATCTATGTATCTCATTATTGTCCACTTCATGAAAAAGTTATCTTTGCATTCTGGATCTTTGGTTGTATGCAGCCATCAACACAGGCTACCCTACAAAAAGGATCCAATAGCACAACTCCCTTACAAGTCAATGGTATAGGATCTGCTGTAGGATACCCAATTTGGACAGTTAGAAAAGATAAGTCATGTAATTAATATATTCCACAATTCTTATTTCATAAAACAGGAATATTGAGTTACTGTCTTTAATGTACATACTTGCAGTTCAGCTAAATTTGTTCATAAAAACTGCTTTGCCATATGGATATTTCCATCCACGGAGGAAAGCTAAACTCCACTGAACAGATGATATATTAATTCAGCTGTGTCAGTTCTGACTGAATCTACTTACCTCCAGTGTTTTCAGTGCTCAGCTTACACATCCTAAACCAAGTCTGTTAACTTACTTGAGGAAACCCAGTCCCTGTGCTTGGTTGCCTTAATGAGCTGGTGACACATAACACTGGTAATATAATTGTGGAGTTCTGTATTGTAAAATATTAGCCCAGTTCTTGGAATGGACCTTTTTACGACTTTAAACTTACAAGGAGTAAATGGATGCATTTCTTCCACACCTTCACAGAATGACCCTATTTGTTAAGCCTTTGTCTCCATGTGACAGACTACACAGAATGATACACTGAACAGTGCAGTTGCATTTGCATGCAAAATAAAATTGAGAAGAGATGATGCCTCATAAAACAGAAATTTAGACATTGGCTTTTATCTGTGAGTAAACTGTCCCAGGAACTCTAAAAGAGAGTGTGGAATAGCAGCATGAAAAGAATGGTGAGACTCTTCCGAAGGGATGCCTTCAATTGATGCTACCAGGGGAAAGCAGGTGGCTTTTGTATGTCTTATAAGGAAGCTGTGAATGACAGCAACACATGAGCACATGCTGAGGAAATGTACTTGGAGCCATGAGGCAATACGCTAGTCACTACCTTTGATTTGCAGGGCACACATCATCAGGTATAATACAAAGATAGCCATGATCTTTCAAGGTTCAGGACCCAAGGGGACCTCTCTTTGGTTTTGCTGCATGTCTTCTAGACTTGTATCATCAGAATGCTTTCCAGAAGGTGATGTCACTGATTTTGAAAGTTCAGTTTCAATTTATACTGTAATGTATTGAAGGAGACCAGCACAGCATGAAAAAACAAAAAGAGAGCTCTGTTGGAATATTAAGTTAAGCATGGTTCAAAATTGAATTTTTCCACGTGCTGTATTAGATACATTTTTTTCTTTTCTGGTCACATGATGTGAGAAAGAGGCATAAAACCCTGATTTAGATGACTTTGCAGCAATCTCTAACAGATTTTTTTCTAAGATTTACATCATAATCTTACAATTCATGCAATACTTGTAGATCCTTTATAGATTTTTTTAGGTGTTTTTTTCCTTTAAGTGTGCTCCAGGTGTACTTTGCTCTGCTGCCAGGAGCTAGAAAAACTAGCTAGCACTAATGCCTGATGGGATTTTATTGAAGGATCTCCACAAGAAGATCTGTACTGAGATTTCATCCCCCATCTTCCAAGTTGTGCCACCAAGGGGAATGAATTGGGCCTCTAATCTCACAGTATAAATCAGAAACAACTGGAGTGAAGTCAATAAAGTTACACCAGTATCAATCTTCTGTAAGTGAGGTCAGAATTAAGCCAAATCTATGACTGTTCCTTTAAACTCCTGCTCGGGTTTACTCATCATGTTCATGAAACTCATCATAGATTTATCCAAGTCAAATCAAAGCTTACAGGTCTCTCTGTTGGTGGTCAAGAATGGACTAACAAATTCAGCACTCTAAAATCATGTTACTTCCCAGGGACCTGAAGAAATGGCCTCTGAAAATCATTGGAGTTTTCCACTGATTTCAACATGCTCTTGGGTCAGGCACTGTATGCATATTAAAATAGCTCTGACATATACAGTGCTGTCTCAGCCAGTTCTCTCACATGATTCTTAATGGCAAGAGATTGTATTGATACAGTAGGACATTTTGAAACAATAGCAAAGAAAAACAAAACAAAAACAAAAAAGAAAACCCGCTATGCTGATCTATTTACCAATTATTTCTGCAAGTAGCCAGAATTAGCTTGAACATCTTTGGTTACTTTCACAACAGTAATCAAGTTCCTGGTAACAACCTTCAGTCTTAATAAAAACTGAAATAACTAATGTGGAAAAGTCAGGCCAGATGGCTAGAAAAGG
This sequence comes from Mesoclemmys tuberculata, assembly GCA_007922155.1. Lineage (NCBI taxonomy): Eukaryota > Metazoa > Chordata > Testudines > Chelidae > Mesoclemmys > Mesoclemmys tuberculata. Next base: position 88,705,058 of record ML675601.1, read on the forward strand.
GTATACTAGGGCCAATATGTGAGCCCCAAGATGCTAAAAGCCCTTTTCCCTGCAGGCAGGTGATAGGTTACTCCAGGTCAATTAGAGGCACCTGGACCCAATTAAGAGCCTAACTCAGGTGTACTTAAACCCTGCCTCCCCCCCCAAAAAAAACAGACTGGGGGAACAAAGGTTAGAAGGTTGTGGCAGCTAGAGGAGGATCACCCTGGACTGGTGGTAGTGTTCTCTACAGCTGGAGAAGTGAAGCAGGAGAGACTCTGACCCCAGCCTGTAGGAAGGACTGGTGGCCCTCTGAGCCTCCAGGGCTCCACCATGACCCCGGCAGCCCTTGGAGTGGGCCTCAGAAAGGTACCTCCCTGGGTCAGATAGTCCCAGTTTGTGTATCTGCCCTCCCCTGTGGGGCTGAAGGGTGGCCCTCAGGCCTGAAGTAAGGCCTGCACCCCACTGCTCTGTGAGAGAGGTGCTGGGGGGAAGGGAAAAGCCAAAAAGCTTGTCTGACTTGGGGTGGAATTACCTCAGACCCCTGGGCAGAAGAGACTGGCTGGCTGGTGAGACCTGGGGGATGGTGGGGGACTTGATCTACCACACTAGTCACTGCCAATGGACCTTAGTTTGCTTGCATGTAATATGAAGGATTTCAATAGGAGAGAAATATTAAGTACATGTGTGCTTCCATTTATTATCCTTAGGCCAATGGGGAAATAAAACATTTTAATTGAATGTGTAATACTGTTTGCAAACTGCTGACCTAGATGAAAAGCCCTGGAAATCATTTGTCATAAGATTTCTTACAGAACTACTAAGCATGCAACAGCCAAGTTCTGTCCTGCAAAAGATAGGTGGAGTTTACAGACCAAGATAAGTATTCTCCAAAAGGCTTAAATCGGACAAAAGTACCATAGTACAAGACATAATTGGACCTAGAAAAATAAATTGTACACAGCTATATTCTGTAACGTTATCTAGACCTCCAGTCAGCTTCCATTGTATGAGGTATGGTTAAAAAAACAAAACAACCCCCATCCTATGTTTTCTGATCTACTTAATTCTTTGGAATAGAAATGCCCTTGCACATATAATTAATCATATGGAAAAATATGTGCTGCTATTCCTTGAACACTTACATCAGAAACAGAAAATCTATGTGTCTGATTCTCTTGATGCACAGATTCAACTCTTAAATTTGTTTATCGCCTGAAGGTATTCCCCAGCAAATTTAGCTGTGCCAATTTGTTATGGACATGAAGGTCGCCTCTATGGACTAAAATTTTTATGTGACAAGAGGCTAAATGCATATGGACTATGTAATGTCTTTATTGCATTTATATTGTGTGTGTTGTACTATGATGATTAAATATAAGAAACTGCTCTTTTGAATAATCTACAACTATACTTATGATTTTGACACCTGTAAACAATTTAATGGGTAATTATTTTCCTTTAATAGATGCTTGGTATGTATTTCACAGAGGGCAGAATATTGTAGGTGGTGATAATTACATTGGGAGCTAAAGCATTCTCAAGTGTTGCATTTATTACTATTATTGTACTAAAGTGACTGAAATACAACCCAAGCTGTTGGTTAGAATTTCTTTTAATAAGGATAGTGTGAGCCAGAGGATGGTGTCAATCTCTCATAATCACAACACATCACATTCTCTTCACTCATTCACTATGGTATCCTTGCCTGGGGTTCCTCAAACCCAACGCTCTTGGTAACTTTGCGTTCTGTAAGGTGGTTTCAGGAAATAAACCAAGGGCAGTGCTGCACTTCCATCTGCTATGTGGTTGTCATAAATCACATGAAATCAGGTGCTTTCACTTGAAATGTTTGCTTTATTAGACTCTGTTACCGTCACAAGAATGCTTTTACTCAAAATCTCTGCTTTATTTAGTCTCAAGCGCATACAAACATGATAGGATTATAGAACACCTTCAAACAATAGCTATCCTGGTCTGGAGGGTTCTCAAGTAGTCAAACAACAAGGTTCAAGTGGCCAGCTATCCTCCTGTTCCTAGGGATTCCAAGAGATGTCCAGAAAGTCAAATCCAAATTCCTCAGATCTGTCGATCCCTTTTATGTTAGTAACTACTACAATTAGAATCACAACATGTCAATCAAAGAAGCAAGCACTTTTAAGCTGTTAGTTATACAGATGTGTTTTTGCAGAGTCTACAGTCTCATGGGTCTTCACACACATACACCAGAAGTCAAATATAGATAGACTTCCTGTCTCCCCAAAACCACATACTTCAGCAGTTTGAAAGAAACAAGACAGAATGGCACAGGATCATGCTCAATTTTTGTGATCACTCCCCCTCCATTCCTGGCCTGCTTAGTTATGCTAAGGCTCTTACAAAGGCCATACAGGTGCTTTTGGCAATAGGCGTAATTCCAATACTGGCAGGGTCTTCCCTAACATGTATGATGGGATTAGGAAAAATGAAGATAACCTCTCAGATTCCTTCATCCTAGAGTGCATGCTTTATTATACATGCATTGGAGCATCAGATTTAGCAGCTAATTGATATTTACTTTTTGTTGTATTTCTTGGGGGTAATACTTTTGTCTCCACTGCTGAAAGTGGAAGCACTATTTCTTTGTCATCAGACAAAGTAGTCTGAGGATAGAATTGTGTACTAAACCTTTCGAATTTCATTCTGATAAAATTAGTATTTGTATTGCTGTAGCTCCTAGAGGGCCTATGTCAAACTTGAGGCTCTACTGTGCTACATGCTGTATACACGCAAGACATAATCCCTGACCCCAGAATCTTTCAATCCAAATAAGACAAATTGTAACAAAAGGAGGAAAGGGAAGAAGGGTGGATAAGGGTAACACTGGCAGGGAGTCTGTCACTTTTTAAAAATAAAGCATAAATAAGGAAATAACGTGTCAGCAATTGCTGGTGACCAAATATCTATAATTGATGATTGTTAAGTGAGAGGATAACATCTCATCTGCAGTCTGTCATCTTACTAACTATGGATATATTGATCTGAAGAATAATCCTTTATGATTTAGTGGGGTTGCAGACGTCAATGGCACTTTGTAGCTGGTGACAGAGCATAAAGCCAACAAGAGAGTGAAATGGAATGCTTGTCCCAAAGAGCTTCAGATCTAAAGTTCTAGATCTTGGTAATTCAATCTAATGAACTCTAAACTACATTCATTGACCACAAGCACCTTATACAATAATTATACTAAATTGGTCATGATTTAAAGCAGATAAAGCTTATGGAAATCTTGTCTCTGGCTTTTTCATTGCGTTATTGTGGTTTAACATTATCTTTTTTCATAATGGTGTTTCCACAAAATATTGATTATTCCATAGCCAATGAAATTCATAATTAATAAGATGGTGGTAGAGGTAGGTTAAAAATCAGGAAGGCTCAGCTAAAATTGAAGGCCAGAAAGAGGCATAGTGGAAGAATAAAAAGGTGAAAGATCCACAAAACCATTAGAAGCCTGGTCCTGCTTCTATTCACATTATTGGCAAAACTCCAATGACTTCAGCAGGAGCAGGACTGAACCACAGCATATTACTTTGGGACTGAAAATAATCTGTTTGTTTTATCTAATCCATGCCTCTGCAGCCAGCTTTTCTTGTGTACAAGTCTCTCAAGTGTGTTTAATTTCACCTATTCTGGAACACTGCTGATGAAGAGACCTGGGACACCTCCATCAGTAATTTAGTCCATCATCTAACTGTCCTCACTGTTTAAAACCTTTTCCCTGATGTCTAATCTAAATTTTTCTTTTTAAAAATTCCAATCCATTTCTGTGTTTTGCAACTCTAAGTCTCTATGAGTAATTCTCCCTCTTAATTAACCCTCAAGAATATGTGCAAAGCTATCATTTATGGGGAAAGTGAAACAGGTAGACCTCCTTTGGCAATGGGGTTACCAGGGTCACAGCAACCTTTCCTATTGAACCATACCATACCAGAACCTCCACGTCTCTCAGGATATAGGACAAGGCAGCAGTGGCTTCTAAACAAGGGGCACACAGCCTTGTGTTCCCTCTGGCATCAATAACACCAGCCTTAAGGTGGGGAAAGATCTTTGAACGTTGGTGGGAGATGTCAGGAGTAGATGGGGATGATAGTGTGGTGGGACTGGTCAAAGTGGGAAAACTGTCAGGCAGTGACTGAATATAATAAAGGGTTAAAACAACTAATCAACATAGACTGGAAGAAGGAATGCATGGGAAACATGGGGTGGAATAAACTTGAGTTTAAAAAATACTGTTAATGAAAAATCAAAGGATGAAATAGAGTATATGAGGTAAGACTGGTACAGTCTAAATAAGCAGATGGAAAATAGGCTGTGTGTTTTGGACCAAAGAGAGGAACATTTAATGGTGGAAAAAAGATAATACAATGTTGTGCTGTTTCCTTTCACCTTGCCTTTGTCTTTCTGTTGTCAGTCCTGCAAACAAATGGACTCATGAGACTCTTACATCCCTTCAGAGTTTTACTGAAGACAGAAGGGTTTAGCAAAGATATAAGGGTCTATATTTGTATAGCTACCTGAAAGGTAAAGGTCTTAGATTGTAAGCCCTATGGGTTAGGGATCTATCTTATCCTACGGGCCTGATTCTCTTCATAGAAGGTATAAATCAATGGAGTTACAGCAGCATAAATCGCATGCAACATTGTGGAGAATGAGCCAGTGTGTCTGTAAAGCATATTTTTGAGAGCCTTTTAATAACAGTGATGATAATGTCCCAACTCCCAGTCACTTTCTCCAAAACAGGTTGACATCTCCTGGGACATTAACCCCTGGTACTTTTACCATATTTGTCTGATGAAGATTTGTTATTCATTTCTTAATAACTACATATTGCTGTCATTATTCCACTGCTTTTCCCTCTGGGGCACTAGTCTAAATACTTAGGAATTACTCGAGTCAACCCTTTCACCCTTTCTACTGATTGACACAATACTTGCTTTCTTCCTGTGTGCTGGTACCTCATCTGTTTTTCTTAATTTGTAAGAAACAACTGGTAGTGGTACTTCTGTGTTCTCTGGCAGTTCCCTTAGGAATGTTGGTGATTAATACTGCAAATATGTAATTGATCCAAGTACTCTTTCACTTTTCCCTTAAAAGCACTTTTAGTGGAAATTAATATTTTTACTTGAAATTAATATTTCGCCACTCATCATTTTCTTTTTATTAATGCCAGAGGAAAAGTAGTGTTGATTAATCACAGGCAATTTTACTTTAGCTAGCAACATATGGAGATGGAATCTCATCCATGGTTAGATCTGCTACCGTAGATCTTCTAAAAAGCAAGAGCAGGAATATTCTGCCTTGTGCACCTTGCAATACGGAGGCACTGATGATAATTTTATGCAAACGGCGATAGGTTTTACTCCCATCAGTCCAAGTGCAGAAGTCCTGTTCTTGTAAAGGTTGAAAATGGGTCCTGAATGGTTTTTAAATGCTTCTAAAGGGCATATAGTGTATGATCCAAAGCCTACTGAAGTCAATAGGAGTCTTTTCACTTACTTTGCTAGCTTCTCATTCTGATGCTTCATGAATTAGAGAGTGAATAGATGGCTGAGCTCAATCTCAAGGCTTTGTTGCTTTTCATAAGCCATTCAGCCTTTCCTCTCAAATGTTGTAATTTCATCAAACCCCCTCATGTGAGTTAATTCCAAATAGTCATATTCAACTGTATACTAAAAATGGTTTCTGTCTAGAATAAGAGACAGTGGATTGCGTACAGGGTATGGAGCCAGGAACTCCAAAGTTCTAATCTTAACTTCTGCACTCACTTGCCCTATAGCCTTTGACAAGCTCTTTGGCCTCTATTTGTGGGTTTCTCAATTTTGGGGTGCTTAGGATCTAGGGTGCTGAGCAGCCACTCAACATTTTTTCCCACAGTTGCAAAACATTTCACCCCTGCTCCCCCAGGACCATCCTAATGTCACTGACTCTTATCCATTCATCTTCTCTCACTGTCTCTTGCCCACTATGATCATTGCTGCAAGTGGTGAGCGCCTTTGTCAGTTCCTACTCATCACAGTCAGACTGATTATTTGTTTTGTCTGTTAGTATTTCTTTCACAGCTTCAGGACAGAGCCAGCCTTAGTATTGTATTGTGGGCATGAATGCAATAAATAAATAATACCCTAGATCTACCAGGATCACATTACTACACAAAGAGATTACTACACACAAATATTTGGGGGGGAGTTAGCAAGATAACTGTTTGGCCTAACCACAAACTTCACTGACTGATTTTATTTATAGTGTGTATAGGTTCTGTCCATCTGTAAACTTCTGTAGTAAGAGAAGAGGATTCCAACTGCTTGAACTGGATTCTGGGAATAGTTTCCAGAATTAAAAAAAAATTGAGGGAAAATTGTCCAAATGAGATGGGGTTCTGGAGTCAACCTGTATCTCCCTGTGAGAGGAACACTTTTATTAGAGAACAGTTACTCAATATTTATGTTTCTGTAACTAAGAACATTTATTTTCATATTGTTTGCAATGATGTATTCTGTGTAGGGTATATAAATTAAATCATACAGCCTTGAAGGGATTATAAAATTAGGTAGTTGTTGAAATTAGGCCACAAAAGAACAAATAATTGAAAAAACATTGACTTAACTCATCAACATTGTTCTGTTTTCATGCAGGATGAGATCAACTTTGAATATATAAATAAAGAAACACAAAAAGAATGGCAGAGTGTCAAGGTACTACTATATATGAAGAGTAATAACATTGGCAAGCTCTTATTTAGCATGTAGCCATATATGTAGTTTCATGAAGCACTGGAGAAGTCCATTTTTAAAATATAACTAAAATATTAAGAGAAATTTTAAAAGCTAAAGAAATTTCATATGCATCCTTTTGCAGTTGTGGTGGAATTAAAATGGCACTGTTTTGCTTAGACCAAAATGTGAGCTACTATAAAGTGACTGCAATCTGGGGAGAAATATCCTTCAGATTTAAAAAACAAACAAGCTTCTTTAAAAAAATGCACCATTTCATTGCCACATAACAATAATAATAACCAGGGTAATTAAAAAATCCCAAACAATCAGTACAGTACACAGTGATCAATTTAAGAATATTCATGTTCATCTAATTGTATACTGATATGTGATTTAGGTAGCTATGGAAATAAGATGTAAAGCATCTCCAGTTTTGTTTATACAGCAATTAGTCGACTGCTTAATCAGTGAAATTTACATGAAACCTTATTGAACTGTAGTTTGTGGTGGCCAAAATGCAGTCCCACAACCGAACGGCACCCATGTCCTACTGCCCTCTGCCACTTGCAGATGAACTCAGATCTCATTAATATTCACATCATTAGGATGCTTTTGCTTTCTTCCAACCCTATCCCTAACCCATTTGTTTTTCTGATAAAAGTGGCAGCTCTATGAGAGAAGATAAATGAAATTTCAGTAGCGTGCAACATACTATTGAAAAACATCACATAATGTGTTTAATCTGTTAGCAGGTGTTTTCACTGCACTGTATTAAAGTGTTCAGATGTCCCCATGTGATCAAGACAGTGCTAGATTTTAATAGATGTCCTGCTGGTGGTTTTAAGGAGTTTTTGAGATACTGAAAATGCCATTTTATTTAAACTCTACTGGCTCTTACCTTCTTGCTAGC
>ML675601.1:88717698-88997615 GCA_007922155.1 Mesoclemmys tuberculata
GATCACTGCCAATTTACACCAGAGCAAATGAAAGGAGAATAAGGCCACCAGGCTTCATATACATTGAATTTAATGGGCTTAATTGGCTGTAACAGAGATCAGAGTTAGCTCTGTGTTAGGGCTACATATTAAATGGCATGCCCTCTTTTAAGCTTGTGGATAGTTACTTTTCCATTTTCTTTGACATGTTGTTTTTCTCTTGTCAGAACAAGGTGGTGCAGGATATTTTGTTTCACAATGGAATTACCCCTGGTTTGGGGAAATGGAAGCATGAGTGGAGTCATCCAGCCAAGAGGGAGGGAAAATCAAAAGAACAAGCATCATTGAGTTGCTGTCTGTTGAGTGACACCAGTGTATGATATGATAGACTGGGAACTTCAGTGTAAGCCAACAGTCATTTCATTGATTCTGTTTCTCTCAGCTCTTCCAGCAGCCTTCCTGGATTAAAGCCCTCGCCCACCCTGTTTGTTCCTGTAGACCAGCATGCAGCTGTTAATTATTTTAGCTTGGCAACCCTTCCTTTTCCCTGCCCTTCTGTTTCCTGCACTCTGACCCATTGAATCTTTTTGTGATGGAAGAAATAAAAACAAACAAATACGGGTTTTTTTCTTAATATTGAGTTACCCTGAGGACAGTTTTAACACATTATTAAAAACTCAGGGAATAAGAAAATTCTGGTTTCCTAACAAAGAACATTTAATTAGCCTAGTTTTTCCTTTCTGAAAACAATAGTAAAGAAAAAGGGTATGGTTCCCTGCATAGTAAAACATATTTGTACATAGTTGTACAGATGCTGAATTGTGCTATTTGCAACTCTTTTGGAGTCTGAGTGTCACAAATTTTTGTGTGGTATTCTAAGCATAAGGTATTTTTGACCATCCACAGCTTCCCTCCAGTCTTTCCTTACCTGTTCCAGCTGCCTCGTATGCTTCTAGTCTCCTGAGCCTTCCACGTCCCTCCCTTTCTCTCTGCAATCCTCCTGAAGAACCCAGTTTTATTCTGTCAAACACTTACCATCTCGTTAGGAGCAACTCAGAGTGTTGTGTACATACAATATTTGAAGAGAATTGTCCAGTCCCCAGTGCAGCTGTAGAAACATGCAAGAGAAGATGTCCACCATGAGATAGGATGACTTCATCAAAAAGCACACAGTATAGGAAAAAGAGCTATCAATCTCAAGAAAAGTGATGCAAGGAATGGGGGGTTGAGAATCAACCTATTGCTTGGTAAACCCTGCAGCACCAACATAAGATTAAGAGAAGGCAGAAAACCTACAAGGAGTGGAAGATGGGAGAGATCATCAAGGAAAACTACCTCTTAGAGGTCAGAACATGTAGAAATAAAGTGAGAAAGGCTAAAAGCCCAGTAGAGTTGGACTTCCAAAGGGAATTAAAACCAATAGTAAAAGGTTCTATAGCCATATAAATAGGAAGAAGACAAAGAAAGAAGTGGGACCGCTAAGCACTGAGGATGAGGTGCCTCTATTTTTAATGATGCTAATGATGAGCTTGGGAGTAGTGGTAGGGTGGCTAATAGGAATGAGATAGGAGGTAGAAATTATCACATCTGAGGCAGAAGCCTAACTCGAACAGTTTAATGGGACTAAATCGGGGGTGCCGGATCATCTCCATCCAAGAATATTAAAGGAATTAGCACGTGAACTTGTAAGGGCATTAGCAAGGATTTTTAATAAATCTGTAAACTCAGGGGCTGTACCTTATGACTGGAGAATTGCTAACATAGTTCCTATTTTTAAGAAAGGGGAAAAAAAGTAATCCAGGTAACTACAGGCCTGTTAGTTTGATGTCAGTAGTGTTCAAAATCTTGGAAAAAAATTTGAAAGAGAAAGTAGTTAAGGACATTGAGGATAATGGTAATTTGGATAAAATACAAAATGGCTCTAAAAAAGGTAGATTGTGCTGGACCAACCTGATCTCCTTTTTTGAGAAGATAACAGGTTTTTTTAGACAAAGGGAATGCGGTGAATTTAATTTACCTAGATTTCAGTAAGATATTTGATATGGTTCCACATGGGGAATTATTAGTTAAACTGAAAAAAATGGGGATTAATATGAAAATTGAAAGGTGGATAAGGAACTAGTTAAAGGGGAGTCTACTACATCAGGTCATACTGAAAGGTGAACTGTCAGGCTGGAGGGAGGTTACTAGTGGAGTTCCTCAGAGATTGGTCTTGGGATCAATCTTATTTAACCTTTTTATTACTAACTTTGGCACAACAAGTGGGAATGTGCTAATAAAGTTTGTGGATGACAGAAAGTTGGGAGGTATTGCCAATGCAGAGAAGGATCGGGATATTATACAGGAAGATCTGGGTGACCTGGAGTAATAGAAATAGGATGAAATTTATTAGTGGAAAGTGCAAAGTCATTCATTTAGGGACTACTAACAAGATTTTTTCTGCTATAAGCTGCGGCTGCATCATTGGAAGTGACAGAGGTGGAGAAGAACCTGGGCATATTGGTTGATCACAGGATGACTATGAGCTGTCAATGTGATGTGGCCATGAAAAAAGCTAATGTGGTCCTTGGATGCATCAGACGAGGTATTTCCAGCAGAGATAGGGAAGTGTTAGTACCATTATACAGGGTACTGATGACACCTCATCTGGAATACTGTGTGAAGTTCTGGTCCCCCATGTTTAAGAAAGATGAATTCAAACTGAAGCAGGTGCAGAGAAGGGCTACTAGGATGATTCACAGAATGGAAAGTTTGCCTTATGAGAGGAGACTCAAAGAGCTTGGCTTATTTAGCCTAACCAAAAGAAGGCTGAGGGGGGAGATATTGTTCTCTATAAATACATCAGAGGGATAAATACCAGGGAGGGAGAGGAATTATTTAAGTTCAGTACCAATGTGGACACAAGAACTAATGGATATAAACTGGTCGTCAGGAACTTTAGACTTGAAATTAGATGCAAGTTTTTAACCATCAGAGGAGTGACGTTCTGGAACAGCCTTCCAAAGGGAGCAGTGGGGGCAAAAAACTTAGCTAGCTTCAAAACTGAGATTGATATATTTATGAAGGGGATGGTAAGATGGGACAGCCTAGTTTGGCAATTGACTAATCTTTGACTACTGGTGGTAGAAATGCCAATGGCCTGTGAAGGGGTGGGTTCTGAGTTATTACAAAGAATTCTTTTGTGGTTGTCTGACTGGTGAGTCTTGGCCACATGCTCAGGATTTAACTGATTGCCATAGTAGGGGTTGGGAAGGAATTTTCCGTCAGAGCAGATTGGCAAAGACTCTGCAGTTTTTTCAGCTCCCTCTGTAGCATGGGGCATGGCTCACTTGCTGGTGGATTCTCTGTACTTTAAAGTTTTTAAACCATGATTTGAGGACTTTAATAGCTCAGTCATAGGTCAGGGGTCTATTACAGGAGTGGCTAGGTGAGGTTCTGTGGCCTGCATTGTGCAGGAGGTCAGACTAGATGATCATAATGATCCCTTCTGACCTTAGAGTCTGAGTCTATAAACCCCAACACTTGAAGTCCCAAAAGATGTTAACCTTTGCCTCAGACATCAGCTTTTTCACACCCTTTCCTCACTACTTTATAAATAATGGAGATTCACATATGAATCTTTTATGCCAAAAGAATACTTTATATTCAGTGGATTGAGAACAACTTGCAGCATGAGTGAGGGCTCTTCTCTGACCTTCATAGTATAGCATTAATCAAAAACTGGAATTGTATTATTCCCTGGGTCGGTGAGTAGCTATTATCTTTATTAATAGTAGCATTCCCACCTCGGGGGTAGTTCTGAATGCTGGAAGCATTGGGCTGCTAGACTGGGTAATGCCTGTTCATTTGGGATCTACAACTGCAGAGTTTGATATGAAGGTCAAAGGGGTACAGTAATAGCTGCCCCTCCCAATGATTGGCATTTACTATGTGCTTACTAGAGGTACAACGAAAAGTAATGCAAAGGGGCTGCGATACTGCTGTGGCTCCAAGGAGGAATTCTGGCTGTGTTAGGCAGGGTTCCTCCTGGGAGTTCCTCACATTTGAATGCTGAAGTGGTGGAGCTCACACCCTTAATGAGAGTACACCTGGCAACTACATCGGCACCTGCATGGCTGACAGCAAGTATTAGGGACTGCAGTCCCCAGCAAGATTCTTGCCAGCCCCTGTGGGTTGAATGGCTCTTCAGTAGGGGAATCATTCAGTATGGAGTTACAGCAATCAAAGGCCAGAGACTTTTACAATTGTCTTTCAGAAGAAAAATAATCTGATGAATGGGGTTTCCTTGCTTATAGTTTGACATTTTACCTGATTCAGTTTACATTTGGGAAAAACTTGGTGCACTTGGGTCCTTCATAGACTTTCAGTTTGGTGGATATTGCAGCTGGGGATTACGTTACCTGAAAGAAGCTTTGCTTGAGTGGCTCAGATTTTAAAAGGGTCTCCCAACCCATTCTCTGCACGCGGGTATAATTTCCTGCCAGCAATAAATGTCTGCAAATTTGCACTTGCCTTTTTTTTTAAAGTACAGTTCATACTACATAGATGTCTATTAGATTTCTCCTCAAAATCAGGTGATTAGACTTCTGAATTCTATTAGCTGAGTCCATAATTAAATGCAACTGCAAAACTGTAGACACAGCTGCAAGCTACCTCTCAAACCCAGGCCCTATATGCACACTTATTCCACTGTATGTAATGTAATTGTGCCTGAATAAGAGCTTTGGGGCTCAGTACACAATTATTCATATTTGGCTTATAAATGAAGGTTTTATGCACACTATCACCCATGTACAATCATGAAATCCTATTTTACGAGTACGATTTAGATGTAAGCTTTGAAAAATTGACTATTAAAATGACAACACCATTTCTGGTGTAAGCACACGAGTTTCAACTTTTTGTCCACTTTCCTAGCTTTCAACCCGTGAAATGACAGAAAATATCAGCAGATAATTTGGGGCCTGTTGAAACTTTAATGCCATAGCTGCTGGTTATAAAGAACCTCCTCTTTTTGAGCCCACCCTGCCTTCTCTACAGCAAAAACATTTTTTTAAAGTATTAATCTACCAAAATAAATAGTTTTTATTGAAAATATTAGATAAAACATTTTAACACTTTTACTCATTACAGAATGTAACAAGATATAACACATAAACTAATGCTGCTAGACAGTCAGTGCAGGTAAGATAAGCATCAGCTATAAGAATAGATCAATGTTAACATAACAAACAGTGATATGAATGTAAATAACATGCTTACAATCTATGCAGATAATAAAGCTCATGCATTCCCCCCTATAAAATAAAGGAACACAGAATATAGAGTAGGTATTTGACTTTTGGAGTACATGATATAGTGAAATTTGCAAAAGAATGATACAGTTCCCAAGTTATCATATATACTAACTGTCCCTCATTTTGAGTCACATCACTTCAATTTCAGTCTCAAAGTTACTTACATTCCACACACATTTAGTGTCCCCTCATTTTCATCTTTGAAAACTATTTACATCTGAAATAAAAAACTATAACACTGTGGTGTATAGAAAGAGTCATTTACATTAAAGGAGTGAATCACACCGTATTTTAAGTATGTGTTTTTTGTGTCCCTCATTTTGGGTCTTTGTCACACATTGCTTCCAATCTGTGGGTCTTTGCAGAAGGAGACGCATGCCTGCTGCTGTTTCTATTAAATGTAAAAAGATGTAGTTAAAACAGGTCTAGGGTCTCAATATGTTTCTTGGATTGCAGGGTAGCTTTTAATTTTATCCTCAGCTTTTTCAGATGTCAGATTGAACCATAACAGGAGGCTTTGAGAACATTTGCAGTAGACTTCACAGCATTTCTGTTTCTTTGATTATAGATCTTTTCCTGTTTTGCTTAATGCACCTGCGTGCAGAAACAGCAATCCATATAAGGATTATTATTATTATTATTAATTTAAGTTGCACTTTTGTGCAGGACTTTCTCTTGTTTCTCCCCACACCTTGCACAATAGTTAAGAGGAACCACTGTAGCTCCTCTATCTGCATTCAAGCAGTCTCTTCCAGTGGTATACATAAGCGTCATAGCCTGGGGATTGCATGTGTTGCTCCACAGGAGCTACTAACTCGCCTGTACACAGCTCTCTGTTGACTATATCAAAGTTGCGGTTCATCTGCATACCAAATAGATAGCTCCACCATTAACTTAAAGATTCATCTGCCTGAGATATCATCCAGTGTCCTGTTGCCAACACCTTCACCGTAACCCTGGTAACATGTTGATGTCCCTCAAGACAGTGGACATTGATGTGGACAAATGGGAGACATTGGCAGAAAACGATATACAGTGAAGAAATGCTGTATCTGAGGCCGTTGAAAAGGTGGAAGAAAAACAATTAGCAACTTATCAGTATCAATGTCAACTAAGACACAACATGGCTCGAAACCAACAGAGAGACATCTCCTGCCCTCAATGTGGCTGATGTTTCCATTCAGGAGCTGGATTTGCATCTCATCAGTGTGCGAGAAAGTGCTAGTTCCTGTCTAGAGTCATAATTGTTTGCGATGGACAGCCAAAGAAGAATTCAAGTTGCAGAATTTCAGTTTTTACTTTATCCCCACAGAGGGCTAAGATTTGGTCCTTAGGACTTTGGTAATCCAGTGAAGTAATATCCAATCAAAGACAGAATGTTAGATTAGGACCTTTGTATGATTTGATAATGCCACATAAACAAATCTAACTCCTTCATGGTCACATTAATGCAAATATAATGCTCTGGTTTGTGCTTTCTTATAAACAACCGAAATTATATGCAACATGTTCGCTGAAACATTATATTTCCCTGCAATGAGCACAGTATAGTGTGATATTCAAGGTAATGAAACTCAGCAAGACTTCCATTTTGTAACAGGTATGGCACTAACGATATTGAATGCCCAATTTCCACGTAGGTATTTGTTCCAAGAGGAGATTTATTTCTATAAATACCAGATCATCCCAAATTGTTAAATACAGAGAAATGGGGCCTGAGCACATAAGACCTTCCAACAGAGTTCAGTTAATCACGTATTCAGCTGTATGAAAACCAGGCTGAAGAAGTGAATTTGAAGAGGAAAAACTCCTGTGATACCAGAAAGCATAAGCATGGTGCTTCTGACCACTCTACAATATTTTGCTCATCTTGGTTCAGTAAGTAAGATTGACTCATATGGAAAAAAAATCTGTTTCAAAGAGGAAAGGATAAAGGAGTATACCAGTGCTCCATCATTCTTAATATAATGTTCAGTCCAGACATTTTAATTTAACTTTCTTTTAAGATCATAACTTGCAGAAAAAGCAGGATGACCCTCTAATATCTCAGAGCCAGATACATGCACAGACAGAGGCAAAGGGGGAAATAAAACTTTGTTTCTATCCCTACATTGACTCCCTGGACCTTGGGTCTAAGTGTTGAGGTGTAACTAAATGCTGTTGGATGGTGAAGAGGCAGTGAGTTGTTAGAGCCTTGATTTTAACCTCCTAGCACAGTGGGCAGAGCAGCAAACTGGCAGTGGATAAATTCATGGTAAAATACCATCCCAAACCATCATTTTGTAAAATTGTATTAATTATCTAGAGCTGGTCCAAACTGTTTTTGACAAAATGTTATTTCATGGCAAGATGCTGTTTATTTGAAGTCAAAACATTTAGTGGAGATGTATCAGTTTTAATGATGTTTCCATGGGAATGGTTTTTGAGGACCTCAGATCTCTGGTCATTTCTGGAGAGAGAGTGAGAGACACCCAAATCAAAAATCTGAGCTTTGCAATCCAAAACTAGCCATTTTGACACAATTCCATTTCTGCCAATAGGTAGCAGGAAATTCTGCAAAATGGAATTGTCACCCTTCAGACAGGTCTATGTCTAAGATGAGGGTTGGAGATCTTCCATTGAGGACGCACAAAGACTAAAGCTAGTAGCTTTGCAAATGGTGTAACTTTTTGCAGCCTGCCTGCTGGAACACCTCAGACATCTAACTCTGGTTGGAAGGGCTTGAATCATACTCCTAAAAGCTATATCCTCCGCATATTCCTAGTAACTATTGAGAGTTGGTATAGCATGAGAATTTTTTACCATCGTTATCTAATAATCCTTTGTACAGTTTCTCTCCAAGTTCACATTACTCACAGCATGTCTATGTATTTTATTCATTTTTGCAGGTGTTAACGTATTAGTTAAGTCAAGATTCAGGAGAGAAGTGAAAAAGGAAGCCATTTCTTCTTGTTCATATAGTTTATGAATCATAAGGCAGCACCACACACAAAACATGAAGTCCAACTCTTTTGCAACAAAATCCATAAAATACAGGTCTCTGAAATTGGCCCTGAAGTCCAGACTAAGTATCAGGATAACATAAAACATCTACTTACAATTGATCTGGAAGAAAAGAGCACAAGCAAAGTAATCTTAGTAAAATAACGTTTCTGGTTAAAAGTATCCTATTTGGCACTTGAGTTTATCCCAGTGTTTTAGGAGCTTAAGAACAGTTGCTGTTTCCTGCTACCTATCATAACTTGAAGGTCAATTGTGTCTTAGTACATAATACATCAATCTGAAGAAAACATTGTGTCTTCTAATTGCTTATTTTAAAACCCACTGTGAAAAAACACAGTTTAAACACATTGTCAGAGAGGAGGAAATTGATGTGTTGTTTGGCTAACAGGGATAGCAACAGTCTGGGTGTATAATCTCCCACAGGGTATGTCATCTAATATCCCTGATAAGTCATTTATCTCATTTGCCAACAGATACCATGATGTGCTGCAATGGAATGTCAAGGAGTTTGAGATTTAATTTGAGGGAAATGTTATTTTAAAAGGAAAGATATTATGATGAATCATTAACTGCTGTTATTAACGTCAGGTTTATAAACTACATAGTGAATAATAGGAACATTGATCAATGGTTCACAACTTAATGCGTCAGCTGAAAACTTTTTTTGATCCACATTTCAGGTCACAGTCATTATGTAAGCCAATTTTTTGCCAGTAAGCCACATATTTTAAATCAAAGTTATTATGGAAGTCAGTTGTAATATTCATTATTTTTCACAAGGATCTGTCTCTGGCTTTCTGACAATATAACTAAGTGGGTTGTTAGCTGTTCAAGCAATGAGTATGTAATTCTTTTACCAATGTCTTTAGCTTTTTTTTTTTATTCAAATGGCTTGTTTTCAAATCAAACCTTTAGTAACTATATTGTATATGGGGCAATTCATGAGAGCATTTGAATTAATGCTAGATGATTATGTATTTTCTTTCCCACTGCAGTCTCTGATGGAATTGCCCCATTCTATTATAATAATACAAATAAGGACAGCATGAATGACCTATTAAAACCAATAGATCTTGGACTGGCTTATGGGCTGTCATATTTCTGTATCAGATATGGCTACAGCACTTGCTGTAGATCTGTTCATCATAAGATCCTTTAATGCTTTGCCAGGTATGGCTGATTTTAGCTTAAATAAGGTATTTTACACACAGTCCCACCTAGTAACTGAACTGTATAATACAGATTAGCATTCCATTACATCTCCCCTTTTAAATTCTACATTCCTACCAGTTACAATATTTACATATCATGCTGTCTTTGAAGTTCAGTGTGTACCAGTCTGTTAAGCGTCTCTGAATTGCACTGGTTTTCTAATTATATGATCTGAATGCATAGCAACATAGGTATCTGGCTGTCCCTTAATTGCAACAACGGGCTGTGGTTGGTCCAGAATCCTTGAGTCATCTTCTTGTTCTGCATCCACCATTTGTAGAGCTTGCTCTGTTGATTGTTTTTTCTGAGGAACAAACAATAAATGTTGCTTATTTCTGTTGAGCGCTCCACTTTCAGTCGCAATCATATATGATCTAGGTACTAAATTCTTTTTCTTTATAACAGCTAGAGTTGTCCATCCTTTATCTCCATCCAATTTGACATGAACACAGTCACCAGGTTCTAGACTTGACAGTTTTTTGAGTGACATCTGTTGTAAAAGTGTTCATAAGCTCTTTTAGCCATTTTATCCAGTTTCACTACTCTTTTCATAACTCGCCACTTTTGAGATAAATTCTTTTATAAAGTTGGAACATGATTTTGAATTGTCTTCCCATCAGGAGTTGTGCTGGACTATATCCTATAGCAGGATCCTATATCCTACAGCAGGAAGATAATTCCTTTCTCCTCTGCGTTACAGATCAACATAATTATTATGTTGATCTGTAACGCACAAGAGTAAGGAATTATCTTCCTGCTGTAGGATTTTCTTGGCTGGCTGTCAGCATCTCCATTCTCTTGCTGGTAATGGCAGGTGCTAGTAATATGATCAAAATCATATTTCATTTGGAATGACTTAAATTCTGCTGCAGTAATTGTGGCCTGTTATCTGTCACAAGTTATTCTGAAGCACTGAAATGAGCAAAAGTGCATTTTAGTCTCCCAATAACACTGCAACATGTTATGTCTTTCAAACACATTATTTCTGTATACATGGAAAAATAGTCCACTATAACTAAGTAATAAAGTTTTTGCATAAAGCTGCAGCTGGTTTCTTCCAAAGTCTCTCTATGGTAGTGGTGTTTGTACACTGTATGATTCAGCATTGTCCCTTAAGTTGATTTGTACTAGATCTCCTTTCAAAAGTCTAATTTAATCAAATTCTCCAAAGTTCTTCCACTTTTCTCACTAGGCCTATCATAGCTGCCATTCTGTGCCCAAGAAGGTTTTTGATCCTTGATCATGTGCACTCTGAATGAATAGCTTTTGTCTTCATAAGTTGTTTCTGTGGTGAACAGAATAGCTCCAGAGCTAGTCAAAACTAGGTCAGGTCACTTCAGCTCTGGGAGGGTTTGAAGGTGATCGTATGTTCCTTCTGAGATGACTGTGACCTCAGATCCTGAGTCAATTTTAAAGTCAATAGTTTTTCTATGAATATTCAATTTCATTCCCCAAACAGGATCTGTGTTATCACAGGTGATAGATCCCAGAAACAATAACTTTTGTTGGTCTGTAATATAAGTCAACTCTCTGGTTACTTTGGAACAACAAACAACTGGAAAATACCCATATTTTATGCATTTATTACACTGTGCATCTCTGGCTGGATATGCATCATCTTTTGGGATATGACTTTTTCCACACCTTGTGCATATAGGCTTGAATTTTACCTCTTTGCCTGGGAGTTCTCTCTCCTTGTCCTAGGGGTTTTATGATAATGGCTATTAATAGTCATGCTGAATCTTTACTGCTTCTGAACTAGTTTTCTCTTCTTCAACTTTGGCCAGTTGTTATTGGTTTATCTGTTTAACCAGCTCAGACTGCTTTTCTATTTGAGTAGGTTAGGACTCTTTTTAATTGGAGCTGCTTTGAAAGGTTTTTATCTTCTAACCCAGTAACCAGCCCATCTCTGATATTTTCATATTTTGCATTCCCAAAAATCACTTTTTCAGCCAACATATGCAAAGCTCTTATAAACCATTCAACTATGCATCAAACATAGCCAGGACCTTTTCACAATCATCTTTGTGTGTCTTCAGTAAAGTCAAAAGATTTAAAGATCTGGTCTGCCTGCTTCCCCAAAGCATAAATTAAAGAAGATACTTGTATATCTCCAGTTTCTTTGTGGTGCTTGTTTGCAGTGAGAAATCTTGCAAAATATTGCTTCCAGTCTGTCCATTCTGAAAGTTTGTCTGGGGGCATGTTGATGAGATCCTTCAATCCTTATTGCTTTTCCTTCTGTCTTCAACTGTTATTGCTATTTTCCTTCTGTTTCTGTTCTTAATCCGACATCGAACATCATGTTATGTTCCTGTACCAGATATGGACTGGCTGTAGAGCTTGCTTCTGAGCAAGATACATACCAAATGTGTTCATCATAAGATCTTTTACTGCCCTGCCAGGTATGGCTGAAGTTAGTTTAAAAAATGTAATTTACATATTGTACCGCCTACTGATTGAATAGTATAATACAGTTTAATATTCCATTATATGGGATACTTGGGAGACTATATTTCATTTTGATTAGCAAACAATTCACTCAAAATATAATTAGGGGGAACCAGATGTTTCCACAGCCTTAAAGTACTGTCTATTTAAGAGCTGTTCATATATTAACTGGGTGAAAATATGGTTCCAATTCCCAGGGCAGAGATTTTTGTATCTTAATTAATTTCTCCACATTAAGTATTTTCTCAGGAAATCTTTACCTTTGGATACTTAATTGTATGGAATAGGAATTTTGCATACTTAGTATAATGATTTTTTTTAAAGGATTGTTGTAAGAAAGTATCTAAGAAATGTTTATTATTATTTTTGTTTTGGTTTGGTTTTTTGAGTTTGGTTAACTTAGTGATTGATTTAACTTTGTCATAATTTATATCTTGATCACATACTATGCAACTAAATATGCAGGGATCCATATATAAATCTGCCCCAGAATTAAGATTTGGAGATTAATTTTCAGTTTACTTGTTAGAAAACAGCTAAATAGCTGTATTCAATGCTGTAGTGGCAGAGATGTTTCTTCTATAAAACAAACCTAGTGAAAACTGATGAATAACAGCTTGATTGTTAAACACAGTTTTTGACTGAGAAAAAAAAACAGTTACGGAAGAAGTCTTTGAGGAGAGAACAGCCAAAGAATTGTAGAAATTAGAGCTGCAAAATACCTAATAATTCTTCTTGCCCATCCCTAAGCCACTAAGACTTCACAGTAGGGTACATTGCTGCCTATTTTGTCCTGTTGAATTTTAAATAATCCATGCAATGGGGTTCCCCCTGCTTCCCTTTGAAGAGTGCTCTGTGGTGTAACAGATCTAATTCAGGAGGGCAGGAATAGTTTGGCAGGCAACAGCAACTTGGCTATAGTCCTAGACACTTCTGAAAGAAAGAAGACAACAAGTATATGGTTTAACTAGGCCTCAACTTTATTAAGTAACATCTCTGGGAACTATCTGGCAATAACTCACTCATGCAGCTCATCCACAGTAATCTGTTCCACCTGGTGGAGGGCTGCCATCAGCCTCTCACTCTCCATTTTACCTGGTGGAGTGCTGCTGTCAGCCCCTCACCCCTTTGTTCCACCTAGTGAAGGGCTGCCATCAATTCCCTATCAATGAACCTAGTCCCAGATGTATGGCTGAGACCCCTATTGCCCTCCCCTCATAGGAGCATTATAGGTGTGGGGAAGAGGCGGCAGAAGACATTAGGAACCACAAACCCATTCCCCATCTTTTTTAGGAGATACTTTCTCCTAATCCACTTTCAGGGAACCGGGCCTCTTAACCACCCTCCCCCCCCCCACCCTCCTGGCTCCCTACTGGACAAACCACTACCTCTGAAGCCAGATGGGAGGGGGCACCTGAAGTGCTGAAGAGGAGCGTTGAAAGTGAGTCCCTCTGTGGACAGATTGGACATCTACACTATGAGCTAGGGGTGTGATTCCCCTGTTTGTGTGCAACTACGTGTGCTGGCGTGAAATAGCAGTGAATAACACTGGGAACAGCAACAGGGGTATGGCTGGGCTGTGCCGAGTACATACCCACTGGTTTGTGTGCACATACTTGTGCTGGCATGACACAGCAGTGTATCCACGGTAGCACTGGTAATGACAACGGGGGCATGGCTGGGCTGTGCCGAGAACATACCCACTGGTTTCAGGTAGGTTTGTACTTGACACAGCTCAGCTGTGCCTCTGCTGCCACTATCAGTGACACCGCTATTTATGCTCAGCCAAGCTTGATGAGAACTGGCATGAGTATGAGGACACGAGCAGGGGAATCAGACCCTACCTCATACTGCAGACATAGCCTGTGTTATTAGTTGAGCTTCACAGGCTTGGAAGTTACCAGATTACCGTGTTCCATTTAGTTATTTGACCCTGTCCTGAGATTTGGTGGGGGAGGGTGAATAGACTATGTAGTTTGAATTTTTAGTCCCCTTGATATATTTTGAATGAGAAGAGAGCATATGAGGAAAGCTGATTCAATATTAGCACAGAGCAATAAAATGTTCTCTAAATTCAAAATGAGTGGTGGACAAAATCCTATTCACTGTGTCAGATGCATCCAACTGTGACCCTGCTCTATTACTGATTTTTTGTAGTTTTATATCGACTGTTCTTGTGGGCATATTCTGCCTCAGCTGCATGAAACGTTTGCCATCTTCAATTTTGTTACTCTAGTTAAAAATATATAAGTGTTTATAAATGAATTTTAGATCTAAATTTGGAAATGGAAACTGCATTTGCCTTGCAGCACTGAGTTAAATACTTCTCAGCATAGACTTTCACAAGAGAAAGAATTTAGCATCAAAGTTGGCATACCATACATTGTATTATGGATCATTGATCTTCACAGTGATAGATTTGGAAATGGTGACAAGGAAACTCTTGACTTTCATTTTTCAGAAAAAGTTAATTCCTTGCCCTATTCCTTGCAAAAATAGGCTTGAAAACCTAATTGCTCATGAGGTTTGAAAGTTTGTCACTCTGATTGTTCCTAAAGGTCAGGCATTATTTAAGTGATGCACTACAACCAACCAAAAACTACCCCTGGCCTTGATTTTGCAGGAGACCCCAAATAAATTCGTGGCTGAGTGGTGGGGGATGTAACCGGTTTGTGCTGGGTCTGGGTCCTGAAGTTTCCCTTCCAACTGGCTTCCAGCTTCTCTGCTGAGCAACCAATAAGACCTCCGGCCACAGCGGGTAGAGCAGCTCAGCAATGCGAGACAAAGCCTGGCTTTGTGGACTATGCTCAAGAATGAGACCAATGGACTCCTGATTTGGAATCCTGATCCTAATGCTGACTCCTCAGTTGCCTCAACATAGTCACTTGGGCCCAGATTTTTAAAGGCATTTAAGCATTGCTCTGCTCAGCATTGCAACACCTAACTGATTTAGGAGATTAAGGCTCCTTTTCAGAAGTGACAGTCCGAGATCCTCAAAGTTACTTAGCCACCTAACTCCTATTGAAATCAATGATTTACTCAGTGCTTTCAGTGAGTGTTTGTTGCCTGAATACTTTGGAGGATCTGGGCCCAAGTCTCTAAGGGTATGTCTACACTGACAGAGGCAAAGTCGCCACCATCAGATCAACCTTTCTGGATTGATTGAGCTGTCAGTGAAGACCTGCTTAAATGATCCAGAAGTCGACGCTGCAAAACCATCCCCACAAATGGCGTAGCATTGCGTTGACGGGAACATGGTTCCCGTCAGCGCAGTGCAGTGAAGACACTGCACAGAAGGGAAGTACAGCAGTTGACGGGAGTTATGCAAGCTACTCTGTATAGCATCAGTAACTCCCATCGACTGCTGCTGAATCGCCAGGTAAGTGTAGACCAGGGCTAAGTCACTTTTGAAAAGGAGACATAGGCTTGCAACTCTGAAGGGAGCAATGATTAAATACCTTTAAAAATCTGGGGCCTAATCATTTTTGAAAAAAGGACATAGACTCACTTACATGCTTCTGAAAATTATAGCCTGAACTTTTCCTGTTCATTTCATGAAAAGCCTGTGAAGTGTAGATAGGTTAGGGGGAATAAAACCCACTAAAAGGACATTTGTCATGGCTGCAGAAATGGTCTATAGTCATTGGGGACAATTAAATACTTAATGTTTGTAATCACCACACAAATGTTCAGATTCCTCAAACTACACAATAATCTTCTAGACCTCCCCACCCCCACCCCAACTTCCCCTTGAAAAGCTTTTTCAATGTGATAGTGTCTGTGCACAGCCCAAACCCAAACAACACATTTCTTTTCCAGCAACGGGCTGATAGTTGCTTAGAGTTGACTTCCTCCACCCTTCCTTTGATGCAGAATGAAAGCTTAAGTCCAAAAGAGTCCCACAAGTCACAACAGACAGGAGTCACTTATGTTTAGCAGGTCACGAAAAATGTTGCAGGTACTCGGCTAACATGGTGAGAGGCCCCTTAGTGATACCATAGACAGAAAGACAGATCCATCCTGCAGTTCCAAGACCACATCTAATCAAACGTGTACTTAGTTTAGTTTGCAGGGTCCAGGTTCAGTCATGCATCAACTTAACAAGGTATCTGTACCAAAAGTAATGCATTTTCCTGGTGGATATTTTTCCCTAATGCAAAGAAATTGCTGAGTTTCAGTTTGCTGTGTCAAGCAATCCAAGTGACTATTTCCTGGTATATAATGCTGACCATCCACTTGAAAGAGAAATAGTTTCTTCATTGCCAAGTCAATCCTCTCAGAAAGCTAATGCAAGAGTTCAGTTACTTTTGTGAATTTGTTCAGTAACATTCCTTTGCTAAGAGTTTTTTATAGCAATGATATTACTTCTGTGGGTCTTAAGATCAATAACTAACACCCACCCACACATTGTTGATCAATATCACATCTCCCACTATCTTCTTTTTGTCTTGTCTAGGCCCATATCGTTCTTTTTTCCAAGCATCAATTCCTTGATCCTCTGCCATGTTCTCATATTGAACTTAGCTAAATTTGAGCCCCTTTCATTTCATACCAAAACCTCTGTGCTTTTCTATTGATGATGATGGTAATATCATCACCATCCCTGTCACCTTACAGGCTTGTGTTCATTTTGGCTTTTCCATTTCTCCTCCCCACACATCCATGCTGTCTTCAAATCCTGCTGCATTTAAAAAGTCTTTTCCTTCTCCCTTGTCCCTTCAGCTAAAGCATTTGTTGGTGCTTTGGCTATCACCCATCTTAATGACTGCACCCTCCTCCTCTGTGGACTCTCTGTTTCTCATTTCCCTCGAGTCCAATCATCATTTACCTCTATGTTCCACCACAGTATCCCAAACCCATGAGGCAGAACAGTATTCTGTTACAAGCCCATGCCTATATTGGGGCACCCTCTTTGTAGCATGAAGCAATGTTTTATTAATTCCGCTATTACATTTGCCTGAGAGTTTGCAGTAGTACTAATAACAGTATCTCAGGAGCATATCCAGCAAATGTTTGAATTAAAGGAAAATCTTTATTAGCTGTTAACAGTATAGGGTCTATTGTACATATTTAACCAGTTCTATTTGATTTCGTTAAGCAGAGGTCAGTGATACACATAGACCACAGCTACTTCATGACAGAGTTAGTTTTTACTCTAAAATATCCACATTTTGCTAACATGTTTGATTTTATTTATTAGGGTACAGAAGGGAGAGGAAAGTACAATGTAATCATAGATTTGATTTAAACAAGCTGCTTATTTATATATATAAAACGTATATATGTGTGTTTGTGTCTCTGTGTTTGTATATGTATTTATACATATATGTGTGTATATGAAATCAGTTTTAAGAGCTTGAGCTGTGTCATTGACAAACATGGAAGATTTATATAAAATTATTTTTATTTAAAAAAGATTTAAAAGGAGACATTTAGCAAAATATATTAAAATGCAAATTATCACAGCTCAAATTAATGAATTCACTATTATCTGAATTATAAATGAGCAGGAAGGCTTATAAACCCAAATCACAGCCAAGCTTCTGCCTGCTTCTATAGTCCTTCCAGCTGTACTTTATTTCTATTTCTGTTCAATACAGACCATTTTCTATGCAAATATTAACCAAAGTTCCTCACCTAAAAGTTAAAGCTTCCTCTTCATTCACAAAGAAAAACAACCAAACAATTAACCTCATACCAAACCATAACAAAGCATGTACTGATATTTGATACAGTTTGACTAGATAACTCTTCTTCTACTCACTTGAATGAATAAAAGTAATTCTTAAAACACATTTTTTCAGCTAAGCAATTACAAACATAAACTAAATAACCACTTGACTTCTGACCTACATTTCCCAGAAAACAACAGGCCAGGGTTCACACACCCTTCCCAGCTATAAAAGCTGAAAAGGCAGAGACTATAGTTATTTACTGGAAGCTTCTATTGCAGGGAAAATAGCCAGCCTGGGCAATGGTGTTCTTTCTCTTGCTACACTTCCTGTGGCACAATCAAACATGTAATCAGCTTCAATGAGTGTACACTAAGGTACTTTATGATGCTATCAATATGTTGTTGGATTACCCACTATAATATATAATATTCACTCACATTTCCCTAGATGATCCCACAAATAACTGCACTGATAATTAAACTCCTCCCTACAAGAGTACGGAATTTCCTGAGTATTCCACTTTCACAAGTATACTTTTGAGTTTAAGGTTGTATTATGCAGTGACTCAGGATTAATCCAGATCACACAAAAAGGTTGCCATTAGCTCTATTACAGTAGCACCACTGTGCTATGCACTATATCAATGAAGAGGAAGAGACAGTGCCTGATCCAAAGAGCTTATAATCTAAATACACAAGCCAGACACGAAAGTAGAGTAGAAACAGAGACACAGGGAGAGGAAGAGGTAATACAGCAGATCAATAACAGAGCCAGAGATAGAACTAAGTTTTGCCCATTCCAGTCTTCTATATACTAAACCTGCTGGCTCCCACCTAACAAAAACAGGGAGTGGTGGGGAAGAATAAAAGAATAGAAATCCGTTCATACACAGATATCCCACATAAATCCTGTTTCCGCTACCATTTATCTCTTCCACTTGATCTAAGAACTATTGGACTCCATAACTTTTAAGCCCAATAAATACTACCCAGCTGGCTTACAAGACATTTCCATGTACCATTCCATCATACCAGTACATTAAATCCTTTACCTAAAACTAAAAATACCAGTTAAAGACAAACTATGGAAACACTAGGTAGGATTTTAAAGCATTAACTTGAGTTTTAGCTGTTTCACTTCTTTTAGTGTTTAAATCATACAGCCTAAGGCCAGGTCTACACTTATCTGAAAATTCAGCAGCAGTCAAAGGGAGTTACACAAGCTCCACAGAATAGCTTGTGTAACTCCCATTGACATCTTAACTTCCGTTATGCACGGAGTCTGCACTGTTCTGTGCTGACAGGAAATGCATTCCCATCAATGCAGTGCTATGCCACTTGAGGGGGTGGTTGTAGTGCATAGGCTTCCAGATTGATTGAGTGGGACTTCACTGACTGCTCAATTGATCCAGAAAGATCAATCTGATGGTAACGAATTTGCCGCCATTGGTGTGTTCATAGCTTAAATCACCCGCAACACTTTCAAAATGGATTGCTAATCATTTGTTTTAATTGGAGAAAAGTTAGTAATGAGGTTGAACTTGTCAGTATAGAAGGAATTATGTCACAAGTGTGGGAATGTGATACCAGTGAATGACCCAGGAAAGAGGCGGAATATGAGTTCATGAACAAAAACTTCTAGTTATGTGCAAATATCCTGTAAGCCGTAAGAAGGAGAAAGGAAATGGAGAAAAGCACAGTTCCTGGCATTTTAATGAGGTCTCGGTAATGCTCTTTAAAACACAAAAGTTCTTGGTTGTTTACAGTGCTTTAAATAAATCTGCCATGAGCCTCTGATTACCCATGAGCACTTAAAAATGAAAAAGAGTAAATAGATCCAAACGTAGTCATTTTTGCGATACACATTTACCAGTTAGTCAACTGGTGTTAACTAGACAGGGTAATGCTGACATTTGCACTGTGTATGATGAGGAACTTGCCAGGACATTTTGCATGTATATTGGAAATATGTTTTTGGAAATGCTTTTTTTTTCTTCGGTGGAGAAGGAAGGTGAAAATTGTTCAGTCAAACAGTTAATGGATGCACTA
This sequence comes from Mesoclemmys tuberculata, assembly GCA_007922155.1. Classification (NCBI taxonomy): domain Eukaryota; kingdom Metazoa; phylum Chordata; order Testudines; family Chelidae; genus Mesoclemmys; species Mesoclemmys tuberculata. The sequence continues at coordinate 88,737,361 of ML675601.1, forward strand.
TCTGGTGACAAGCATCACTCTGAGCTTGATCCTGCAAGGTGCTGAGCATATTGACCTAATCCAGAAAAGTACATAAGCATGTGCTTAACTTTCAGCATGTGAGTTCTTCCATTGTAGTCAATGGAAGAGTCCTGTGTATTGCACCTGCTGAAATTTGAGCCAGGACACTTGTGCTCTGTAGGCAGAAGCCATGCCAAGTGAGTCAGAAGTTGAGGCTCACAATTCTCTGGTCCAGCCAGGAGGAACTGTGCTAACATTTTTAAACTGGAGCATACTTTTTCTATGACTTCTGTACTGTTCCTATATCTTTCTTCTGTCTCTGCAAGTACCAGGATCAGAAATGACTTTATTCAATTTCTGCTTCCATCAGATGGGTCTTCATTTGGAATATATAACTATCAGGAGATGTAGCTTTTCAGTGGGAGTTAAGGAGTAGACCCACAGAGGGATTTAGGTGCCTAACTACCATTTTGTGCACCTAAGTCCAAAATTTAGATCTTCCGCTTGAATGCAGATGCTTAAATTCCCTAAGTCTGTACATTTCCACCATTGAAGCTCCGTAGGCACCTAACAATCTGCTGCTAGGCACGTGCACATCTGCCTCAGTCAGGCCACCCAGTGCTTCACTCGTGCTGAAGCCGCAGCAGGACCCCACAAATCAGGAGTTGAACTGTCTATCTACCCTGTGGAGCCAGATCCAGAAGTAATTCTCAGAAGCCTACTGATAGATCAGGTCCTGTACAAAATAGTAGTGGTTGTGGTGAAAGTAGGATCTTTATCACTTTTAGCCTAGTGGCTACAACACTTCCCTGCAAGGACAAAGACTAAGGCTGGGTCTACACTGACAGCGGCAAATTCGCTGCCGTCACATCGATTGCTCTGGATCGACTGAGCGGTCTGTATAGATGCGCTCAGTCGATCCAGGAAGCGACACAGGAAAACCACCCCAGTAAGTGGCATAGCGCTGCGTCGAAGGGAGTGGACGCCGCACGGAGACGCTGCAAAGTCGACGGGAGATACTCAAGTGATTTACGTCACTTGCGTATCTCCCGTCGACTGCCACGAAATCGCAAAGGTAAGTGTAGACCGGGCCTAAGGTTCAATTCCCTCCTCTGCCTGATGTGGAGCAGGGTTTGAAATTATGTTTCCTACCTCTCAGGAGAGTTCCACTGTGTATAAATAATGACATAGTCAATGGAACAGGGACTTGAACTTAGGTCAACCAAGTCCCCTGAGGGTGTCCTAACCACTGCGCTCATGAATTATTCTCACACTTTCTCTGGCACCAAGACTATTTATTTATACACAGTGGAAAGGCCTTGACAGAAGACACTGAGAAAGTGCCACAATTGGTCCAATGATCAGGGCACTAATACATGAGGTGGGAGATGGAGGTTTAAATCCCAGCTCCATATCAGGCAAAGAGTAACTTCCTCATCCTGGGTGAGTGTTCTAATCCCTGGGCTAAAAGTTATTCAGGTGTGTGGTGGATCATCCTACCCAAGTTTTGTGGTAAAGGAATTTGGCCTCAAACTCCAGGAGAGGATTCATGGCTATGACTCCCAAGTGGAGTTAGGCATCTCTCACTAAGCAGACTTAAGCACCTAAATTCCTTTAAATTCTACCCTTCTTCTTGTCATTGCCTGTTGACTAGCTTAGACAGATCCCAGTTCAGTGAGCTGGTTTTGTGGATACCATTTTCAGGTACCTAATTTTCCCATTGCATTGTATAGGGACCTTTGGTGCTGAATTTAGGGATGTGGATTACACTGCATGACAAAGTGACTGAAAATTAGCCATTGTCCCCTTTGTGGATCTAGCTCTAGATGTCTAAACCACCATTAGTGACTATGAAAATCTACTTCAGAACTTTTAAATATATGGAATTTTCCTGCCTATCTGCGGGGTGGTGGAGAATGCGAAAGTGTGTGCTGAAGGGTAATTGACGATGGAGGCTATTGCAGAGTCAGAGGGTCAAACGTAGCTCTCTCTGATGGAGATAGGTGGTTTTGTTGTTTGTTTGGGTTTTTTTCCTCCCTTGATCTAAAATAAGCCATCTAGACCAAAAGCACATATTGTCCCTGTGTATGAGAGAACATACTCATTCCTAATTACCTGGATCTCAACATGGCACCAATGGTGGATAATGAGAACCTATTCATCTTTGGAATATTTATTTCTACTTTGTGAAAAGACTCTCATCACTGCTACAAGATGGACAGATAAGAATAGCTGTAGAACAGAAAATAGCTGTTTTGTCCTGACCTAATCTCTAGTTTCCCAGAAGAAAAAATCAGAGGTCTGAGGCATCTTTATTATAACTGATTGAATGGGAGAGTAAATATGTGCATCATAGACCTCTTACGGGGTTGTATTCTTTTATTTATTTAAGTAATGTCCATGGCTATTTTCCAGGGGTGTGGTTTTGCCTGTTGTTTTTTGTTTTGTTTTTCTCTGTTTGTGTCAGTGTCCTAATGTCTTTCTTTTGATTGTGTGTAATTTTCTAAATAACACCTTTACATTCTAATTAGCTGATTATGAGATCTTTTTCTCTAATGTTTTATGGAGATGAGAATAATTGTAAAGGAACATTTTCTTTCTTTCAATTTACATTTAAAAGTTCATTACAGTATTTTGCCTCATAAATGCAACATAACGAGAGGAGGGGGGAGAAATAATTTCACCAGATGTAAATCAGTGTATTTCTAATTAAATTTAAACACACTGGCTACTACATGTGGTTTCTATTTTAGGATGTGTTTGCTACACTGCTGTTTTCTGTAATGTATGCCACATGCTGTCTCTTGCCTTGTATTTAGGAATAGAATTTTATATACTATAGATTTGACAAAATAAAGCATCATATTTACTTTTCACATTTCCAGGGGCATCACTTCTGAGATGGGCAAAAGCCTTGGCATTGCTCATGTCAGTGTCGATAGGAGGGTCAGTGAGTAGTTAAATATATGCTGTCTACTTGTGCACTTCTGAGCCATCTTGTATAACTTTGAATGTTCCTTGGGTTTGCCTTATTTCTATTCTAATGCTCTATGTACATATCTTTTCAAAGTTACAGAACTAATTCTTCCAATGTTATAAGTTAAAATCAACATGACTAAAACTGATCTCTTGAGCATAAAAAGCACTTGTCTTCTCTTTCAAGACCTTCATGGCTTATCTACCTATCACTTCTCACCCACTATTGAGATGTGGACTCTTGCATGCAATTGGCCTATGATGCCAGACTTCAGTGCCCCTCGTTAAATTTTCAGATGAGCACCCCATCAAAGTCCCCATCAAAGTCTGGAAAGCCGCTACTTTATCCTCTTAAAACTTACCTGTGCCTTTATTGGTTAGGCAAGTGGAGATCAGAGACCTCTGCTTTTCTGCTAGAAATCTTTTCTATTTTGACCTTCTAAGCTACTCCCATCCTGTTTGTCTGCTTTGTCAATTTGTTGTGTCTGGCTGGATTTGTGAAAAGTTTACAATCTGCGGAAGGGCCTTCATCTTTGTCTGTATAGTGCCTAGCACAATAGGGCCTTGATCCTTGGCTTGGGTCCTGTGGAACTACTATAAAATAAAGAAGGTCAATCTGAGGTAAAGTCTATCTTATCTGGGCATGGGTTGAAACATGCAGTAGATAAACTGGATGTGGTATCTTCCTTACATTTTCTTCAGAATCATATTTTGCACTTCATACACAGGCAATTATTTGTTCCAGAATTTTATTTTTCCCCTCATTATTGTTCATTTTCTTTCAATGTGTTTTATTTTCTTAGGTATATATGTGATAATTATTGGCTGTGTTGGCAGTAGGAGAATGGAAAAACAGAAAAAAGATCTAAGGTGAAGTAACAGCAACATATTTATTCAGGTATAACATTCAGACGTCCTTTCTGGCTCCTTGCTGCCCAAAAACAAAAATTGCTTGTAAACACAGAGTTAGAGGGAAGCAAACAGGAAAGTCACAAATGTCAGATTCTGAGAGAGACAAACACCCCAATCAGTAGTCACAAATACACTTTCACTACAGAGCAGGCAAATACATTTTGTGTGTCTTTGTTCTTAATTTATCATTAGTATTGTAGTAGCATCTACAGGTCTGATAAGGGCCCTGTTGTACTAGATAGTGTACATGTAAATAGAGCCAGTCAAAATGTAAAAACATCTCGCAGTTCTTTGTGAAAAATTCACCTTTTTTTTTCAAATGATAAATTAAATTTTTTCAAATTTCGACCAGATCTCTGTATAACAGAAAGATGGTCCATGTCCCAAAATCTTGAAATCTGAGTATATGAGAAGAGACAACAGGTTGTACAACAGAAGAGGATGGGACATAAAGCTATGGTGATGCACAGGTGTGAATACAGGCAGAACACATTCCCAAAGTGTTCTCACCCTATTATCCATATTATATTTAGGGCTAGCTCATTTGTTATGGATTGTCCCCAAAACTTAGAGAATAGCTTTTAAAGAACTATGATTTAAACTGGGACTTAGGTTTCTGTCTTTACTCCAACAACGTTATTTAAACACATGGAGCACAGACGTTGTTGCCAGTCCTACCATAATCTCTTTATGATTGTGTACTTTCTGACATCAAATTGCCAGCGCAAGCCAATCCCATAGAACTAGCTTAGTGAATTGCATCAAATGATACACTTCCATTTGCTTCTCATTTCCTTTCCATAATCACTTTCACATGTGCTTGCTGAAGATGTTTCAATGCCCCATTTATTATTCTATTGAGTTGGAAATGGCTCTCTGTTTCACTTGTCTTTATGGAAAAGTCCAATAAACTTAATTCACAGGAATTAAATTAATTGGATTCTATAGAAAGTACTCTAAAAACCGATAGAATGTAGTACCAAATTTTATTCCCTCTAAAAGATTTTGGACTATGCTACAGAATTCTTTAGAGGGCCTGTAATTCTCTATTAAATTTTACAGGACAGTTCAAAACAACATTTTCTCATCCGTTCTGTAGGACTTTTCCATGTACAGACTCAAATGTGTGTAATGAGACACTGAAATAGGATGACTTAAGGAACCAGATCTTGGGTTCTGGGCAACTCCATCTAGCATGAATGTGTGTGTGTTTGAAGGTGGGTGGTGCAAAATTCACCTTTGTACTGCCCTGATCCTGGGTTTCCAGTGTGCAGAGCTAGTCTCTTAGTATAACGTAGAGCAGCCAAGGTGCCATAACTGCAGGAGGGACTGGTGTAACAAGGCTGTTCCAGTCATGCCCTCTATGCTCAAAGCACAGAGGGGATATCACAGGAATCTCTGTGCCACAAGGTCTCTTTGAGCTGGCGTACCTAGTTCAGCATAACAACTAGGATGTGTCAGTGGTGCAGCACAAACAGATGTGCTACACCAAAGAAGCTGTCCAAACTAATTATCTAGTTTCCCTGACTCTTTAGAAATGTCTCAGGACAGTTGACTTCTTAAGACAAAAAGCATTCTGGTGCAAAAGCTTTCCCCCCCCTTCTTATCTTTTCTGTAAAATCTGCAATATGTTTAGTTGGAGGTTAGGGTGAGAAATACAAACCCTAAATGATAATTTATAGCAGGGCTTCTATCACATCCAGGTTCATAGACCGCATACCCACACTTGCTTAAATTCAAAATTATTTCTTACAGAATATATTTAGTAATATCACTGGAAAAAATCAATCATTTTAAGGCATGGAAGGACCACTGTGACATCTAGTCTGATCTCTTACATCACACAATTTCTGTATCAAGCCCAATGACTTCCAGCTGAATGAGAACATAACTTTTAGAAAGACATTGCATTTTGATTGAAAGCCTTCAAGTTATGGCATGTCCATCATTCCCTCAAGTAAGTTGCTCCAGTGATTAATTATCGTCACTGTTAAAAATGTGTGTCTTTCTTACCATTTTGAAATTGTCTAGCTTCAGCTTCCAGCTATTGGCTCTTGTTATCCCTTTGTCTGCTAGATTAAAGAGCCTTCTACAATCAGAAGTCTTCTTCCCATATGGAGACTTCTAGCTCCTTGATCAAAGTTCAAGTCTTTTTTAACTCTTTGATAAGCTAAATTGATTGAGCTTCTTTAATCACTGCTAAAGCAGGTGTTCCAGATCTTGAATAATTTCTGTAGCACTTTTTCAAATGGTCTCCAATTTTGCAACATATTTAAAGTGTAGCTACTCTAAATGGACAGAGTATTCCACTAATGTTCTCAGTAATGTTGTGTACAGAGACAGTAACACATCTCTACTTCACCTCTCTGTATTCCCCCACTTAGGCATCCAAGATTCTAGAATAGCTATGTTACCTGTCTAAATTACATACTTTAACATATAATGTGTGTCTAATATTTTGAACATACGAACAGCCATACTGGGTCAGACCAATAGTCCATCTAGCCCAGTTTCCTGTCTTCAGTCAGTGGCCAGTGCCAGATGCTTCAGGGAGAATGAATAGAGAACAGGGTAATTTTGAGTGATCCATCCCCTGTCATCCAGTCCCAGCTACAGGCAGTTGGAGGTTTAGGGACACCAGGAGCATGAGGTTGCATCCTTGACCATCTTGTCAAATAGTCATTGATGAACCTAACCATTGTGAACTTACCTAATTGTTTTTATAGCCCAGTTATACTTTTGTCCTGTCTGCAAATTTTGCCACCCTCACTCTTTAGCCCCTTTTCTAGACCATTTATGAATATGCTGAATAGCACTGGTCCCAGAACACTTCCTTGGGAGACCAGGCTATTTTTGCTTTCCTTTGTGAAGACTGACCTATTATCCCTACCCTTTGTTTCCTATCTTTTAACCAGTTCCTGATCCCTGAAAGGACCTTCCCTCTTATCCCATGACTTCTTAGGCACCTATAGTGAGGGATCTTATCAAAGGCTTTCTGAAAGTCCAAGTACAATGTACCCAGTGGATCACCTTTGTCCACATGCTTATTGACACCCCCAGAGAATTCAGATAGATTGGTGAGGCATGAATTCCCTTCACAAAAGCCATGTTGACTCTTCCCCCCAACATACTGTGGTTATCTATGTGTCTCATACTTTGCTCTTGACTATAGTTTCAACCAATTTGCCTGATACTATTGTTAGGCTTACTGGCCTGTAATTGCCAGGATTGCCTCTGGAGTCTTGAAAAAGCTCCAGTCACCTGGTACAGAGGCTGATTTAAGTAGTAGGTTACATACTATAATTAATAGTTCTGCAACTTCATTTTTGAGTTCCTTCATAACTCCTGAGAGAATACCAAATGGTCTGGAAGAAGCATAAGAATCCATGTCTATTCCTACAATTTCAGGGGTTTGTAAATAATATATTTAATAATTAGCCATTCTTTCAATTTAGTTCCTGGTGAAAGCCTTTACTGAAGATGTCTCTTGCCACTTTGCTTTGGACACAGCTGAGTTTAGGTTCATATTAACATCCAGTCTGAAAGGGTTGACACCAAGCAGTGCAGCTGCACTCAGAGTTCAGGAGTCCAGGGCAAAGTCTTGGGTTCTCCTGGTCATCATCAGCGTCAGTGAACTTTCCCTAGCAAACCCTTACGGTACCCTCTTCTGCCGCTTTCTGCAAACCCACACAGAGCGACACCCTAACTAGCTACAGCCTCCCTCCTTATTCCCAGTGCAAAGTCACAGGTCCCAGGACTCTCGGCCCATGAAGCTCTGGGCAGCAATGATACTGGGTCCAGCTCTGGTTTGTCCTTCTCAGGTGACTCCTCCCTGGCATGGTGCTCCTCCTGGCTCCAGTCCTGGGGCGTCCCCAGTCAGCCACTCTCTCCCTCCCAGGCTTCAGGCAGGTTCTCTGCTGCTCCACCTTTGTGAGGACCTGCTCTCTGCAGCCCTTCTATCTGGAGCTCCAGACACACCCGTTTGTTCTTCCCTCCCTCAAACAGCACTTCCTTTTTCTGAAACAATTGGCATTTCCCCTGCAGGGCAAAGATTGAAAGGAACCATGCTCTCTAAAACCCCAGAGGGGTTACATGTATATAATTTGGTCTAAACTGAAAGGCTTTGAAATGATTATTTTATAGCCTGAAATATGTGTGTATGTGTGTGCGCACACCATGCTGTGGAATAAAAACAACAGAGTTAGTTCCACTTGGAAAAAACACTTTGATTCTGTATGTGCTCTTCACTGCCACCTATAGGAATTTGGTCTAAACGGAACTACTTGTTAATTCAAAACATGTATTTTTGTCCTCCAAGGGAAAAATAATGTTCATGGACTAAATATGATACAGTTCTCTCACATGAACAGTTTTACTTAGGCATATCATTTAAAGTGAGGCTTATCCACATGTTTTATTTAGATAATCCATTTATTTCCAAATGTTTTTCCTTGTTATTTTTTGCACAAGACACCTTACCATGGCAACTTTGGGTAACTTGAAACTGTTACCACAAAAATAACCAGAAACTTAACTCCCAAGATACTGAAAAAGAAAATCTGTGGGCACTGAGTGAGTCAGTTAAAAAATAAGCCCAGAAACAAAGAAGTAAGATGTCACAGTTGCTCAATAACTGTTTTCGAAGATGCATGCATTAGGGTTTCTGCTGAGGCCAAGCAGTCTTGCAGCAGTCACCATTTGAGAACTGAGCCAATTGGAACTCGGGGTGGGAGGCGGGAGTCAGAAATATGGGAGTTGGAGACTGCTCTGTAGACTGCCGCCGATCAGGACAGAACGAAGGGATGGGCCTGTTGTAAAGGATTTCCAGTCCTGCTGGAAACTGGGGAGACAGTTGGCTGTTTGCTTTGGACTATAATTGCAGCTGTGTGGAAGGATTTTTGGACTGTTGCTGAGGAGAGCATGGAGGTGACTGAGAGGCTGCCATTTTCCTCAGACTTTGGTGAATCAAGCTGACATTTGTCCATGTGCAGTTTGAGGCCATGCTATAGAGATTGAGAAATCCCCTCTGGGAGATCAGAGACAGTGTGTGTCTGTAGGTGTACACCAAAGTACAAAACTCTAATTATTTTTTCAAATCCTCACAGTGAAATATAGTAATGGCAGCTAAATTGGGGCAATCTATATCCAGGATACCAATAGATTTACTGCCTAATAGCTTTTGTTTATGGTATTACTAAGTATTCCAGTATTTCTAATATTCTAAATACTATTTACAATGGGGTTTTTTATGTATTAAGTGTTGGTTTTTTGTTTTGTTTTTTTATTAGGAAATTGTATATTTTTTAATCTGACTGGGAACTCTTCTTAATACCTTCATGCAGGGTGATAAATACCACAGCTTTAGGTTTAACTTTTTCAAAAAAGTGTAACAAAAGTCCTGAAAAGAGAGAGCTCTGTCTTGTGCTTCAACAGAAAGGTCAGAAAAAGGGGACTTGTAATAGTTATCAACATATCACCTCTCCACCACACTTGCCCATTATATTTGTATCATGCATTGCACTGCACATATTATAAAGTTAAGCTTACCCACACTTGTGCTCGCTACTTCTTCTTTGGACGTATTTTTTCTCTACCTGAATAGTCATAAGCATTGATTACACTTATAGGATATTCCCAGTACAAATTAGGGGTATATCTACACAGCAAAAAAACCCCAAAACCTGTGGCAGCAAGTCTCAGAGCCTAGGTCAACAGACTCAAGTTCCTGGGGGTTCTGTTATGGGGCTAAAAATAGGTAAGCATTTAGCCGAGGCTCTGAAACTTAGCAAGAGGGATGGAACTGAGACCCCAGGTTCTAGCCTGAACAGGAATGTCTATACTGCTGTTTTCAGTCCTGAAGCACAAGCTGTGCAAACCTGATTCAATTGACTTGGGGTCGAAGATTCACTGCTGTGGGGGTGATTTTTTTGGGTTTTTTTGGAGACATGCCCTAAGGATCTAAAATACACAGTAAGTTTAAAACAATATAATATAGGGCATGCACAATGGTGTTTGGTCCTTATATTCACAATATGTTGCCAAATAGGTTGATGGCTGAAGCCTTCTGAAAGAACAAGGACTATACTACCTTTATGTTATGGCCTGATTGAAAGATAGCCCAAAGACTGAAATAGGTGATTGAGACAAAGATCAGGCAAGAAACAATGGCACACCTGAGAGCATGGGATTTTTTGAAAACATAGGTGGTGTTATGAGAGTAGCTTGAAAGTGAGGAGACCTTGAATTGTATGTGGAACAAGAGAGAAGACAGTGGAAAGAATCCAGAAAAAAAACTACTAGTTATCTTGTTATCCATATGTCTTTTGTATCCACCTGTTGTCTCTCATCTTATATTGAGCTCTTTGAGGGAGAGACCATCTCTTTGTTATATTTGCTCCAGCATGATGGAGCTGGGTCCTATACATGCAACAGCGATACAAATTATTAGTAACAATATGGTAAACATTGAAAAGGAAAGACTATTTTCAACTACATTTTTGACTGAAGTGGAATAGAGAGATATGGCAACTGAGTAAGTCAAGATGGAAGGGACAGAATTAATGGCTCAGCAACAAAAATGGAGAAGAAGAGGTGAACTCTGGATATGTTTAAAAGAAAGAAGTGACAGGATTTGGCAAGGACCTTCAATTACACCGGACAACAAATTTTTTCTAAAGTGTTGCTTCCTCAGAAATTTTTTTTGATTATGCTAGACCTCTTGAAGCGGAACACAAATATAATTCAGATTACTTGTATTGTTGTAACATTGTTTCATTTTATAATTGGAGTGACCCAACTCCATTTTAAATTAATGGAATAAATGAAGTGACCCAACTCCATTTTAGATTAATAGAATAATTAAAAGTGGCCTGACTCCATTTTGAATTAATAAGAATGTAGGCTCATTGGAGTGAAGTATAAAATGCTGGCTGCTTTGTGTCAACCCCCGGCCGGCCACGTATTGTAACAGAATCGCTGTGAAACTTACCAGCACTGGGAGGAGCCGGCAGGTGCTAAGTACTGAAGTGAATGTAATCAGTATGTAGCTTTTGGTAACCCTGTTACAAAATTTCATTAAGATAGTATCCATCTCTGTGAAACTTCGCTTGAATTGTATCTATTCATGTATCACAACAAAAACTCTGACTGGAAACTCAGTAAAACAGTATCCATTCATGTATTACAGCAAACGCCCTGTGAAACTTACAAGCCCCGAGAAAAACCTCAACAAGCGTTAAGTACTGAAGGGCAATACAATCAGGATGTAGCCTGTGGGTTTTGATAAACCTGTTACTTGAAACTCAGTAAATTTCAGTTAAATAGCACCCATTCATGTATTATAACAAAATCTCTGTGACTCGAAACCCAGTAAACTGCATTTGAATAGTGTTTAGATATGTATTGCAATGGGTGATTCTTTGACAGCAGCAAACAACAGCTGGACAATTAAGAAGAATAGAATCGGGTTTCTCTGTCAGTTTCGCTGTTTTGGGGTGCAGTCCCCAATTACCTCATCGCTCTTGGAAACTTCTAATTGGCTAAAAAGTGGGCACATGGCTGTGAGGAAGAGAAATATAGGTGATCAAAAAACAGGAAGTAAACTGGAGATGTCCCTGAATCTTTGGAAGAACAACAGAACAGTTCTACATGTAGGCGTGATCTACCTGCTGTCTCTCCCCAGCTTGCCACTCAAACCTAAGTATAGAGTGTGGGGCTGTGTAACCTGAGTGTGACTGTATTTTCCACTCAGATGTGTAACCTGAGTGTGACTGTATTTTCCACTCAGATGTAAACCCGGGAATTGTACTAGTAGAATTGGAGTGCTGCTTTGCTGCTGACAAATCTCACTGGTGCAGTGTAAGTATAATAGTATAAGTACAACTCTATAGTATAAGCTAGCTTTGTAAATATAATTGTACATTTGTAATTGTAATTGTGTTTTAAGTAGTTAAGTTGTTGTATTAAATAAGAATCAATGGTGATTTTTAAATTGTAATTATTGATGTATAGATTGTTGTTAGTAAAACAAAGTTGTATGCAAAGCAATCTTTGTCACTCCTTATTTGAGGGATCCATATAAATCGAACCTGACAGCAAGCTGGTCCTTGTTGTCACCTCATGTATCACGTAGGATTTTGGAGAAACAAGAAATTGACTTTTATTGAATGTAATGCGTTTAATCGCGTAACGGTGCTGATGCTTTGCAATAGTTCAACTGAGCTAAAAATGTTTTGTTGATTTTCATTTGTACTCAGTGTCTGAGGCTTCTCGTTTAAGCGTCCAACAATAATCAGAGCATTGAGGGATTCCAGTTGCCCTGATACCATTTTTCCACGATCGCAATGTCTTGGTGAAACCTTTCACTATGCTCATCACTGACTGCACCAAGATTTGCAGGGAAGCAGTCTAAATGCAAATGGAGAAAATGAATCTTTAGTGACATGTTGCACTTCATGGTTTTGTATGCTTGAAGCATGTTGTCAGCCAGCTGCACGTAGTTTGGTGCTCTGTAGTTGCCAAGAAAATTTTCAACAACATCCTTGAATGCTTTCCATGCGATTTTCTCCGGCTCTACTAGAAGTTCTTCCAACTGCCTGTCATTGATGACCTGTTTGATTTGTGGACCAGCAAAAATGCTTTCCTTAATCTTGGCATCAGTTTTCTGGGAAACATCTGTCTCAAATATCAAAATCCTTCACCTTCCTTGTTCATCGATTTCACAAAATTTTTCATCAGTCCAAGTTTTATGTGAAGAGAAGGCAAAAATATCTTTGTCGGGTCTACAAGTGGTTTATGTGCCACACTTTTCTGCCCTGGAACCAACTGCTTACAGAGTGGCCAGTCCTTTTTAATGAAAGGAGACTCTTTAGCACGGCTATCCCATTCGCAAATGAAACAACAGTACTTGGTGTATCTGAGCTGCATTTCTAGAAGCAGCGCGACTACTTTCAGATCACCACAGATGTTCCAGTTGTAGGTGCTGTGCTGTATGTGTTTCAACAAAACTTCCATATTTCCATAGGTTTCTTTCATGTGTACTGCATAGCCGATTGGTATTGAAAGGTGGACATTGCCGTTGTGTAACAACACAGCTTTCAGGCTTAACACTGACGAATCAATAAAAAGTCGTCATTGTTGTGGGTCTTGCTGGCAACCCAAAGCAGTGAACAGCCCATCAATGTCAGTGCAGAAACACAAATTATCAGCCTGACCAAAGAATTGTGTCAAATCTTCTTGGCGGCTGCGAAAGACAGAAATTTTCATGCCTGGTGACAGCAGACCCCATCCTTGCAGTCTTGAACCTAGTAATTCTACTTTTGCCTCTGACAAACCCAAGTCCCTGACCAGGTCATTTACCTCAGATTGAGTTATCAGATGAGGCTCATTCAACGTACATTGTTCAGAATCTGGATCAGTGTCGTTTTCCATTCCTTGCTCGTGCATCATGGCATCTTTGTCTGCCTCCTCTAGGCTCCATGTCTCTGGTGGCTTCAGTACTGGAAGACTGTTGTCATGTGTCACAGATCTCATGGCTGAAGGGAGATTGGGATATTCAGTGGATTTCTTGTTTTTAGCAGAGAACCCAGACACATTGGTCAGACAGAAGTAACAGTCTGTCACATGATCCTTCTGCTCTCGCCCTATCATCGGGACAGCGAACAGCATTGATTGCTGAGTATCTCTGAGCCAAGCTCTAAGATCAACAGCACATGTTGCGCAACAAATGGGAGGAGCCCAGGCTTTGTCCCGATCACCAATTTTACAGCCAAAGTAGAGCTCATACGCTTTCTTAATACGTGCAGTCATATTCCGTCTTGAGGTTTAAGCATCTATTCGCCACAAATGTAACAGAACGTATTGCGGCTGTTGCGACATTGGGGAGACATTTTGCTATCACGAATCCTCCTGAAAATACAATTGCTTTATTATTGTGAGTACACACAATATGCTATGCACATAGAGCAAGCGCATCAACATGAATGCAAACTGGTATAAACACAATGCATAGAATGGTGTGTGCAAAATGCTTTTATAGCCTATCTAAAACCTGTCCTGCCAGCATCCGCCCTGCCTAAGCCTTAGCATTCCCACTGCATGTTGTGTGGCCTGCACTAGGTTCAGTGTCACTGCATGCCCAGGCATGTTTGGACACAAGATAGAAAACTTTTCAGCTTACATTGTGGGCAACATTTTAATAGACTTAAATTATGAATTGAAATAACAAATATAGGCGATTTCCAAAAACGGTACATGATAGGGAAAGTTTATGGTGATTTTCGTAATCAGCAGCCCAAAATCCATAAGATACACCCAAAAGTATTCAGGAAACAAAATCTTTGTTGTCCATTGTTATTTATTAATAGTTTTTCTCTTTATAAATTATTTTATCTGGTTAACAGATTATAATTTATGATTAAATATAATTTCTAAATTATAAATTTGATGTATTTTATAATATTGAGATAAGGGATAAAAATGCATATAATGAAAGACCACATAAAATAACCCACAAAAATAGGCACTGTTATTACCTCTTCTCATCTCTTTCCAGGCACAAGTTACTTAAATAAATATTAGGATCCGTAGCGAAGATGAAATCAAATTCAAACAATTGTAAAGACAGGAAAGCAATAGTTCTTTTTTCCCCCCAGCTCTGAAGGTTTAGTGAGAATTGGACAGGAACAGAACTAGATACTTAGAGCTTCAGACTTGCTAATAAACAGGGACAGATGTCCAAACATAGACCTGAGCTTTAAGCATCCCAGAGTTTGTAGACAGTTTGGAACACAGTTCAAGTTGCAGGCCTCTTTAAAAAAAAAAAACCTATAACGAGTGCCACTCTTAATATTTCTTAATGAAAACACTCATCACTTAATATTTTTACACTATTTCTCAAATTCTGGCTAGATATTCTATCCAAAAATCGATTTATTGCAGAGGGATATCCAGATATTTCAAGTTTAGCTCTCATGCATGACTTGCTGACCCACAGTGGGTCAGGGGCCATATCTACTCTGCCACACAGTTTGAACTAACAGAGAGTGAATGACAATGAGCACCAAAGTGCTGGGCTGTAACTCCCCACGTGGCCGCTGCGGTGCCATCATTGTTATTCACAGCCCCTTACTCTGGACTGCAGACTAGAGAGTGCTTTTCAGGGTCCTAGGTATTTTGCTAATGCTGACTGCATAAAAATGTCAAGTACTGTACTAGTTGCAGAGTTGATTACAACCTGCAGAGCAGCTGCTTGTGATCTGATACAGGCTGCTGGAGGAATTGGATAATATTGAAAGGATGTAGCCAGAGGTCCCTTTTTCATTTTTCAAGACAATCTAAATAGTCTTCTGGCTACTTGTAATACCATAAACTCGAAGCTGCTTGGGCCTTTTATTTACAACAAAATAATTGTAAAGCTTTTGTTTCCTTTATAGAATCATAGGACGCATAGAAAAGCTAAAAGCCATCCAGTACCTTTTCCTGCTGGTGAAAGATTGTTTATCTTTTACAGTCTTATCCAGTCTGCTTTTAAAAGTCCAGTGTGATCAGGCATCCTCAGTGATTTTTGTCCATTCTGGTTAAGAGCATTTTAGATAAATCCTGTTTTGTTCTAGCCTCATTCTCTCACTATTCATTGTAATCAGTCAGCCTAAAATGCCAGTAAATTAGAGATGGGCGCAAACTGGAATATCAGCTCTGATGTTCCTTTTGAACTCTGGGGAAGTTTGGATTCAAACCCAGATTAATATCTGAGTTTAGTGACTCAGACCAGATTGAGATTTTGTTGCTTTTTAATGTAATTTGTTTTCCTGGATGACAACTTCTTCCCAGCCTTTGTTTTGTTTTTTGGTGGGTTAAGCTTATTTGATTCAACTATTAAAGGAGTGTATGATACTTCCTATGCCACATTCTCTTCCATTGGATCAGACATGCCCAATGCAGGTGAATCTTTTTTATTCCCTATCTCAGACAGTGATATTTACAACAAGATGTACATTTTCTGGGTTGTCTTTGTGAAGGTTTACAAGAACATATACAAAGCATTGCTTTCAAAGTAATGGCTGAAAGGGAAATGCGCTTGGCAAAGGGCAGATGCAGTTTTCCCTCTTGTGGTGTTCCTGCCCTCCAGACATTACAGTACACTGAAACATTTGTGACATTAGGAAAAATAATGTTTCCACTATCATCTGACCCTTCTTTACATAAATTTGAAGCTGGTGCCACTGCTAGTAATACTTACGGAACTCAAAGGATTTATTGGAACACTTCAAGTAACATCTTCAGCAGGACTCAAAATTCCTATCAAAACCTCTCAGATCAGCTACCACAACATCATAATACGCAAGACAACAAATTAACATGATGATTCAGCATCATCTATTGGTTGAGGTGTGGTTTGCACAGATCATTCCAATATAGTAGAATCTCAGTTTTTATGAACGCCAATCTTACGTTTCGTGATGGGGGGAAAAAATCACAGAATGAAAATAAAGTTGATGAAGAACAAGTCAACTTTCTTCATATTCCAGTGCCTTCAGTGCGTTGCAAATCCCTTTGCAGTGGTTTGAAGGACAAGAAGAAAGCAGTGCAGTCTTCTGTAATTTTGAGATGTTCAATTTAGTGAACTCCTCAATTCCCACTTAGTTCAAAAAACAGAGGTTCTACTGTACTAAAAACACTATGTACCGCTGTATGGTCCTAGTAAGATCAATTTCAAAATTAGTTCATTTCTTAGAGGCCCAGACCTGATTGCAAACTGTAAGGAAAGTAAACACAACCACAAATATGCACATATATACTTATGCATGCAATAAAAACTCTGCTTAACACCTGAAATCACTAATTGAATGCATCGACATAAATGTTAAAAAAATTAAAACAAACTATTGGAAACAAAGTTCCCCGTTCCCTTAACTGTGTAATCTGGAATTTTGGATTTCGTCAGTTACTGAATCACAAATTAGAGACAGGCAAGAGGATTCCAATAAAGTGAAAACTATCTGAAACCTTTGTGCAGCTTTTGAATTAAACTTTTACTTGAACCTTGGAAAAGTTTGGTTAAACTTCTTTGTTTTCGTTTCTAGCACTCTCTTGCATTGGCTAAAAAGCCATGAGAGAGATACTTGTTATTGCATGGTATTTCCGAATCAGCCAAAACCACAAGATGATGGAAACCTCACAAGAAAGCCTATTCTTGCAAAAAAATGTGCTTAATTGCCTGCAATGTTTTATTTAGCCTGTCATTTTGAGGAGGGGGTGGGAGTGGGGTGGTTACTCCCTGTGTAATGCGTAGGTAGTCGTCAGTCTTAGAGCAGTTTACAACTGGACCACTTAACTAAATGAAACAATAATCAGACAACCCAAAGAGTAGAAGAAGGAGAAAATACATTTTTTAAAGAGGTGGCAACAGTATATGCTTAAGTTGCAGTAAGTACCGCAAGTACATAGCCTGCACAATGTGCCATATCTTAATTGTTTTGCTTTCTTATCTGCTGAGTTGTGAGGGCTCTTTTAGACTTAGCTCTGACTAGGAGCCATTCTTACATGGCACATGTAAACTGAGTCCAGTAGGGACCGTGTCCATAAAAAGAGAGCTGGCTGACAGCTGTCAAGGTAGAACAGCTAGAGAGGACTGAGGCCCAGATCCACAAAGACACTTAGGCCTTACAAAACTAAGCATTGCAACACCTAACTTGTAGATGTGTTGAAAATAACTGGAATCCACAAAACCTGAGTTAGCCACCTAGGCTGCTTATATGACATATGGGGAGAGATAGGTGCCTGAGAATGGGATCCACAAAAGCCAACAGGCTAGATAGGGAGCTGCCTAAATTAGACAATGGGAGATGCCAAAAACTAAAGGGTGTGTCCTATGCCAAATTGCTCTCACAGAGATAGCTGCCTATATCTGGGCTACAGGGAGGTGCGTATCCCTGTTTGGGAGCTGCAGCTTGAAACCCTTCTCCTGAAGTCACTTAAGATGCTTTTTTCCAAGAAACACCAGATCAGGACGTGGTAGGGGTTGTGCTACCTACCTTATAGCATCAGGCTGGTGGCTAGACATTCAGGTTCTGTTCTCCCCTCTGCCTGATAGGGGAGAGGATTTCCGCAGAGGTCTCTCATGAGAGTGCCCTGGGGTATGGGGTATTCTGGTGTGTACTTCTCTTAATCTCACTGGTTGGAGCTCTTTCACCTTGAAATTGCCTGCATCAGGGTGAGGGGTGGGTTAGCCTGCAGTAACTTGAGTTAGGCTGGTGTGAAAATGCCTCCATACACGTGATGCAATTATTCGAGACTGTATTTATTGAAAACACTGGAGTCCTCTTTCAAAGGGTGCAAAGTCTGGTGAGAAGAGTTTGAGGTCTTCAAATCTCACTTTTGAGGATTTCAATAACTCAGTCATGGGTTCGGGGTTGTTATAAATGTGTATGGGTAGGGTTTTGTGGCCTGCCTTGTGCAGGAGGTCAGACTAGATGATCATATTGGTCCCTTCTGACCTATGAGTCTATAAGTCTATGAGTCTATGAGAATTGGATGAGTGCAGTCCACTGTTCATGTGCAGGTAATCCTGCCAAGCACTGTTTCGGCAGTTCTCCAACTTCTATCCCACTCTGCTTTGTGGGCACCCTTTACTAGCCTGTCTGCTTACCTGCGTTCCCTCCACTGCTGCTTGGTCAAGTGGACCAGGTTGCCCCCTTTCCCCCTTTTAAAAACTAGTATGGGGCCAGAATTTGCCCATTTTCTCCTGGTGTGAACATATTGCCACTGCTGTAATGTTGCTTCAGAAGAATGCAGCTTGGAGCTGTGCTGAGATCCCAGAGTTTCTCACCATCTGGGGAGAAGCACTGGTTAGACAAGCTCCTGGGGCCAGTCACTGTAATAAAGATGTGTTTATGGACATTGCTAGCCAGAACTCTGGGGCATGGGGATGGGAGCTCACAACTGGGATGCTGACCAGAGCTGGCCACAGAGCAAGCAGCTCAGAACTTACATTAAAACCAAGGGATGCCAGGAAGCAGTCCTGCCATAGAAATGCAGACTGATTTTAGAGGAGCTGGACAGCATTTCTGCAATTATGACACTGCGGACCCCAAGGACTCTCCCCCAAGGATGAACAGCAAGAGTCATCGGAGAAGGACTACAAAGAGCGCAGTGAGGAGATCTCTCCAGAAAGCCAGGTTCACGTCAGGATTCAGGACCCTGAGGATGGCCATGTAGGAAGCCAGCCTCATTCCTAGTCAGAAGTTCAGAATTGGACTGAGGAGGCAAATCCTTTGGAGGGAATCTCAGCGTGTAGGTATCTATCGTCACAATTTATTATACTATCCTGCTCTGCCAGCTTCTGTTCCGGGTGCCTCATGGCCACACCTATTTGGCAGATATCAGCAAAGAGACTTTCCAAGTCTCCAGTCTCTGCCTCCCTCTCTCCTTTGTCCCACACTGCCCCCTTTGTCTGTTTGCCTCCCCCCCATAAACTTTTTCAAAATGGTGGCTGGCAGAGGGCACGTACCCACCTACCTATTTTGCTTCCCATGTCTATCCCACCCACTGAATGTCCAGTCTCACAAAGCCCATTCACCTGGTTCAAATGACAGCTGGCAGCATGGTGCAGCCGCAACCTCTACCCCAGCGCCCCTCCCACAGCTTATGTGACTAAAGAAAACAGTGGCCTTGTTGCAAAACTCAGCAATCTTTTGAGGCAGTGATGCCATGGAAAGAAGTTTGTTTAGTATTTGCAGTTTACGGGAGAGAGACAGGGGAAATGCATGTCCATAAAGATACTAAGACTATAGCTCCTTGCTGACGTATAAATGCCCTGCAATGCATCTGTTCAGAAAAAGGTTTTTACGGGATAGCAAAACTGTACAGCTCTTAATGGCTTTTCACAGGCTGATATAGAGAAAGACTGGGATCATTTAAAGCTTCAGACAATTAGTGCAGCACGTAACCTATTTTTCTCTACTCTTGCAGGATATCTTCAGAGGAGATAAAGCAGAACTAAAGACTGAGAAATTGCTAAATTTTAGTCCAGATATTATATGGGATAATTTCCCATCCACTCCTGCAGCATATTTGAGGGGACCATCTTGGTGAATATCTTCACCAAGTATCTCACTGATCTGCCCTTTGCCTTTTTGAATAAGGCCATTCTCTGCCTCCTACTCACTGGCCTCAGTGTAACCTCATCAAGTGACAGGACAGACTAAAGGGGATGAAGAGGGGATTACAATCCAGCTTGCCCCTTGAAAACAATGGAGAATTGGAGGCTGTATTTGAGGCTGGAGAGGGAAGAAGACAGGGAGCTAACCAAAGAGAGCATTGAAGTGGCAAGAGACAGTGTTGCCATGGCAAAAGAAACTGTGGAGAAAGACAGAGAGCTGCAGAGAGAACTCCTGAAGGCAATAGAGAAGCTGAATGATCTGTGGCAGGCATGCTGCTAGCAGGCACAAAGACAATGCAGTGACCTAGACCAGGACCCAGGCATTTTTTGCAGCCCCTGAACAATGTAGGGTTCAAGGAATACCAGCATCTGTTCCCCACTGTATGCAGGGGATGCATTCCCTTTCCCAAACTCAGGGAAATGAGAACAACTGTATCTAAGAATCCAGATCTTTTGAGTCATCTAATACCCCTGATAACATTGAACCCTGACACTTAACACCACAAGGCCCAAGACCAAGAAGAGGTAGAGGAAAGGCCTGTACTTGCCTGTGAATTGGGTCCCCCCTATTGTTGTGTGCTGCCCTCCACCACACTTTACTTTGTTTTATTGGTGTTTACTTAAAGGTTTATTTCTGATTGTTATATGATAAATGGTTTAATAATGAAACCATTAAAGTAAAAAAAGAGTCAGAAATGCATTTTACACAGGAAAAGTCTATATTTTGGATAACTTATCTTAGGTTTTTATAAAAGTATAAAGGCACAGGCACAAGATAAAACGAGGAGTGCCACAATGCAGTACGTCAAAGAGACTGCAATGCTCACAATCTGTTCCCTCCCACCCTCGGGATAACAGCTGGATGTACCACCGCACGTTTTCAGGCCTGAGACGCTAAGTAATTCTGACAGTATTGCCCTGGCTGTTTCCATTTTCTGTTGGACATCTTTTTGGCTGCTCAAACCACTCACCAAGTTTCTGCACCTCAGACTCCCACTCATAGTTCAGTCTTTCTCACTTACTCTCACAAATATTGTGCAAAATACAACATGCAGCGATAATCATAGTCAAGTTTTTTTCTACATTTTTCAACCTAGCTTACCTTCCACCTAGCTCACCTATACCTACATTTTCCAATCTAGCCCACCTAACCAGTGCCACCTCCCTTTCAGCTGGCCAAATGCACTCTTCACTGTCTTTCTGCAACTACAGAGGTGATAGTTAAAGAGTTCCTTCTTTATGTCTAAGTGGCTTGTGTATGGCTTGATTAAACAGGGAAGCAAAGTGTAAGACGTGTCTCCCAGGGTAACCAGCACAATCTCCACATCATCTATGTCCATACTGATCCTGGGAAAAAACAGTCCTGTATTCATTAAGGGAAATAGAGCTGAGTCCAGAAGGCTCATAGCAGCATGGACCTTTGTAGACCATCCTGCATTTATGTCTGTATACCTGCCATGATGATCAACCAGTCCTTGGAGCACATGAAGAAATACTCCTTTCTGTTTATAAATTCTGAGCATTGGTTGGGGTGGAGCAAACAATAGGCACATGGGTCCCATCAATGGCCCCAATACACTATGGGAACCCCATGCTTGTAAAGCTATCAATGATCTCCTCAGCATTACCAAGCTTTGTGACCCAGTATAACAATACCTTATGCATGGCATCACATGCCAGCATGACCGTGGCCTCTACAGTTGATCTCCCTCTGTTGAATTGGTTGGCTATGAAGTGGCAGCATTTGGGGGTGGCCAGCTTCTAGATGGCAATGGTGACTGGCCTTTCAATAGGTGTTGTGCACCGCATGTTGGGACACGAACACTATAGCTCTGGGGCTAGTTTAGCATATATTTGGAAAAAGGTCACCTTCACCATGCTGAAATCCTCTTGCCACTGCTGGTCATCGCAGGTCTGCAGAACAATGCTTTCCAACCAGCCGATGCTGGTTTCCTGAGCCCAGAAATGGGATTGCACTGTCTGAAGATGTTCCAGGAACATCCCCTTCTAGCAGTAGTTGCTCAGTGTGATTCTCATTTTCCTTGTCCTCCTTCCTCTGCTGCTGCTGCTGCCACATCATCTGCTCAGTGGTGCAGAGGGCAAAGTTCAAAGCTGAAGCCAGCTAGCTCTGAGAGGTCGCATACAGCCCAACCTCTTAATATTTGAGGTTGCTAGCATAGTGGCATGGTGCACTGTTGGGTGCATGCTGACCAAGAGCAATTCGAAAATGGCACTAACCTGTCCAGAAACAGAGCTAAAATATGGGGTGGAGGGAGTTATTTTAATTTGACCCCCAAGTCCCAGAATTCCACTGTCTTCCACCTGATTTCCACTATGCGTCCCACAATGCACAGTAAGAAAGATCCCAGAATGTACACTGCTCAGTGGTGAAGGAACGTGTACCATGGGATGACCTCCCAGGAAATAACACACGTAATACTCAACAATCTCGCACCATTTGTACACAGTGATGTGAACTGAAAAAGAACACGGCTATTCCATGTGCATGCTATTAGTGTGGTTTACAGATAGTGCACCAAATAGTGTGAACTACTCCCTGTGTAGATGAGGTGTTTGCATAAGTACTTAAACAGTCATTGGGCCAGGGCAAGAGTGAGCGTGAGCATAATTCTATAGCATGGTGGTTAGGGCACTCATCTGAGAGGTGGGAGAACCAGTGTCCAGTCCCCCTGCTCCAACTGCTATATAATTATTTAGCCAAAGTGGAACATCGTCAGTGGGAAAGACTGGGGGAGCCCTACATCAGAATCTCCTGTAGCTTAGGGGTTAGGACACTCTCGTGGGAACCCGCTGTTCAAATCCTTTCTTCCCCGTTAGGCAGAGGAGGAGTCTCTGAACCACAGTCTCCCCCACCTGGGAGCTAAAAGTTAGAAGGGAGGCACCACTGCTATCTTTTCTAGTTAGATTTCTGAAGGTGCCCCGGGCCCTTCAGGCGAGATAGGTTTTCCCCTGCCTATCTTCACCTGGTTTTTGAGGTTCCTACTGGAGCTTAGGTGCTGAGAGGCTATTTCAGTGACAGTTTAAGTACCTAAGGGTTTTAGGTTCCTATATGGTTAGGCAGCAGCCGTGAAACGGTTCAGGGGTGTCCCAGGAAGGACACTTGTGCTTTTCTAAATGGGGCATTAATGAGCTAGGGAGGGTGTAGATAATACCTCAGATCAAAGTGATGGAAGCAGGATGCAAACAGGCTTAAATGTGTGTACAGAGATTACTGACCAGCTATCATCATCCACAAAGTTTTGTTCACCCCCTTCTTAAGCGAATGGTTTCTACTCACTCTGTCATCAGGGCAGTAAAGGAGAACTCAAATCTGTGAGGTGTCATGAAGCAAGTGGAAGGGGTTTGGAGGAGAAAATTTTATCTTCTCATTTATCTGCAAAAGTTTAACTGGGCAAAACTGGAACATAGACTAAGACATCAGGAGAAACAGGCACAGCATCATCTCTGACTGGCCTTACCTGCAGGGCCTTGTTTTTGAACATGTGAAATAAATATGGAACTTTTTAAAAGTTCTTCACATTCTAAATAGTACCAGAACCCCCCTCAACCTAACATCAGTGTGGCGGGCAAGGAAAAGCATGTTTAGATTGCTTATGAGTGTGAACCCCTGGAAAATGGGGCATGTAGCAATGCTGGGGAAATGAATATCTTACAGTTACTCCCCAAATCAGTGAAGTAAATGTAAGCACCAGCACCTCATAGTGAGAGCATAACAAAGGCCAACATTCCTGAATCCAAATCTCTTCTTTCTTCTGGTTCAGTCTGCAACTGACAAGCGCAGTGCAATCTTTGTCCATTTATTTTTGTTAGCAGCATTCTGATAGATTTGAGCGATGTCAATTGGCGCCCCATAGTGCCAGGCACTATACAGACTTATTATAAGAAGCAGTTGCTGCTCCCCAAAGCGTACAGTCTCAATGGATGAGGTAGATGAAGAATTGGAAGAGAAATAGGCCCAGCAAAGTGAAGTGAGTTGTCCAAGGTTACACGGTGGATTAGTGGCAGAGCCAGGAATAGCAGTCGGGTCTCATGTTTCCCAGTCTAATGCCCTCCCCGCCGCACCATTTTGCTTCTTAATGCCAAACAATTAGGTTCAGGCCTGTCAAGTGCAATTTAGGGCCCCAGTTCATCAGGTTCACTGGGTCCTCACCCCCTTTATTTCTCAAGTCACCAGTACTTTATTTACACAGATGTTACAGACGTTGTAGAGACTCCTGATGCCTTACTTACTTATTCATCACCTGGGAGCTCTTCCTAATGGCATTCAGCAGTAGTTAAGCACAGGATGGGGAACGAGGAGTCCTGGGTAGGATCCTTAGCTCTGCCAATGTCTGACTTTGACCTTGACAAGCTTTTAACTAGAAATGTTTTTTAAAAGAAAAAAAAGTTTTGTGTTTTAACGCTAAGTAAGTCTATCGCTATATAATTGTAAAGCGTTAACTAAAATCTCAAAGTCATTTTGGCAAACCAGGCATGAAATATATTTTCAAATAGTTTACCCATCGTATTCTGAAGCTTAAAATGTTAGCTTACGCTCTCCATTCTGCTATATTGCAAGTTGAAATGAAGAAATGATAAAGATATAATTAAAATCTTGCAAGTTAAGTACATTGCATGAATTATTAAAATCTTGCTCCTTCAAATCGTGCCAAAATTATTCCGCTGTACTCAAGTTTCTGCAATTACCCTTCACAGGGTCAGACTGGCACCTAAAGGGTCCATCTGCAAACTTGAGATAAGGGCCTATGGCTCACGCAAACAGCTGTGCAGTGGGTGAGGGAAAGGAAGGCTGGTGCCTTGGGGTTCTATGCATGTCTGATAACACAGCATTCTAGAGTACCTCATGGTAATTTATTGGGGAACAGATGGATTGCCTTACTCAGTTTTAGTACATGGCCCTGCATTTTGATCAAACGCAGCAGACTGCAACACTCCTTAGAAACGCTTGATGACAATGTTGGAACTTGATGACCTCCATTAACCTTCTTGGTCCTTGTTTGCCTTAAAATTCACTCTCCTGTAAAGGTGACTTGTGCATTCCTAATTGCCACAAACTTGTTATGCAAAAACGTTTTTAATCAAGCTCATCCGCGTCTAATGCTGCTTTCCATAGAAATTTCATGTTTAATTTATTCCATTCCGGAAAGACCCATGTGGAAATTTCCAGGGAGGCAGGCAGCCTAGGCCAACAGACTTTTCAGCATCAACTGGCTGTATAGTTAGGTGCTTCATTGGAAACAGCAGTGTGACCAGTTGAATCCAGTGATAGAGCATCAGACCTGGCACATGAAATGCACAAGTTTGTCAGTTCAGCTGCCTGTGTAATTATCAGGACATGGAGCGAGACCTAAGAAAAGAAAATACAGACTTTCTAGAATAAGTGCAGAGGATAAAACAAACTCTAAAAATATATTAACGAGGAGCATTTCCATTGAAGTGGGGGAGGAAAATTGTATTTGCCTAGTACACAAATACCACAAAGGGCATGAATCATCTACAAAAACACAGCCAACAGATAGACCAAGGAGGCAGCAGTACAGTTTTGCAAATCTGACCAGCCAGATTTTATACCTTGCATATCCAAGTTCCCTATTATTAAAACACCAAAATGCTCAGTGAGGTAGTTTAATAAAAAGGTTCAGCTAAAAACTTCTGGGTTTGTCCCATCCCTTACAAATCCTTATTAGCCTAGTTTTCGTTTGTGTAAACCCCAAAATATTAAATCCATGTTAAAACTTTAAAACAGCACTCACATTCAGCTGTGCCTCACTGAAATCGCTGGTGAGGGATGCTCGCTTTCTCATTTTAATCTTGTCATTGCACATGCCTGCCTCTGGGGAATGAGTCTGGTTTAACCTATTGCCTGACATACATTATTAGGCACCAATCCTGGAAACAGCCTCATGTTGAATTTTAAGCTCATGAGTCGTCCCTTGGTGGTCAATAGTCACTTGACTATAAGTAAGCCCATGTTTAAGTGTGCACAGGCTTGGGGATTAATAATGTGCACAGGATAAAGGTTAAAACATGCTCATTCCATGGAGATAGACACGTGCCTTAGTACTTAGATTGTACATTGAAACATGCACCTGTTTACAGGAGAAAGGGGGAGTAAGCACCCCTCTTTAAATCCCAGCAAGGCCTACCTGGCCTTTGGATCCTCGTGAGAAGGAATAAGAGGCACTGCCTTCCCATTCAATTCTCCCCCCCCCCGCCCCCACTCCTCCCCTGCAAAGCACATGAGCATAGAGGGATGGGTTCCTACAATCACCATCCAGTGCAGCTGAGCTAACATTGGTATGCTGGTTTATATACTATCTACAAATTACAAACCCCGAGGAGTACGGGAGAGAAGAGTGAGAAATTGAGACTCTGATGGATTTGAGGCCAAGTGCCACTAAAATAAATCTTTTGCTAGTATAGCAGTGTTGGTTACGGGGGTGATTTTTTTTTTTTTGGTGTGCAATTTTTCTATACTGGAAAAACTCTACTATAGATGCAGTTATACAGGCATAGAAGTACTTTAGCTGATAATGCTTATTTTGCTCACTGAAACTGTATAAAGTCTACCAGTAAAAGCACTTTTTTCCAAATATAAACTGTAGATGTATTAAGAGGGTTTTTCTGGTAGAGGTATACAGGTATAGTTATGCCAGCATAGCTATACAAACAAAACTTATAAGGAAAGCATAGGCCTAAATCACAGTGTAATGGGGCTATTCCATTACAGGTTACTCACACCTTCTTGCTCAAGTCCATGCCCAAAAATGACGTGCTAGCCCTCTATGTCAGTGTTTCCCAACCAGTGTGCCACGGCAGAGTGTGCATTGGTGTGCCATCAGGCCTGAGCAGGTGGGCCATGGAATTTCTTGAAAAACTACTTGGAGAGTTCTGAGTTGGCTCATGAATATCCATGAGTTCATTTGGAGACTATATGGTGGTGTGCCTCCAAATAATTAAATGGTATCAAGGTGTGCCATGGCAGAGAAAAGTTTGGGAACCATTGCTCTTTGTTGAACTTTATTGTAATAAAATTAATAGTGAGAAGAAAATTTGGAACACACCATACCCGTGTAGCTTTACCTGATCACTTCTGCATTCAAAGCATGTTTGCATATATAAATTCTCTTTACAACCATAATTGATAATGCACCATTGGTTAGGTGCAAAAAATAATGTGCACAAAAATAGAAGCCACGTTTTGAAAATGTTGGCCCTACATATTCAGTGCTAATCTTGCTTGGTGAAACAAACCCTGGAAAGAACGATAAACCATATAGACAAATTAAAATGAAATATTATCGAAGGGATTCTGAAATTTGGGCCCTGAATCTTTTTCACTGTGTGTGGATGACCATGGAGCTATGTAATACATTCCAGTGGAATACGCATGCATTCATTCCCTTAATCCACTTTGACATTGAAGGTACAGGGTCTTTTGTTCAATGTCTCATTTTACAATTTCTTGCTACTGAAAGTGCTACTCCTTAAATTTACTTTGATGTCTATTTAGTATAACTTGTAAATTATTTAAACTACCAAACATCTGGACTACATAAACCAAACCCAGCCAGAAAATCTTTGTGTGCGTTATACTATACTTGATAATCTTTGACCCAAATGCTGCCGTTTCTCTACATTTTCAAGCCATAGACAAAAATGTTCCAGTTTACATTTAGGAAGCAGCTCTGAAATGGAAACGCACATCATATTAATTCTTACTGAAATGACATGTAATCTGTGCAGAAACTTTCATCGTGGCATCCTAAATTTAGTATTTTTGATTTAAATTTAATTTGCTCTTGCTTACTAAACTCCAGCCTTGACTTTCATAATCTGTATTTAATTCTGAAGTCCATCTTGTTAATGCCGCTTTACATATTTCAAATAGCTACAAAAATTCCAAAACATTAATTTTAAGTTAATTAAAATATTTAGTTTTGATGAAATCACATGTTTCATCTGTTTCAACCCAAGCCATCTAACATCCCACCACAGGCCATTGGGCATATTACTGCTAATAGTCACATATCAGTTAATTGCCAAATTAGTCTGTCACATGATATCATCCCCTCCATAAACTTATGAAGCGCAGAGCTGAAGCCAACTAGGTTTTTTATTCCCATTGCTCCTCTTGGAATGCTATTTCAGAACTTCACTCCTCTGCTGGTTAGAAACCTTCATTGAATTTCAAGTCTAAACTTCCACTTGCTATCCATTTTTTCTTGGCTCCACATTGGTGCTGAACTTGAATAACTCCTCTCCCTGGTATTTACTCCTCTGATGTATTTATAGAGAGCAATCAGATCTCCCCTCAGCCTTCTTTTGGTTAGGCTCAACAAGCCAGGGTCTTTGAGTCTTCTTTCATAAGGCAGGTTTTTCCATTCCACGTATCATCCTTGTAGCCCTTCTCTGCACCTGTTCAGGTTTGAATTCATCTTTCTTAAGCATGGGGGATCAGAACTGCACACAGTATTCCAGATGAGGTCTCACCACCATCTTGTATAATGGTACTAACACTTCCCTATCTCTACTGAAAATACCTCGTCTGACGCATCTGATGTAGTTTCTTCTTTAACTGGTTTCTGGTCCATCTTTCAATTTTCATATTAATCATCATCTTTTGCACT
This sequence comes from Mesoclemmys tuberculata, assembly GCA_007922155.1. Taxonomy (NCBI): domain Eukaryota; kingdom Metazoa; phylum Chordata; order Testudines; family Chelidae; genus Mesoclemmys; species Mesoclemmys tuberculata. The sequence goes on from ML675601.1 coordinate 88,766,059, forward strand.
TTAACTAATAATTCCCCATGTGAAACCATATCAAATGCCTTACTGAAATCTAGGTAAATTAGATCCACTGCATTCCCTTTGTCTAAAAAAATCTGTTATCTTCTCAAAGGAGATAAGGCAAGGACAAGAGGCTGATCACCTCTGGGAGTGCTCTCATAGAGCCCAGAAAGGGTACATAGGTGCAGCCAGCCCTGTAATTGTGACAATGAACTTCCCATGCAAGGTGTATCCCTTAGAGCAGCAAAATTATTGAGAATTGAATTGCTTGACTCTTATCCAGGCTAATACAGAATGAATGAGAGGGTTTGAGTCATGAAGGGCTCCTCTACCATTGATGGTTGGGGAGTGGGCCCCTGGTAGCTACACCAAGAAGTTATGTAATGAGTGCACATATTCTAATCGAATATGTCCACTCATTCCGTTAACTCATTCTTTAGAAGGAGTGAAGTAGGTTGAATCAATGACAGGTTGCCAAAAAACTCTTCTCTAAAAGAGGGAGATGAATGGATGCACTAAAAATAGAATTTTTCACTCACCCATCTCTTTGAAAACCGTGTACTGGTTTAAATTGACAGACATTGAAAAGCTAATTGCTAAAATGTTTGTGTCCTAAGCAGTCTTTTGTTCTTTTATAACTACATTAGACTTGACTGGCTCCTGCTAAACTTGTGCTCTGATCACGTCTGGAGAAGCCAGCTGAGAAATGCAATGTGTCAGTTTGCAAGATAAAGAAAATAAATATCACATGAAGGAGCTTAGACTTTAAGTACACTTTAAGTACTATACTCAGAAAAGAAGAGCATTTCAGGAACAAAACAAGAATACTTCAAAATTTGAGCTGGTCAAAAAATTTCCAGCTGAACATTTTTCCACCAGAAAATGCCATTTCTTCAAAATGGAAACTTTCCAGGGAAACACACTGATTTCAACAGTAATTTATTTAGGAAAAATATTGAAACAAAGTATTTTGACAAAGTGAAAATGTTTCAGTTTGATTTTTCATTTCAAAATAGCTATTTGGTTCAAAATGTATATTGTTGTATATTATGTATGTTATTATTTTATGCTTCACTGCAAGCTAAGTTAGATGAGCTTCCCTCTTCAGTTAGAGCAACAGAATTGGCCCAAACTACATTCTCCTCCTGGGCAGCACATAATCATCCTGTGTGACTCCCAATCTTCTTCTCTCAGTCTGGTCCCCCCATACAAATCAGCTTCAGTTCTCCCATGAGAGCAAGCTAGAGTTATTAAAGCTATTTGTTGTAACATTGTCTCTTAACGACCCTTATGAGTAAGGTATTCGATGGTTATTAGAAAGGGTCTCCTCTCTCTTTCTCTCTTTTTCTCTAGGTTGGGAAAGGTGCTGAAACAGCCTGATACCAGAAGTCAAGCACATAAATCACATTTCTGGATACAGATCAAAATACACAAGTAATATAGATATTTGTGCGGGTATTGGGGGGGTTTTTTTTGGGTCACATCAACGTTAAGTTTCTTTCACAAAGGAATAGCATTATAGCTTCTTAAGGAAAAAGTCCCCAAACTTAAAACTTATTAGGGAAAACTTCATCACTAGGAGGGTGGTGAAGCACTGGAAGGGGTTTCCTAGGGAGGTGGTAGAATCTCCATCGTTAGAGATTTTTAAGGCCTGGCTTGACAAAGCCCTGGTTGGTGTGATTTAGTTGGGGTTGGTCCTACTTTGAGCAGGGTGTTGGACTAGATGACCCCCTGAGGTCCCTTCCAACCCTAAACCTCCCTGATTATATGATTTATAGTTTGAACTCCATATTTTATGCATAAATTCAGTATTTCCTAAACAAAGTGTTATAGCATGCAAATGTACTCTCAACGCTTGTTGTAATATGACACAAAGCAAGTGTCCTGAGGCACTTGGCATCTGATCTGGCAATGAGCTCAAAAGAAATGTCTATAAGTAAATAAAATATAAATTAATCAGCTTCAGGTTATACTAGGTTAAAATATAAGGAGTATGGTGTATTGAAAGCTGTATTAAAACTACAACTATCACTTTACATGATACGGGTTTCCTGATCCTGCTTGCAGGCAGGAGGGCTTTGAAGGAAGTTACGTGCTCTGGGTCCTCAGTAGGAAGTCTGTAAAAGAACCAGTCTGGAGTAAGGTGAATTACTGTATGCTTCCCTGCCTTTGGTAGCAGCCTGCTATTTCTCTCTCTCTCTCTCTCTCTATTTGGGTGTTGTGTGTTAGATTTCTGGATTCTAAGAAATAAAGTAGTGTTATGCTGCAATCTTCCAAGAAGAGTATTTATGTTTTGTTTCTATGCATATGTTATGAGTATTTATGTGCATATGCCAGGAACATAACAAAGAGGAACCAATGTATTCTAACTCTGAAGGGCAGCTGGAGAAAGCCTAAGTTGGTGTACAATAAAACTGAGTTGCAATGCAGTCTGCTGAGAAAACTCTTTAAGGTCTTTAACGTCAGAAGGAACCATTATGAGTATGATCACCTAGTCTGACCTCCTGCATAACAGAAGCCACAAAACCTCATCCACCCACTCCTGTAATAGACCCCTAGCCTATGACTGAGTTACTGAAGTCCTCAAATCATGGTTTAAAGACTTCAAGGTAGAGACTCCACCAGAGAATCCACCAGTAGGTGACCTGTGCCCCATGCTTCAAAGGAAAGCAACCCCCCTCCCCCCTCAGCCCCCACAGTCTCAGCCAGTCTGCCCTGGGGGAAAATTCCTTATCACAAATATGACGATCATCTAAACCCTGAGCATGTGGGCAAGACTCACCAGAATTCTCTGTATTAACTCAGAACTCCCCCCTTCACAGGTCACTGGGCATATTTACTGCTAGTAGTAAAAGATCAGTTAATTGCCAAATGAATCTGTCCCATCATACCATCCCCTCCATAAATTTATCAAGCTTAGTTTTGAAGCCAGTTAGGTTTTTTGACCCCTCTCCTCCCCTTGGAAGGCTGTTCCAGAACTTCACTCCTCTGATGGTTATAAATCTGCATCTAATTTCAAGTCTAAACTTTCTGATGCCCAGTTTATTTCCATTTTTTCTGGTGTCCGCACTGGTGTGGAACTCAAATAATTCCTTTCCCTCCCTGGTATTTATCCCTCTCTTGTATTTATAGAGAGCAATCATATCTCTCCTCAGCCTTCTTTTGGTTAGGCTAAACAAGCCACGCTCTCTATAAGTTTCCTCTCATAAGGTAGGTTTTCCATCCTTCGGATCATCCTTGAAGCCCTTCTCTGCATCTGTTCCAGTTTGAATTCATCCTTCTTAAATATGGGAGAGTAGAACTGCAGACAGTATTCCAGGTGAGGTCTGTGAGTTTATTCGTGAGGAAATTGCAAAAACTTATTAAACAACAGTGGCAAAAACTAGTGAAGAATGAACTGATGTTTCTGAAGTTAGTGTTTGCTGCAGACCTGATTTATGCAGGTGCAACTCCAATGGCTTTAATACAGCTGCACTCACATCAGGTGTGAATTTTCTCATCTGTTTTTAGCTCACCTGGCTGTGTTTAAAAATTGAAGGTCTGTTCTCTCTGTATTTTTGTGGTCATATAATACAGAAACTTAAACTATTTCCAGTTGCTTGACTTACTTTGTGGACATACGTCACATTGCTACAGCCAAGACTTAAAATGGGCCCCTCCATGGCAGAGCTGGGCAAAAATTGTCATAGAAATATTTACTTAATTTCAGGTTTTCATGCAATCCCTACATTGGGCTACGTTCACTGAAAAGCTCTCAAGCCTGGGCTCATTCTTGTTTGAAGTAATGATCATGTGAAATTCACTGGTTTTGACCCCAAGAAACAGGAAACTTGGTGGATTTTACTTAGCAAGTTTCACTTAATGTTTAAGGGTTCAAAGCTGAACCTTGCTGTGAAATTCAAATTATACAATCCTACAGTATGTGAAGCCAGTGTTATTTGGGATTTTAAAAGCACCTGCAGGAGTTAGGCTCCTAAATCCCATTGAATTCAATGGGAGTTGTGCACCTTACTTCCTTAAGGCCCTATGAAAATCACAGCCTATATCCTCTTGTTTACTAGGCAGAGAAAGGCTTAGCTACAGTGGAAGCCTTCACTCTGAATATTTTTCCTTTTCCCATTTAACTAACATAGGCAATTTGTTGCCGTACTATATATCTATTGTACTCCTTAGTACCTTCATTCCAGTCGACGTAGGGTTCTTCTATTTCAACAGCAACAAAATATGACAAACCATGGTGCCCCCTAAGGGGCTTTGGTGTATCTTCAAAATGCTGCATTGTAGATTTTTTACATGATACATTATGGCATAAGGATATTATTATGCAGATTCACTGCATGATGTATTTGTCATAATCCCCAAAGCCATTGTAATATATTTGGCAGTCCACAGCATTGCAACGATTCTGTTAAATAAATAACATCAAGTCATGAGTTTGAATTTGGGAATCATTATTGTTGGAGGCCCAGTACAATTTGAGTTGCTTGACCACTGTCCTACAGGCCTAGCATAGCTTCAGTTGCTTGCTTGGCTATTCTGACCCCTCTAGCATGACAATCTCCAGTCGGCACAGACTGAATATCCTTATAGATGTCTCAGTTTCTGCATAGCATGGCACGTTATAAGACAAAATACAGATACTGTATTGCTTGCAGCTGCACATAGATAACGGTGAGGGGAACAAGAAGTTATCCTTGAACGTCTGGGGGTACACTGTTTTCTTGCCAAGGGGCATACTTTTACTTCAACCCTCCCATCACCAGATGTTGTTTTGACGACCCCAATTATTATGGTGAGAATGGAATGTAGTTAACGGTGACATGTAATTTAAGTAATTAGCATATATTATAATGAGAGAGATAATTAGGTGAAGGTTGTTTATGGAAGGGTATAAGAAATCATCACTTAGACAAAGGGGGGCGCTCCATCAACATCTGACTCCGCAGGAGGTGCTGCTAGTTGGACCAGAGGATCCACTGACTCCCTGGCGGGGCCCCTGAAGAAAGCCGTTCCTGTATACAGCCTTCTGAGTAACTGCTTAAGTCTCCAGGCTTAGTGAGTATGAGATATTGTAGTTAATTCTAGGCTTTGTATCTAACTAGTATATTTATAGAGAACCTGGCACATTAAACCTTATTGATCTGCAAATCGGGCGTACCATGTCTCACTGATATTCACACTGATCACAAAGTATCCAGAATCAACAATTATCAGTAGTACTTGTCAAACTTATACCACCGATGATATAGTCTGCCAGTGCACACTGAACATATCGGGCACTATGTATTCTGTAACCATTCAGAATATTAGCTTCAATGGGTCAAATCATGGAGTAAGATATTATTCATTATAACGGCATGGACGGGAAATATCTGGCTCTAAACTGAAACATTGCATGGTTTATGATGATAAATATTAGTGGACACATACTGGCAGCCTTACTTATATGGAGCTGTACTTTACTCTTTGAGTAGTTCCACTGAAGTCAGTGGCAGAGTCTAACCGTAGGTGAGAAAAAAGGGGAAGATGTGTAAATCACATCAGTTAATAATGCAGGTATCTTGAATGTTTCTGTTGTTTTCAGGCTCCAAGGAAGACGTATTTTAAGGAAGAGCTGAAAGAGGAGACAGTGTGTATTTGACAAAACTTGACCAAGAAGGGCCTTTTAGGTGTAGGAAGCTGCATGGAAACAGGCATAGAAACTAGAATGGGGGAAGAGAGAATTGCTCGGAGAGTTGTTGGATGCACAAGACACTAAGGACCAGATTCTGCCACTCTAGTTCTCATTGAGTGTCTCACATCACAAAATAGCCCAGTAGAAACCAATGACACTACTTGCAAAGTAAGGCTGCATGCATCTGACAAAGTGGGTTGCAGCTCACGAAAGCTTATGCCTGCAGAAATGTGTTAGTCTTTAAAGTGTTACAGGACTCTCGTTTTTGCTGCAAGAATGAATCCCTGTATATATGGGGTATTTGGTTTTCTTTCTCATTGCTAGTTTCTCTGGCATCTATATGGGTGTTTATGAAAAATACTCATAGTTAATACTGAAGAAAATGCATTAGTGTGTAATCTATTGAAGACATCAAAACAGTATAGATGGCCTTTAATGGAGCCAGTCCTGGAGTAAAAAGGTGCTACATAACATCAGCAGTACCGAGATCTTAGATTATAAATTGTGTTGTGCTGAGCATATATCTTATACTCCTATACTGCATTGTGTGCATTCATAGCACTGCATTAATCATGCATGTGCCTGTGTATGCTGCTTGGATTTGATTTCGTATTTATTATTTATATTGTTGCTGTTTTCAATGAGGCAGAAAGCCACCAGTGTTCCCCCTCGTGTAGGGCAGCTCTGCACCACCACTTTCTACGGGGGGTGACTAAAGGCTTCTATCTATTCCAAAAGTGGTTATATGGTTGTGATAGAAGGCTAAAGATGGGCTTGATCCTTGTTAGGTTTGTCCAAAAAGACTATGGCTTAATCCATCCATGAGTTTGCAACTACAACAGCAGCCTACTGACTCCACTGGCACCTCTGTCATAGTATGGTGTCTGTAGCATGTTTTCAGCTAGCACAACTTACGGGGCCATTCTTTTACATTCAAACTGGCAAGGTCTGGATAAATTCCTGTGTAATTTTAGCAAAGCATATTTCTCTGTTTAACAGGAGACTTTTTGATGAAAAACCCCAGTCCAGAGGTTAATTTATATTTCAAGTAAAAATGTCTGGCTTGTTTGATCATTTTATAGCTTATAGGACCTGTATGCTGTTTTCATTATGAACAGATAACTTAAACCAGGTCTCAGATAAAAGGAAGCTGGCTCATGCATCATTACCCTGAAATGTATTTAGCTGGGAATTTATGTTGTCAGTGTTTTCCAGGATGTGTAAAATCATAAACATAATTCATTCAGGTTTTCATGTAGAAGTGATAGTCCCTGTTAACACCTTTCATAAAGGCATAAATTACCCCAGGTAACACTGCAGCCGTCCTAAATTCTGTTCACTAACTGAAACTACCATTTTAAAAGATTTCAGTTCACCTGCTTCCCTTACAAAAATTAGTTTAAAAATCAACCCAAAATTTATAGATAGATAAACTCAGGAAGTTGGCATCTGTATCTGGTAGATCTAGAAATGTGCTACCTTGCAAAAAGCTAGTTAAACATTGGGTAGATTAGTATTCAAAATGCATTGATTTAGCAGAGCCATTTAACAATTGCTCAAATGGATGGATGAACGTAAACTAGTGTCTCACTACTAGTTCAATTTATAATCTTCCAAGCTGCGAACATCACTTGTTAAAGGCTTTCACAATGTATTTAAACTTGATATACTGATCTGAGCAGTGTCTGTTAAGAATCTGGACTCCTCGATTTTGGATGCATAGTTTTTATGCGCCAATATTAAAAATAATGCTTCATATAGAAAGATATCAACTTGGCCTAAATATATCTTTTCTAGATCCTAATCAAGTTTTTAGTAGCCAGCCAATGGGCCTCATCTCATTCAAGTTTTATGCTGCATTAATTTCACTGATTTACACCAATGTGGGATCAGAATAGGGACCAGGAGCTGCAATGTGGATCTGTTTTACTTTTTTAATATTAAGGACACATGAGTGAATTATTCACCTGAGTGAATTATTTCTTTATGGTAAACAAATATGTTAACATGACTCAGAGGTTCTGAAACAGCCTATCTGGGGGAAGGAGGTCCTATTCATTTTAAAAGCAGAAGTCTGTAGGATGTGTTTTCAAAAAATCAATAATTCATTTTCACTTTTGGAATATTAATAAATATGTATGAATTTCCCTTTTTTGCTTCAGAAGCACAAAGGAAAACTCTTAGATACAATGCACTAATTAAGGTTAATCTTCTATGTGCATTTAAAGCATATCGGTTGAATCCCAAGCAAGGAGCATGATCTTTGAGCGTGTCTACACAGCAGCTGAAAGTGTGCTTCCAAGCACAGGGGGGTGCTACTTCTGCTCATGCTAGCATGCTAAAAATAGCAGCATGGCCACAGTGTCAAGGATGGTGGCTCAGGATAGCCACCTGAGTAGACACTCACCTCACCCCTTGGGTGCATATTTGGGTGGTTAGATTGGTCCACAGCCTACCCACTAAAGCCACACTGCTATTTTTAGTTTACTGCTTGAGCAGAGGTAGTGCATGTGTTCTACCAACATTCTCAGCTACTGTATAGATGTTGTGGCTGTATTTTGTTTGGCTGGAGATGTATGTGGGGGAGGGATGAAAGAGATATCAATGTGGGCGGACAGATGACATTGACAATAATCAAGGTAAGAGATAAAGGCCTGAAAAGGAATTTTAGCAGTAAGGACAGGGAAAAAATGTTGCGTCCCTGAGATAATATGGAGGAAACAGCAGCAAGATGTGGATGTGACTTGGATCTGAGGAATAAGAAATATCTGCCTCTTTATCCCCCTGCCTAGATTATGGGCTTGAGTGACAAGAAGAATGGTGAAATATTCAAAGTGAGAGAGAGTCAAGTTGAGAGTTTCAGAAGGAAAACAAGATGCCTAATTCTTCTTACACTTTCCCAGGTGTACCTCGGGATAGGTATGCTGAAGTTAGTGAAGTCACATGAATGTAACTTTGGTGGTGAGAGAAAAATTAGATCTAATAAGTTTTATTTTTGCCATGTTTGTTTGAAGCTGATAAGACATCAGGGAAGAGATATCAGAGACAGACTGAGCTATGGGAGAGGGTAGGTCAAGAGTGAAAAGGTATCTGAAGCTACTGTGGATTGATCAGGTCACCAAGAAAGAAGAAAAAGGGGCCAAGAATGGAGACCTGTGAAACCATCATAGAAAAATGGTGAAAAGAGAAGCAACTGCTGACAAAAAAACACACTGAAGAAAAGGCCAGAAGGAGGCCAGAAAGGATAGTGTTGTGAAAGGCACTTTGGAAGCTGCAAGCCAGAGGGAATTGTATTCTCAGAAGTTCTCAAACTAGTTTCTTCTCTGTGGAAGTGCCATACTGTAAAAAATTAAAGAAGTCAGTTCTAGGGAACTTGAAACTTTCCCAGACCACACAAAATAGTTTTAAATGACTGATTTCATATATGTCTGGCCAAGTTCTAATTCCTAGATCTTCCTGCTGATTAAAAAAAGTTACACTGGGAAGCCTAAGGGAGACTTAGGTTGCTAGGCAGTGGGAAATAGTCCAGCCCTGGGATATAGTTGCACAAACACCTGCTGCCTTAATGACCATCATGATGGCATCAATGAGTAGCAGATATGAGATATTGTCTTTCCCACAACATAATTTGAAGAAGGCAGGAGGCAGGGTCTTCTCTACTGATGGCTAGTGATGCTCCCTGGTTATATCAAAGGGCTACCAGAGTGCAGCTATAAACTCCTTTTGGACAGAACTAAAGATATTTTGTTTCATTTTCACTTTTGTTTGATGTGAGGATATTTCTTGTGTGGCTTGGTTGGGTGAGGGAGCTGTGATTATTCTCCCCTGCTCCCCCTCCCAGGTTACCCCAGCACACCACAACCTTTTAGTTTGCGGTATTTCTTGTGAGGTCCATTGAATATTCTCCACAAGTCAATGTGTGGAGCATCATGTGCTGCTTCCTGGTTTCCTCCTGCTCTGGTGGGGCCAGTGTTGTACTTGCTGTGGCACATGTCACAGCTGTGCCGGCCAGCATGCACGGGAGATGGACATGGAACCAATGTTCCCTCCAATCTCCTGCCCTTTCACACCCAGCCACATGCATTGGGGTGATGGAAGCATTGCCCTCATAGTGATGGCTCTCCATTTAATCTCTCTGGAATAAATCTGTGCCTTACACTCCTGACTGCACTGCAAGGCATGCAGGACAGGTCATAATACCTTTCATGTATTATATTGTATTAGGGTCCCAGAGGCTTTGAGATTGATGATTAATATGATCCTTTAGTAGAGATGTTTATTCAAGATATTCCCCTAGTGCTTCAACATCCCCTTTAATGTAGTGCAGAGAATACAGAAGTGTCATTGTGGTAGAAGTGCACATAGAGGTTGTTTGACCTCTTAACTGAGGAAATGGATGGAGCTTATTTTTTTTCATCTGACAAGTATTTATTCAACATTCATGGGCAAAGGTTCTGAAGCTTATCAGGCTGAACCAACGCCATGAGGAAAGAATTTGTTCAGGGAGAAAAATGTCTTTACAGAAGAAATGATCCACATTTTAAAAGAGAAAACTGCATAACAATGAAATGCATTGGTGCCTTCATACAGACTGGTTAATCACAAGATGCCTGGTTACATGAGGGAAAATATCTTCCCTTTATTTCTTGAACAGTCTTAACTTTCAAATGTCACCCAAAAGTCATTTGTAGAATTGTTTTGTGAGCAAATGTCATATTGGTAAGGCACACACCTAATAGACTTTGTGAATGCTGAAGCCTTGTCCTCAGTAAAATATACAATCAACTTTTATGAGTCTTGTTGATAGGTTAATAGGTAGACCTTCTGTCTCCAAATCAGGAGGTCAACAGCATAAATTGAATAGGTGCTCTGTGTCATGACATATAATCCCTTAAAAGCAGGCTTCGTATATAAGGACTAAAGTATGAATACAATTCTAATTTAATTTTAGAAAAAAAAGAGGGTGAGGGTATCACTTATATTACTGTTATAGTTCAATGGCTGACACTTGGGCACAAAATGGAGCAACATTAATACATATGCATACTGAGTAAATGCATCTTACAAAAGGTAATTCAAGGCCAAAGAACTGGCACTCAGATGTAGAACTTTTCACTCTTTTGTACTGCCATCCTGATGAGTAGTGACCAGAAATTTTTGATAGCTCATGCTCCGCTTGGTGGTTAGTATATTAACTGAGTTGGTGATCTAGAAACTAATAAGTAAAACAGTTGATGACAGAGCAAATATTGAAATAAATGTTTAAGTTGTGCGTGTATTTTAGCACTTGACACCCCAGAAAAAAATTCTGGTGTAATTTTGTAGCTAAAGGCAGTAAGCTAATAACAATGTATTTAAAATACATTTCAGCAACATTGGCCTTTTTCTTTCTTACAAAACAGTTGTTGTTAATTCCATTTCTTCCCTTGCAATGTCTTTCTCTCTTAACATCTTCCTTCTTGGTGACCTGATCCACCCACAAAAGTACTTTCCACTTCTTCCCTGGCACTGTCACTTCACTAAATATGCAGTGTTGTTGAACCATATCAGTCCCTGGCTATTAGAGAAACACGCTGGGTAAGGTAATATCTTTTATTGGACCATCTTCTGTTGGTGAAAGAGACAAGCGTCAGATTTTTCCACTAACTGGTGATGTTATTTCAAAAAGCTGTAAAACAGACTATACTCCAAGATATATACGAATATATTCTAATATACTCAAATTAGAATGTGTATTCTGCAGGTCAAGTTCAGTTTAGTTCAGAGTTCAGCTCTTGGGTTGCTCTTAGATTTTGCAGTTTCTTGTGGCCTGTCTTACTGTCATCATTATGCATAATTACAGCAACGGTGTATGTAGTGACCTACATGGAACCTGGAAGGAGGAGCACAGGTTGCAGGAGGGAAGAGTTTGGAGGAGAGATCAGGAAGCCGGCCTGTGTGCCAGTGGCTGGAATGTTAGTTGTGGTTGCAGCACCTCTGTAAATAGTTTTATTAATAATAAATAATAATAATAGTTTTAGAAAGTTCCTGTCATGATGTTACCCAGCAGCATGTGGTACGTGAAAGTCAGACTCTAAATTTGGGCAATAAATTGCAGCTATTTTATATTTATGTTGTAAATCATTAGCCTGTAACAATTTTCAAACTACTGAGATGTAGGTTGACATTTTTTCACCCCTATGAAACCATGCTATAATATTTCTTTATGCAAATGAAATACATAGGGTTTTGAGGAGCAAAATCCATACCCAGCCAGTGGTGGCATTTCACCACTAGATCTGCATAATTGCACTGGGAGCTTTATCTAAATATGGACCAACAGAATCAGGCCCTTCATGGATAAAATGCTTTCTTTTTTCTATTTAGAATAAATTATTTTATTATTTCTGTGAGAAACAAACAATATTTGCCAACTAATTCCAGTATCAATCATAAATCATTCTGTAATTGAATGTATATAAATATACATGTGCTATATTGATAAATACAGCAAAGCTAAAGAGCGGGAAATGCTAACAGAGCACAGATGAAGAACTGCAAAACAGGAGATACTGGGAATGCTAGTGACATCTTGAACTTTCAGAGGTGTTCAACATTCACTTCTGCTGACAAATCCTGAAGTCATTATTCATTTTTTACTCAGATTGATAGTAGTTTTGATCGGCTAAAGTTGAATAAAAATGACTCCGAATCAACTTTAATGGATCTTATAGGGGGTCAACAGCCCTCTCAAGATTCAGACCCTACTGTGCCTGTCAAGCCTCATTTGAGCTCAGAATATATTCATTATTAGTGACTTCTTAGTGGTGCCTTATGCTCCCAGGGGCACAACATATGCTGTTTGAACTATTATTCAGTGTAGAGATCTAGAAAGGTCTTCTTTATTTGTCCATAAGCATTCAACTTACTGGGTCCAGAAAAGAGCAGTTTTCCAGTTTTGCTCAGTCCAGTAGCAAGTTAATCCATTGAGGCATGTTAGAAACCTTATTAGTATTCCATTGTATTAATATTAGCTTTCTGGCTGCCAAATGAGCTCTAATGATGAGCTACTTTTTGATAGCCTGAAGCATCTAATTAATCTGCTCCCTAAGCCAATCAGAGAACAGAAAATCAATAATGCTACAGTGATATACTGTCATTCTCTTGCAGCACCCTCTATCAGATAAAATAATTACAGTGGTGTCAATCATTTGGTACAATATAAATAGTCATTGTAATGAAACAGTGTCACAGGATCAATGTTTCAGCTTCACGTCCACATTTATTTGACAGATGCTTTGCCATTTATCTAGCAGTGGGAGACCATTATGCGGTAGAAGTGTTCAATTCTACTGATGTCATGTCTTAGGATACATCATTTCTAGAGATTTCCAATACACATTCATTTATTGATTTTTAAAGAACAGAGGAAAAGAGCTCTGAAAGTGTTAGTAAGCAACCCATGAGCATATGGCAGCTATTGGTTGTAATATACTATATTATATATAATATAATCATTCTGGTATAGTATGGGACTACAGCAATACAATTAAGTTAAAAACACTCATTTAACTTACATCTTAGTGTCATGAAAATGGAAGCATGGTGTAACTATGAGAGAGAAAGTATAGACTAATTTTTGTAGGCTAATAAAATAAGCAATTGTTATCCTGGAGCTTATTTGCAAAATGCCTGTTGTGCCTCAGCTGCAGTTATATCAAGACAAAAATACTGGGTGTGCTTGTTTCAAGAACTGGGCTCTGCTGACATGTTCTGAGACTATTTCAAGCTCTCTCTTTTTCTGAAATATATATTATTGTTCAACCACAAGTTGCTTGGTGAAATTCTCTGGCTTATGTCGGTGGTTCCCAACCTTTTTGAGTGAAAGCCCCACTAGTTAATATTAGGTAAAACGCGTGCGCCCCCACACCCTCGGCCATAAACACATATAACCCTTATACACATATAATGATGATACTAAATAATAACACTAAATTACATAATATTCAATGACTCTTACCTGAGTAAGAGGCTAAGCCTTCCTTGGCACAGCCGTCACCACATGCCCTGTGTGGGCCTGCCTCTTCCCATCCCTCATGGACTGATAACAATGAAGGTGAGCTCTGGCTGGTTGGCCGGGGCTGCTCCAGGAATGGGCTGTTCCTCTGCTCCAGCTGGCATGGAGATCAGGGAGCTAAATGATTTCAATACTACTGAAGCCTCATGGACCCCTTGTAATCTTTGGTGCTCCCCCTCGCCCCCGCCAAGGAGGTCATGTCCTCCAGGTTGGTAACCCTTGGCTTATGTTATGCAAACAAGACAGCAGTCCCTTTTGGCCTTTAAATCTATGAACCTATGTAAGGCTGCTTTTAACCCAAACAGTACTGGAAAACTCCAGAAAGACTGTCATTACAGCCTGGGTAGTTTTCCATTGATTAAGACAAAAAAAGCCCAGAATAACTCAGAAGAGGGATTTGTATTTGTTTTGCTTTGTTTGCTCTGTCTGTCTTTTTTTGCTTTTCTTTATTTTCAAGACACAGATTTAATGGGTGTCAATCATCCATCATCAAACCATATAAAAGAGCACCTATATTTCCTCCATGTCTTCTCCTTTATCCACTTTTTAATATCTGTTTAGAAGAAACTGGCTTGGCTGAACTAACAGTTTTGTGACTTTATTAAACTGATAAAGATGAGATTGTTTTGGTTGCTAACCACTTGAAATTTGCATCATGTAACAGAGTTAAAAGAGAACTTTAATAACTTATCTTTTGCTACATGTTGGTGTTAATAAACAGGAAGTTTACCTCAGGTAAATGATTATTGAGTTAAACCATAGACCATGAAAAGGTACCCTGAGTTTAGCACTTGTGGGATTTATTAAGAAACATCTATTTAATCCACATTACCATGAAACTACACTAACAAATATCTGAGTACCTGATTTCTTCTCAGTCTCCCTTCTTTACGGTCTTCACTCTTATCCCTTTCTTTACTCCAAAGCTCACACATGGGAAAAAGGCTTCTAACAATTATTTAAATCCAGGAGATTTCAGTTTTATGACTCTTTTAATAGTTTTAGTCAGGTTTATTCACATTAAAGAGTTCCTGTGCATATGCTGTAGATGTTCCATACATAGCTTAAAATACAAAACTAAATTGTAGCCATAAAAATCAATTTAACCCACTACCAGCAAACCAGGCAACTCAAAGCTCAAATCCCATCCCTCTGCTAATAATTCTTCTCTTCTTCTCCTCTTCCAGTTTTCACATGCTGGGGAGAAAGATATGCTTTGTCCTGATAATCACTGGATTCAGGCCATTTCAGATCCAAGAGGGATTGAATTCTGAAGCTGTTGGGCCCTCATAGAGAACCCTGTAGTAGCAACACCTTCTCATGTATGCAGTGCAGCTTCAACTTAAGCTCCTCTGCTGATCTCAACTGTGATGTTTATGGCACAAAAAGAGAGGAAGTCTCTCAGCTAGATAGGCCCTACGTTATTTAGAATTTTATAGGACAAAGCCAATATGTTAAGCATCAACTACAAACTCACATACATCCAGCTTAAATCTTAAAGCACAAGATGAACGTGCTGATGATGAGATACTGTACTTGCCAAGCAGGTCACCGTATTCTGTGCCAGCTACAGTTCCAGGATAATTTGAAAACGTACTGTGGGAAGGCGTCTTTTATTATGGCTCACAGGGATGTCACCTCTCCCCATAAGGAAGTGAAGGTTATTGTAATATATGCTGTTCAGTGCTGGAGTTTTTCTTCATTTCAAGATAAACTTCAATGAAATGGTATTCTAATCACTAACTCTAATGAAAAAGTAAGGTTAACCATTAAAACTATTTAATAAAAGCACCTGTAATTGAACTTTAAAAAGAATAAATAACTCTTAGAAAACAGGAATCTGTTATGTTGACAATCTGACCATGAGGAGTAGGACAGGGGCAATACAGATCCCATCTGAATACATGGCAGAGACTTTTAAAGCTATTATATGGCATATGCTTTAAGTTTTAAACCAGTTCAGGGTTAACATAACTAACATTAATGATTTTTGACAAATATTGAAAATGTTAACATCTTTGAAATATGAATACAATTTATTCTGCATTCAGTCAACTTTTTATTTGTATTTAACTAGCCATAATTTTTTTTCCATTGAAATACTTAATTAAATGACATAATTCACTGGAATATATTTGTTTTGTATGTTAACAAAAAGAATCAGTGTTTTCTTTTCACTTGGGTAGCCTTTCAGTTACCATTTCAGACTGCAGTGGTTACTGCCTGCTGGTTAGTTTTTGTGCTAGAATAAGAAAAGAAACCAGTGTTGCAATGTTAATATTTCTATTCTTTATACAATTGACCATAGGAATAAACAAATTACTACTATAAAATATTATTCCCATTATGTCCAGCACACATCTATAAACCTTGAAAGGAAGGAATGAAGGACTATTTACAACTAGCCCGTTTGCTCGTTTGGCATTGAAGAGACAGCTATAGCCAGTGGATATTTGCAATGGAATAGTAAGACTTGTATAACCCATTCAATTTAGAGTCCCCCCTCTATTTTGGTATTCAGTAACATTTGAACTGTGTACAATTGAACCAATGTTGAAATAAATTTCTCATTCACACACTACATATAGACATTTGCAGTTACGTCAGCAGCACTGGTCAAAAACATTTCAATAGAGCAATCATCTATCCAAAAATGCAGTTTTGTTGAAATCAAAATGTTTCTTAGGAACATTTCAATGTCAATGAATTTTGTTGATGGGAAAAAGTAAAAAAATTGTTTTGACATATTCATTTTGATTAACTTTATTTTAATTTATATATTAAATATTTAAAAATATATATACACAATATTTTACATGACAATGTTTTTACATTGTCAAAATGAAACTCTTTTCTTAGTGTGATGGGGGTCACTCACTGCTATTGGCATATTCTTCTGTCCATCCTGGGGATTAGCTGTGGCCATGCATAGTGCCCTCTTCTGGTGGTGTCTCTCATCATCCTCTGGCCAGCAGACCCTTCTCACCCCAGGAACTGAAGCCTCCTTTTTGTGACTCAGCCCTCCAGCCAGATCACTCCATGGTTACCCCTTCAGGAGGTGGGAAGTATATAACAAAATCTTTCCAGAACATATCAGGCAGCCCACTGTCTTCTGCCAGGCCAGTGCCACATCCCCAGGTAAGCCCTCTACTCCGGTTTCTGGCTCAGGGGCCCTCCAGTCTTCAGCCAAGGCCTGAACTTTCCTATCTTGCTGCCTTCACCCTGAGCCTTTCCTACCTTTCTGGCTTCACCCCTTCCTGGGTTCATCAGCATCCCAATTCCCTCCTTTCTGGGAGTAACCATGGACTACACTCTATAGTCTACACCTCCCTCTTCCCAGGGAGTGACTGCAGATCACTTCCCTACAACCCTCTTCTGCTCTGAGTTCCTGGGCCTTATATAGGTCACTTCTGTTCCTGCCCAGCTGAACCTCGTTTAATCAACTCCTTGCTCCCTAGCTCCTCCTTCAAGGGCAGCCTGAGCTGTTACTAGGCCTACTTGGCCATCTTCACCCCTTCCAAGGCTTGTGTGCAGTGGACACCCCATCACTCTTACTGATTGACTAAACATATTGATATTTATCAAAACTAAATATTCTGCATTGTACAAACAAAATGTCGTGATGATTGCAAATTGAAACTTTTTTTTTGAATTTTTCTTTCTATGGGAAATTTCAAAAAAATCTGCTCTTTGTTCTGATGTAGAATGAAAACAAATTTCAAAATGTCACATCTCCCAGGGAATAACAATTCTACTGTCTAACCAGCTCTAGGATGCAGTGCTCTTAAACTGGATGCTTTTCAAAAAGATATGATCTAGGAATTATTTTTGGGGAAGTCCTATTGCATCTGTTATATAGAAATTCAGATTAGATAATCTCAGTGGTCGCTTCTTCCTTTCAAAGCTATAAATCTTTTAAAATCCAGCCACATATTAGTATGTATTGCACATACCCAGTTTAAATTCTTTGTAAATGAAGAAATGTTGATTAAAAGTGTAACTACTGTACACATTTGTAAAGCACTTACTTTGCATGATAAGAGAGGTAATTTGTCCAGTGAGAGGTTGCAGAAATTGCCCTCACAATCAACAAATCTCAAGAAGAAGAAAATAGCTGTATTTAGTAATTATACTAATTTTTGTTCAATAATTTGCCTTACAAACTAATCAGTTCTGTGTTGTTGCAAAAATCTATGACTACATGATGTTCATTAGAATTTGAAAGAAAAATATAGGATTAAGCATAATAATTCATGAAAGGCAAACATCTTAACGGTTACATCTCATCAAATAATAAAACAATGCAATGATGGTCTGATTCATTACTGCTGAATGACTATGACCTTCTTTCCGCTTGAACATTCATAACATAATTGCAGTTTCTAAATCGTTTTCTAGGAAAAGTGGCAATGAAATATATATTGCAAATTATTGATATGATTACTTTTATAAAAGTCTCCAAAGGAAATGTTCATCATGCAGAGCCTTGCCCAAAGGAGGTCAACGGGTTTCGCTATAACAACTGCATCCAATGGTTATTAAAGATATTGTGTGAGTTAATTGTTCTCCATTGTCTGGATGGAGATTGGCAGAGAAGCCTTCTCTACTGGACATTGGTTATAGCTGATCCTGTCTGAAGAGTTCCTTTATGTTGCAGAATAGCTGGACAAAAAGAGCAGTAAATTCTCTCTCTCCCATCTGAACTAACCCATGCTAAATTAAGAGAACAATGACGACGGTGAGATTTTGGAGACAGGAGTTTCCCAGGTGAGATTAAAAGGGTCGCATGGGAACAGACAATTGATGAGAGCAGGGCAGAAGACAAGGATCACAGAAGAATCTCATTACTGGCTACAAGACTGGGCATAGTGGTCTCTTAAAGTAGTTGGGGTTACTGACAGTTATCTATTGCCAATTGTTGCTAAGTTAATGCGCTGGGGCAATAGGGTTCTTTTCCCCAAATCAGGCTCCACAGAATTAAAACTGACAAGTTCAGTATCTTGTAGGGAACCTTGGAGTGCCTACTGACAAGAGAGCAAATCCTTAGCTCTCTTTATTAAAACTATTATAAAGACAAGAAAGCTCCAAACCACATAAACAAATAGCAGTGATACAATATCAGGGATATCTTTGGTGTCATTCCCTGCATGTGCTTGTATACTTATATACTCACACCCTTCCTTGGGGACCTTGTGGTAAGAGACAAAGGACCTGCCCTGTGCCTGGCATGCCAAGTGAGCACAATGGTCCAGGTTCCCCAATGCCCAAAGGTTAGTGGTAGACAATGATGAAGAGCTGAAGCGTCACTGATGGAAGACTAGCCCCGTTACATGCTTGGCCTATTATAGAGAATACATACTATCATGAATATTCATTTTGATGCCCAGATTTCCATGTCCAAATCTAGCTTCCTCACCCTCATAATATTGAGGAGCACTTATCCTATAGGTTAACCTATTAATATCAGTTAGCTCATTACCATATACCCCACCTATTGCTCAGGCAAGTTTGTGATTAGACTTCTGCAAATGATTCTATCCTAAAATATCCCAACCCAGTATCAGTTCAGTGTTCCTGTGGTTGCCTGGTATCATTATATACCAACTCCCTTTCTTGAACAAGCTATTCCCAGCTCCCCAAAGTCTAAGGTATCTGTTGGGCCATTTTATATAAGCTAATTGTCATAGGCTTGCTTTATATATGCTAATTTACTTAAGCCAGTGTCTTCCAGGATACAGACCAGTAGGTTCCTTATGTTACTGCTAAGTAAAAAAAAAAAAAACAGGTTAATCTAGCTCTATGGGCTACACAGTAAAATTTGCTGTGTGCAGTTTTGATACGGTGTTTTGCCAACTCTGGTCAAGATAAACAAGACATCAGTATATTTGGTGTATAATATGAATAATTTTTAAAGGGGGGATTAAAAACTCAGAATGTCACAAATTTCTCTTCTAGCAGGAAATTAAGCCACTGCACAACCCCATAATCTGATGCAATTCTGCAAAGGCACAACAATAGTAGTATTAACATAACTCTAGTTATTGTTCAGTATCATTGTCTATTCACCACTTCTGATTTTATATTTCTATGTAATATTGTGGTATTTCTAAAGATTGGTTGTTTGGTTTAGCTGGGAAAGAACAGCATTTGGCCTCATTTTCAGAAAGTAACGTCATTCAGCTACATTTTGCAGGTTTGTTATTATGCAATAGAGCTCTTGAGAGAGAGTAGTTTCTGATATTCGAATTTTTAGTAGTCTAAGATGCTGTATATGTTGTAAAATATTTCTCTCATCTCCATTTTTGTATAGTCACTTCACTGAGAGTCCAAATGAAAAGCACATTAATATTAAACACTTACATTGTTTTTCAAAGATCTGACGTTAAAAAAATTGTAACTCAAAAAAAGGTAGCCTGAATCCTGATGAAAAATCCTTCCTACAAAATGACCTTTGAATAATCTACCAGTCTACAATTGATCTCTTCTGTTGACAAGGCCTCAAGGGCTTTCCTTGATAGAATTCCACTTCAAAGCAAGCGGTCTGAGTTGCAAACAAAGAGAGCTTACACTCTTTTAGTTTACTGTGCAAGTTGGCTTTAAATTGTTCTGCTCAGTATTGAACTTTTACTAAATTTCTGCTCTAGTTACTTCAAGCACAGCAGCCATCTCATCATAGTTCTGAAAAACAGCAACCAATGTTCTGTATCAAATACATCGTAGGCAGTTATTGCAGAACAGTGGTTAATTAGGCACTCTGCCAATCAAACAGGTGTAAATATTGCATCAAATGGTAATATAAATTAGCCAAGATAAACAGTCTAAAAAATTCACTTTCTTTGGAAGAAAGATGGCTAATAAGACATGAATCTTGTTTACTGGTAATTGAGTAGACTCCTTTGATTAATTGTTTATAACCTCTTACCATCATATTTTCGACTTAAAAAAGATGTTTGAAAAGAGAAAGATAATATAATATCAAAGCCTGAGAAAGATGATATTGTTTCAAATGCAAAGAGCCATACAAAACACAGAAGGAGTTCAAACAGAAGCTATTCCCATGTCATTAGTCTAAATCGCCCTGAAACAGGGTTTTTCAGATCTCTTTAATCATGGACATTTTCTGGCTCACATTGAAAACAATGAGAATCCCTAGATTGTGACTGGTAATCTCCAAATGCTAGTTGTTTCTGGAGTGTTGAGATTTATGAAGGTCAGTTTCATTCTTTTTAATTTTTTTCTTTAGCTATATGCTTCAGAGTTGAATTTAATGACAGTACAGTCCCAATCACCAAATAATCTCTTTCTAGAAATCTCCAAAGATCTCACAGCAATATTTTGGCAGAGAGAGGGACGGGAGAAAGGGAAAATAAATCAAATCAACCCCAGGTTTCAAAAAATTGTTTCAACAAGTGGTTAGAAGGAACTTGAGGCCGTCACTAAAATAATATTTAAAAGGCTTCCCATCAGGCATATCAAACAATCCCAAACTTCTCAGGAGAAGCCAGGTTTAACTCTCTGAATGTGAATCTTTGAACTGTGAACAATCAACTTCTTGTGAGAGCATCTGTGGGGATTATGATGCGAGTATGAATGATGTATCTCTCAATACAGTAAACCCCCTGGGTACCAAGCACTAGAAAACAAATCTCTTAGGAGATTTTTAAAATGTTTTCAAATCTTTAAATTAAAGAAACAGAAACAAATACTTGGTTGTTTTTTTTAAATGACTCTTACAAGTACATTGCTTTATTTCTACTACAATTTTAAAACTCTTCACAGTTTGTTTATCAGATGATCATAATGACCCTTCCTGACCTTAAAGTCTATGAGTACACACTTCCAACAATGATCTTCTCCAGCACCTACTAATGACAATATGATCAAGCTGTTTTTGAGTGAAACCATCATTTGATCTCAATGTCATTTTATTTCTTTCCTTGTGATGAAATTGTGTACACCCAATGCAAAGATTGCTTAGGTTGCAGAGTTCAACAAAACATTTCCTGTTGTCAGTCTGGCCTGGGATGCCATGTCTGCCCATAATACGGTCATTCAGTGTTATCATGACCAACCTGTGCATTTGTATCTCCCATGAGGTTAACAATATCATATTTATTGAACTAAGGACTGTCACAAACGTCACCACTTTCTGTGCTAAGCCTAAGGTATATTTTTCTGACCTTGCCTTCTCTAACAAAAATACATAGACGTGTGTGTGTGTAAATTCCAAAAGAAAACACTTCACTGCATACACTTCTCCCCCTCAGGAGAGGTTTGAGAGGGCAAACACGTGATAGATGTTAATCACATTGCTCTACAATGATAAGAGTGGTATAGGAACATACATAGAAGAAAATAAAATAGAACTTGGCCATATACCTCGTCTGTGTAACCATGTGTTGCTACCATTGTTACCCTTGTCTTTCCTTTGCCTATCTCTCATTTTATTTTTCAATCCCTGGTTGCATTTTGTCTCTGATTAGAATGAAGCTCTTCCCTGTTGTACAGCATCTAGTACAGTGGGGCCTTGACTGGGAACCTCTGTAATACCAAAAATCGACTCATATTATTTTCACTGTCAGAGAACTAAATTAAATAATCCATTTCAGAAGTCATCCTGAACTGTTAATAATAGCTGTTATCAGTTAAAAGCAGTAATTTAGCAAGTCTGTTTATCAAGTATTCCTGCAGTTAAATATGGAAAATATATAAAGTGAATATTATTGTAAATGCACTGAAACTGGCTTGGCTCTGCTGGATATTTTTAAAAGATGAAGCATGTACTTTGGACTAGACTTTCAAAAGAACTCAGTACTGAAGACTTCCCATTTAAGCACCTTAATAACGAACCAGATTTTCAAACGGCCTTCTCACTGAAAGCAATGGAGGTGCTGAGGACATTGGAAGATCTGGCTACTTCATTCGGGTGCCTAAAATGTACACTGAGATCTCTTGAAACTCTGTCCCTCTCTTTCTATGGAGGAAGTGCCACAGGACAAAGCAGCACTCTGCAGATATGAAGGGCACAGAACGTTGTGCTGAATGGGTTTCTGCACCCTATTCCCTGGCTGTATAGTGTCATTATGCCAGAGCCACTGTGTTTAGGGCACCTCTCACCTATAGAGTTAGAGGACGAGGTCCAGCTTTCTGACTTGAAAGCCTTACACTTCTCCTTGCATCAAAGTGTTCCAGGCCATTTGCTGCTGCTGCTAAGCTTTAAAAGTTGCTGCGCAGACAACAGACTGGGCTTGGCTAAGAGAAAAAAAACCTGTTGCTTATCTTTCTGGGAAAGTCTCAGTGATCAAATCTGGTCTCTTCATGCCTCAGCCACCGGACCCTCTGATCAAAGCGCTAACAGGCAACATTGCCAAAGCGAGGCAGAGCTGCCCAGTGCTGCTTTTTCCCCTAGGTCCCACACACCTCTCCCAAAACAGTACTTGAGTGACTAGCATTAGCTAGGCCCATTTCCTTCCCCTCGGCCTGACAGCTCAGTTCTGTTGCTCAACTCAGCCCTTTCTCCCTGTCACCTTCTTCCACTCCCCTTCAGCTGCTCCTGTGACTCTTCTCTCTGACTGACAGCTCAGTGTTGTAGTAGGCCAATCTCAGTCTTTCCTGTTGCACTTTTCTGCCGTTCAAAAAAGTTGATACCTAGTTTCCCAGGTTTTGTTTGCTCTCGACTTTTAGGCCATAGGATATTCCCAGCCTAAAACAACATCATACTTGTCTGTTTACTCATTACTTGGCACCTGAAATTGTGTAGATCTTTAGGATCAGTGTCTGCTCTAGTTTATCTAGGTTTGGACAAATGTGTTTTCTGGAATTTGCAGAGGAGATGTCTGAGTTCTGAAATGCATTTTATCCTTTGTCTCATTTATACAAGCCTATTTTAATCACGTTCTTACAATAAGGATTTCATTTAAAACAACCTAAAAATACATCAACCAACATCTTGAACTGAAACCTTTTATTGAGGGGTGAAGATATTCAGCACACCAATGGCATTCCTCCTCAGATCCAAAATACTGCTTAGAAATATACTTCTGTTTTGCTATAAGGCCAAACACCATAGCAAAAAAAAGAATTAATATAAATGGCTAAAAATAAAACAAAATGGCCTATGTGACAAAATTTGCAAAATTAAATGCATTTCTTCCTCAACAAATGATCTGTTGAGTAAATATATAGCTGGCTTTTTATTTTTTGGATTAATTATTTATTTACCGGGGTTCCTTTCTCCCTCCATTGCCTCACTCTCTTGGGAAAAAGAAAAGACATCCCCTGTTGGCTTTCCTGTTTCTTCTGCTGCTTCTGTCCCTTGGAAACAACACCTTGTCAGGTTGCCTATTCCCACTTTCTGGGCAAAGCATCCCAGGGTCTCCTGCAGTGAGTTCATTTGGGGAGCCAATAAAAAGCTCCAGAGTGGCTCTTTGCTTATGTAAAAAAATATGATTCTTAAGTACAGTAAAAACCATTAAATTAGATGTTCCATGTTAATTTCAAATTCAGTCTAATATCATTCAGGAAGTGTAAGGAACATCTGAGTAAACACCTGTATTTAATAGATCATTAGATTTCAGATGTCATTGTTGCGCTATACAGACCCAGCTGAAATAGCTTTTCTGTTTCCATTGGCAGTAAAACAAAACTGCATCTCACAAAGAACAATACACATGTAATTGGATCTGCAGATGTGTGAACCGTTTGGAAACATAACTTGGACTGGTTAGAGCGAAGTGTTTGACACTTTTCTGAACTGGCCTGGAACCATTTCAAAGGCACGCTGCAATTAGTAAATAGCTTTTATTTCTCCCTTCCATTCACCAAATTGCCATTTGCTGTCAATTTAGTTAATTGAACAGTGCCAGATCAACTCTCTGTGGCTGGCAGTTGATCTGGACTGTGGCAGGACAAGCTTTCCCATATTGCTCCCGATCTCCACTAGAGGTGAGAGAGTAGTTCAAGTTCCATGCACATTTAGTCTCCATTTTATACTGAGAACACCAACAATGATCCTAATAAGGCATAAATTTGACTGAGATCGCCAGCTCATTTTGCATAGGCCACTGAATGGTCATCATACGATGATGACTTCCTGGCCATTACTAACCTAGAACAGATTTGAATTTGGGTCCCAGAAACGAGAGTCTCAGTGTTGCTTGTTCAGTCTCCTGAGATATCCATGCTCACCCTTGAATGATAAATATTGTCCCTACCTCTAAGCTTTTGAGTTCTTCAGTCTGGTCCCATCCTGTCCCCACCCAATTCTATACTCCCTCTTAGGTTTCTCTACAACTATGCTAGTCTTTTGCCTACCTTTAAATTGAACTCCTCAGAGACTTTTTATAGTACATTCTTCTAGAGCTGATACTGCATCTTAAAAGGATTTAAATGAGGCAAGGCTAGACTAGTAATGATAATAGATATTTCACATGATAACATCTCTAGGAGATTAAGTGTTACAGAAGCTATGTGCCCACCCCAAGAGTAACAGTAAGCCCTGTTGTGCAGGTTTTTTTTAAATGGGAGAGGACACACGGTCACTTGTCCCTTATATAAACACAAGAACCACAGTCCAGGCTTCTTACAGGATAGAAAGGCAGGTTTTCTAGGAGATGGAGGAAAAGGAGAAATAAGGTTCTATCCCTGATTAGAGCCCAAGCTTCTACCGAAGTGGAATCTCTATTTTATATTTGGTATGGATGACACAGGTGCCTTGAAAAGAACCCTTGAAAGTTCAGGGTGATGGATGATATTTGAAAATCAGAGGAGGAAGTGAAACAGCATAACTACATTTCTATTCATTTCAAACTTCATTAGGTGTGCTTTTCAGTCTGTATAAAGCACATTGTCTTAAGTATTACACTTTTTATTATGCTTGTGTTCATTATAGACTTTGAAAGTTTCCATTGAGGGCTCTAGTACATTTTTAGTCTCATGCAATGAGCTTCTGTCAAGGAACAAAATTGGTCACATTGCTTTCTTTTAATGAAGATTAAACAAATATAAGTAATGAAAAGGATTTTGTCACCAAGTTACTTAATGTTTCTGATGGCATTACTTATCAACATAGGGCTTGCTTATTTTGTCTGGGAAACAGAAAAAAAATTATTTACATGAGCAACAAGGCCACTGCCTGGCAAGATCTGCCTCTGGGAGGTGAGAGACACCAAAGAAGGGAAGTGCTGACTGGGTAACTTGTCAGCTCTTCCCAGGGGCTTGTAGAAACCCCTTCACTGCAGCTTTGCATAACTTTGGAGATTGGAGTTCTAGGGGAAGGAATTTTTCCTCCGCTTATGCAGTAGATATCCAAGTGGCTGTCTGTGCCCAATTTAATGCTGTTCCCAACCTCCCCTGTGTAGAGGTGCATGGGACACACGCCTCAGAGTCACCTGCTCCATGTCTAAGGTGTGCATCTGACAGAAATGACCTGCTTCTGCTGCCTTTGAGATCTCCTTTGGCCCTTCTGCATCAGGAAAAATAAACTTTATGTCTGTTTTGTAAATTATTAGGGGTACAGAGCCACTAGCCAGTATGTTCAGTATGTATATATGGGAAAATGTTCTCTGGAAATCGGACATATCCTGACCAATATTGGGACAGTGAATGGGGTGAATGGAGTGATGTATCTGGCCCAGGAGTATAGATGTGGCAGCTTTGTGTAGTTCATATGAAATATTGTGGGTATTGGCCAAAACATTTTAAGGTGACAACAGGCTGGTCAACAGTTTCTGTTAATGTGTTGACAAATTATTAATAGTTTGCTGTTTACAGATAAGTATGAAGGGTTTTCACATATGACCTTGTTTATAAACTTGAGAATTGTTTCTTCACAATTACAGAAATATCCTAGAGGCCTTAGAGAATCAGGAACCCATTGTGCCTGGCGCTGTACATAGACATACTAAGAGAGCTCAGAGAGCTTACCATCAAAATCAACTGGGAGAAGGGAGCAAAGATGCAGCTCCCATAAAAAACGAGAGAGAGATTCTGTGCTGCATCTCTAAGAAACTCAGCACAGACTCGCAGCCCAGGAGGACAGAGGGCTATGGTGACTTTAAGCCACCTTTTAGTCACCAAATTCTGGGCTGCTTCTGAGGCTGGAGTTACCCCCATCAGAATTTAGGGAGCCTCAGGAGGCTAAGTTATTATAGCATCCTCAGGCTCCCCTCCGGGTGGCAGAGCTGCCTAGCATACTATCGCTGCAGTACTGTGTGCTGTGGCCTTGCCCCTGAAATGCACCTCTTGCCATCACCCATGTCACCAGCATGCCCCCTATTCTGGATCTTGTGAGGAGGGGAGTGTCCATAGAGGACATCCTATAGCTGTTCTCAGTTCCTTCCCTGGGGGTATTCTCTGCCAGCCAGAAGCAGGACAATTACAGACCTGTTATGCTGCTCTGGCCCCTTTACCCTGAATAAAGATGCCAAAGCAGGAGAGAGAATCTCACCTAGAGTTCCCATAGTCACTACGTGATCTGCCAGAATTAACACCCCTTTTTGTCTCTTGGTTTAAATTAGATTGTAAACTCGTTTGGACAGTATCTGTCTCCTGATCTGTGTCTGTTCTGTGCCAATCACAATGGAGCCCATTCCTGATTGGGATCTGGACTACTGTAATGTGAATAAGTGTTTTACCATATGCTTTCAGAGTTCCTAGTCCAACTACTGGCAATTTTCTCCAGTGATGCTATCTCAGAAGCATCAAATTACAGGGGTTAGAGATGGAAAATAGAGATGGAAAATGCATATTAGATCATCCAATCCATCTCCACATCAATGCAAGATTGTTCCCTGCGTTACATTGCCTAGTACTGTGTCCAGTGCCAAACAACTGAGCGTTCACCATTTTCCAGGCAGACTAGCCTACAGCCAAATAAAAGTAAATATGGATTATTTTACTTTTGATTTTGTATCTAGAATTAATTCCTGATTTTTTGGTAGAATTTTGCTGGTAGTACATTGCTGGGGATCGCTGTATCGATTTTTAACCATGACAGAGGCTTAATTTTTCCCCTCTCAGTACTGACATTGGTCACTATTCCCAAAGATGGCTCATCTACTGTTGCCCTTGCATCATCAATTTAGATTTTTGTGAGTGCCTCTATGCTTCTTGCTTTGAATATTTTTGCAGAAAGCCTCTATTGCAGTTTCTGCAGACTGCCATATGTAGGATGCTTATTTCTGGGATGCTGAATACCCACAACTCCCACAGCCCTTTTCTGCTTTAGTTTACTGCTCACTGGTTCTGGAAATATTTTATGAAATGCTTTCTCACTAAGAGCTTATTTTTTTCTTTTCTTTTCTTTTTTAATGACAACCTCACCATCTGCATCTTTATTTTCTTCATGATTTTTATTTGTGATTTAGTGACTTCTGCACTGTAGCTGATATTTTACTGCTTTGTTTAATGGTAAAACAGGATCACTTAGCAATCACTGTTTCAAACAGGAGCTATTAATAACACAAACAACCATGTCCTTTATCAGAGGGTATGTTAGTTCTCCAAATTCACAAATTTTACTTTAGTTTTAATAGATTTATACTACTTATTAAATCTTTGGCCACCAAAAGACACCAATATCTTCCCTATGCCTGGTCTCCCCCAGGAATCCCCAATAGGTCTTCATCCTTTATTCTGCTCACAGGATAATAACTTCAGAAGGTTTTCTGTTGAACCATGGATCATCAGCTTCACTCAAATCACACACACTCTGGGTCTTCATAAGGCAGAATGAATTCTGTGGCACCTCTGGTGGAGGAAGTGCTCCTGGATACCATATTTGAATGGAACAGAGATATTACTAAATAACAGAGAATATTAGATCTGCCAGATCAATTCATGGCATCAGCTTAATTATTCATGCTGTGGAGGTGGTGTGGAGAGAGAAGAAAAAGGAAGAGGTTGAGGTAGATGTTGCGTGGTCATAGCAAAGGAGAAGGTCTTTTGGGGTTGAGGGATAAGGAAATGGAGAGAAAGGAAGAATGAGATTGAAGGGAAATACTATGCAAGGATCTGGCTATGTTGAGAGAGAAGAGGTAAAGGGGACAGCAGATCCCCCTTGAATGAAAGATCAAACTGATGGTCCCAATCATTTATCCTATAGCTTAGCAACAGATATGGACAGGGAGGTTTCATTATAGATGATTAAATGATCAAGGCTCATGTGCAGTCAGCTGATGCAAGGATGCTCCTCTGTTAGATAAGGCTGTAACCATATGCTATCAAAAATTTAAATGATAAAATAAAGGTCCAGAAAAAGAAGCCTGGATAGCAATTGCATGAAACAGTTATCTGTGAACCATTCCTACAGGAGTCACCAGGGACGGTTTATGCCGCATAAATTACACTGAAGTTTGGAAAGGAGTAATATACAAGAAATAAAGGATTTAAAATGAAGTAGCATAAGAAGAAAAATAAATGTTAGATGAAACCAAATGGAAAAAGTCAAGAACCATAGGTTTCTTCTCTGTTGACAAAAGACTATACAAGTACAGTCATGAGGCTACGATTGATGTAATGAGATAAATGTCTTGGCTATGTGGATTTCATAGGAGTTCTCCAATATCATGAACTGCTTCAATATCTGCATCAAAATCACTGTGACCATCTTTTGTGATGTTGAGAACATTATCTTGATTAAATTAGTCACCTAAAACCTCTATTACAAAGCACTAGCATCGTAGGTGACCTGCATGAATTGGAATAAACTATCGAAGAGAAGGTCTGAGGTAAATTTTAAAGTGCTGTATTGCCTATGCATAATCACAGACAAATCTATGGAGCCAATATCACTTACAGAGGCACCTCCTAAGTTGCCTTAGACATGACATTCTTTGACAGTTTTCTTATGCTGGCAAATCTGACTTTCCTTAAGGAGTTCAAATTTTAAGAATTTAACTTTACTGCAACAACTTGTTCTCTGTTGAAAACTATTGGATGTATGAAGCTATAGTAGGAAATAGCTCATGGGCACTGCTTTGTTTATGAATGTGAATCTTCTAGGTGCTTTCACATCAAAAAGGAACTATTTTGACTTGGGGTTTTAATTCACATATTTCATGCACTTAAAAAGTTTTTCTGTGATTCTGGCAAAGCAGGTCCCTGCTCATGCCAAGACCCTACATCTCAATGGAACACCGACAAATATATATCTGGAATTAATCTGGTTCACCTGTTGTTAGTATTCTTAAAATAGGTATAAACGTGCTTAGTGTTTAGCCTTTTTTGAGTGCTCGTAAATTGCTGCAAGCTTTAATCTCACATATGACATCTGTATTCCATATTGTAAAGTAATAGCAGAGCGTTTGCACAGTAAGACTCTGTAGCTGTATCAGTCATCAGCCAGGAGAGATACCTTATTTAGTATGAAATCCTATCCTACAACAAAAGATGTTACGTCCTGCTGCACAGAGAAGTCCCATCAATACCAGACAGATTATTGTGGAACATCAAAGAAGACAAAAGACTTTGTGGTTGTTGTCTGTCTCCAAATGGAGAGACGACATGCAAGTGAATTATTCCCATCAGATGATAGGCAGCTCAGAAAAGGGGGAAGGGAATACAAATCCCTGACAAGGAGAAGGTGTATCTCAACGCTGCTTGAACTCCCAAGGGCAAGGTTTACTAGACATAAACAAGAGATCCCCAGTATTTAGCCTGAGTTATCCTTAAGAGATGTATGGAGCTTGCTTGTGATAGAAGCTTCTATTACCTTTTGAAACTTAAGACCATAACTCATGTATGTGTGTAAATAACTCTCTTATTTCCTTTTCCTAGTTAATAAATCGTTAGGATTTATTATAGGATTGGTTACAAGCATTGACTTTGGTATGAGATCTAAAGTGAAATTGACTTGGGGTAAGTGACTGGTCCTTTGAGACTGGGAGTAACCTGCATATTGTTGTGATTTTTGGTGTAAGAGACCATTGATCACAAAGGCGAGCTTGCCTAGGTGACAAGAGAGATCAAAGTACCCAAGGGGGACTGTCTGTGACTTTGTGGTTAGTTTGTTATAGTGCCTGAGGAGTTTACTCTTGATACCTGGTTGGTGAAATCTAAATATAGAACATACAACAAATTTGGGGTTCGCCCTGCTTCTTAACAGGCTGCCTGAAGTTGATACTCACACTCTTGAGTCACCGCAGGACAGCTTGATATTTTCCAAGTGAGCTTCCCCCTGTTTTTCACACTGAGTTACTCTAAACAAAGGAAGACTTAAAAATCCAAGGCACTGCCTTGTGTTTCATTTCCTTGGCAGCATTACTACTATAAAGGTATTGGTGGAAGGTCTTCAGCTTTCCAAAGCTAACTGAGATGATTGAATGAATCCCTCCTCACCAGGAAACCTCATGCAGTTCCTATTCCTCACCTCCATATTTTCTTTTTCCATATTCTCAGAAAGATCCTCCTTGCCTAATCGGCTTTTGTAAATCCTGTCTTGGGTGATACAGTAACATCTTCCTGGTAGATGATTGCAGGGTTAGCAAATAGCGTTATATGAGAGCAGTATGGTCATAAAGCATCATCAATGGTTATTGGAATATATATCTATGTGAGTTTAATCCTGAAGTCTGTGTTCACATCATACACTCACTAGTTTCAATGGAATTTTGCTTAAATAAGGTATGGTAGGATTCAGGTTGAAAATTATAGGGGAGCTACAGTGA
This sequence comes from Mesoclemmys tuberculata, assembly GCA_007922155.1. Taxonomy (NCBI): domain Eukaryota; kingdom Metazoa; phylum Chordata; order Testudines; family Chelidae; genus Mesoclemmys; species Mesoclemmys tuberculata. The sequence continues at coordinate 88,797,452 of ML675601.1, forward strand.
GAAATGATATTAAACTGCCTTTTTTTTACACGAAATAGCGATTATAGTACTGGGAGTGTTTAGTAGGGTCTCAGGTACTAAACAACTATTGTTTTAACTTCATAGAATTATACATTAATCACATGAAATACATATTTTAGTGTATCTTTTGATTCTTTCATGTAGCAGAAATTGATATCAAATGAAATTTCTGTTTTGAAAATGGCTTAGACTCCCATAATAAAACTTTCAGATCAACTTTCTAAACTAAGCATTATGTCTTGATTGGAGGCTGCCAAAGCAATTCTTTGACTTATGAACAATGATGTCCTCTTTGTTTAAAAAGACAGCATTATTAAATTATCTTCAGTAATTGAAAAGGAAGAGTACATGAGTTACAGGAAATCTAGAGGAAAGTAAAATCATATGAAGTCAAACTTATCTTATAAATACCATATGTGTGGGCTCTTTTGACAATCGTTTTTGTTGGGTGAGCATGAATAGCAGTTTGTCATACTATCTAGGACTGCAAAAATCTGAAATGATTTGATAAATTGAAGAACAGCTTTTCTCTTCTTTATTTTTTAAAATATTATTTTATTGCTTCATGCTACAATTATTACCAATTAAATGGATGCAATTTTATTATTCTAAGTAATTAAAATCAATATAGGTATTTACACAGCAGAGGGAGTACTACGGAATACTAATTAAATGAAAATGGCTATTACAATCTTAGAAATGTAGGGCTAGAAGAGACCTCAGCATGGAGAACTATTGATCACTATCCTTGTAATAAGAGCTCTTAATATATATAAAGACTGTTATCAGGTCCCCTCTCAGTTTTCTTTTCTCAAGAATAAACATGCCCAGTTTTTTTTAACTTTTCCTCATGCATCAGTTTTTCTAACCCTCTCCTCTTTTTTGCTGCTCTCCTCTGGACTCTCTCCAATTTATCACATTTTTCCTAAAGTGTGGCATCCAAAACTAGACACACTATTTGAAAGGAGGCCTCACCAGTGCCAGCTATAGTGGGACAATTACATTCTGTGTCTTATATACACGACTCCTGTTAATACGGAGTGATATTAGCAATTTTCACAAATGCATCACACTGCTCATTAATATTCAGTTTGTGAACCACTATAATCCCAGATCCTTTTCAGCAGTACTACTGCCTAGCCAGTTATTCTCCATTTTGTCGTCAAGCATTTAATTTTTCTTTTCTAAGTGTGGTACTTTGCATTTGTCTTTATTGAATTTCAGCTCGTAGCTTTCAGAGATTCCAAGGGTTGGCTGTCCTTCACAGTTAGATGTACAACCTCAAAAAGCGAGAGTCAAGGCCAACGAGTGAGACCTTTCAGGTGATGTCTTAGGTCACTGTTTAACAGAGGAACGCTCATCTTTAGACCTTGGCAACATCCAGTAATCCATATTTTTAATCCAAGCAGCACTTAATAGGTTGTTTTAAAATGTACATTGCTTAATACTGCATAGGAAACACTTAAATGTCCTAATTCATACAAAAGTCTAGGGCACATGAGAATTCTATATCCAGTGCAAACCAGTGGATTCTAAAAAACACAATGATTTGCTCATTGGAACAAAAACCTGGATGGTTGGAGATTTCTGAGGACCAGAGTTAATAACTCCCTGGTTTAAGCACACAGTCAGTGGAAAGAGCAAGAGAAATATTCAAAAATAAACTGTTTTTATATAAACCTAACAAAAAAGAAAACTGTTTTATAAATACAACAATATATATATTTTGCATATCACCTTGTCATAGTGATCTTCCATTGGAACAACACTTTACAGTACAAATATTATTTGGGTTGTATTTATTGCTCATATTACATTTACAGCAAACTAAAATAAAGTAATCAGATTCCAAAATAAATAAATGCAAAACAAATTAATTAAAATTAATTAAAATTAAGCACAACCAAACAATCCATTAAATGATGTAAAGACAAATAAAGTATTTAAATTGAATTTAACTAATTTGAAGCTAAAATACCATAGATAAAGGATTCAGATTCCATATTTCTTTTAATATCTAATTGGTTTCACATTTTACTCACGTGCTTTGTTATACTGCCATGTGGCTCCCTTTGCTGTTTTTACAACTTCTTTTTGTGGATCAGACTTGAAACACGACTCAGGATTTGCCAGCTTTACTTGGATAATAGAGGACAGTGTCCTATCTAGTCCAAGGTTTGCTCTTAGCAGTGCCTTATTCTTTTGAACAGCAATGTACTGGACAGCAACGAGAACATGAGAAAATCCCTAAGGCTTTTGACATTGCTAAGCTATGCCCACACCATGTCTGTTCTGTGCTGCACAGTGGTGTTACCTGGGTCAGTTTGTAGTGCTGCTGCAACCCGTACACACGGAGGGATATCTGAATGCTCCCTGAATAGAAGAGCCTTTTATAGCATTGTTCCTCACAACTGAGATTCTAGGGATTTGTTCCGTCTAGTTTTAAAGCCTACAGATAGGATTTTCAAAAGCATTCCCCATTGGCCTAGCTCTGCTCCCGTTGAAGTCAATGGGAGGTTTACCATGGACTTAATGGAAGCAGCATGAGGTCAAAGCTGAGTGCTTGTGAAAATCCCATCATACTTTGTCAGAAATTCAGCTTCCCTCTTCCAGGTGCAATTTGAGCCCACAAAAATGCAAGTTCATTATTTTTGGTTCCGTCCAAATTTGTGACTATAGAGACTTGTACAACTGTTAATGCTCAGAGTGCTAACTAGTAGCTGTTTTGCAGACACAAGTTGTATAGTTATCTTTCCAAACACTAATAGTCTCCTTGTCTCTCACCTGCCTTTATGGGTGAGGAATACAAGCACCTGAGTTTTAAGCATGTATCAACTATATATGCAAACAGGAAGGCCAGCCTGACTGAAGCTTTATTCATATGTAGTTCCTTCATTTTAGGGCTTGTCTACCTGGTATTAATATGAAAAATAAGTGTCCTGGTTTGGATAAAATAAAATCCAGCTCAAAACTTGAACAAAACGTTTCAGTTATATGTGTATTTTTTTTAAAAAAGGGTTTTCAAAATGAACCTGCATGCATTTCCTTGCCGTGGACCTAAATTGCAAAATATGATATTAGAATAAATAACAAACAACACTTTGCCCGCCAGAACATCTTCCAGTGAAGAAACCCACAACACTTTATAAGCATTAATTAAAATTCACATGTTCCCTGAAAAGTCTCATTAGCATTTCTCCTTAGTTTTCCTGCCTAATTTTGAAGCCAAAGAGGTATAGATTAAGTAAAATAAATAAATAAAACACAACCAAAAAAACCCCCAAACAAAAACAACCTCTGCCTCTCCTTCCCACCCCCACACACAAAACAAACAATGAGTGAATGAAGTGGTTGAAATCCAGAAAGCTGAGTTTTACATGGCCCAACAAACTTCTGAAATCACTTTCCTCTTGAGTTTGACTATTTGTGAACAACATGGCTGATAACTATTACAGAAAGACGCTTCTCTTGCTAACTGCAAGTGGCGTTCTGGATTTTAAATCAATGTGTTTTCATCAGTTCTCTGACAATCAGGGCATATAAGCAATCAATACTGAAGGACTTGAGGAAATCCATTTGAGTAATTTAAGTCAATAAATGTAGTTTACTAGAGAAATCATTATTTGTACTACTTCAGCCATTATAAGGCTTGTAATGATTACTTCTACTACAGCTTTATCTTGTATCAGTAGATATTTTGTGTGTGTCCATGTATGTTAGAAAATGGGAGAAAAAAATATTTCCTCCGAGCATCTTTACCTAGCACTGCACTCATAAATGCTCACTGTAACCCTTTTGTGAAGGGTTTTTCCGATGAAACCTATAGTTAGTACATTTAATTGCAGAAAGCAAAAAATTTGAACAAATAGCCAATTAAATTTTAAAATATCTGAGATTATCCAGTCTGCAGATCAAATTTGTAAAAGATGCCCTAACTTTTTGCACCCACGTATTGTGGGTCTGTCTGCACAGCATTTTGAAACCCAAAGGAGTGAGCATCCCAGCTTGGGTCACAATAAAAATATAACCGAGTTATTTGCCGAGTGTGTGTATGATCTCACCAAAAAGACCAAGAAATTCATCCTAAAGGTATTAAGGGATCACAGCTTTTCAAATTCATGCAAGTGCTTTTTAAAAATTAATGGAGTGAATGCAGAAATGTAGACGGATATGATCATGTAAAATGTTATTAAATGCAGAGAAACCGGCACTAGAAAACAGCTCAGCTGAAACCCCATCTTCTGGATTAGAGCTGGGTGAAAAATTGTGGTATTTTTCACAATTTTTGTGGGTGAAAAAATTATCCCTTTTTTCATTAAAAATATTCCAAATTTCAAAAATTCCCAATGAGTTTTATGGTGGAACCTCCTACTGGCTGTGAGTAAGTGTGGGTCACTACAGAGCACTCTCCTGTCATCCAGCATGGCTGAGCACTGCAGGCCTATGAGAAGCTCTTCACTGATTGGGAGACCTGGCCATTGTGGTGAATCCAAAGCCCATTATTCAGATCCCATGAGGGAGAGGCAGTGGATACAAACATTTCTCTGTTGAGTCACTGCTAATAAACAACTCCCTTATCCCTAATGCTAGTCTTGCTACTGAGAGCTCATAGTTCCCTCTTTACCATACAGTTCACAGGAGTGCTGCAGATTACTAAAATTATGTATAATCTGAGGAAGCTAGAGTCATGTGTAGTGAGACTGAAGCCGGGGACATTGTGATTGTTGTGGAGATATTGCTGTTATGGTGTTGCAACAGATACGCCAGCCTGTTTCATGCTAGGACCCGCAGTATAAATGAACCATTATTGATCCTTGTAACCTGCCCGCTAAGACTGCGATGGAAATAAAATACAAATATGCAAATTCCTGCCTTAATACAGCAAAACTACAGTATATACAAAAAGGTTGGTGTATATCAGCCTAATTACAGGTAGAACTGGTTGAATATTTTAAAAAACCTACAAAAGATTTTGAAATTTTGAAGCTGTTTCCATTTCACAGAATTCAAATAGGTGTGGGGTGAGGGCAGAGGTTTAAAAAAAATGGTCTTAATTTTTTCATAGAAATGTATGTTAAAAACTAAAAAATGTTTGTTTATTAAAAACCAAATTTGTGGTAAGTGAAAAATTTTGATAAAAAAATCCATTAAAACATGAAAAATTAAGAATTTTGGAAAAGTTCACAGGTTTTGGTGATTTTTTTTTTCATTTTTAAAAAGACCATTTTTCCAACAAAAAAAATGTATGTTAAAAAAATTTAACCAGCTCTAATTGTAGCCTTAGTACTTGTAAATCTGGTGTCTATAATCCCTTTGTTTATCTGAATTATGTGAATTTATGAGCACCCCTTCTCAGTTCATGCAGCACTCTGTCCCAAGATGATCCTTCCAAGACTACATGGCGTCTTCCTGAGGAAGAACTTTTGGCCTACTGACTTTCTGTGGTGAATGGACTGCTCTTCCAATATCCTAGAAAGACCTTCAGGGGGAAGGAGATGATAAGTGACTGGGAGCCCTGGTCATGTGTATGGACAAAGAGCTGCTCAGTGTCTCTCCATAGTGCCAAATTTTTTTCCAATTGGCTCAAAGAGATCACATTGATTGTAGCTTATCCTCCTGAGGAAATGAATTAAAATAGCTTTTCTGATAGCTTCCTACATACATGATCTAGGATTCACCAGTCCAGGATTAAGAATCAAGGCTATGTGATTTAGGTAGCCAGTTACAACCAATTTAGCTGAAAATTGGGCTGAAATTAATGTGTCAAGTTTTCAGTCATCATAAGATTAAAAAAAGCTGAACATGTAGATTTTTTTGGGAAGGTAAAATTTCCTTCATTTTTTCATGAAGTCAAATATGTTTTCAATTAAAAAAAAAACCCTGTCATTTTGTGTTTTTTCACCCAGCGATCCTGACAAGCAATGAAAGAAAATTTGTCAGAGAATTGGAATTAAATTGGCAACTTTCATCAGTTTGGTAATGGATGTTGTTGGCTCTCAGTATTTCTCACCCATAGCACTTGCCCATAGCCTCAAAATTCATACCCTACTTTCTTCAATGAAGTCTAATGGAGTTGAAAGCTACATTTCTCTTATATCTAAGGGCGATATTTTTAAAGAAGTCTGAAGGATGCTTAGTCATGGGTGTCCAAATGAGAGAGTCACAGATTTTAAAGCCATAAGTAATTATTTTCATCTAGTCTGATTTGCATAACACAGGCCAACAAACTTTGCCCATAACTCCTGCATTAAGCTCATAACTTCTGCTTGAGTTATAGCATATCTGTTGGAAAGACATCCAGTCTTGACTTAAAGATATTAAGGGTATGTCTATACTGATTCTGCTGTGTCAGGCTCCATGGATTGACACAGCAGGATCGACTGAGCGGCCAGTGGAGATCCACTCAATTGATCCGGGAAGAGCTCTCCGTTCAACGCAGTAATGCCACCCTCCGGAAAAGAGTAACGCTGAATCGACCATAGGGCATTTCCCATCAGCACGGTGCAGTGAAGATGCCGCAGTAAAGGAGAGTAAGGCAATTGGAGATACGCATTCTACAGTACGTAGCTTGCGTATCTCCCGTCAACCCAGCATGGCAGTGTAGACCAAGCCTAAGTGATGGAAAATACACCACATCTGTAGATAAGTTGTTCCAATGTTTAACTACACTTGCTGTTAAAAATTTGTGCCTTATTTCAGGCATTTCCCAAGGCCCTCTTTGTACGTCATTAATCACAGAAGGTACCAAATTCTTGGTACCAAATTCTTTTAGGTACCTTTGAAAACTCTATACTATATATTTAGCATGATTTGGGGCAAATGCTCAGATGGCATGAAAAATGCTGAGGCAGGATGACAGCATTTGCCTTGTGAAATATAAGCCTTGATCTTTTCTGTGCTATCCTCCACAGTATTTTCTGCCCTGGAGTTAGATAGAAAAAAGCATCAACAACACTAAACTCTTTTCCTGTTATTTTAAAACTTTTTTAATGTTTGCATTATTCTAGGAGCAAAATCTGTAACCACACTGAGATCATCCTTCACTTCCCTTAATGTGCTTAGTTCATCAATTTCTTGCAGAGTGGAGCTACTGCTGTGATCGACTTCCTGAATAAAAAAAGAACCGTGATCTTCAAGGAGTGCAATGTGGAACATTGAAACTTCACACCAGCTGTTCTATCTGCTAACCACAGGGGCTGGAGGGATACATAGTATCTTTTTGCACCATGGCAATGGTCTTCAAAGTACTATATTGATGTAGTATTGGTTTCATTGCAGGGCAAACCTAAAGCCCTCTTTACAGTAGTAACAAGGTGATTGACATTTTTAAAATAAAAATATCTCCAATCATATTCAAAACATGTGCAAGAAAAGAAACCTGAAGAGCCTTAAGCTTTTTTTCTCATGCTTTCCTCATAAAATGGTATTATCTGTTACAAAGGCTGAATGTACTGGAAGTGCTTCTCTCTTATTTCAGTCACAACTGGGCTTACATTATTACCATTCATAGATTCATTATCCTTGCACTTTGCTATGATAGTCCCCAAGCATGCCTCAGTCGTCTTTCAGTTAACAGGTATCATATAAGCACCCAAACCATTTAAAATTATAGTGGACCCAAACAAAAGCTCTGAATATGAACAACCCCAAATCTTGGATGTGCACAATTCAAATCCAGACATGAATGTAAACCCAAATTGTGCAAATGGCCCCTTTCTTCATAATCGTTTATACCAAAATCCCAGTGAGAAACATCACAGCTGTTTTAAAAATCTAGATTCAAAATGTGTAGCTTACACCATTTCTGTTTACATAAATAAAAGTACTGATCTTCTTAATGTCAATGTTTTAAACTCAGTGCTAAACTTATTGGCCACTGCTTCATTACCTCCATAATTAAGAAAAGTTTGAAAGCTCTCAGTGGAAACTGACACTGAACTTCCCATTAGGAGCTTCAGACTAATGATGTACAAAGAGGGCCTTGAAAAACACAGGTAACAGTTGAATGCACGGGAAAGCCAGGACTTTCAATGTTAAAAGAAAAATATGGTTATAGTCCTGATTCTGCACTATTAACAACAGTGGGAACTGCTGTTGTCCTCTGTGGACGTAGGGTTGAGCCCACTTTGATGGTGAATGTGCCATTGGCTTTTTTTTCACATCTGCAAAAATACATTTGATTTCTGGAAGCTGAGGAATCAATAACACGGAATCAAAGAACACAGCTGGGTGGCTTCGTAAGTGAGAAAACACAGCCAATGTAACATGCTTTTTCAAATTAATATATTTTGATGCTGCAGTGTAATGTTTAGTCTGACTCAGTACAGGAGCTGAATTCCTGTGATCAAGGAGCCCAAAGAACTCTACCCAGATTTCATATTGAATTACTTATAGGAGGAAGGAGACGAGCCACGCTGTAAGGTTGCGGTATACATAATAAATCATCATGTGATGCATTAAAAAATGTGTGTTAATGCGCCACATGCAGTTGCCAAGCTTCAGCCTTAATATTACTGCTCTACAAAGTCCTGTCGTTTGTGCCTTTCAGCCTTGTGGTACAGGAATCCAGGACTCAAAACACCTCTCACTTGTAAAATGGGTCCTTTTGTGACCCTAGAGTCCTCCAAGTTGACTTCTTTTGGCACATTACTTCCTCTGGGGCTTTAGAGACCTTCTAAGATTACTTCCTTAGTAATTTACTGAACATTTGGGCCATGATTTTCCAAAATGTGTGCTGAAAGTTAGGCACCTATACCCATATTTAAGAACATAAATAAGTTACTTTACCATCAGAAGTGCTGTGTGCCTGCTTTTCTGTCTAAATATAAATATTGAAGCCTGACTTTCAGCATACACGTCTGAAAATCTTTGGTGCACACTTAAAACAGCCTCAGCTGTATTTTTAAATTAATTATAGACTGATTATGCCACCTTTTACACATATTGAGCAGTTTCTTGCTCTGCAAGTAGTTTCACTGATTTCTGTGAGACTGGCCTACTCACAGAGTAAAGGACTACTCAGTGTGAGTACAGGTGGCAGAAGAAGTCCTTTAATATATAGCTGCACTGTCTAGGATTATATTTATATATTCAGAATACATAGTGTATATTCATGGTTTCTTGTATTTCTTTTTCTAGACATAATAAAGACACAGCATATTGTGGAAGTTTATTGTAGGAAGATTTCTATTTATTTTTAGTAGTGTGTTTAGTGATTTAATGCATCTCGCACAGAAATGCCTTAGGAAAGTAATTGGTGAATCTCTAAAATTGCATTTTATTTGGGAAATAAAAAGCCCTCTTTGTAGGCGCCACTTATATTCTTTTTCCAGGTCATTAGGCTTACCAAAAGCATATAAGAGAACAGAGAGCGGTTACTTCATATCTAAGTGAAATGTTTTTATCTTTTGAAACCATTTTTTCTCTCCTCCTCATTTTCAGTATTTACTGCATCACTGAGTTCACCAATTCAGTTGTCCTGGTTATTATTTTCTCATTCTTCTACATAAATGCAATCTGGGGTTTCATAAAAGGACATACTGCTAAAAGACAAACACTCAGAGCTGGAATATGGCTCCAGGCGGTTCCTCTACATTTTTTTTAAACTATAAATCCCTATTTAGATCATATGAAGAAAGGTCGGCAGAGTTGCTAATGAAGTCTGCCTCATTGCAGTCAGTACTCATTGAAGACACAGCTAGAACAGTTATCTGTCTTCTGCATAACGTACTTCAGCAACGTGGCTGGCAGCTAATATTTTCAATGATAAAGAAGGTGGAAAGGAAACCTTTTTCAATATGCACGCGTCTTTTGTTTTTTTTAAATAATCTTTTTCAGTTTCATGTTTCAGTTGTCTTTTCTTACTCATTCATTTTTATTTTTCCATCATACACCTTGTTTTCTCTCTTGCACCTCAAACTAACTGTGTTTATTGAATGGTCCTGACACATGAATAAATCGTTGCTTTCAACTGACATCATCTACCAAAAGTGAAACATGCCATGTGTGACTGAGAGCTAGTCATTTTAGCAATGTTTCTTCAGAAGTCACAAGTATAACCGTTAACATGTTCCTAATGGATTGACTATATTTGGCATGCGCCTGAAAAAACGTACTTTTATTTAAGCATTGTGCATTATTTATGCAGGAAAAAAGCATGGAGTGAATATTTCTAGAGTAAATTGTTCTTTGCACGCCATAACCCATTTTTCTCCATTGTGCAAATGGATAAATCTCACACTGAGAGGGCATGCAACTCCAAAGGGGTGAAAAGGTAGCTGGGCGATAGTGATTTCTCCAAAGTATAATCTTCACTGTATTAGTTCACTTCTATTTTGCCTTAATGGCCACAGTTGAAGGTGGCCAAAATCTTCCCTGCATGACTGTATATATGCACCTTACACTTGCACCTGTTGGGCAAAATAAATTTGGACTAAATTCATTCTTCCCAGGCAAAAGAGTCACCAGCTGAGCGTAAATGGAGACCTTCCTTTGGCTCATGTAGAAAACCATCCCTCAACCTGCATCATGCCAGTGGGGAAAAGGGATCACAATTTCAAAGGTATTTAGGTGTTAAAAGATGCAGAGGGGCTCCTGGTGGGATTTTAAAAAGCCCATAGGTAGGATATGCACCTAACTCCCATTGATATCCTTTTATACAACATTAGGTGAACTTAAACTCAATCCGTTTTGTTAAGTTTCACACACATAAAATCTTTGTGCACACTAAAACCAATGGGTTTCATATCTCTAGTAACATGAAGCCTGATTCAAAGATCATTGAAGTCAATGGGAATTCTTTCTTGAATCTGCCATCCTTACCTATGCCAGGTAGTATGTTCCTCCATGAGTCGTCCCCGGAGACAACTTTAGTTGTGCTGAATACGGATGAGATAATATTTGCATGAAACATTATTATTTCCAGGTAGATTGTGTAGGAAAACCTGTCCCACCATCTAGTGTGATTAACTAGGTGAGGGAGCATATATGCAGCATTTTTTTTTACACAGGTGTACAGTAGGGAACTTTTACTCAGCCCATCTATAATGCAACTTAAGTTTCCCATTTAGCCAACAGTCTATGAATTCAGCTTCCATGCATGACAATGAAAGCTGCACATATGGATTTTGGGTTCCTTAATATGAAATCCAGGAAAAAAGTGATTGCAAGGAACAATGGCTGTCAAATACCCTAGAAATTGCAGAACTTTTTAATAAGAAAAATATGTATTCAGTATCCAGTATCTTTGCTGACATTTGCTGAAATGAAATATGGGAATAATATTTGGTTTTAGAAAAGCAGATACATTTAGCTTTTTTATGATGTAGTCTTCTGCCTACTGTGGAGGGGAACTAATATGGAGTCTTTCTGCCTCTATGGGGGAAAAGATGGACTCTCTCTTGCTTCTGAATTCTAGTCTGTGAGGATGGCTGTTAAGACCTAAGATGGAATGTGCTTTGCTAGCAGATGTTTAATCTTAGAATATATAGTAATAATAAGATAGTTATGAGAGCTGGGTGCCAGCAGGTACGAAATGTAGAGGACGAACTTGCTGTTCAGATAGAGGGGGGTGAGAAGTGCTGGGCCCAAAAATTCCTAGATAATGAACCTTTGCCTTTGCCATGGAAACTGTGACATAAAAGACTTGTTTGTGTAAAGTTATATAAGCTTTAAGAAATGTATGCTTAGGGTCGCCCTGACCATCAGGCCACCTTCTTTACGTAAAGAATAAACTTTGACTTTGCTAACCTGCTGTCTGGCTAATCTGGACCATCCACTGGGCAACAGACGTGTAAGTAAGGACCCCTGAGTTTGGGTTCCTCGACACTACCAGCACTGGGTCTGTCTTCAGAAAACACACTTTGCCTAGAACTATAAGTAAAGAAGCTCCAATGTGTTAGTCTCTAACCAATCCATTATAATTTACACAAGCAAAGAAAGGTATTGTCTTTTTACATTTTGTTAATGCTAAAGACTAAACTGTAGTCTTTTATTTAGATATCCGTTTTGAAACTGTCCCTTCCATTGTCAGTTATAGTTTATAACACATGCTAAATGCACTAGAAAGGCTAATGTAACTATAAAACACAACTTGAATACCTAAAGGGAGCATATGGTGATTCAAAAATCCTTTCTGCATATTCTGTTCATTTTTCAAAATTTTTTCAGTAGTAAAAATATTAACGTAAGCATTTTATATGATAGTTTGTGAAGTATCTTTAAAGAAGGATTTGATAGTCCAAAACATCCTAAAATGTGTTTTAATTAGCTTTTATTTCTTTTAAAATGCTTAAATAGCCCAGTTAGGATTTTATTTAAGGTTTTAAAGATCCATCTATTCCTCTAAACTGTCCTATTTTATAAAAGCATAGAATTATTGAAGAATAACCTCACACAGAGAATATCATTAGCAAGTATTTGGAACAGAAATACAGCTTTACAAATTGTATTTTGCAATGGAGTCAACCATAAGAATGATCCAAATATGGAGTTTAAATTCCAGCTCTGATCACTAATGCTACACACTTTCATCAATAAGACAATAAACCCTTATGATTTTAGGGCTTATACTGGTAGATGTTGAAAGAGCATTTAAATGAGAGGCCTGGTCCTGTGCCCTTGGAATTAAATGGAAGTGGGATTGGGCACCCAATCTCTTGGTGTAAAAAGTGCTTTGAAGCCTTCTGACTCACCTTCCTGCCACTAGCTCTCAAGCCTCTGAAGAATTTTCATACTAATTAATGTGAGGAGAATGTGCCTGATCTGGCTTCTGCCTACCAGAGCATGGCACTTACTGGCAAAAGAGGGTGGAGGACAGAAACAATTACAAAGAAAAGAGAAATCATAAAGATGACCCTCTTCTGTTTAATAGGCGAGACCGGTCAGGAGAGAAGATAAACATCCTTATTAAAACAGAAAAATTCCTGTTCCTCAGGCTTCTAAAAGTAGCTAGCTCACCCCAGCTATCTATCAGTGGGTGAAATCCTGGCTTCAAATAAGTCAATGGTAGTTTTGCCAAAATTTCAGTGGGGCCAGGATTTCATTCTTGTGTCCCTATGTAGATTTTCCTATGGTGCCCATCACCATAATATGTGAGCATTGAACAGATATAGTAGATCTGCATGATAATGCACAATGGACTTAGAAGAGGATTCTGCTCTTTGCCCTTTGCCAGGTTTTAGGAGGCTGTCACATTCTGGGGTGCTGACAATGCTTCTGATCAGGATCTCCCACAAAGTCCAAAGAGCTCAGTTTCTTTGTCTTAGGTGAAAGATAAGTCGGGATTCTCTGCTCTTCTTTTTATAGTCCAGTGAACTATTGAAATGGATTCTTCTGAAGGTTACCCTCAAATTAATGTTCATTCAAGCTGTGAGGAAGGCAGTATGGAATCTCCAGGGGAAGGAAGTTTCATGCTGTTCCCCTCCCCGACACACAGGTATTTGCTCAAATGCACATTGAATTGTTTTCTGCAATCTCCTATCTGTGCTGTGATGATCCTGCTTACTTTCCCTATAATTGCTTTCCCATTTTCTCTTAAAGTATGATATCTTCCAGGGAGCAGAAGCTCTTTCCATTGTATAGTATGGGGTAACTTTAGCCCTACCTGGAAGACTTACTTTGATAAAATGTTTGTAATATATACCACACAATAATATTAATGACCAGGATGTTAATAGCTTTTTATTAATATCTGACATGACACCTTTTGGATGCAGGTTATGACATTAGTGAGTTGGGATACATTCACAAGTTGCTCATGGTGGGAAAGCTTCAGTGAAGAGGCATAGTCTATCATTTTCCCCAAGTCAGTGTGTTAAACTTTAGTTCAGACTACTTTGCTGTGATAGCTTTTACAACATTGAACCACCTCATCTGAGAACATTTTATATGACTTTTTCTAGAATTTTCTCCTGGGTTTTGTTAGCTGCAGTGTCCCAGAGGAGTGCATCCAGCTTGGTGGGTCATAGAGAAGTTGTTGCTGATGTAACTTGGCTTTGGTTCACCAATAGTTTTCAAGACTAGGACCAAGGCCTTGAATCTGCACAGGTAGCAAAATGGGAACCAGGGAAGACTGGGAGCACAGGAGGCTGTCAGAGGCTTGACTCACCGAGAAAGCTGGCAGTTGTGCTATGGTCCAAATGGAATCTCCATACTGCTTTCAGTTTCACCTCTGTATATAAAATTGCGGAAACCCAGCGAGGTGATAAATGCATGATCACTGTGGCAAGGTGCTTGTCCAAGAAGAAAGAACAAAGTACCTCAATTGGGTAAATTTGTAAGAAAGTATTTCTCACTATTGATAGTGCCTTATACCAAAACAGGGTTACTGCTTTTTAACCCCAATAGAAGGAATGTTCAGTGTGTCAGCTAGTTTTTTTAAAGGGTTTCTCAGTTTAACCAGCATGACTTCTGTGTTACCTGGGTTTAGTTAGAACCGGCTGTTTTGCTGCCCAATGTTGATCTTCTGGTAGCATTGTGACATTCTTGCTTGATGCCTTTGGTTTCATCTGTTGAAATGGAACTTTATAGCTGGATGCTAACATTGGAGCCCATAGCATTTCACCACATCTCCAAGTAGTCCCACATGGATCTTGAAGATATGGGGAACTTGGTAGATCCCTATGGAATTCTGTAAATCAGGGCTCTTGGGAAAGAGAAATAATTGCCTCTTACCAACCTCTGGGTCCCATTTGAGAGGGGAGGCAGAGGCAGGTTCATGAATGCCAAAGTGAGAAACTCTGGAAAGGTTCATGATGCCAAGATGCTGAGGAGATCAGGATTGTAATTGAAGGTGGGAGAAGGGACTTTATTTACCAGAAATAAGGTTGTTTTCTACAGTATGCCTCTGCTAACTGTTATTTTGACGGACTCCACATACCCACTTCTGTCTTGGCTTATTAAACAATACCCCTACATCAACAATCTTGGAAAAAGAAAATTCAGCTACAAACTCAGTAGCTGCAGAATGTTTTTGGAATGTGCATTTGGTAGGCTAAAATCTTTTTGGTGTTGCCTACCCACCTGTCTGGATGCCAATGTGTCCAACAATGTTCATATAACCAATCGCCTGCTGTGTGCTCTATAACATTTTTTTTGGGGGGAGGAGAGGAGGCAAAAAGGGAGTTCTTGCATCCCAAAAGGGCTCTGACCAGGTCTAGTTTAAAATCTCTGCAGGTAGCTGGATCCCAAACACATGCCATTGGTCCTGGTTCCCAGCAGGCAAGGGAAATCAGGGATGCCATATGTGCTCACAACTTGGCATAGCAAGGAGGCAGGGGGTGACATCCGTCAATGCCAAGGGACATCTTCAGACCCTGTGTAGCTGCTGAGGGAACATTGGCACCTACTTGTGGGGTTACATGCTTTTGTGAGGGTTTTGTTTCCCTGTAGCTGAAGGTCATTAGCCTTGCTTCCTGTGATAATTCACACATCATAGACAATTCTAATAGGACACCTCCACTCAGTTAGCATCACCTTACGGTTGGGTTTGTGCTGTAGAGAGTCGCTGCTGCGTTGTAATTTAGTCATTGTGCAATGTTTTTGTCTTAACTGTTCACAATTATTTACAAACCTCTGTTTTGTGGAGCACAAGGCTGAAACTGGTAAGTTCTATGGGGAGGACAGGAGAGGGCATTTAATCACTGGGTAATGACAGATGCCAGTATTATTTCTTGAATTGTGTTTTGTTTTTTTGCATGTGACCCAAGACAAAAGTATGTTTCCCTACCCAATTTCTGTGTTGTGAGTGCTGCTGCATTTATAACTAGCAGTGCTTTCTGTAAGCACATAACACTATTTGCACTTTCCCCATCCATCATGCATATCCGTGGGACTTTGGATATTTCTTAACCTGGGGAGTGGGAGAAGTTTATGGGTGTGGGACAGACAGAAAAATGTTTTCTATGTTAGCATCAGATAGTTATGCCATTCCAATTCACATGCTTTGAACTGTGTGGCTGAATCCCAAATCTGAAAACATCATACATTCCTCATACTTAGGAAGGAGGGTCCACCCACAAGTCAAGGAAACCATAACATTTATTAAAAGTACTCTTTGGTAGGTGTAAGTAAAGTATTTTTAAAGAGATGGAAACCAACAAAACACCATCAGTCTGAATCCGTAAACAATGGTCAAATAGTAATATCTCTGCACCCATCTGCTTGCCTTCCTTTTGAAAAAGGAACAGCAATGAAGGAAAATTATTCTTGGGGTCAAATGCGGACTTCCCGTCCACAGAGTTTCAGAGGTGGACCGTTGGTGGGGTACAGGGATTTCTGCAGGCTCATCATCTCCCTTCGAGGTTCTCCTGCCCTGCCAGACAAATGGTGTCTTCCTCAGGAGATGAAGGTCCTGTCAACTCAAAGACAAGGGTAGTAATATGTTATTTCTCTCTTTGGAAGAAGCCAAGAACTTCCCCACATAATATAATTTTGCTGCAGCATACCATAAATACTGATACTTTTCTGCATTCCACGAATGCTTACTTTTAGATTATCCTTGGTTCCCAGTCAACTTTTGCAGCCCCCGAGGAAGGAGTAGAGGCTAATAATGGTAAGACACATGTAGTAATATTTTTTTTTTACATTAAAATGTTCATACTGTCTCAGGGAGAGGTGATGGCATAACCTTCCAGGGGTTATGTTTCTGGTTTGGAACTTCTTTAGAGGCTGGAGAACATTTGGAGAACATAGCAGTTTTCAAGATACCAGAATAGAAAAGAGAGGTGGGGTAGCTTTCCAGTCCTGGGGAGGAGATCTGTTAGTTTATGCCATAGAGATGTTCTCCCCTTTTCAGTAGAAAAGCGTTCAGTGTATTGTGGGAATGGAGATGGAGGCTTGCTGAAATGTAAGACCTGGTACACGTCCCTTGCCCTGTCCGCACTGCACACTGGCATGGATACAGGGTTGTACCAAAGCATAAGGTATGTATTTAGCTATATCTCTCAGGCAAGCTGGCTTACTTGCCCTCTACTTACCTTCAGAAATGTGCTTCTGGAGTTCAGATGTGGATAACAGGGGGGCTGTGGCACAACAACACACATGGACACCTGTACAGTTGCCAGTGTAGACATAGCTTCACTTGCAGAGTCATTCCCATACTAGTAAGCTGATGCCTATTCTTACAATCCTCATCTCAGAAACATCAACATTGCTGTGAAATAAGCACTAGTTCTCAAATACTGCATTTGCTTCTAAAGTATAGTATGCATGCTTTTATATCTGCCTCTCTTTAATGTTCGTGGTCAAAACCATCCTGGTGTCTGTAATTAATGTGACTCACATTTAAAGAGCTGTTCTTCTGCCTACTTCCCAGGAAACCACTTTTCGACCGATTATAACCAACATTCTTTTTGGAAAGATCCTTGGGTGCCTTTTTTACCTTTTTAATATTTTGTTTGAAATGGCATAAAAGTAAAGTTTAAACCAATAGACTCCATTGGAGTGAGAAAATCTTGAACCTGACCCAGTTCTACTGTATGTATTTTCTTAAATGAGAAGCATTTAACAGGGAAAATACTAAAAATATTGTAGGACCAGTGTACCATTTCCTCATGGAAAACCTCATGAAGAGCTCCTTTAAACTAAAAATTGAATAAGTTTTATACTCCTGTATGCCACCATATGGGCTTTCTGAAAGTTCTGTTAATAAAGCCATTTGCTCGATGGCCATCTGTCTGCATATATGACAGTTCAGCACAGCTTTTTGCAACAGGGATTTATTTTTTATATTTACACTTGTTACTAGTTAAGAAGTTGATACAGGTAATGTCCATGGTTCAGGAACACCTTGAAAACTTTCTTTAATAAATGTAGAAGAGTTACCACTGGAGCAAAACAAATGCTGGGCTTTTTGATAACAGGAATATATTAAAATGGCATTTGAGTAATGACCTCATAAAATGAAAATTAAGCATAGAAGGTTTAGATTGACTACCTGCATGCTGTGAAATCAGTGGTTCAGTGATTATCTGTATCCTACTAAACTACAGTTATAGCAATAAGAGTACCTACCTTTGGGTCTCCGGTAAAATGTCCTTTAGGTGTAAGAAAACAAAGGGAAATGTGCAGCCTTTAAGCCAAGCAAGCAGCTAATCTTGGCACCAACTGGAGTAAGGCATGCAAAAAAAGGGCAATATATGGTTCAGAATAAGATAATACTTGGACTGGAATATCAGTCTTGCCTTCTAAGGACCAGTTTCTGACACTCTTACTCACTGAGTAATTCTTATCCATAGACTAATGGGTTATTTGGTGTAAGGCTGGTATCATTGTCAGTTTTTTCAAACCTGGGACACTTATATTAGATTCCTAAATCCTACATATACCGGTAAGTGGGATTTGAAGGGTCTTGAGCACCTGCAACTTCCACTAAGTTCAGTAGGAGTGATCGGTGCTTAGCACTTCTGAAACGCAGTCATATATATTTATGTGCCTAAATAGGAATTTAGGAGCCTCACATTATGTAATGTTGAAAAACTTGGCCCTGAAATATATTCTGAAGTATCTTGTTTTAAAGTTCTTAACTAATGTAAGAATCTGAGGGTTTTTCACATGTAAGTTACAAGCATTTTTGTTTAGTGAACACAAAAAAGAAAAATAGCTGCTTGTATTTCCAGACATTAAATAATGCTCTGTCTCCTTCGATTCTCAATAAAAAATTCTTTTTGATGGCTTTGTAGATAAGACCCATGTGCTTTAACTCAAGAAACTGAATAATCAATTGTTTCAATGGGCCTGCTGCTCACATTTGTCTTATCCAGGGAAAAACTGATTTGACTTATTTTTCACTCGAAGAGAACAAAATGAATTCACTGTATGGAGCTGTGTAGGCAGTTGACTTTCCTTTGTAGAAAGATCTTTGACAAGATAGGAAGAAGAAGAAAAGTGTGATTTAATTTTTCTTTTAATAAAAATGTCAAGTTTGGCCTTCTTATCAAGGCTCTATATGGGTTGAGGCTAAATTGCCTAACATAAGGTGACTGTTTTCATGCCCTTTTTATTTGTGGTTATGATCACCATTGGGGAAAGGGCATTTTTTAATGTCACTTCCAGAAGTATTGACTCCAAATAAACTCCCACAAGGGACGTCATAGAATCAGCCAATCAATTTTTCACCAGTGCTGGGATAATGTTCCTTTGTGGTAATACTTCTAGGAAAAATGTAGTTCAGGATGGTGGAAACATTGCTTTAAAGGTAGTATCATTGATTAAAATTTCTGCCTTAACTTCTAACCCCATTGCGCACGAATAGCTGGAGTTATCCAAACTACTTTGCTCAGTTGTGAAATGCTGACATTTCAATGAACCCCTATTATTGTGAAAATGAGGCTCAGATGGGCAGTTACATAAAAGGGAGTTTAGTTTAATTGTCACAGCTCGCAGCTTGGTCAAACAACCCAGGGCATAAAGCTTACACGAAACATGAGCTAACAACTCAAGATGTCTACAAAATAATCATCAGGCTACAGACGAGTCTGTGGAGAGCTGTTAGCAGCCTTCTTTCTTTCATTGCCAAATCAGGTTGCATGTGAGTGGCCCAAAAAAACTCTCTATACCAGAGTGGAAAGACCTTAAAGGCCTGGTAGTTATACCACCGCACTGAGATGGAGTACATTATCCCTTAGAAATATAGTCGCCAAACAATAATCTAAAACCCTCTCCTAAAATGCTTCAATTGTTATTATGATTCTGAATAATCCTGTAATTAAGAGTGATATTGTTCAGTTTTTGGCATTCATTAAACAAAGATCTTTCTTAAACCACTCTATTCCTGAATGCTAAAAGGTACAGATGCAGTTTTCATGACAGAGGAGAAGAGAACTAAAACGGAATTCCTAGCACCTACTACAATGTACTCATGTCCCTCAGTTGCAAAGATGAATGACAATATGTTTGGCAGTCACTATGTGTTTCTGGAATTTTTTTGTTTTTGCTTTTTTTAATCTGAGGCTCATAGACTGTAAGGTCAGAAGGGAGCGTTATGATCAGCTAGTCTGACTGCCTGGCTTTTCAAAGGTTCTGTCTTTGGCAAGCCAAAGAGAGGTGGGAGGATGGGAATGAGGGATGGAGGGAAAGAGAACATCTCACCACCACCAGGTTAACAAGGGGAAAAAATTCTCAGTCTTATATTTAAACTTAAAAGTCACACTTCTGATTGAAATTTTTGCAACCGCTCTTGCTGTGTCATCTAAGATTATCATCAGTGAAAGACACAAAAGAAAATATTTCTGCTTCACTTTACCCAGTTTGTTTACTTTGCACTTTTGACAACATTTGATTGTGCATGAAAATGATCCCTGTGCAGAGGGGCTAGCCCACGGCCTACAGATCATTTAGGCAGTCCAGCAATAACTGCCTTTAAAATGACTGCTGATGGTACAAATGACTTCCCAGGCATGCAATTAATATTCAGGTTTGTTCTGGTTATTTATGAATGTTTATAATCAGTGAATCTTACATAAATACTAAAGTATTCCGTAGAATGGACCTTAAACCAAGAGGCATGGCAAGGTTGTTTTCCACTGCTTAAAGGTCTCTTAGGCAACCTTTCTTCAGTGAGGACTTACAGCCTAAATTTAGCTTTAACTAGTGCTGGGGCCAGGCAGCTGAGAATCAGAGACCCATAATCAACTTCCTGTCAGTTCACTCCTACATTTAAATTTAATCTGTGGGCATTTTTTCTTGAGAGCATCCCTCGGAGATTCAGATTCTGTTCAGACTTATTTTTCTGTTTGCGTCCTTCCTGCTCGGCACAAACAGCTAAATGCTTTCTCTCGGGGCCAGAGAGAAGAAGCCATGGTTGTGATTACTTAAATAGCGGGTGTGCATACAAAAATGCTAGTCTCTAACTTAGTTTATTTTTATATCTGTTGCAAATGTCATATTTGGAAGTGAAACCCACAGAAACCACATATAGAGTTCATGATCTGAAACCATAATTTTCTTTTACTGTAAACTGCTTTATGTGCTTACACTGAGAGAAGGTGAAACTAAATGAAACCCAAGCAGGTCTCCAGACATTTTCTGAATAATAGCCTCTGTTCTAAATGTCTAAAAGTAATAAATGACAATACTATGCAGAAAGTGTGAAACTCATACAAGTTGAGAGGGTCAGTACCAAGCTCTCTGTTCTACCTGGCAGCTGTTTGTGGGAGGGAGAGGTGAATTTGTATTTGAATTTGAATTTGTATCCCTGCAAGCGACGCAAGCAATACATTGCTGTATCTTAAAAGACCAGCAGGCCACTGGGGATGAGCTGAGGACAGACAAAGAATATTAGGTTTAATGCTCCAGTAGCCCAAACTCCTCACATCAGGGTTTGGAGCCCATATAATGTACTAGCACCTGCAGAATGGTGGTGTTGCAGTTCCACAATTGCCTTAGAATTCCCAGCACGAAGCTCAGTTTTTCATGCTTCTGCATGGGTGGGTTCTGAGTAGCAAGTTCTACCTAATATGATCCTCTTCTCACCAAAATAAAGTTACATCTTGACAAAATCTATAGGAATTGTGTAGCCTACAGTGGTGTCTTGCTGAATATGTAGCATTAGTTAGGGATGAACTGGTTTTATAGCTGATAACTTAGATATTGACTTGTTCTCCATTTCTGGTTCTTCATTTGGGGTCATTGGAATGATCTGCAGCAATCTTCTCACAAACTACCTGGAATGATTATCTCTGTCTGAAACTTTTTGATGCGGAAATATAGGATGTTTGAGCTCTCTGTTAAGAATAAAGTCAGGATCTCCTACTGATCTATCAGAAATTTGCTCTCCAAGGCTCAGTGACTGACTGTAATACTGTGATGGGGTGTCTGCCCCTCACTGGCCAGGAAAAGGTTAAGAGAGCCTTTGGAGAGGTTGCCTGAGAAGTAACCAATAGGAAGGGGCTGCATGGCAACCAGTCAGGTCCCAGGAGGCCAGGATATCAGGGAGCTGCAGAACAAGAATAATGCCTTCCAAGAGTTTGAAAGGGGGAAGGACTGTCAACACCTTGGACAGAATAGTGGCTGGCTGGGACTCAGTGGAGGCAAAGGTCTTGAAGCAAGGATGGAGAAAGTACTGAGGCTGCAGGAAAGCGGCCCAGGGAAATTGATGGAGGAGTTGTGTGGGAGGCACAGTGGAAGGCTGCCACACACATAGGGTCCCTGGGATGGGACCAAGAGTAGTGGGTGGGCCTGGGTCCCCTTTGCATCTGTGATTGCCATAGGATTGGTGACAGGACTGGAAGGGGCAGAGGAAGCATGGACTGGAACTTGGACAGAGAACTAAGTCATGAGAAAGAAGGTCCAGTGGAGATAGGATTGAGTGTGAGACACCATAGAGTGGGGTCATCTGCCTGGCTGATAGCTGATTCCCCAGATAGCCAGTAGGAGATGCAAAGGCAGTTACAAGTACTTATATCAATACTGCATTACTCCTTCTGTCTATGGTGCTCTTTTCATGCAAAATAGAAGGGACCACATCTGTGAACACTGTGCTACTAAACCTGAGAGCCAGCTCTTATGCAATTAATATATTAAAGGGTATAGAAGATGACTACTGTACTTAATATTAGAGACCAGTGACTCAGACATGATTACCTTATGAGATCTGAACAATATCATAGGTAAAAATATAAACTAAATGAACTTAGTTCAGGAACTTAAACTCCTTTGTTCTGTGTGATGTATAGTAGACTATTTTCTACACGGTTTAAGTCAGGGCCTCTTATTTCCCAGAATTCATCCCTTCCTCTCCCTGGTCCCTACTATTTTGTAATCTTGCTTTCAACTGTTCCAGCACTGCAGCTTCTCAACTACTGAAACCAATGCTCCAGTACAGGTGTGCCCTTTTAAAGCATAATTAATTTAGAAAATGTCTCAGAGGGTACATCAATTGAGTAATTAATAACTTACTAGCTTCAGGCAACATACTTTTCCCCCCACTAACCCAACCAACCTGGGGGGAGTCACATCAAGCAGTTTGAAGCACATCAAGCATTGCTTGAGTCACATCAAGTAGTTCATATCAGTCAGTCACTTTAACAGCAGGTTCATCCATAAAAGAGTAACCTCTTACATTTTAGTTATACACAACAGAGGAATCTGTGCTTTTTTCATTTACTCTCTTCTTGTCTGAGGCTTGTTGCTATCAGGGAGGCTTTGCTGTTACTAGCAGGGAGCCTGGTGATGCTTTTGTTTTGTTTGGAGAGTATTTTAGAGACAGATGATGAAAAATACCACAAGATTTCATGGACTGAAGAAGCAGATGAACATCCTGTTGGTGCTTCCCCATGGAAATGCTGATATTTAGAGAGCTTTCATTGTAATAAAGGTTGGAAAGAAGAGAATCCCTTAGTAGGACACGAAAATGCTTAAAACTGAAAAATAAACAATTGTGGCTGGTCGCATGAAGGATGGGGTTTGTTACCCACAAACAAGAATTACTGAGTCAGGGGAAAAGACTGACATAGCATAAAAAGACCAATCTTTCTGTGAATTTCAGGAAACCAGATGAGAGCCCTTCTGTGGCCCTGGGCTGCTGAAGTAGCTACTAATATAGAAGATTGCCCATTTAACGTTAATGTACAGCTTACTCCTTGCCACTTGTGACATGGTTCACAATTGCATGTATAGTTAGTTGCCTTTGAGAAGTCAACATTCACTTACAGTTACCACATGGTAATAACTGAGATACTGCTATTGTATTCATGTAGATGGACAATATGGGCCAAGAGTGTCAACATAACCCAGTCACTGTTCTATATTAAACAGTGTGAAACAAGGTCCAGGGTTTGGTATACCTCAGCCTGCTTAGTACCATGGCAAACACATCATTAAAAGTCCTTTTAACCTTTATTAAAGATCTAGGAAAAGGAGGGAAAACAGTTAAAGCATTCGAAATATAAAGTATTTAGTAAGCTTTGCATTTTAACACCTTGCGTTCCCATTCGCTTTAGCTGGAGAAAAATTTTAACAGGTTTTGTTTAACAGTCTTTTGGATGTTGTTAAGCATGCTAATAACTGTCCTTTTGGGGGAAAAGAGGAGAAGTTAGTGGAGTTGGGCTGGAGCTGTTGTTGTGAATCCCATTTTCTTGAAGACAAAACAAGACAAACAAACACAAAAGGAGATAGAAAAGAACAGCAAAGACAGAAAGCTCAGCTTCTGCCTCTGGTGCGGACTCTCACTTACAACCTCACTGCTGGAATAACACAGACCCAGCACGTGGTCTTCTCAGCCACCTGGAAACCTGGCAAACTTGTATCAGCATCAGGCTGTTTAGAGCATTGCTTTTAGCTACCTCTCTGTACTCACAGCAGTGTTGCAAAATATACAGCCTTGGCTGTCCAAGCCAGACTTTTCTAGAGAAAAGGAAGCAGAGAGAAGGGGGAAGGGGAAAAAAAAAAGGACCTATTGGGGGAGAAGAGGAGGGAAACAAAGTCTCACTTTCCAGGTGGTATTTGTAGATAGCAGCCTCACTTTCTAGGTTGTGATTAGAAGTGCAAGCCATGATTGGTGAAGGTCACTCCAATAGCTAATTTTTCTCCCAAAGTCTCTTTCTTTAAGGAACCCACAAGGAAGCAGTGAGCTGAACTGCCCATCCTCTCATTATTTTATCCCTCAATTGGGCCTAGTTTCAACACACCAATTTTAGTTTACTGATCTCTGGTTCCACCCTTGTTTACCAAGTTTGAGCATAACACAGTCCTTGAGTTACATCAGTAGGCCTTTTTGTTCAGTCTCGGTCTCCCGTTTCTTGTCATACTTTTTCCACCACCATTTGTTATGGTAACTTATTGTGTCTTTCTACATTTGAGTTCACAATTAGGATAAATTTGTAGGCCCAATTCACACCACAGTCTTTCCTTATTAATAGAAGAATTAAATAGTTTTTCTCAGGTAGCACTGTGTGGTAAACTTGACTTCTAATGGTGAGTTGTGGTTGTCTATTTATATTTGATTCATCTTGTCTTCTGTCTTGTCTCTTACCATCTGTGCAATGGATTTAGTCCTAATTTATACTATTGTATTTTTCCCCCACCCATCTGAATGCAGGGTCTTTTATGTTACTATTTTATTTTGTTTCATATTACATTGTTTGTTTTGCTTTGGTTATTTTGCTTAGGTTATAAGAATATGAGATTAGGGTGTAAGGATAATGCTTTAAATATATATCTTTAAAAATAAATACAAATGTCTTTAAATACATTAGGGCACTCTCTTTCTCTTTGTTTGCCACCTTTATTTTTGTTCTTAACATAATTTTAAAAACATGCATTATTTTAAAAAGCCAAAAGAAAGAAAGTGCTCATTGTTCTTGTCCAGTGCCAAAGACTTGCTGCTGATATAATAGTATTTTGAATGTTGGGGAAGAATACTGCTATGAGGGCATCATGTGTATGCCTAAAAGACTCCAAATTGTTCTGTTAATGCTGTTGCTACCCAACAGGGATCTGGCATGCCAGCTAGTAAAACTTCATCCTGTTAGTGTTCTTAATTATTTCTTCTGACAGGAATGTGCCTCCCAATCAGATAATCTTTTAAAATAGATTGGACCTGCTGATCACACAAGGTACATCAGTGTAACTACTGACTTCAGAGAACATAATTTTAGAAATTCTTAACCTTGGCCATGTTTGTTTCAATAAAGTAATTCCAGTAGCAACACTGGTATGAGGTCAGATCCCTGAGATTTAGGATGGTGATGATGATCTTTGGGAAATTAATATATTCTCTTGAAGCTTCTAAACATTGTCACAGTATGGCTGTTTGGTGTTTGGGTTGGATGTAGCTCATTATGTGGTAACCAATAATTTCTAATGGTCACCAAAAGTTGAAGATTCTTGGAAGTCCCATACTTGGTAAGCTAATCCATAAAGACACTTAGTTTTATATATATATATAAATACCAAATATATATATATATATATAAATACCATATATATATATACCAAATAGAGGAGTAGAGAAGAGCAGGTTCTCAGTCAGCGAATCATGGTTTGGTTTAAAGTCTTCACTGCTTGCCTTAGGAATAATACATAATAACAAATAATTAAGTTCTCAGTGTGGACTCCTTCAAATGTCTCTAAAAATTCATCTGGTTGACTGGAAAAGAGAGCTTTACAGGACGTACCTGAAGATGGCTGCTCAGCCCAACTCACAAGATTATCAAGTGTGCCCTCAAAGAGAGCTCCGACCATCTAAAGAACACAGGTGATCTTTGTCAGGCATCTTACATTAAGAAGAGTGGAAAGAACATTCTATAAGGCTGAGAAAAGGATTGCGTGTTTCGTTCCCAGAACCAAGACACAAGATGTGACTGCAAGACTTGGATTGGCTTCTGAAGTCAGTGGTCCAGACTTTATTGTGGTGCATATTGGTATGAAGAACACTGCTTCACCTTATATCTTATAATTTATAGATGATTTAATAGAACTTGGAAGGGTACTAAAGGAGAAGGGTCTTCTCTGAGATTGTTCCTGTCCTGTTAGTGAAAGAATACAGAAAAATCTGGAAGTGAACCACTGGCTAGGTAAGTGGTGTAAGGTAAAGGATTTTGGTTTTGTGAACACTCATCCAACTTCAGTGGTGAGAGGAGCTGCATAGTTTGGATGGCTTTCCCCTCCCTAGAAAGGGAACCAATCTTTTAGGTGACAAACTGGCTAGGCTAGTCAGGAGTGCATTAAACTAACTACAAATGGGGAAGATGAAAATGGGGGATGAACAAAATTAAACAAAACACCAAAGGAAGTGAACAGGAAAAATTCTCCAACTGTCAATACATCAATGCTAGGTGTCTGGGTAATAAAGAATAGGAATCATTCATTTATGTGTATGCACTTGACATAGGTGATATTACTGAAACCTGGTGGGAAGATTAGCTTCATCAGAATGTTAAAATCACTGATGATAACCTATATAGGAAGGCTTGAGTGGGTAAAATGCAAGGGAGAGGGGAACTCTATGGCAAAAATGGCATTACCTGTTTCCAAGTCATTGGCAATTTAGAAGTCAAGGATCTTGGATGCTTATGGATCAATATTCTGGCAGATAAAGCACAAGATGGGATACTAGCTGGCGTCTGCAAGAGATTGCCAGATTACAACAGAGAATAGGATGACTGGCTTCTTACGGCCCTATTTATAATGTGTAGGGAAAAAATGTTATCCTGGCGGTTTTATGGGTAAGATACTCTGGAGGGCTCATGGTGCCAATACTAAAATGTCCTTGGAATTTTTAAAAATTATGTTACATTTTCCTAATTCAAAAAATGTTGTATCCATCACAGGGAGAATTCTTTATATGATCTGATTTTGACAGATAAAGAGGAATTGATTACAGAACTAAAAGTTAGTGGTCACTTAGGTGCAAGTGATTATGGCTTGATTACATTTTTTATGTGCAGATAGAGACCCAACCAATAAAATATGTACTTGGTGTTTTAAAGGGCCAATTTCACAAAGCTGAAAACAATTGTGAGGCAAATCAGCTGGAAGAAAGAATTTAAGCAGAAAAATGTTGTTGATGATTGGGAATTATTTAAGAACATTTTACTAGATGCCTAAAAAACCACAATTCCACAATTTGAAAAATAAGGCTATACTGGATTTTTAAAAAAAAAGATAAAGCCTGACTTAGAGGTATTGGGAAAGCAGCAATAAAAAATACAAGTAAGAAATGGGGGAAAGAGAAAGTTCATAGCAAGTTCTTCTATCTTGTTTTATTTCCTTCCTCTGAAGCCTCAGGGGTGGCCACAGGTAGAGATGGAACACGGGACAGGGAGGACCAGGGCTCTAAAGTGGCACCAAGCTTTCTTTCTCTCAAGAGCTTGGCCGACTGGTTCTTGCTCACATGCTTAGGAACCTAACTGATCACCAAAGGTAGGATCAGAAAGGAATCTTCTCCCAGGTTAGATTTTGCCTTCCTCTGCAGGGTCTGGATATAGGTCACTTGCTAGGATTATCTGAATATATCTTATTTAATCATTTCCCTGCCACTGCAGGAGCCTTGGGCTATTCTCTGCCTGTGACACATAATAGTCTAGCCCTGGGGTTGTTACTTTGGTTCCATTTCTGTTGTTGGGTTTAGTATTCAGGGGCTGGATGGTGATGGTGGTCTGTCATCTACAAGTTGTCAGACTAGGTGGTTCAGTGGTCCCTTCTGACCTTAAAGTCAATGGCTCTAAACTAGCAGCAAAAATCTTTAAAAAAAAATTATAAGGGAAACAAAGGACAGATGTATGTGCATCGTAGCTGCTGGACAATAAGAAGAATTTAAGAACATCAGTCATAAGAGACCCTAACAATGGCATTAGTCCATTATTTCATGAAAGTGGTGGTATTGCCAATAATGCAGAAAAAAACAAGTGTTCAATAAATATTTCTGTTCTGTATTTGGGAAAAAGCCAGATGTAGTCATATCATATGATAATGATAGCGAAATACGTTTATTTCCAGCAGTAATCAAGGAGGTTGTTAAACGGTAACTACTACAGTTAGATATCTGTAAATCAGCAGGTCCAGATTACTTGCATAAAAGCATTCTAAAAGAGCTGGCTGAGGAGTTGTCTAGGCATTTAATGTTGATTTGATTTATAATAAATCCCGGAACACTGGGGAAAACCCACAATAGTGGAAGACAGCTAATGTTGTGCTGATCTATAAAAAGGATAAATGGGATGGCCTGAGTAATTATAGGCCTGTCCACTGACATGGATAGAGTAGGGTGTGTAACTGATTTTTGATTATATGGAAGTTTTGAAGAAAATTATTTCACCTGAACCATATATATAAAATATAATAAAAGTACAAAACAATTGGAACAGGTGGAGTAGGGACTTGAACCCAGTGTTCACACTCCTACCTGAGGGCACAAGCCATAGTTTGCTCATTTGCTTTTGTTGAAGCTCTTCCACTTTGTATAAAAAATATTTGAATAGTCATTGTGCCACAGAGATCACAAGGGCATGACTATATGGCTTGGTATTCAAGGCAATAAAAAACACAAATTCATGTCCTTCCTCCAGTTAATATCTAGAATATTAAGGTATAACTAGAAGTAGAAGCTAGACAATTCAGTCTAGAAATAAGGTACACATTTTTAATAGTGAAGGTAATTAACCATCAGAATAACTTACCATGGCTTGCGATAGGTTCTCTAACATTGGAAATTTTTACATCAAGATTGGGTGTTTTTCTAAAAGATAAATCTAGTTCTACAATATATTGGACTTGAAGCAGGAAGTAATGCAGTGAAGTTCTATGGGTTGTATTATGAAGAAGGTCAGACTAGATGATCACAGAGCTCCCTCATGACCTTAAAAATGTATTAAACTACGAATCAATCTATTAATCTATTTCATTAGATGAATGTCAGCGGAAATTAAAAGAAGCTCATTATTTATAAGTATTGTCTTTTCTAAATCTGAGTAGAAAAAAATAGTGCCACCTATTCAGGAAATTGCATGTATCTTCTAATAGCTGAATCTTTAATTATACACAAAACTCAGGCTACCACAGGAGTCCAACAGTGGGAGCAACTATGTAATTCCACAAAACTACACATCTATATTTCAACTCCAAGAGTCTCTAGACCTGTACTGGAGCTGAATGAAATATGCCAGTTGTCTAGGTCAAGTTATACAAATTTTACCAAGGCTTCAGTCATGTTTACAACTGTAGGATGTTCAGACATGATCTCAAGGTTTTGAGCCAAGGTAGTCATTCTGTGCAATCTATTATACCTAGAAGTTTAATAAATTCTGATAAACATGAAGCCATTTCTTGCAAAAATGGCAGTTTTCCAATAGCATAGATTACTTCTGCAGATATTATGAGCTTTTTAGTAAATTGGTTGCAAATCATTTTGACGTTTAGAGTGTTGAATGACTGGACTGTGACATGTACTGAAGAGACAAAAACTGGTGTGGCAGCATCGGTAGTCATGGAAAAGATATCAGTAAGGAATGGTCCAGTACAGTAATATAAGATGCACATTTGGGACTCTTTCAACCTGTTCATAGACAACTGGCACACAGAAGTGAAATCCATTGGAAAACTTTTTCAGTGTGAGACATATATGCAACACTATTTTGAAAGTATTCCCAGGTTCATTGCCAACAAAAACACTTTCAAACTAAAATCCTTAAACAATAGAGAAGCAAAGTTTCTATGGTGAACAGTGGAAAATTCCTATTGAATAACTGCAATGGTTGGGTAGAGAAGGAAGCCCTCAAAGGCAGTCTATTTCTTTCTTCCCATCTCCCATGCGTCAGTAGGGCAAGACTGCAATCTCATGCTAATGAGAGCACTGTATAGGGAGATTTTGAATAGAGCAGTAAAAGGGCCAAGGACCATGTGATAGTGTCTCATACTTGCTGCTAAGAGCAGCCAAAATTGATAGGCCGTTCGGCAGACCTGTGCAGCCTTGGCATGATTAAGCCAGGAGCCCCTTTATCAATCTTTGCCTGACCCTGTACCCCTCCCTGATGCTCTGGTGGACGTGCTGGGATCTGTGTTTCAGGAAATGATCAATAAGTGTATTTATGCATGTCCTGTGGGAGGTGTTTGTCTGGATCTCAAGATATGCAAATTCTGTCAGAACATACATCGCTAAGTACTCTGGTAACCTTAAGTCTAGTTTTTGAAACTTTTTTTTTCTTTTTCCTTGATGTGTTATTGTCTACTAACAAGGATACATAGGGGGGAATCTCTGTTTGGACTCAGCTTTGGGATCCTACAATGACAGCTGGAAGATATGGCCAATCGGAAAGCTGTTGCTTGTTGTACTTGAAAGCTGCCGCAGACTTTGGTAATTATTCAGGGTTGAGGTATTTTACTGATCTGTTGTGGACATGTGTAACTGCTTGAGCCAAAGTGAAAGTATACTTTTAAAGTAAGAACCCTCTTATGTTGTGCTTGAGCCCAAGTAAAAGTATACCTTCAAAATAAAAGCATGCTCATGTGGTGCTTGAGCCTAAGTAAAGCATAGTTTTGTAGTAAGAGCACTGTTGTGTTATGCTTTTTCTACCAGTTCATCTATCGGCTGAACGGCCATGTCTCCATTTGACTTATTTCCTGACACCACCTCACACAAAGTAAAGTTACCATGACTTTGGGTTGGTGAACCCGGGGTAACAGCACTTGGTTGGCGGACTGGTTACTGCTACATCTGGTGCAGCAGGGGACAGTCTGCAGTTTGCTGAGTGGGCCCCAGGCCACAGCACAAATGCTTATCTCAGTGTGCAGTAGATTCTAGGCAGGATGCACACTTCACCTTTGAGAGAGCAGCAATACCATGTGTGTCACCCTACATTCCCCAGAGGCTCTGCCACTTGTCTCAACAGTGCCTCTGGGAGCCAACTCAAAACTAGCACCACTCTGGTTCTTGCTGATCCCACACCTCCTAAATGGCTGAAATCCTTTCCTTACTAGATGCTAGAAAAATAAACATTAAGAGTCCATCACAAGGTAACACAAACATGATCCAGAATTGCCAGGTGAACACAAACAATAGTGAAATCTGTGAATCTTGCAGTGCCTAGATTAGTATTTTTCACTGTCATCACTTCTAGGGAGAGTAGATGGAAACTTCCTATAAATTGTAAACTGATTTGAAGTTAGGTGCATTATCCATTATGATAATAAAAGAGTAACTTATAGACTATAATGCACATGCATGCTTCATAGCATTCACACAAGACAATGGTATATTTATGAAATGCTTCTGTTCTTTGAAAGAAGGCATTGAGTGATTCTAATCAGCAATGATTTTTATGATGATAAATATTATTTTAACAAGAAAAGAAACATATTGGTTTAATCCTTCATATAATTTCCACAAACTTTACTAATAATTTATGCCTCTCTCCTCTAATCTCTAGCACAATCTAACGTTTTAGGAAAATGCAGAAACTATGAGGACTGTCAATTTTCAACACCAAAAAACACATAGAAAAGTAATTTTATGCTCACAGATTTCTCCAACCCCCCTGCAGTAATGCCTCCAATTTCAAGTATATGATTTAGAGATTGAGAGAGAAATATAAAGAGAATCTTTTCATTTTAAAGGGAAAAACCAGCAACAATGAATCTTTGTATGTACAAAATTAAATATTGATAATAATCAAATTGGTTTTTGTTCGCTGGTCTCTGCCCGGGTACCAGTGAACAGATATCTATATCCCAAAACCCACCACCAATGATATAAGTGGGACTAAGTGAAAATCTTCTGAGCATTGCTGCAGAGACCACAGTCTGAATGAAACAAGAAAATGAATGCCCTTCTGCAGGTCAGCATGCCGGCAGCTTGTAGAGGTCCGATTGCTTGTATTGTACCCATTCTGAGGCCACAGCTCATTGATATCTGAGGCTGTCATTCTGGAACCATTCACCTGAACTTCAGGACCCTAGCATTAATTGACAGTCAGCCAGGTCCCTACAGGATGTCCCTAGCCTCCACACCACAACAGTACACTAAATCACTACCCCTGACCAACAGCCTTAGTTCTAAAGGCCTACAACCTCACGGTAGCTACTTCCCAGACCTCTGATTGGCTGGTCAGACAGCATTCTCATTGGGTACCTGGACTATATAAAGCTCACAAAAGGAAGAGGAAGCTGTCTGTGCAACAGGCTGTTACCAACTGTGATGCAGTCTAGACCCTACCTTGCTGTCCTGCTGTCTTGTCCGAGTCTATCTTGCCATTTTGCCATTTTGCCATTTCAGTCACCTATCTACCTCTGGAGCAACCCATCTGCAACTGAACTGAAGCTCTGAAGCAAAGGGCTGAGACCCATCCAGGTACTGGATGTATACCAGAGAGACTATACAAGTCTGCAACTCCACAATTCTTCTAGAAACCTGATGTATATGGACTTTCAAATCATTTGTATGTCTCTGATTGCTTTAATCCTTTAAACATTTCTCTTGTTGTTTGTTTTTCTTTTTAATAATAAACCTTTAGTTTTAGTTACTAAAGGATTGGCTGACAGCGTGGTATTTTGGCTAAGATCCAAACTTATATTGATCTGGTACAGTGGCTGATCCTTTCGGATCAGAGGGAATCTTTTTAGTAAAGAGCATAGAGTTTAAATAACTGGTCTCTTTTATGGACCTAGTGGCAGATTGGGAGCCAGAGACTGAAATGCAGTAAAGGGGGCTGTATGTATTTGTATAGTGGCTTCTTGCTAACCAGTATGGGGGAATCAGAAGCACTGTTTGTGGCTGAAGTCTGACTTCAGTGTTACCCACCAGTGCTGGGAGAATCTGCTCTCCTTTTACAGCGTGCCCTGTCCCTGGCATTTTCAGATGGCTACCCCAGGCATGAACAGGTTACAATCAGAAACACCAACAGTGAAAGAACTTGTTTTTCCAGGGCAACTGCCTCCTGTTTGCCAAGCTTGGGGTCCCAGGACCTCAAGCTGGACCCTTTACCCAGGCTTCAGAAACAGGGAGAGATGCTCAGGTGACAGCAGGTTTCCTTGCTTCTTGGATCAGCCACCACACTCCCCACAAAGTACCAAGGGTTTTCAGATTTATTAAAAAAACAAAATGCAGGTGCACTGGCCCCTCACTGGGAACACTACTGACCAATCGACTTACAGACGGGAGCCAGGATTTCATTCAGGTGAGCATACTCCATGTCGGAACCCGAGTTAGCTGCCCTTAAGGACTTCATCCAGGAGAATCTGGAGAAGGGTTTTATCCAGCAATCCACATCCCCTACTGGGGCTCTCATCTTCTTTGTGAAAAAGAAGGTGGCTTCTTAAGACTGAGTGTGGACTACTGTGCCCTAAATAAAATCACCGTGTGGAGTTGATACCCACTACCTCTGGTTCCAGAGCTCCTGGATCGGGTAAGCACAACCCGGGAATTCATCAAGTTAGACCTCCAGAGGCACATTAACCATAAGTCAGAAACCTATGAAGGGATGAATGGAGAACTTGGTATGGCTACACTGAATATCTAGTGCTCCTTTTCACACTTACTAACACATCAGTAACCTTTCAGCATCTAATCAGTGATATCTTATGGGATATTCAGGACTCCTATGTCCTAGAAAGACTCCGCCAACACAGGCTCTGTGCTAAGTTGGAGAAAAGCATCTTTATAAGTTCACTGTGGAATTCTTAGGATACATTCTGTCCACTGAAGGTGTCTGCATGGATTCTCAGAAGCTGGAAACAGTTCGCGGCTGTGTAATGCCATGAAGCATTCAAAAAATTCAGCATTTCATTGGGTTTGCAAATTTCTATAGAAACTTTATACAGTGTTATTCCCAAAGCCCTGCCCCTATAACGTCTCTGCTCTGAAAACCTGCCATGTTCATTTGGATGCCAGAAGACTAAGAAGCCGTCAGACATCTACAGAAGGCATTCACCTCCACGCCCATCCTTGCACACTGTGACCCCAGTAAGCCATTCATCCTGGAACCCAATGCCTCCAATGTTGCCACTGAAGCAGGACTGTCCCAGAAACAGGCCTTAACCAAGAACTTCATCCTTGTTCATATTTTTCTTTCTGAGTGCAATTATGTGATTTCAAACAGAGCTACTTGCCATCAAAGCAGCTTTTGAGGACTGGAGGCGTTATCTAGATGGAGTCTAACACCCAGCACAGGGGTTCACTGACCATAAAATCTAGAATACCCCTAACCCAATGACATCTATGCTGGATCCTCGTCTTTTCAAGGTTTGATTTTACTATCATCTACCACCCTGGCTCCCACAACTGGAAGGCAGATGCTCTGTCTCCAAAGGGGAATATGACAACAATCCTAAAGGACCCAGTGAAGAGCCTCCCTGCATACTGAAACTAACAACTTCCTTGGGGGATCTTTTATTCACAGCCCCACCTACCTCTCTATCAGATGATCCTTTTACCTGGACTCTCCTAATGTCCACATCAACCCCAAGTAAGATTATAAAAAAGGATGGATTCCTCCTTGTTTATGAGTATCTTTGTCACTGAGGGATGCCCATGCCTGGAAGAGCTACGCATTTGTCATGGTGCCCCTTGGGCAGGACACTTCAGCCATTCTCATGGCACAGACAACTGTCATGGCACATCAGTTATTCTTGTAGCTAAACAATGATCTGACATTCAGGCCTATGACAGGTCTTGAGACACCTGCTGCTGTACCAGAGCACCCTGAACTAAACCCTTTGGGATGTTAATAGTTGCTGAGACCCCTCTCAAGGTCTGGGGCCATATTATGGTGGCATTCATTGTTGAATCACCAGACTCTGAGGGATGCCATACTATAATGACAAAGTGGATCTACTGACTCAGATCGCACGCTTTTCTCCCTGTGCAGTCTTCCCACTGCTAAGGATGCGGCTGATCTCCTCAATACCTCCTCCACAGCCTGCAAGACCACGTCATCTCAGACCAGTTTTCTATCTCAGTTTTGGCAGGCAGTGTTCTGCCTGTTGGAGGTGCGTCTCCATGCATCAACCACCCCCAAACCAAGAGTCAATCAGAAAGAGTGAACCAGCTATTAGAACAATGCCTGTGATGTTTCACGAACTACCATCAAAATAATTGCACATCCCTTATTCCATGTGCAGAATTCACATCCAACAATGCAGAAAGACCATGCCTCGACTAAGATGAATCAGGATTGGTTGTTTTTGCCAGTTATGGCTTCCTCCCCCTTTTTCAACCTGCACTGCTGACAGCGCCAGTGTTCTTGCAGCCTCAGACCTGACTTTTCAAATCTGTCAGACACAGAAAGAGAAGGTGCAATACCTAGATGTGGTCAAGGCGGCATACAAACATTGCGCTGACTGGTGCCAGCAGGAGGCCCCTACTTTTGAATGGGACAGAAAGTATGTCTATTGGCCTAATATTTCAAGGCAGGCAGACTAATACATAAACTGGACCATCATTACCTAGGAACCTACCAGATCCGCAAGCAAAATAACCCAATAACCTTAAAATTCAGTTCACCAGTTCCCTAGGCAGTGTCCCAAGGCATGTGAGTATACTAAATACAAACCTGACCTTAGTGCTAGAGGCCTACAGTCCCACAGCAGTCCCAGGTCCCTGACTGTCATGACAGACAGCATTCTTGTTGGGTAGCTGGATTATATAAAGACCCCAACAGGAAGAGAAAGCTATCTGAGCAACAGGGCATTGCCTGCTCCCCAGACCCTGCCTCATTTTCCTGCCTGTTCCTATCTTGCCATGTCCCTTTCCTAGCTCACTGACCTAGCCCTTTGAATTGTATCTTCCAGCTACCGGCCCCTGAAGTCATTCCAACCACTGCGCTGGACTTCCTCTAACACCAATTGTCCTCCTAGTTACTTGACCACCAGTGTGCACTTGACCATTGCTCTGGACTGCTCCTAGTCCGTCTTGGCCATCAGTCATTATAGCGTCTATTTTTTTGCTTGTCTACCATCTCATGCTCCAATTATAGCTAAACCTTGTCGCTAGCAATCAATAAAGTGACTTTTAAAAATTCTCGTGTAGGTTTTTGGAATTTGTAGCAAAATTAATTGAGGTGCCAATTTAATATGCTCAGAACAAAAAAACCTTTGTTCCTTCACTGAAAAATGGCACTGAATCTTTCATTCACCTGCTTTTGAACTACTGTTCCATTCAGACATACCCTTTGCTTGTTGCGCACAATACAATGTTATTATGAAAGTGTTTAAAATAATGACAACTATATTAAGAATACAGTGAAATAACTAAACGATTTTTCTGTCTATACGGGAAAAAAGCTACTTGAATTGTGAAGGTCACATACACTAGCCAAGAGCTAGCTAGCTTCAGTCTAAAAATTAGCTAATAGACTGACAAATAGAGATAGTCAAACAAAAAGATTTTAAAAGAGGACATTTCACTAACTTGAATCCTACTCTCCACTCACATACACTCTTAGGCAGCTTGCTAAGAAAGTGATGCTACATAGCAGTCAGCACTGTGGCCCTAATCTAGGAAAACATGCACACACTTAACTTTAATCCCAATAGCTTCAGTAAATCAGAGGGACTATTTATATGATTAAAGTTAAGCGCATGCTTATGTACATTGATTCACAGACAAAAGTAAACAAAAGAAATGAGCAAAAAACAAACAAAAAGCTCCCTAAAGTTACATCAGGATTTGGACTGAAACAATTTGTTAGTGAATTGACACAGGATATCTGAGCTGATTTAGTATGTTCTGTTCAGCAGGTATGAATTTTTATTATAATGAGATTATCTCTCTCTACTATATAATAAATAATCCAGACATCTTTTTAAAATGAAAACAAGATACAGGAGTAAGTTGGGAAAAACACACAAACCTTTTTTCCATCTTTTTTTCCTTTCCCCAACAGAAATTTCCTGAGGGCTTCTAGTCATATGACATATCATGTGATGGACTGCAGTGCCCTAGTGCTCTAAAATGCGACTCAAGGCACAAAACACCATCTCACACAATGTAATATAATGAGTCTTTAATGTAAAAATCAATCCATTTGAATAAGGGGCACCAGGTGTATACTTCCTAAAATGAAAAAAGCCTGTTCTCTCATCAGGGTGTGGATGACCTATGTTTGTCATTCCCCTTAGTGGTGGGTGAAAAGATATTCAGGAACTGAAAATGTGGGTGCAGTGTGGTCTAATGGACTAAATGGGGGCTCAGGTTCAGGAACTTCAAAATTCTAATACCAGTTCTGTTATTGACTCACTGTGTGGCTTTGGGCAGTTATTTCCCAGCAGTGGCTCAGTGTTTCCATCTGTGAAACGTGGATAGTAATGCCTGCTTCTCCCAGAGGTTCGGTGGGAGGATTAATTAACACCTGTACCACATCTGAAAGCTGCAAAACACCATTGGCTCAATCATGGCTTTACCATGAGCAGCCTGGAGGCAGACTGTGACTCCAAGGGGAAGGATTGAGGAAATCACAGCATCCACCGAAGGCTGGTGCTTTGACAGGGATGGAGCCAAGGAATTGTTCATTCCCTATCCTTTCCCACCCACATGCACAACGGGAACACAGCAGCCCTGCAGGAGTTGTTCTTTCCTGAGTTCAGTTACCCATAGTATGGGCAGCTCAGGCAGGGGAATAAGAGGAGACAAGGATCCTCTTTAGTTCCCTGTGTGAACTGCAGTGGCTGTACAACCTTAACCAGAGTTTGGCCCTATATATTCATTACTACAGCAAAATCCTAGGAGGTTTTTGGGTGTCTTTGACTGTTGCACAGGTTGAATATGTCTAAAGCCTGATTCTCAAGCAAAAGCACTGAATTTAGTTTACTATTACTTTTACTATTTATTTATTTGTTTTGTTTTCAGAAACAATTTGGGCATTTAGGAGCCTAAGTCTTACTGAGAGTCAATGTGGCACAGGCACCCAAGGATGAAAGCCTGACCACAGAGACGTCAATGGTAGTTTTACTATTGACTTCAGTGGGATGAGAATTTCACCCCAAGCGGCTAAGCCACTTTTGAAACTGATACTCAGACTCCTAAATTGCTCAAACTATTTTTGATGCCTGAGCCTACATTTTTAGATGTATTATTTTTCACAAATATTCCTTTCTCTCATCTTTCAACAGCAAAAACAAACAAAAAAACAAACAACCCCCAAAACCCAACAACACTAAAGTGTGAAGCTGAACTGAACTGACAACCCCTCTAAAAAAAATGAAGGCAAAACTGAACTCTTAGGATCAACCTACAGACACTTTTCAGCATGTAAATAACATCTCACTATATAGGCCAGATCAATATACTTGATATAAACCTGTGGCCGTGAAATTTCCCCCTCTCCAATACACCTACTCTGTTTCCCTCTCTACAATATTTTAAAATTTGAAATTAAAAGCATAAATCATATGTTGTAGCTTGGAGCTAACAAATGATTCAGTCTCTGAATGTTCTTTTAGAACTACAGCCAGGCAAAACTAATTCAGCACAGTTTCACTGAAGTGCTTGGAGCAGTCTGTCTAAACAGCACAGACCTTCTTCATTTCCAGAATGCTCACGTTGCCTCCAATTAGGATGAAAGTGATGGTGCAGTTGAAGGCAAGTAACTTGACTCTCTCAGGAAGCAGTCAGTTCTGTTTGAAAATGACAAACCTAAGTCCTATGGAGTTGCGTCGGCTTAGATACCTTTGACCTCTTTAAAGGCCTGACAAAACATCAGTGATAGCAGGAATTCTTCCCTGATTGTATAGCTGTTGAATTTGATGCACTGACCTTGCCCTTGTGGAGATCTGGTTTCTATTAGAGATCAAAGTTACAGGCTAAATCATTTTGGTAAGTCTAACTACAGTACTCAGTTTCATGCCACTTTCATGAATGACCCAGAACTCATAGGATCCTAGGGAACTGCCATACCAGATCAGACCAGTGATCTACCTAACTCACCAGCCTGTCTCCAACAAAGGACATTGCCAGATGCTTCATAGGAAGGTGCAAGAACACTTGCAGTAGGCAGTCATGGAATAACCTGCTTACAGGGAAAGGTGCTTCCTAACCCCTATCAGAGATCTGGCTTATGTCTTTCAACCATACATACTTACTTTTATACTAGGCACACAGTAATTTTTTTTTTGTCATAGAAAAATGCCCAATTTAACCTATATGTGGGATTTTCCTTCAAATTATGTTTAGAACTTTATAGAAATTGCAACGCATAAATAACATTAAGCTGAAAGCAGAAAGGGTAAAATAAAAGATTTCATAGAATAATGTTGACAGTATTTTGTCAGAAATATTAAAAGAAAGGTGAACAACATATAATACAGACCAACAAATTTAGTTCCACTTCCTGAAAGGTGCTTCTAGGATACTGACTCCATGGTAGAGTTTGTTGAAATACAACCTTCAAAATGCTTTTCAATGGAAAATGGCTTTTTGGTCAGGGAAATTTTCAGAAAAAATTTGTTCTCAAAATAATTTCAGGTTTCATCAAAAAAGCAGAAAAACATTTAGTTTTTGGTTGTCAAAATCTGGGGGGGGGGGGAATCAGTTTTCAGTTTGTCAATGAAAGCCTGAAAAAAATCAAAGAAAAATCTTAGTAAAAAGTAGAACAAAATTCTGGTTTTGTGGAAATTTTTCACAGGCATTTTAAATGAATAAATAAAGACATTTTCTACCCACTATCCAGCCCTACTCCATGGTGGAAGGACCACTGAGGCTCACTTCTATTACTCTATGGTTAGTTATTTGTGAACCTTTTTGGTTAAATGGACATTCTGTGTTGTAACTTGAAAAAAAAAATCCAGATACCTATCTCCTATCAAGGATGAACCGTGATAAGCATTAGAGTCCTAACAACAAAGGCAACTGAAGATGACAACAAATGGAAATGGAACAGAACTAAAGGCAATATAAATTAGTTGCTGCCGAATGTTGTCAAACAGGGTCCAGGCAGTCATCTGAATTAAGCATATCTTTCATCTTTTTGCATATTAGTACTAAGGCCACTTCACTGAAGGCTTGCTAGGTGGTGGTGGTGATCTGTTCCTCCCTCTTGTTCTGTGTACACATCTTGGATGGATTTGCTCACTTGTTAATATTTTTCAGTTTGTTAAACCATTAACTCATAGTCTGGAATGTGTGTCAATCATATTATAAATGGGGCTGGTAACGGTGCCTATTACTAGGGTTGCGTGACACTTTCCATTGTAAGACCCTGTTTTGGTAGCTTATAACTTAGCTAAACTTTAAGCGCATGGGCTGAAATTTTACAAGATCATTGCCTACCTCAGACTGAATGTTTTTGGAAAATTTCAACCAAAGTGAGTAAACCAGTTTCACGAAAGAGGCTAGGGAATAATATTGTAAGCCCATGCTAAAAAATTCTTGAGACCTTTTCTCTGAACAGCTCTAGCAACCCCATACTTTGGAACAGGGACTTGAAATTTGGAAAGGTGTGGACTTTGCATCAGGAATGTGCCTTTTACCATCCCTATGAAGACCCACTCAAATGTAGCTATGTTATAAGCTAGGGGTGGCCAAACTTACTGACCCTCTGAGCTGCATACGACAATCTTCAGAAGTTCAAGAGCCGAGGTGCACCTGCTGGAGCTTGGGACTTCAGCCCTGCAGGGCACACTTTCCAGGGCTCCGGGCATGCTCCTGCTGAATCCCCGAGCACTGACAGGTGTGCTCTGTGAGGCTGAGACCCTCCTTCCCTGCTGGAGCCCAGACCTCTGCCCCCGCAAGCTAGTAGGCAGAGAATGGGAGGAGGAGCCGTGGGGGGGGCTCCATGAGCTGCAATGTAACTGTACAAGAGCCGCATGTGGCTCATGAGCCGAGGTTTGGCGACCCATGTTATAAGCCTTTGAAAAAATGCAGTTTGCACATCCTCGGTGGAGGCACGTTACATCTTAACAGCTAAAATCTCTGCAGATTCCACCTTTACTGAGCATGCCTGGGCCTCCCCCGCTCCTACACGTGGCTGAACTGCACCTGTGCCATGGACACAGGACAACTGAGCATTCCTTATCCCCTCGCAATGCCTAGTGCTGGCCAAACTGCACATGCACCTTCCTCACACAGTGACTGAACATGCCCCATTCCTGGGCTGCAGGGGCAAATCTGGATAGTCTCTTTGATGGCTGCTTGCTACAGCTCTAGGCCAGGGTGCAGCGGGGCATTGGCCCTGAGATCAGGGAGACGCTCTCTCCTGTGCTCTCAATCTCCCCGCTTCCCATGCTGGTACCCAAGGAGAGTGGAGAAGGAAGCTGTCTGATCCAAATGCTGAGGGGACAAATCAAGAGGGAGGGAAAGAGGTTGACTGGGATAAAGAGTCTGCTGAGACTGGTACTAGAGGAAAGGGGTTTGTGTGCGTATGTGTGTGTGAGAGAGAGGGAATGTGACTGCCAGTTGGGAAGGGAAAACTGGAATTGGCTGGGCAAGGAGTTTGGGAACTGGTGACCGAAGGCAGGCTGGGAATTGCTGGGCCAGGAGACTAGGAGTGGGAGCCAGGGTGGGGGAAACAGGGGTGGAACTGGCAGCCAGTTGGCTGTGAAGGGAAGAACACTGAGACTGGATGTGTAGCTGCAGGAGGGAAAGAGCCCAGGA
Source organism: Mesoclemmys tuberculata (assembly GCA_007922155.1). Taxonomy (NCBI): domain Eukaryota; kingdom Metazoa; phylum Chordata; order Testudines; family Chelidae; genus Mesoclemmys; species Mesoclemmys tuberculata. The sequence continues at coordinate 88,839,489 of ML675601.1, forward strand.
CTGGCTGGACAAGGAGACTGATACATGGACCCAGGGAGGTAGGGGGAGATTGAGATTTGGATGAGGAGTCCAAGAAGAGGGTTTGAGATTAGAAAGCAGGGGGGGAGGGAAGGGGATATGAAGGGGAGACAGACTGGACAAGAGAGCAGGAAGGGGGAACTGGGATAGACTGGCTAAGGAGATTGGGGAGAAGGAGTTGGACTGGAGGAAAGAATTGCCATTGGGTGTGCGGAGGGGGAGAGACTGGGAGGAGGAGGGAGACTGGGATTTGGACACCAAGCCCAGAGGTGGGGATGCTAGGACTCGCTGGGCGAAGAGACTGAGAATGGAAAGAGAAGCCCAAGGAGTAGAGGTTGGGGCTAGGGAGGGAAGGTAAATAGGACTGGGACAACAAGCTTGGATGAAGAACAGACAGGAATGAGTCAGGGAAGAAGAAATCAAGCTTGGGGGGGACAAGCAAAAGGGTCTGTGCCCACAAGAACACACTCTCTGCCAGAGCCTGGAATGGAACTCAAGATTCCTGAGTATCACCATTCCTCTGCTGTCAACAAATATTTGTGAAACCCACTGATGTGTGTCTCATCCTTGTCTAGTGCTAACACATGCAGAGACTGACAACCTACTGTTGCTGTCAGTTATTCTGTTACCTAAAGTGGCAAAGGCTTGACTTTGCAACCTTAATTAAGTTCTTTTAATGTAGTTGTTTGTGTATAACATCTACAGAATGTGCTTTTGCTCTGGAATGCAATAATAATTATGCAGCATTACTTTATGGTCGGTAAAGAAATTTGTCATGAACTACATTTTCCAATTTTATATTTCCAATCTCTGTGATTAATGATTAATAGGACCACTGCAATATAAGAACCAAAGTTGGATATTTTGGTCTTCAGTTATGCCTCATCTCCAGCCAAATTCACCTGACCTGGCCCAACCTGAATCAGACAGAAAAGCATGAAAAATGAAAACTTCCTGAGGAGGAAAAAGACACTCACACTTCTGTGTTTCCTGAAGGGTTTGGTATAAGTGAGAGGCAAAGGGTTCATGATGATTTTTATTTGATTTGAACTGTTTTTTCCTATCCCAAGTTTTAATTTAATTTAATTTGAAAGAACTAGGTGAATTTCAGAGAACATGGTATTTAAAATGATTCAGAATTAATATGAAATTTTGTTTTGATCAGAAATATTATTTTGAATGAGAGGCCTTTCTGGAGTATTTTTAGGTTTAAGTATAAACATTGGGAAAATTGGAGGTTCTATTTTGTTTTTGGCATGTGAGTTTTTCTTCTTTTTTTTCATATACTTAAAATCATTGAAGTCAGTTGCGTTGGTCTGTGAGGGAAGTTGCACAAAATGGTGTTTTAGAGTGATGCTAATGCATAAAAATAACAAGGGATAATTATCTCAGCTCCATTAGGAATGGTTATGTACTTAGAGAGAGATTTTGTGAACAGACATTCCTGTCTTTATCAGATGCTCATATGAGCTCTACTCCTCTTATATGATCTCATTGAAGGATTAAATTGGAATGAAAATGGAGACGGGGAATGTAATTTAAGTCTATACAAGAGAATCAATTTAAAATATGGAAAGTTCATGAATCAATAGTATTAAAACAGTTATTGGATTTAAATATTAATAGGATGGGAGGAATTGGTGGACTGAAACCAAAGCTACTTAAAAATGGAGCACATTATATAGCTAAACCATTAGCTTGAAATAAGAAATCTAATTTTCTTATGACTAATATATCTACAAATTGGAAATAAGCTGTTGTGACTGTGATCCATAAAAGTCTAGACTAACATCTCTCTTCTGTTACATTTAACTCAGTGAGCGCCACATACAATTCGCACTCAGAGACCACACCTCTCCCTAGGGGCTTTTGTGACTTGGTAAACTGCAGCAGAAGAAAGAAAAAAATCTTTGAATGATCTGCTATCCATTAAGAATATTTAAATACATCTCTCCCCCACTCTCAATCTCTCTCTCTGACACATTTACCTATGGGCCTGAATCTGTATTACAGAAGCCAGGTTTTGCCATAGACTTCACAACTGGAGCAAGATCAGGCCTCATATATTTAGAAGATAGACTGCAAAAGTTCCAAAGAAGCCAAGGCAGCAAGTAAAAATAATGTAATCCTGAAAACCCCTAAATAAAGTCTACAGATACCTATATTCAGAATCACCTGTACATTTTTAAATCATCAATATTTGTTTACATAACTATCTTTGCTATTAGTTTTGGTGTTTCTTATTGATTCCTGTAATTTTTAATTGGGAATTTTATGTTTATAAAGAAGCTCAGTTAAATATTAATATTAAACTACATAAAATACACAAAAATAATGGACACCCAAAAGTTATGATAAATTGTAGGAAATGTTGGAAACAGTCAAAGCCATATGCTATAGATTAATCCTCATGCTCCACCACATGGAAACAAAAAGCATTCATAGTGCAAGCATCGATGAAGTTACCTGCATTGCTCTCAACACTTTCATAATACTTGCAGCTCTGCATTAAGAATATGATTATAATCAAATCTCATGCTTCAGGTCTTCAGCTGGTCAATTGCAGGGACCAGGAAAGATTATTTTTCTCCAGCACACAATTGGCTAAATGGTTTCTAGGTCCTTCCCTCCTCCTCCCCACCTTGTTTGAATCATGAAGGGTTGGCCATAGCTGAAGACAGGACGTCAGATGGAGTGGACCAGTGCTCTGGGGTCATACAGAGAATCATCTTTCTAGATGTCTGGATGCTATGTCTTGCTCATGTATTCATGGTCATAGCAATCATCAGATTTGGAGTCAGAACTTAATTTTCCCAAAGGGAAGATTGCAGGGACCTAGGCGTGTGTGTCTGTGTGGGCAGTGGTCACCTTCCTATATGGCATGGGGAATGGTTTATCTGCTAGGCATGTCTCACCGAATCAGTTCCCTGCCATTGCCAGGACCTCAGGTATTTGGTCTCCTCTTCTCTGCCTGAGGTACACAACACTTTAATCTCCTGAGAACTGAAATGCTCTTGTCTAACTAAAGTATTTGAGCTTAATATAGGGGCATCTGGGTGAAATGTAATGGCCTGTGATATGCAGGAGGTCAGACTAGATAGTCTGATGGTCCTTTCTGGTTTTAAACTCTATGAAATTACATTAGGGAAAAATTGGACTCATTACATCTTGCGGTAGTGTTTCAAAGAGTTCATGCTGATGTGTAGTTATTACAATAGATACCAGGAATTATACAATGTGGGCTGTGCTAGAGACAGGTGGTTATCAGACACCATGGTACAGGGTGCAGTATAAGAATCTGAACAGAAGGGAAATTGCACTGGGAAGCCTATCAATGTTTCCTTCAGGGGGTTTTGCAAGGGTTTGCATCCCTGAGTTTTGTCTAAGTTGAAGTTGAATGCATTGACGTTAGAATGAACCCAAAAGAAAAAAATATTGACACTGTTTCATGTTGAAATCATAAACTTCACCATGAAGCGATCCTACGTCACATGAAAGACACCAACCCTCCGTTGAAGGCCCCATGTTTCAGACAGAACCTATTGCAAGAGTGTTCTGTGGTGTTCAAGAATACATAGATCCTGGATTTTGGACGACCTTTAAGACTTGTTGTTTACAGATGTCATTTGGCTGCTCTTTACTCATAAGCTGGTTTGTGAGTGGCATTTTAGCTGGAAGATGTTTTCCAGGAGTTTGGAGGATTTACCTTGCCTGATTTTGCAGTGATTCATAAAGTTCATTATGCTGCATGTAGAACCACTGTCAGTCCGATGTTTGAATGTTGGACCTAGGTTCCTTGGTGATGCTTGAAGTTCTAGTTGTGCAAACCACTGTTTTTTCCTTTGCTGTTCATAGCCCTAACAGAGAGGGTGGGGATGAAAACAAACTCATTTGAAGAAATGTGTACATTAGATGTACATTATAGGAGTGTTTCTATCATTGTTTTGTTCTGCCACCTTTCCCACTATTGCAGGCTTCAAAAGTTAATTTGTTGTAGATAGTAATGGGGTTAACGTACCTTTACATAGCAGACTATTATGGATGCAGATCTACAAATCTCCTAGAGCTGAATTGAGGGTATGCATTAGTCTTTCTTTGCTGGTTACACACTCAGCATTGACATACAGTAACTTTCTTGCTGATGTTCAGCTCGGGCACTATCTGTCACTTTGGGATCTGGTTAAGGGCACTGGTGAAATCTGCACCAAAAAGGATGTGTTGCTTAGACCAGGCTGTCCTTTCTTTCAATTGCCCTTTGTCCATTGGATAAGTTGTTTTTTCACATTTGGCATAAGAACATACAAATGTCAAGCAAGTAGCAGGAAGATTCTACTGCCATGATTAACTTTATATTGAGCAGTAGGTCTAACACTGCTGACTTAAATGTTAGAAAATTTTTCAATTTAATATGTAACCTTTTCTTCTTCTTTTCCATTTTCTCCTTATGGTCTGCTGAGTCTCCCTTTGCCATTTGTTATTAGAAGATATAATCTCTCTGGGATGTTGAAGATCTTAGCCCCTGATATCTCTGCAAGTTGCTTACTTTTAGCATAGCAAAAGAGGGCTGGATTTTCCTAATCTATCCGTTTCATGTTTGCATTATGATTAGATCATTTTTTAATCTCCTTGCTAGTTATTATGGCTGTATATTTGATATATGCATTTTAACATATGGGGGAGGGGAAGAAAATGTGTGAAACAATAAATGCTAACACTAAACCATGGCAAACAAACCTTGGAATAAATCTTCCCAGAATTCCACTGTAAAAGAAAGCAACAGATGACAATGTTAATATTAATTGGTCTAAATCCAGAGCAGGACATTGTCATAAATAACCTATTTCCAATGACAAATACAATGAAACACAGACATTCTGATGGATTTATCCCCTGCAGGAAAGTGGAGCAGAAAAAGAAGCGCTCTCAGAAAGTCAGAATAAAGAAATAAGATGGAAACCTGCAGCTGAGATAGAAGGTTTAATACTGTGCCATGATCCATTTAGAAAGAAAGAAACCCAAGTTTTTAAAACGATATTTAAAAAATATCAGTTACTACTGCGCCAAATCTGAAATACCAGCCATACACCTCTTTGGCTCAGGAAAAGGTCACATGAGCTCTCCTTTTTAAAGGCTTCATTTTAAAGGATCTGCATTTATAATGGCTATCAGAGATGGGATCCCAAAACTGAGATTTAAGGAGCCAGAACTTCAGATGTCATAATCAACATCATTTCAGTAGAGCTACACTGATTCACACCAGCTGATTATCTGGCCTATTGTCTTTAAGAGATAATAAGAAATGTGAAAGCATGACTAAGAGCATGCACATGAGCATGCACAAAATGCAGTTTTAGCTGCTGGCTTTAGTAGAAATGGGATGACAAAAAGTAGGATCAAAAAAAGAAAAGAAAAGCAGATGAGGGGATATGGGTGAGTGTATGGAAGGGGTGTGTATGCATTTTTTTTCTTAGATGTTTCTGTATACTGTAGATTTTTTATGTCTTTGTATGGATGATTTCCATAAACTCCAGCTGCATGTATGTTCTATTTAACAAGCATTGTGAAATTTTGGTTTTTTTACCTCCCTGTGGAACACAGATGGGGTGGAAGCCTTATAACTCTAGAGTGGATTCTGTAGAAAGCGTGTGTTGTTTAAAAAGGAAGAGTGTCAATCAGTATTACAGAAAACCAGATAAGGGGCAGGCAATTCGGTCTTGCTTATCTTAGTTTTGTTCATTGATTATTTGCAATCAGCAAGACAAAAACCACTGGAGGTGAGAGCCAGCTGAATATGGAAATGCTTATTTATCGTGGTAGCAATGAATGCTTTTATTTACTTAGGTTTCTTTTATTATGTCAACTTTCCTTTTTATTTATAAGAGGCTAGAGCTGTCTGCATTGCAGCATAATTGGTTCTGGCTGCTAGCCATCTGACAAAGTTAATTATTGATTGTCTGTGCATTGGTCCTGTGAGAGAACCCACTGTCTATACAAATTAGTTTGAGGCAACTGTCTCATACAATAGCCAGAATAAATCCTTTATGCATTCCTACACAGAAATGTGATAAATTACTGTTTTTAGGAAAAGGGTATAGTATAATACTGGCTGCTATTCTTGAATGGGGAGGCTTTTCTTCCCAATCTGCTCTGGTGAACCCATTACTCTCAAACACAAAGAGGAATATTTTAAATATAAATGTAGAAGAAGGCTTGAGAGAGCCACATTAATTATTTGCAAACTTGTCTTTCTTTTAGTGATTTACTGTTTGGAGCAGAAATATTATTGTCAATTTTGAGGAACTGGTGCCTTTTATTCCTGGTATCTTCATTCAAAACTCACCTCTTAACTTACATTTTGAAATTATAATCATAGGGCCAAATTTTGTCTTCCCACTGAAGTCAATTAGCCCATTTACCCAAGGGGGGTTCAAATCACAGGATCCTTACATTACATTTGGGAAGGGCAAGTTAAAAATTAAAGATAAACCTGAGACGCAATGTTCACCTGGATCCAAATGAAACCTTCTCCAAAGTGTTCTCAGATCAATGGTTATGGTCCAGTGCATTAGAGATGGGCCAGCCACAAGTATGGATCCAGATATACAGACCTGGGTTCTTGTTTTAGTCGGTCCCATTTGAAAATAATACGTATTCCTGTATTAATTTGCCAGTGGTGAAAAGTCATGCATAATGGGGCTCACCGAGAACCTAGCACCAGGCTCAAGTAGCTCTATGTTTTTTTCATGGAGTTATAGTAGTCCAATGCCCAGGCACTTAAGCAACTCTCTTGCTCCCCTCCCTGCATAAAAAGAAAGAGTAGGTGAGAACAGAATGATGTACGTAGCAACAGATCCTCTCGCCCTACCACAACCACCCAACAATGCCTGCAGGACCCCTAAATGATGTCCCATCTCTTCTGCAGTGTGGGATTTCCCTCGTTCCACTGTGATGGGTTTCCTCCACAGATTCAGAAAGAGGGGCAGGATTTATCACTATACACTTGGGAAAATATTTTCTACATAATAAATCAGCTAGTGACAAACGGAAGAAAGTCAGAATTTCTCTCACAGAATGAAGCACAGAGTCTGATTCTGTTCTCTCACACATGTCAGTCAGGAGCATTTCTACTGAAGGCTATGGAATTACACCAAGGACAAACCAGTGCACAAAGTAAAGGTAGTAAGTAAAGGTAATAAGTCATGATGTATGCAAAGGGTGAGAGCAGTTCTCAGAGTGGTGGGAGATAGGGTTAGGCCAAGGTAGGTTTGTGGTGTTGCATTGGGTTAGTGTAGTAAATAATGAGCAGGGTGTGAAATATTTAGTGTAGTAAATACTGACTGGGGTTCAAAATATCAGCTAAGGCAAACCTTATAAAAATGAAAGTTCCTCATTTCTCCACAGTGTAAATCTCTCTTACCAGCTTCTCTTCACATCACGAGTTGAACTTCCTGCTGAAATCTCATAAGAATGAGATATTAAGTTTCAAAATTAATGTGGTCAGTGTTTTTTATTGGCCTTTTTACTGTACTTTGGCTTTTTCTGCTCCTCTCAGCATCCTGGTTTTCATTATAACCAGGAGTGCTGAGCTACAAAAGGAAGGGATGCTTTTGCTAAATTCAGAGCTTGGCCAAAACAAGGAAATACTGGAAATCTCATTAGAAGATCCCATTCGTGGGGAGTTTTCAGCTTGGTTTCTACATCAGAGACATTCAGATGAGCTACTGATAAGTTTGAATGCTTATCTCAAGCTAGCCTCTGCATCTTTTGAACTTCTGCCATCCCTAACAAGCAGGTTGGACCTGAGATGAAATGAAACTGTTTGGGGAACGGTTGTGCACGCTTTCTGTGGGTTGCTGAAGCAAGAGCTCTGTTGGTTCCATTCCCTCTACCCCCCTTTCATAAACATTAAATTTTCCCATCTATTTTAAAAAGGAGAAAAACCTTGAAAGATTGGTTCTTCAGCATAGCAGATTGGTTTCTGATTCAAGTGAATAATTTGTTGTTACATACAAATATTGGGCATTTGGCAACCCACACTGAAATAACCCACTCTTCTTTGTCATGCTATGTCTTCACTCTAGAGTTAGGCCAGGCTCCCACTCAGGTATGGACTAGGGCTCTCGCAATTAATGCATGTGATTAACTCAAAACAAATTAAGGCGTTATTTTTTTCGCGTGTGAATTGCACACCAGGTGCCGTGGTCGGGGGGAGGGGCACCCCTCTTCTCCACTGCTGCTCTCACCTCCTCTCCCACCCATGGAGCTGCCCCTGGCCAAGCTGCTCTGGACTAGGAGCCTGCCTCTGTCTGCTGCGCTGAGCAGGGCAGGGTGGGCTATGTTGGGCTGTCCTCCTCTCCCTGCCTATGTACCCCTCGCTGCTGAGCTGGGGTCAGGGAGCAGGGGGAACCTGTCTGCCGCTGGCTCAGTGGCAGGACCGGCCTGAGGGGTGAGCAGCCTGGGCCACCGCCCAGGGTGCCAGGCCCAGGGGGGCACCTCCAGAGGAGGGTGCCCCTCATTCCACCACTGCTCTGCTCTGCTTCCATTTGCAGCTGCTGCTGGCCCTATCCCATCCCCCACACACCTTGTAGGCTCCCCTGACCAGGCAGCTGAGGAGCAGGAGCTCTGCAGAGTGAGGGGGAGCTGATGTCGGGGTGTCCCCAGTCACCCACCAGCGTACCCAGTCTCTGCTGAGCTGCGCTGAGGGCACCGAGAGCTTGTCTGTGCTGCTGTCTCTGGGTCAGGAGTGGGAGCTGCCAGCAGCTGCTGCTTTCTGAACAAGCGTTCAGGCTGGTTACTGCTCTGCTTATAGAGCCAGCGCATTTAACACACACCCTTCCCCCAACACACACACACACACACACGTTCCCGCAATACACACTTCACCCCCAACATCAAAAATATTTAAATGAACTGTAGTCTATCATTGTTTAACAGTGAGATTAAAACTATGATTAATCGCGATTCATTTTTTTAATCGTTTGACAGTTCTAGTATTGACACTAACCACCTCCTGTCCACACACACAAATATCTCCCAGGTTAGGTGGTGCTTTCATCCTGGGCTGGCTGACACGGCTGGCTGTGGGTTAGAGCCTAATTTTGCTTTCACTTGGGCTGGTAACCCTTCCACTTTGCAGTGAGGACACAGGCTACATCGCTGGAGTGGCGACAGTGCTCCAGTAACTTCCCACAATTCATCTGCGGTCCCCAGAAAGATATACAAGTTCTCCCACACTTCACTGGGGAAAAAATCACAGATTGTCTCATTTTATGCAGCACAGACAACCATGGGATGTGCCCCCAGAAGTACCAGTAACATAAAAATGAGGGAGTACAGCACCAGTGAGGGGACAATGACTTGGATATGGCTTTGCAGTGTGGCTGCTCTCACCTGGGAGAGGCTAATCCAGATGTCAATCACCTGTACCAAATCTGCAGTGAAGCCATACTCTTAATTTTCTCCTATTCATGTACTGATTCTATATTACTATAGTACTATGGGAACTATATTACCAGTATCTGTGTTCTCCGTTGAACTAGATTTCAGACAATATTGAGTGTTTCTTAACCAGACATTCAGTACTTACTCAAACACTCTGGCCTGTTTCTTATGGGAAGGGCTATTAGTCACTGTTACTAACCAGTTGGAGTTATAATCCTTCCTACAGCTTCTTCCACCAGGTTTTCTCCAGTTCATTGTCTTGTTTTTAATCTCCTACCTCCTTTTTGTCTGCACCTTCCTACAAAAAGGGTGCTTCTGCACAATGCTTCCCTTTAATATACCCATTGCATTATTCTGACCCTTGAAATGGTGTCAGCAAAATGTCTTGTTTATCAGTTGTCAGCAAATTTGCTGTCAAACAGAAAATTTTAAATATTAACTGACAGTAAAAAAAACCAAAAGATGTGTCAGTTTAGGCTTGCAGTACGTGGGCTTGATTCTGGCCTCACATTGGTTTCACAATTGTGTAACTCCATTGGCTTCAGTGGAGTGACAGTTCTTTGTACCAATGTAAGTAAGATTAGAATCTAGGCTAGATAAGTTCTTGTTATTAAAGCTAAGTAAAAAGCCAGGTGAATTTTTTTTTTTTTTTTTTGGTTTCAGGTTTCTTGAAAATTCTGCATGTCCTCAGGCTGGTCAAGAGAGTTTCCTTGGTTCATGAACTGTTCTACAAACCATCAGGATGAGGGTTGGGGGTGAAATGGGGGGGGGAGGAATCACTTGTTTGAGGACAGATAAGAGTTCAAATTTTGTCATCTGAGAAGAACACATCATTGTCCACACTCTTAAGTAAATTAAAGTTAAATGTCATGGCAAGTATCACAGTCATAGACTGTGTTAGAACAAAGAGCTTCCTACAAAAGGGTGTTATGTACTGCAATTAGTTAAGGCAAGGCAAGGGCTGTGTTTGTTTATTTATTGCAAGAGTCCTACAGATTTTCTATTAACGAATGAGTCAACCCTGTTTTGTTTTGAACACCTTTTCTGCCCAGTCCTTTCTTCTCACAAGGTGACAATGCCCCCATGGCCTATTAAAAAGAGCCTGCTGCTGGGAAGTCATTAGTGACCTAGCATCCATCTTAGAGGATCAATGTGCATTCTTGACAGCCGTCGAGGAGGAGAAAAGAAGAAGGTGATCCTTCTTTCCAGTGAGCTGAGGCAGTGTGCCAGCAAGCACTGGCACTTTATCTTGGCTTGTTACTTTTACTGTTTGAGGATTAGATCTGTAACTGTTAAAGAACTGTCAATAGGATGTTAGCTCACAGAGAAGGAACATTGTTTAGGCTGGAATCTAAATCTCAGCTAAACCCAGCCAAATGGAGGAAATGTTAACACTGAAATGTTCCTTGTTTATAACACTGCTTTTTGGTTCCTGTTTTCCAAATGTACTTATTGTGATAGACACGGGCCTAAGCCACCAAACTGAAAATGTTTCTAAGGTTTTGTGACCCAGCAGCTGTCTCTCTCCATACCCCTATCTACGAAAGATGCCAATCGCCATGTTTAGATCCAGGAGTTTAGATAAGTTTCATCTCTTTATTTCTAAACTTTAAATGTCTCCATGTTACTTTTGTTTGGAGCCTGACGTTACATCCAGGTTTGTCAACATTTTGCATTGCCAATAAAATTTAATTGTTTTGGAATACTAAACTCCAGAGTGAATACATTTTATTCAAGATTACACAAATATTCATTCCTAATGTCACTCCATGGACTCTAATGTAGCCATTTATGATTTACACTGATATAACTGATAGCAGAATTCAGCTGAAATGACTTAAAATTCTACTTGAGAAGAGAAAGGAAAGGAACCTTAGAGATGAGGTCTGAGACAGGATAGATCATGCATATGAACCATTTTAAAAAGAAAGAGCACACTTTTTGATTGGACCCTATCATGAATGAGGAGCTAGTGGTGGTTTTGAGAACAGGGATGGTGTTTCTTGGTAAATATTAGAAAGTTGGCAGTGCCATTCTGAATAGGCTAGAAACAAGATCTGAGGATGCCATAGGGAAAGGAATTAATGTGAGAGGAAAGCAAGGGTGTGTATACTACAGTTTTGAGTGCACCTCTGCTGAAATACTTGAAATACTCAAAACTGTAATATACACAATGTTGGTGAAGTGGTGATAAGCAAATGATTGAACACTGGAAGTATAAAAATATAAGAGAGATCAAAGTCAAGGGTGACAACAAGGTTATGGACAGTAGAAGCAAGTAGAAGATCTGAGTAATAGAGTATGATAGACTGGATGGAGTTGTGTTGAGAATGGAAATCAAGATCAAAAGAAGCACTTTTGTTTGTGAGTCATTTAGTTGAAGGAAGCTGAGTTGAAACCATATTTTGTTTTGCGTTTTTTTGTATTCCAGAGTATGAGTTGTAATAAACACCAAGATACATGAGGAATATAAAACATGAACTTTTTAATGAGCCAAACCTTGTGATATTTTGTGGCAGCAAGTCAAATAGAACCTTTCCAATGTGCTAAAATTCAACCCTTTTTTAATTTGAATTGTTCCATCTCCAACCAGTAGTTCCATTTCCAGCCATCTCCAACTAGACTTCACTGACCCCACAAATTCTTACATTTACCACTTTTGGAAATAATCACAGTCTAGTCTATTCTCTATCAGCAAACGTATTCCCTGCTTCCCTACGATCAGATAATGTCCCTTTGAACTAGAAGCTGATTGAAAGAAGTTCCTCTGGAACGTTTTGTTTTAAATAACTTTCAGAATAAACTTTCAGAATAAATTAGCAATGACTATCTTGGAAATTGTGCCTGTACCCCATACTTTGAATATAAAATCTGTCATATAAGAGGACATTTTCTGACAGCAATGACCTCAAACTTCTGCAGGCTATAGTGACCTCGTTACAAACATTGGAACTCAATAAGTATCCTGAACTTCAGTCCTGGGCAATACAATTCCCATCTTGGTCATTACATGGTCCAGTAGACAGAGCAGTGAGTAGAACTATTGTTCAAATAGTTCCTGAATATCATGAGTTTTTATGGGTTTTATTGCTTTCTTGAAAGCATAGTGAGCTTTTAATCATTTTGCTCAGTTGCAGTAAAAACAATCTACTCTCTGAGCCATGAACACCAAGGCTTACCTATGTTTACAAGAGGTCATTAGCAGGTCTAAACCAGGCATATTAATTTGTTTGATTTTACAGAATTTAGTGCCAACAGACTGAAGCAAATTATAAAATGAAGGAATTATCATTATGTTAAATTCATTTGCAAACAGACATTAATGTTTTGATAACTGTCAAGATTATGTAAAGTGTCTATGGTAAAAGCGTGTAACCACAAACGCCCATAATCCACTATATTCTGTAAACAGTAAAGATCTAATTGAAAAACACAAAAGAGTGAAATCTATTCTGTGATGAAATATATTCTTAACCCAACTCTGTTTTATCTGTTTAATGCCATAAGTGTGCTAATAAGTCATAATAGTTATAAGACCTCTTGCACTTGCAAGGTAAATTGGAGAATCTCTAATGGATATGAAACTTAGCTATGTATTTCTTTATTTTAAATCTTTCTGCTTTGGTTCTGATTCTGTAAAGACTTATACACGTACTTAGACCCGGTCTACACTTACCTTCGGGATTTGGCGGCAGTCGACAGGAGATACGCAAGTGACGTAAATCACTTGCGTATCTCCTGTCGATTTTGCTGTGTCTACTCTGTGCTCCGTCCACACTGTGCTGCACTGAAGGAAACAGCATTCCCTTTGACGCAGCGCTACACCACTTACTGGGGTGGTTTTCCTATGTTGCTTGCTGGATCGACTGAGCAGATGTACACAGACCGCTCAGTCGATCCAGAGCAATCGATCTCAAGGCGGCGAATATGCCAGTGTCAGTGTAGATCCAGCCTTAATGTTACACTTTAATGCCTCAGAGTCCCATTGATCTCTGCATTATCAGGGCCATACCTTGTAAGCTGTTTGGGCAGGGCATTTGTCTTCATGCTTGTCTGTAAAACACCTAAACCAAAATTTTCAAATTTAGTTGCCTAAAATTAAAACTCTAACTCCATAAATAGGAACACACATAAGTCGCCTAATTTTTCACAGTTGCTGAACATTTTCACCTCTCAGTGGCTTTGTGGCTGATTAGCGCCTTGGAAAAATATAGAGCACATATTTAGGTGCCCTAATATGGATTTAGTTGCCTAACTTTAAACACATGCATTTGAAAACATTGACCCTGGAGCACAGCTAACAGTATATAAATAATAAAGATGACATGGGTTGTGATTTTTCTGTGGTTAATGTAAGCATGTGATTTTTTCAGACGTGTAGGATTCATAGATTCCAAGGCCAGAAGGGACTATTGTGATCATCTCATTTGATCTCTTGTATAACACGGGACATTTAATTTCCACAAAATAATTCATAGAGTAGATATTTTAGAAAAACATGCAATATTGAATTATAAATTGTAAGTGATGGAGAATCAACCACAAGCCTTGGTAAATTATTTCATTGGTTAATTACTCTCACCATTAAAAATGTTTGCCTTATTTTCAGTCTGAATTCATTTAGCTTCAATATCCAGCATTGTTATACCTTTCTCTGCTAGACTGAAGAGACCATTGTTAAATATTTGTTTACCATGTAGCTGGTTATAATCTGTAATCAAGTTACCTTTTAACCTTTTCTTTGATAGACTCCAGGAGCTCAATATATTTTTAGTTTATCACTGTAAAGGCATGTTTTTTAATCCTTTTATCATTCTCATGGCTTGTCTCTGAACCCTCTCCAATTTATCAACAGCCTTCTTGAATTGTGGGCCCCAGGATTGGCCACAGTATTCCAGCAGCAGTCACACCAGTGCCAGATATGGAGGTAGAATAACCTCTCTATATTCCTACTCTAAAGTCCTATGTTTTACCTCCCAAGATCACATTAGCTTTTTGGCCACAGCACCACACTGGGAGCTCATGTTCAGTATCATGAACCCCAAATATTTTTCAGAATCACTGCTTCCCAAGATAGACTCCCCAATTATATAACTATGGCCTACAGTCTTTGTTCTTAAATGTACCCATTTAAATTTAGCTGTATTAAACACATATTGTTTGCCTGCACCCAGTCTATACCAAGCAATCCAGATTGCTGTGAATCGCTGACCTGTCCTATTCATTATTTACCACTCCCCACTTTTTGTGTCATCTGCAAACTTTGTCAATGATGATTTTGTTCATTTCCAGGTAATTTATACAAATGTTAAATTGTATAGAGCAAGGAACTAAACCATGTGGGACCCCCTTGAAAAAAGATCTACTCAATGACAATTCCTCATTCACAATTACATGTTGAGCCCTATCAGTTAGCCAGTTTTTAGTCCATTTAATGTGAGCCATGTTACTTTTACTTAGAGAATTGGCTGATGTGCTTGCAGAGCCATGACCATTATGTTTGAAAACTCATGGCAATCGAGGGAGGTCCTGGATAATAGGAAAAAGGCAAATATAGCGCCCATCTTCAAAAAAGTGAAGGAGTTTCCAGGGAACTACAGACAAGTCAGCCTCACCTCTGTCCCCAGAAAAATCATGGAGTGGGTCCTCAAGGAATCCATTTTGAAGCACTTGAAGGAAAGGAAGGTGATCAGGAGCACACAACACGACCAAGGGCAGGTGATGCCTGACCAACCTAATTGCCTTATATGATGAAATAACTGGCTCTTTGGATGTGGGGAAACTGGTGGATGTGACATACCTTGACTTTAGCAAAGCTTTTTTATATGGTTTCGCACATTATTTTTACCAGCAAGTTAAAGAAGTATGATTTTGATGAATGGTCTATAAAGTGGATAGAAAACTGGCTAGATCATCAGGCTTAAAGGGCAATGATCAATAGCTCGCTGTCCAGTTGGCAGCGAGTATCAAGAGGAGTGCCCCAGGGGTCAGTTCTGGGGTCTGTTTTGTTCAATATCTTCCTTAATGATCTGGATGATGCAGAGGATTGCTCCCTCAGCAAGTTTGTGGATGACACTAAGCTGGGGGGAGTGGTAGATACATTGAAGGGTAGGGATAGGACACAGAGTGACCTAGACCAATTGGAGGATTGGGCCAAAATAAACCTGATGCGGCTCAACAAGGAAAAGTGCAGAGTCCAACACGTAGGACAGAAAAATCCCTTGCCCTGATACAGACTAGGGACTGACTGGCTAAACAGCAGTTCTGAAGAAAAGGATCTGGGAGTTACAGTGGACAAGAAGCTGGATATAAGTCAACTGTGTGCCATTGTTGCCAAGAAGACTAATGACATATCGGACTATGTTGGTAGGAGCATTGTCAGTAAATCGAGGGAAGGGATTATTCTCCACTATCTGGCACTGGTGAGACCAGATCAGGAGTATTGTGTTCAGTTTTGAACCCCACACTACATAAAGGATGTGAACAAATTGGAGGAAGTCCAGCAGAGGTCAACAAAAATGATTAGGGGGTTGGCACACATGACTTATGAAGATAGGCTGAGGGAGTGGGCTTATTTAGTCTGCAGAAGAGAAGAATGAGGAGCAATTTGATAACAGCCTTCAACTACCTGAAAGGAGGTACCAAAAAGAATGGAGCTAGGCTGTTCTCAGTGGCGCCAGCTGACAGAACTAGCAGCAATGGTCTCAAGTTGCAGTGGGGGAGGTATAGGTTGGACATTAGGAAAAACTTTTTCACTAGGAGGGTGGTGAAGCACTGGAATGGGTAACCTACGGGGGTGGTAGAATTTCCATCCTTAGAGATTTTTAGAGACAGATTGACAAATGTCTGACTGGGATGATTTAGTTGGGGTTGGTCCTGCTTTGAGCATGGCATTGGACTAGATGACCTCCTGTGGTCCCTTCAAACCATAATTTTCTATGCTTCCGTGCTCCTAATACCATTGTCAGGATTCGTTTTGTTCCTAAAACATGGTTACTGACCAGTAACTGTTGTTTTTTGAGATGTGTTGCTCATATCCATTCCACTAGGTGAGTGCGCGCCCTCATCCACGGTTCCCGGACTTTTTTCCTTTAGCAGCCTCTGTAGGGCTGGCTCTGGCGCCCCCTCGAGTGCTGCACTCATGCCACGGTACATAGGGTGCCGCTGGCCCCACAGACCCTCAGTCCCTTCTTTCTGCCGACTCCGACAGCAGGAACGGAGGGTGTGTGTGGAATGGATATGAGCAACACATCTCGAAGAACAACAGCTATTGGTAAGTAACCATGTTTTCTGTCTTTGAGTGATTGCTCGTATCCATTCCACTAGGTGATTAAAAAGCCATACCTTGGAGGTGGGTAGGAGCCACTGGTGAGCTGCCCTCAACATGGCTCTGCCGACTCGCGCATCCTCCCTTGCCTACTGGACGATGGCGTAGTGTGAAGCAAAGGTGTGCACTGACAACCAGGTGGTAGCTTTGCAGATGTCGTGTAGGGGGACCCTGTCCAGGAAGGCCGCCGCTGAGGCCTGGGCCCTGGTTGAGTGCACCATCACAATCCCAGGGAGCTGGACACCTGCCAGCTCGTAATAGTGCTTTTTGCAGGCAGTGATCCATTTGGAGATGCACTGTGTGGAGACCGGAGATCCCGTCATCCTGTCCGCCACCATGACGAAGAGTTGTGTCGTCCTCCAGAAGGGCTTGGTCCTCTCTATGTAGAAGGCGAGGGCTCTCCTCACATCCAGGGAGTGTAGTCTCCTTTCCTCCTGTGACCCATGCAGTTTAGGAAAAAACACCGGGAGTAAAATGTCTTGATTATAACGGAATTGTGAGACCAACTTAGGCAAGAAGGCTGAGTGGGGTCTCAGCTGCACCTTATCTCAGAAGAACACAGTATAGGGGGGCTCCAAGGTCAATGCTCTTAGCTCAGAGACCCTCCTAGCTGAGGTAATGGCCATGAGGAAGGCCACCTTCCAGGACAGGATTAGCAGGGGGCAAGTGGCCAAGGGTTTGAAGAGGGGCCCCGTGAGTCTAGAGAGGACCAGGTTGAGATCCCAGGGAGGCACCGGGTCACGGACCTGTGGATAGAGCCTCTCAACCCCCTTGAGGAACCTCACCAACATCCGGTTGGAAAACAGGGACCGCCCCTCCAACAGCTGATGGAAAGCCGAGATGGCCACCAGATTCACCCTGAGGGAGGTTAGTGCCAAACCCTGGAGTCTAAGCTGTAGTAAATACTCCAGGATTGCCTGTATAGGGGACATGCCTGGGGGAATACCCCCTGACTCTGCCCAGCAGGTAAACCTCTTCCACTTGGCCCTATATACAACCTGTATGGAAGGTTTTCTGCTGCCCAGCAGAACGCACTGGACCTGCACCGAGCAGGCTCTCTCCTCCTCTGTCAGCCAGAGAGTTTCCAGGCCATCAGGTGCAGGGATTCCAGACTCGGGTGCAGTAGGCGACCATGGTCCTGGGAGAATAGGTCCAGCCTCCTTGAGAGCTCAATCGGCATGGCAACAGAGAGGTCATGCAGCATACTGAACCAGTGCTGTCTCGGCCACACTGGGACAATCAAGATCACATCCGCTCTGTCCCTCTTGATTTTCAAGAGGACCTTGGTTAAGAGCGGGATGGGGGGAAATGTGTACATGAGGGTCCCCATCCATTCAATGAGGAATGCGTCGGAGATGGAGCCCGGCTCGCACCCTGGAGCAAGCAGAACCTCGGGTACTTTCTGTTCCAGGACAACGCGAACAGGTCCAGTCAGGGAACGCCCCACTCACGGAAAATTCTGGCCGCTACCTCTGGATTCAACAACCAGTCGTGTTGGTATAAAAACGACCTGCTGAGGTGGTCCGCTTCATCGTTCCTGACCCCTGGGAGGTGAGAGGCGGTCAAACAAAAGTTGTGTCTTACCGCGAAGTCCCAAAGTTGAAGTGCTTCCCAGCAAAGGGCCGTGGAGCGTGTCCCCCCCTTGCTTGTTGATATAAAACATTGCTGTGGTATTATCCATCAACACCTGTACCATTTTGCCCAGTAAAAACTCGAGGAACACTTTGCATGCCAGTCTGACTGCCCTGAGTTCTTTCACATTGATGTGGAGGCCCCTCTCCTGCGACCAGCGCTCTTGGGTGCTCAGGTTGTCACTGATGTGGGGCCCCCCCACCCCAGGTCCGATGCATCGGAAATCAGAGTGACTGAGGGGGTCAAATCCCTGAACAGAACCCCTTCCAACACTGTCCCGGGGTTCCTCCACCACTGTAGTGACAACAGGACCGTGGGGGGAACTGTCACCACTCTGTCCAACCGGTGCCTGCTGGGCACGTACACCAAGGCCAACCAACCTTGGAGGGGCCTGTGCCTGTGGCGGGCCAACTTCACCACATATGTACACGTGGCCATGTGGCCCAACAGCTGAAGGCACTGCCTGGCTGTCAACATGGGGCAGTGCTGTAGTTGCGAGATTATCACTGACATGGCCTCGAACCTCAAGCGTGGGAGGGAGGATTTGGCTTGCATCGAGTCTAGGGAGGCACCTATAAACTCTATGCGTTGTAATGGGGACAACGTCGATTTCATGCCCCAAACTTAAAGGACAGCAATAGGAAGTAACTCTGTGCAGGGGAAATAGACTCTTTTTCAGGAGGTCTCTGTTCAGAGATCTGCTTCACACAGTGCCTAAGCTGGGACCTAGAGGACAGGGAGGTCCCTGGTTCCCCTACCCCACTGCCTAATAAACTAAGGCACCTTTACCAGGGAAGCCAAGGGCTGGAAATCGGGTGTGCCAACCACTACGTCACCTGGCCCTCCAAGCACCCTGTTACAATATGTTACTGGTTTGAACATTATTCTACTTGTACATTATTCATGTGATCTAGTCATAATCATCTGTGCCTTAACTACAATTAATTTTTAGTTCTGTTAGCCATTCCACTTTATCTGCTAAGACAAGGTCTAATAAAGAATTCCCCCATTTTGGCTGCATCACTTTTTTAGTTAGGAAATTGTCCTCTCTCATTTTTAGAAATTCTAAAGAAGCTTTAGTATTGGTAGCCTGAGACCACCAGTGTGCATCGCTCAGGTTGAAATCCCCCCATGAGCGTGCAGATTTTTTCCTATACATTATTGGTAGGTGTGTAAGTAAGTAGTGATCCTGTTCCCTTTGGTGATTTGGTGCTCTGTATAGACAGCAAGTAATATTCCATATTCTGCTTTATCTGCTAGGACATTGATCCATAAGCATTCAAGATAATTTTTTTGCTGGATTTTCAGTGACTTGGAAACATGTAATTCAATTTTTTATCTAGAGAACCGCTCTCCCTCCTTTTTGCCTACTTGATCTTTCCTAAATAGGTTATAACCATTGATTTTGAGCATTCCCATAATGTTTATCCTCCCACTGTTAAATGAGGAATTCAAATTCTTCTTCTTTGTTACTCAGGCCCCTAACAATAGTGTTTAAGTAATTCAAGAATTTCTTCCCTTCATGTCCTTTGGTTCCTTGATTAAATTTGGTGTCAACATCTTGATTTTGTGCTGAATGCTCATATATTCCCTCTTTTTACTCTCTCCTTTTGCTATTAATTTAATGCCCACCTGATTACACTAGCAAGCCCATCCCCAAGAAGAATGCTTTTCCTTCTACTAAGGTAGAGGCCATCCAGACTATACAGTCCCCTTCCCCATATAAGGTGGACCAATGTTCCACAAACCAAAACCTTGCACCCTATACCACTTTCCTAGCCAGCAGTTCTCTTCCTGAATCTTCTGCCTTCTGTCTTCCTTCACTCATCAGACTGGACAGATCTCAGAGAAGATCACTTGGACAATCTTCTTCAGCATTATTCCGAGTTCTCTGAAGTCACCTATTGCCTGTGAAATACCCTGTAATGCTGTGTTATCAGTGCTGATATGCACCATCACTGATGGATACTTACCTGTTGACTTCAGAAGCTTATCCAATTTTAGAGTGACATCTCAAAATTACAAAAGTTCCCAAAAAAGGATTAAAATTATTTATCTGGCAAGGGTGCAAAAAATAGTTTTGCACAATAAAAAAAGAGGTGCTCATGGACATGTATATCTCATAGATAGGTAAGATGGATGGATCTATAATATTCAGGTAGTCTGGAAATATTAAACAATTTTTGATTCTATGGTTTGTTTAGGCTGTATGAAAAACCAGACATTTTATGATATTTATGTGAATAACAATTCATAATAATTATCACAGTAAATAAACGGTTTTAAATGTGCAAGATAAAGGTATATAATGAATGGATAAGGTTCATTTAAACTTTGTTGTTATTGTGATTTTTTTGTTATTGGTGGAGAGTTAAGTTTGTTTGGGTGCTGGTCAATGAGAATTCTTCTTAATAGTCTTTATACATGAATTGGGCTTTAAAATAGGTTCAGAAATATTTTTGTAACTTCAGTTTCTGATTTCTCTAGTTTATTTTTATATGCAAATAGATATAGATAGATTCATATCTACATTGATATTTACAAGGGAACTTAAAGGTACATCTCCTGAACTACATTTATCAATTTATCATATTAATTGTAGCTTAAGAATGTGTTTTTTGTCTGATCATAATAAAATAAATTTGTTATTGCAACTTTTAAAACTATACATATTTGCTTTTGATTTGCAAATGCTTTGCTGTCAGGAAATGTGAATGACCATGGCCAGGCAATTAAAAATTGAAAAGCGTTAGCTATCACTACTGAATTTAAAAGAGGAATAGACTGGCCTTTCACATTTGTGCTCAGACAGATCACCCATGGTCATCTTAAATAGCAACTTCAAAGAGGGCTGTGATGTGAATTTGTCCCTGACAGACAGAAGGAGTGATTAAGGTGTTGATAACAGGAATATTTGTTAAGCTGAAAATATATTTAATATAATTCATTAGCCTAAGCCATGAAGTCATGCAGTATATCAGATAAACATATGGGCCAATATTCATAAGCAAGAACAAGCGTGTGGGAAGGTAGGTGGGGCGGGGGGACAGGAAGCTCGAAATTAGAACATTAGAGTCTGAACCTCCATCCATGCAGACCTTGGGAGTTTTGGAATTAACTTAATAGGAGCAGACTCTTGCCTGGAATAGGGTAGAAATATTTTTACCACACATGAAAATAGCTGCTGCTACAGCTCTCTGGGAATGAAGTTATCAATATAATGGGTGGTAATTCTAATTAGCATTTGTATTTTAAATATAGCTGGGATTTTCAAAGGCATTGAAGTGAGTTAGGTCCCAGACTTCAATAGAATTTCAGTGTGAGTTTGGCACCTAATGTCCTTAGGCTCCTTTGAAAATGCTACTTCTATTCTTTCCTTAGCTGCTTCACATAGTATAAATTAAGGACCTTTGCAATGACACATTACCTAAAATAGCTCTGGAAATACCATCAAATGGAAAAGACAACCATCTAGTTCAATAACGTATGAGATATCCTTTCAATGGAGAAGATCCATGCTATCTTGCTAATTGGGTTTTTTCATAACCTTTACTGAGTCTATATATCCCTTGGAATTAGAAAGTTTATCATTTTTTTTATCTCTATTAAGAATATATGGTATTTCAGACTGTGTGGGTGAAATTCACCCTGTGCTGATGTCCATCACAAGACCTATCTACCACATAAATTCTCGAAATAGGAATTAAATGAAACTTAAACAGGGCATGGGACTTGTGCTGACTCTTTACACAGGGGTGAATATCACAGTATATGAATAGTTTATTGTACACCATTTCCTTTATATTTCAGATTAATTTTTAGGTCTATATGCTATCTTCCAAAAATAAAAATAACTAAAAAAAATCAATTCATTCAGTGAGTTTAGGAGAAGGTTTTTTCAATCAAAGAGATTTTAACTAATCTAAGAGAATCTCTTTGGAACCAGCTTATGAAAATGAACCTGGTCCTGCAATAATTACTTATTATTATTACTAATCCTTAGTAGAGTAGGAACTTTATTGAACTGAATGCTTTTAATCACTCTAGTAAGGACTAATGGTTTGAACGACTTTTGCAAGATTGGTTCCAGTATTTATACTCGCCAGGAAGGTTAACGTCCACATGTTGTGTTTTAGGGCTGTGTGGGATATTACATTTTAATTATTGATTCAACAAACACAAAATGTTTTAACATTAAAACAAAACAGGAAAAAATTGGGGTAAACATCAAATGGTTCTCTGGGTACAGGAGTAAACATGTTTTGACATCACTAAATTATTGTTATATGATAAGAGCCTGGAA
Source organism: Mesoclemmys tuberculata (assembly GCA_007922155.1). Taxonomy (NCBI): domain Eukaryota; kingdom Metazoa; phylum Chordata; order Testudines; family Chelidae; genus Mesoclemmys; species Mesoclemmys tuberculata. The sequence goes on from ML675601.1 coordinate 88,862,210, forward strand.
TAATGTGGATGTCTAGAATCCATTCTGTGTGTCAATTTTAGGATATTAGCTGCCAATCCCAGATTAGCTAATATAGGACAGACAATGGTACTGGTATAGTTTATGTATATTCTGTCTCCCTTGGTGTGGGGAGAAAGCTGAAGGCTGAAGACTTCTGCACTATATGAAAATGGTTTTTTAAGAAGAATCAAAGAGTACTTGTCTCATCCAATTTTAAAAGGAAAAAGACAAAAATAAAAATTCCAAACTGTAAAGCTCCAAGCCAGAGAGAAACAACCCTAAGTAAATGTGGGATGGATCAGCTTTGGCAAGCATTCAAGACCAAATACAAATTATTCAAGAATGAAAAACCCAGAAAAGTGCTTTTCAGGGGCTCATGCTACCATCCTCTTCTTTTTTCTGTCTGATGGCCATTTAAAAAGGTTTTTATGAATCGTCCGTCTACCCTGCCTTCTCTTCACTCTCATAGTCTCTTGAAACCCACAGGACTAGAAACCAGATAAAATATTCTTTTAGAGCTTTTAAGAGCTAAGTACTTCCCACCCTTCTTTCTGCTTCCCTCAGTATCAATGCAGTAGTCAAACCTCAGTAAATAGCTGAGGTGAACAGTAAAACCACTAATTTGCTATTATTTTCATTAATAAAAGCACCAGGTTTGGACATGGGGTCACATTCACTGCTATTTGTGAGCATTCCGAAAACCACTGGTATTTGTGAAAACATTTGAAAATCCTGAAGGTTTTGTGAATTTAACATGCAAAAATGTGTTCTCCAGAAGATTCATACTGGAAGTGTCTTGTTCACTATTAGTTATTCTCCTGTTTAAAAAGTCTCAGTCTTCCAATCTTGGAGCAGAAATAATACCATGAGGCAGATGTCTGAAGGTATCTAAGCCCCTAACATTAGCATCTAGTGGAATGTTCAAAAGTGCCTAACGTGCCTAATGCCAGTTGTTTTTTGCAAGTCGCACTAGGTGCCTATCAGCATCTTTAAGGTGCCTAAATACCTTTACAGATCAGGACCTAGGTGACTTGGGTGATAGCGTTCACAGTACAAAAACCAAACAGTTGAAGGGAACAGTTCCTGAGAACTGTAGGTCCTCCATATCTCTGAAAATTAGGCCAGCTTTATTTTGGTGTGACCCTTCTTCATCCACCTTTTCCATAGAATCTGCTTCTGCTGAAAGAGGAAGAGGTGGTGAGAGAATTTCTAGAATGCAGAAAATTCAATCTGCCAGGCTATTGTTAAATCGTGCATTCCAAGGATGTTAACATAGCAGATTGAAACCTAACTCTTTTCATAGTGAAGATCTATTGAAATACATTGAAGCAATTTGTGATTTCTACTCCTGTTTACTATAAAGGGAGTTTTGTTATAACGAGGTTTAATACAAATAGATTCCACTGTATTTTCTTTACTCCTCCAAGCTCTTAGGCTCAACCTTATTTCTTCCTTTATGTGTATTTTCATTGTCATAATAAGATGGTAAGATGTTAAGTGAGACAGTATATGGTTTTATTAGATCTTTTGAATGTTCCATAAGCTACCAAGCGCAGCTGATGCAGGACTTCTGTGAGAATTGCAGGAGCTCTGCAGCTCCCAGGGTCAGGCCCAAGGAAAAACGCAAGGCACCCATAGTGAGAGAAACTGTTTCTTTTCACAGAGAAAAACAAAAGCTCTAAGATCTGGTAAAGCTCTGAATTGAAGGCCAGCCACTTGTTAGTCTGGACACAAAAAAGCTAAAGGATAAGAAGTGAAGTTCGGGATGCCTACAACAGGGATAAGTAAACTATTTTCTTAATGGTTAAGTTGGAGATGGGGAACAGTGCCAAACTGACCAACCTGAATTCTATCATTTCTGCAGGATAAAATTCACTCCACTGTAGAAGGCCCAACACAAGGCCTATGCACAATTTTAGCCCTATTTTGAGGATTCCAGTGAGAATTAAGTGGTTCATGAGCCTTGTGCTGGCCTCTCTGCACAAGGGGCTTTTACCCCACCCACAAAATAAGTACAACCGAGACAGTGAAACTCAAAGCTTCCACATACGTTCTTAGTGATGAGCTTCAATTGTAACGTAGGAGTGAGAGGACATTTCAGTTCTCTTTGATGGTTCAGCCTGTGGCCAGAGATGTTCAAAAAGGGTTCTAATTGGTGCTAGTGATAAGGGTGGGTTTTGTGCAGTAGACACATGTTCAGTCAGAACTGTAGTCCACCCCTTCCTTCTGTGTATTTTACAGAAGTCACTGAGCACCTGTCTCAGCTGAGTGCTAGATAACAATTGCAGCTGTGGCTACTCTGAACAACACTGGAAGCAGTGAATGAAAGGTGAAAGGCTCCATATTCCACTAGCTTGCCCCATGCAGTTTCTATTGTAGCTAGACTGAGTGATTCAAATCCTGCAGGCCTGCTTCATTCCTAATATGAGCGAAACTCTCACCCTACGTAAGGGGAGATTTACCTGATCAAGGAACATTGGGTTTGGACCTATATAATTTGATGACAAAGTGATTCCTTTTGTTATTAAGTGGTATCCTTTTCAGCTAAAAGCACTATTCGTCCATAGATCTCCATGTGCATCACTAATAGGGTGGGCATTAATACCCCCATTATATAGATGTGATAACTGAGGTATGTAGAAAATAATTTTCAAACTTGGATGCCTAAAGTTTGGCCATCCAAATTCATATTTAGCCACCTAAATAACTGGCCTACTTTTCAGAAATGCTGGGTACTTGCCACTTCTATTGTTTTGAGGAAATTCAGGCCTTTCTTTTAGAGTTTATTTACATGGGGACATCTCAGGAAAATCAATCCAAATTACCTAAAGATGTGAATCTGAAGTGGATTGTTAAATCCATGTGTGAATACTCTCATCCAGAACTAAAGTGATCTGAATTCAGTTTTGTTTAATTCACTATTTTAGACACTTGGGTTTAAATAAGCTGATTTAAGGAATTTTCTTGAGGTCACAATGAGTCAGTGGTCATATTGGGATTAGATTCCAGGTTTCCTGATGATCAACTTCACTTCTTAAGACCCAAACCCATAGTTACTTCTAAAACATAATTGTCCCACTGGTGATTGATTTCTGCTCAGCAACAGAATTAAACAGTGAATAGTGAATTGTGAAAGGTGAAAGTCCATTAAACAGTAATATGGCATATCCCATCCTGGACCTTTCTTTCCCCACTCCTCCTCCCACTTTAGGTTTATTTCAATTAGTAAGAGAATGGAATATAGTGCAATCAGATAAGGAAATATGTTCAATGAAAGGTGAAGGTCCAGCTGGAACCTGGATCAAGTGGTGCTGAAATTTCACTAAAAGACTGATCAATGGTGTAATGTCTGAAATGGAAGAAAGAAACTCAAGCCAAGCCATTAGGCAAATGTAATCCATTACGTGAGCAGACACTCTAGTGCTTCAGGGAAAGCTTTGTCTTTTGGTTCCTCTCCATCCTGCTCTTTTAATTTGTGCTCTGTAACTAGCTATCTACAGTTTAAAATGGAGTTGCTGTCGGAACCAAATTTTCTCCTCCAGGCCCCTTTCCCTCACTATAGAAATTTCAATAACTATCCCTCTCAGCTACTTTTGGACTGGTTTCTCTATTATTTTAATCAATCTCAGTGTCGCATTAAGTAAAATACCAGTAGCAGCAAAAAACACCAAAAAACCCTACTGCTGTCTGTCTCATTCTTGTAGGTACTGTGATTCTGTGGGCAGCTCTGGCTGTTTTCAGAGGGCAATGAAAAGAATGGAAGATGGTTTTTACTAGTTGTATCAGAGGTTCTTAATTTATTGTGATGTTACAACAAATTCTACAGAGTTTAGGGTGTAGCTATAGAAATAACTATCACTATTCCTGCTGCTCTGCTCTTCTGTGCTGGTTAATATTTGTTACTATGCATCTTCAAAACAACAAAAAAGGTAGTGAGAAAGAGTGAAATATACAAACGAGGAGCTACAAGGTTAGCAGAAATGATGTATGGGATAATGGGGGGAGGAAAAAAGAGAAGGGAAAAGAGAAAACAGAAGAGACTAAGGAAGAAAATTTGAATAAATACATGGAAATTATGGGTAAAAAGACTAGATAGATAGATAGATAGATAGATAGATAGATTTTATTATTTTTTTTTAATTTTCAAAAATAGTTCTGCCTTTCCATCCAAAAGAAACAAGCAACAGACATACTTTTATACATTTTTCCCATGAATGTTCAATTGGGAGCTTTCAAAGTTCCAAACAAACTCTTTAAATTAAAAGGAACAATTAAAAGCAGCCATGGATAAAGCTATAGATCTCTCACCCAGCTTCTAGGGGTGTGAAAGTAATATTCCAGGCATGTGCTGATACTACAATAGTGAAACAATGATTGTTTCAGTGACTTTAAGACAAATTGGAGGTGGAGTAAGTCTCTATATAAATTTTTGGAATATTTTATTGACAGGGCAGAATTAAATATTAAACTAAGTACCACAATAATCAGCAACATAATTGTGTTTGTAGTATAGTTTAGATTAAAAAACACAACACTGTAACCAACTCCACATAGTTTCTGTAAAGTGGTATTTCCAGTTACTTCAGGTGCCAGAGGTAATGAGTGGTTAATTTTCACAGTATCCCACTGAAAATTGTGCCAGTCAAATTATGTCCTAATTTACACTAGAACCAATGTCAATCCCGTTGAATGATGTCCTCACTAACGTGTGGACAAATCTCATGGTTGTTATTGGGTTTTCACAGGTGTGATTGATTAGAACTTTAGTAATCTATTAATCATGCACAAAGTAGAACACAATCCATTTCCAAGTCTCTTAGCTGTTGTTGGCCATGAAGTAAGAAAGTGTAGGTCATGATTCAGATCAGTTTCACTGGTGTAAAACTGGGGTAACTCCACTTAAGTCAATGAAGTTATTCTGGATACAAATAAGACTGGAATCTGGCTCATAGACAGTACAAGCAAGAGACCTAATTCAGAAGGCTGAAATACAGGTGATGAAAATCATCTGACTGACTGACTGTAGCCTGCAAGAGCTTGAGTAGGACTTAAGTGATGCATAGACCTTGGGCCCACTCTCCGTGCATGGATGATTTTCCCCCAGGAAGCATCGCTGTCAAATAATTTTTAATATAATCACTTTCCAGACTAGAATTGCACAGTATGGGCCAGATTCTGTTCACATTAAATCAACTGAAGTTTTGTCAATGACCTCAGCAGGTGTACTGTCCGGGTGTATAGCAGAAACAATGTATGCCCAGACACATGTTTTCCTTGCTTCCTCTGACCCACCCTTCTTATCTCTCCTCACCCCAGTATGTGGCTTTTTGGAATTACCCCCTAATATATAGCAGCAATTATCTGTAAGGGGCAAGTCTTAAATCAAAATATAAAAACATCTTATTCTGGAGCTCCACAAGATGATTTTGAAAGTCTAATGCACAGGAGCAGTATGATGATGACAGAAGAAAAACTATTATCTTTCACAATCTCTTTAGGAAACAGCTTATTTCAAATGATACAATTTATAGATGCCATTCTAAGGAGAACTCATTAATGTTTGTTTTCCCTTTGATATACAACTGCAATAGTCATCACGGCATGATGTTTATTAAATCTTTACAATTTTCCTCAGGTCTTATGATTATAGATTTTTCATAAAACTGACTGGCTGAACATACATATATGTTATACGTACACCCATATATATTATATATAAAATTAGGAAAAACTTTCTAACCATAAGAATAGTTACCTAGGGAGGTTGTGCAATCCCCATCATTGGAGATTTTTAAGGCCATTTTAGAGAGGGATGGATTAGGCAAATCTGATGAGAGTGGGGGAAAGTGAGGGCAATTGTACTGGGGTTCTGAACTTAGAGAGTCCTCAAGTGTCTTTAACTGAAGTGAAATGGAAGAGGGTGGAGCCACAGGGAACGAGATATACCAGGGCCCCAAATTTATTAGCCGTAAGTCTACATATACTTAGTACTGCATGAGCATGAATGAATGGACTTCTTGTCCTCTTGAGATTCCCTTCTGGCCCTACATTTCTATGATTAACTGATTTTAGGTGTCTTATTTCAGTGCTGCTGGTGAAGAAAGAGAGCCTAAAAAGGTGGGGGAGGTTTAGTCTTGTCCACCAAACAACCTTCTCTGCTTTGCTGAATCCCTCTTTAAGGTAGTTTTCTTCCAGAAATACTTACTTAGTTACTTTCCTTGGTATCTTCTACAGCCCTTTCTCCTGCTGAATTGTTAGCCCATGTCTTAAAATTCTTGTCCTATTTTGTTTTGTCTCTCTTGGAGACAATTCCCTTACTTACCCTAACTCCACCAAGTCATTCAGAGGAGGTTCTATGGAAAACTTACACAAGGGGCTTTTGCACCCCTGTGTAGGATCATTCTCTAGCATCTATATAAGGAGATGCTGGAAACAGCTCAGGGAATGTTTGGAGAAGGGCCACAGAGTGGCATGTGGATTTATGGGCTGTAGAATTGGCTGAGGAGTCGCTGTCTTGATGTTTTGTAGCCTGGGAGAGGTTTCCGTCTAAGAACTCCCTTATGCACAACCTATTTTCCAGTACATTCCCCATGGTGATCTGGCCCTTAGATTTAAGCTGTTCACTTCAAGGCTTATGTGTCACCCTGTTTTGTAAAGTGCCATGAGCTTTTGCAGCTCTATTGAAATAATTAGTAATAGGTTGCAAGAAGCTGCATATTACTTTAATTATTAAGCCTCTGAGGAAGCGGTACTTGGTCACTTTACAAACATTCAATATACACCTATTTCTCTCTTTGAAAAGGTGGAGAGCAGTTTTTTGGTACTTTCTGTTAAGAGTTAAGCTGTATATACCCAAGAACAGACGTTGTCATGGTATCAGATTTCAGAACATTCAGTTCAGAAGAGTTAACTCAAATTTTTAAACCTCAAAGCAGGTTCAGTTTCAGTGTTTACTTTATCCAGATACTGCATCATTTCTTTTATGACTGCCTATTAAGGAAGGTTCTTCCTTGCTATATACAATATCTGTGACTGTATCTATGAAATTATGGATAAATACATATCTCAACTATTTACACCATAATTGCAGGTTCATGCAACAATTTTGAGCTTCCTTCACTTACATTTTTTGTCTGCCTTCCTTATTGATCTCTGACTTTGTCCTGCAGGTGGATACTGACATAGTGTGGTGCAACAGGGAGGAGTATTTGAACAACATTAAAGCATGGAATGTCAAAATATCCATCAGGTAGATATGGGCCTGGGGTATTTTTGTACCTGCATATATCTTTTACAAATGGCTTTGCTCCCGATGGAGAGCTACTTCACACTACATTTATTCTATAATATGTTTTTCCCTGAATTGCTAATTTAACCTTTTAGAAATACATAACTTCCCTTTACTTTTGCTTTACCTTCAAATATTACCAGAGATTAACTACTTTTTTTACACTGTGCATCATTGAAAAAATAGGTCACAGTAGAAGTTCTAATATATCTGAGCTCAGCTTACTTAAATACCTACTAAAAGCTGAAACCCTTTGCTTTCACATCAGTGTGGCAGTTAGACCAAATAATCCACTGTCTGTGCAGTCTCCCTCATACAACCAATGGAATTGTTGCATGAAAATTATCTGTTAAGTGAGGTGGTGATTGGTTCAGTTACCTCTGATATCACAATGGTCTAGGATGTCTGGCATTCTAGACACAAGGACAAAAGTCACTGTTTCACTCTGTTTACATGTCTAGAATTTATTCTGCTTCTACCTATCTTGGTGTTGTAGGGCATATGCTTATATATTATTAATGTTATCAGCTCCTTTTCCTTACTTTTTTTGTGTGTTGTTTTTGCCAAAGCAGAGCTGTTTAAACAACCTCAGTTTCTATTTAACTATGAAAGTTCACCTGTTATCCTTTGTTTCTTAAAACTCAACATTTATGATACATTGCTTATTGACTAGATTATTATTAGTATTGAGTTACTGGGACAAAATTCTAGGGTTGTTGCTTATATTATTTGCTTAGCAAAATCATTGGAAAGAGTGTACTGATATATATTTACTTACTGGAAATAACTGATTGAGCTGTATTTATCTCAGTGAAATTCTAGTTTTTACTAATGTCCAAGTTAAACCTCTCTTGCACAAGTTAAGCCCATTGACTCTTGTCCTATCCTCAAACGTACAGGAGAACATTTTTTCTTCCTCCTCTTTGTAACAAACTTTTATGTACTTGAAAACGGTTATCATGTCCCCCTTAGTCTTCTCTTCTCCAGACTAAATAAACCCAATTTTTTCCAAACTTCTCCCATAGGTTGTTTTCTAGATTTTTAATCATTTTTGTTGCTCTTCGCTGGTCTTTCTCCAGTTTGTCCACATCTTTTTCTGAATTGTGGCATACAGAACTGGACACAGTACTCCAGTTGAGGCCTAATCAGGGCTTAGTAAGAAGGAAGAATTACTTCTAGTATCTTGCTTACAACACTCCTGCTAATACATTCCAGAGTGATATTTGCTTTTTTTTTTTTTGCAACAGTGTTATCCCCTTGACTCATATTTAGCTTGTGATCCACTCTGACGCCCAGATCCTTTCCGCAGTAGTCCTTCCTAAGCAATCATTTTCCATTTTGTATGCATGCAATTGATTGTTCCTTCCAAAGTGGAGTACTTTACATTTGTTCTTATTGAATTTCATCCTATTTATTTAAGATCATTTCTTCAGTTTGTCCAGATCATTTTGAATTTTAATCCTAGCCTTCGAGACACTTGCAATCCCTCCTAGCTCGGTATCATCTGAAAACTTTATGTGTACTTCCTATGCCATTATCTAAATAATTCATGAAGACATTGAACAGAATGGGACCCAGAGCTGATCTCTGTGAGACCCCACTTGATATGCCCTCCCAGCTTGATTGTGAATCATTAATAACGACTCTCTGAGAAAAGTTTTCCAACCAGTTATGCACCCACCTTACAGTAGCTCCATCTAGGTTGTATTTCCCTAATATGTTTATGAGAAGATCATGTGAGACAGTATCAAAAACCTTATTAAAGTCAAGATATACCACATCTACCACTTCTTCACATCCATTCTATTTCTGGGTACTGAAGTTAAACTGACTGGTTTGTAATTCCCTGGGTTGTCCTGATTCCCCTTTCTATAGATTGGCACTATATGTGCCCTCTTCCAGTCCCCTGAAATCTCTCTCCTCTTCTATGACTTTTCAAAGATAATTGCTAATAGCTCAGATATCTCCTCACTGAACTCCTTAAGTATTCTAGGATGTATTTCATCAGGCCCTGTTGACTTGAAGACATTTAATTTGTCTAAGTAATTTTAACTTGTTTTTTTCCCTATTTTAGCCTCTGATCCTACCTCATTTTCACTGGAATTCATTAAGTTAGAAGTCCAATTGCTACTAAACATTTCTTGAAAACTGAAACAAAAAAGTCATTTAGCACTTCTGCTATTTCCACATTTTCTGTTATTGACACCCCCCTAAGAGTAACTGGCCTACCCTGTCCTTGGTCTTCCTTTTGCTTCTAATATATTTGTAGAATGTTTTCTTGTTACTCTTTGTCTCTAGCTAGTTTAATTTCATTTTGTGCCTTGGCCTTTCTAATTTTATCCTGCATACTTGTGCTAATTTTTTATATTCATTTGACCTAGTTTCCACTTTTTGTAGGACTCTTCTTTTGAGTTTCAGATTATTGAAAATATCCTGGTTAAGCCAGGGTGGTGTCTTGCTATACTTTGTATCTTTACTACACTCTTGGATAGTTTGCTCTTGTGCTCTTAATAATGTCTTTTTGAAAAACTGCCAACTTTCTTGAACTGTTTTTTCCCCATAGACTTGCTTCCCTGGAGATCTGATATGCCAACTCCCTGAGTTTGCTAAAGTCTGCCTTCTTGAAATCCATTATCTTTATTGTGCTGTTTTCCCTCCTACCATTTCTTAGAATCATAAACTCTATCATTTCATGATCACTTTCACCCAAGCTGCCTTCCTCTTTCAAATTCACAATCAGTTCCTCCCTATTTATCAAAATCCAATCTAGAACAGCCTCTCCCCTACTAGCTTTCTCCACCTTCTGAAATAAAATATTGTCTCCAATACATTCCAAGAGCATGCTGGATAATCTGTGCCCTGCTGTGTTATTTTCCCAATAGATGTCTGGGTAGATGAAGTCCCCTATCAGCACCAAGTCATGTGCTTTGGATGATTTTCTTAGTTGTTTATAAAAAGTCTCATCCACCTCTTCCTCCTGGTTAGGTGGTCTGTAGTAGACCCCTACCATGACAGCACCCTTGTTTTTTACCCCTTTTATACTTATGCAGAGACTTTCAACAACTCGGTCTCCTATCTTAATCCTAATCTTATTAGCACACATGTAGGTTCTTTTATTGTTTTCATATGCTTTCTCCATAGTGTTGTTTCCTTAAGAATAATAGGACATACTTAGAAAGAATAGTGAGGTAACTTATAATTGAGGCAATTACACTGTGCACTGTCTCTGAGGAGAGAAGTGAAGCAGACCTGTTTAGGCAGATTGTCTTTTGCTGGGAATAATGCAGTGAAGGCAAGGAACTGTTCAGCCTGAAAATACCTCAGTCAGAGGCAGAGGGACATGGATCTCCACTCAAGAAAGGTGACATCCAGGGAGCCAGAAGCCTAGAGTTGGTGCCCTTGTTGGACTACTGAAATACTGGTGCAGTAGCCCTTAACGCTGACAGTTCTGTAGGCCGCTGGCTTAGCTTTTGCTATTATGCTAGCTATACTGTGCAAACTGTTTCTTGTCTGAATATCATTTATGTCTCTTTTTGTAATAAATCCTGACCATTTGACTATTGGACTCTTTGGGGAATTTCACAAAGACTCTCCTATAGAGGAGAAACAGCCTTCAGTGTCTGAAACAGGAGAGTTAAAGGAGGGCAATCTGTGCCTTTTTACCTAAGAATCCTGAATGGCATAGGCTTAGAATAAGGATACTTTTCCTGGAAGGTCTGTTGCTTGTAGGGTTACATACAAATGGAAGTAAGGAAAACCCCAAAAGAGGCTCAATAAGAACTGATTTTACGGGGGTGCAGGTAATACTCTCCTGCTGCCAAATTCTAGAACCTTTTGCTTGCTTCACTGCTCCTTCTGCTCTGAAGACATAAGGGGGTACATACATTACATAATGAGGTAAAAGGGAGGACTTCACCCTGGGAGAACTTCTCCATAGAGTAACCTATCCCTCTTTTTCAGGATCCATGACATATCCCAAGGAAAGATGACTCTAAGATAACAGGAAATTGTGTTCTCTTCTTTGGGCATCCCACCTTAACCCTCCCCACTATCTGGAGCCAGTAACATTTTTATGCTGCTACTCTTGAAGGCTTCTGGCAGATTATCCCTTGTAAGGTAAAACACTGTTCCTTTAATTGGCAGATTTTTAAGGTCAGAAGGGCTCATGTAATCTAACCTCCTGCATGACATACACTTCTGTGATGTAGCACTTTGAATAGTTAAAAGCCTATTGCACAATGGGCATTTCTTTGATGGTACTTCGTTGCCTACTCTGCTTATTTTTACTTGTGTCATGTAATACTGTATATGTATATGGTGCTTTATAGACATCATGCAATGAGGAAAGTAAATCTGTCTCAACACTGGCAGCAATACATTCATACAAGTTCTAGCCATTTTATTAAAAGTATGGCTTCTTAGTTGCCATGAAAAACTTAGCTTGGAATGTGCTACGTATTGATTATTAAAATTTCTTTATGGGGTCTTTCACTGTCTACACCATCTCTGAAATCTGTCTGGATGGTTTCTAATGATCCTGTGGACCTTAACCAAATCCAAAACATAATCACCTATTGTAATTTCATCAGATTTGAGCTAACTGAACTCCTAATAAACCCAAAATCATCCGCCCAGCTATCCATCTTCCCCTGTTCTTCATGTTCCCATCTCAGAATGTAGGAGTGTCTTAAACCAACAGAATAAGCCTAAACACTAAGGGCCCAACTAGGTCTTAAAGCACAGATTTGTACTGGAGGCAGAGTGGATTAGTGTGGGTTTCGGGAGGGAGAAGTAAGCATCCATACTGGGCTTTGAGTTGCCATTGACTGTCTCACTAGCAGCTTTCCTACAATTTCTACATCCCATATTTCTCCCATTAAATACCTGTGTTTTGGATTATTTTCCCCACAAAATCTATTTTGCATATTTCCAAGCTGAATTTCATTGTTCTTTCCTGCTCAGACTCTTGCTTTTTTTACTCTGTTCTTACTGGTACTTCCAATCTTCCAGTTTAGTATCATCTGTGAATTTCATTAACATGCATTTTACTCCCTTTTTCCAGATCCTTAATAAGAATGCTAATTAAGAGTCTACCTAATGCTGATTCATACATTCCTATAGCCATCTCCTCCTAACTCAATACTTCGCTCTTTATCAATACATTTTGTTTATGATCTCTCAGCCAATTTTTAATCCACATGACAATGTTGCTCGGTGTTCAACGTGATTTGAATTAGTTTTCCAAGAGAGATTTCATTACTTACTCCATTAAATGCTTTACTAAAATCAAAGTGTAACACATCTACTACTTTCCCTTCACCTGCTAATGTTGTAATTCTATCTAAAAAGCTATCAGGTTTGTCTATCAAGATTTATTCCTCATAAGCAAAATACTACCACCATCCCCCAAAAGGTGAACAATGCTCCTGATGGAATTGCACTGGTACAGTCTTCTGTGTAGAGAGACTGGCTGTGGAAAGGCACAAAGATAGTTTACATCCCCTCTGTGTTCTGAAGTAGTCTCTGTGTCTGAGCCACCTGGAAATTCACAGAAAGGGGTGTAGAGGGTGAGACAAGGATGGGATGAGTGCATGTCCAGGTGATCCATGGACTTCACAGATCAATTGGCCAACAGCCCGTGCAAAGGGTATCAGGAGGACCACTATTATGGTTTATGTCACTGGAAAGGTGTAAATCTCAAGGAGGCAATGGAATTGTTTGGGGTAGTCCAAGGGTGTGTATCAGGACATAATGGGATGAAACAAGAAAAGGAAAATTTAGACTGAAATAAAATAAGGAAATATTACCTAATTGTGAGGTCTTTCACTGCATGGAATAATCTCTCAAGGGAGGAGGTGGAGGCTCTGTCATTTGAGTAATTTAAAACTGAATGGGATATAACAATGGAGAATATGTTGTAAGGAACAACTCTGCATTTTAGCCAGGAATAAGGATGAATTACATAGCCTTTGAGTTAGATTAAAAAGATTTAGGTTATGTCATTATGTGTTCAAAAGAGGTGCAAAAAACCAGGGGAAATAGCAGGGGTGAAAGCAGGAAAAATAAATGAGCAAAACTGGAAAGAAGGAGCAATACAAACAGAAAGAGGAGAAAGCGAGAAAAGGGGAAAGAAGTAAAGATAAGAAATGAATGTAGGAGGCAGGGAAAGAAAGGAAGAGGAAAAATTTAGGAGGTTTTTTAAAGGAGGAGGAAAGATAATTGTGAAATATGGAGCTATGCATGGAATATCTTTAATAAATACAAGAGGGAGGATTGTTCAACTCATTATATATTATATATTTACAGTAGGTGTGGATTCAGCTATCCTTGAAAATCCACAGAGATTGAGCTGTATGGCTTTTCCTCTTTTGGAAGCATAGGTTCCAACTTGCTAGACCTTTGAGATTGTTAAAGTATTGTGCTAGTGGCTGTGAGCTACGAACTTCCCTCTGTGTTTTTCCTGCATTTTATAACTTCCTGCACAGCATCTCACGGATGATAGGATCATACTCACATTCTAAATAAGAATCTATTTTCAGTAAAATGTAAGACACTTCATTTCCTGTTTGTGTGGCAAAAGAATGCCTGAAGACGGATAGTTTCTCATGCAGATGGAATAGTCTGTGCTGAGTCACTATCCTTTGGTGTGTGACAGATTTCCTACAGAAAGGTTAGAGAAAGCTCTAATCTCTCTCTCTCTCTCTCTCTGTGCTAAAGAGTGGCAAGATCCCCTCTGCCCTATTACATCACACTGGATGCCATTTAGAAATCTAAAATAACTCTGAAGATATCTGTATTTAGTCAGTTCTGAACGCATTGTTCTTTGAATTAGGCATGGTGTTAATTATACATGGAAAATAGGCCTAACAGCTAAACTGCTTATATAAAGTTCAGTCTAAATACAAAATCATTTTCTTCAGAATATGCCTTTATATGTTTACTTGGCATTTGCTAGATGAGCCCTCTAAATAATCTAATTCTAGGGAAAGCTTAATCAAAAGGTCACTTTGCCACATAGCCCTTGAAGTCCCCTCTGCTAAGAAATGTTGAATAATGTAGTTGTTATTCTGAAAGTATTTCAGAAAAACTGTATAGGCATGCTTCAGTGACAGTGGGCTACTCTCTGTTTCTCAGGGCTTGTCCACACTGCGGCCTCCACAGATATTGATGCAGTAGGATCAATTGATCGGGTCTACATGACTCACTCAACCAATGGGACATGGGGTCTCCAGGTGACACCATTAGTCCACCTCTCTGACAGGAGTAAGGCTGTGTAAATGGGACAGCATCTCCTGTCGATACAGTGCTATATAGATGCCACGGTACATCAATGTAAGTATGTTGATGAGAGATAACCAAGCTACGTTATGTAGCTTGCATATCATCTGTTGACCGCCAGCGGTAGTCTAGACTAACCCTGAGGCATTATTACTGCACAGGAAAAATTGTCTCAGCCAGTCAGACCACACAGAGCTATCCAGTAACTGACCTATATTCATACATTTATTTCTTAGTGCTGCAATTCCCAGCACTTCATCTGAAAGGGTCTGATTTGCACAGAGACTGCATGGTTATTTCTTAACAAACATATATTAATATGCTAATCACTATTTGGATAGTCTGACTGGCTACTATAAATTATTCCATTCTGATTCACTATTGAAATATGCTGTCCCTCCTCTCCCTCCTTACAGCCTACCCCTTTCAAATGGATATTTTAAACAAAATTACCTCCCTGTAACAGGTCTCACTAACTAGGATGCCTTTTTGTGATTGGGTATGAGGATTTGTTTTCACACAATCTGGCACTTTTTCCATCAGTTGCTTGCATTACAGCCTCTCTCTCTGGAATTTAGGGTGCTCCCTCTTCCTGACTTGGCTCTCCAGCCAGGTCACTATTCAGTCCTGCTATACTGGGGTGTCAAAGTCCCAGTCTTCCAGTCCAGGTCCAGTGCCACTTTCCCAGTAACTGGTAAGGAAACCCAGGCCTTTCCACTACTCTGAGTTCCAGAGAACCCAGGGATTCTATGTCTAGTAACCAAAGTCTACTCAATCTCAGCCCGTTTCTGCTTTCTAGGTCTTTTTCCTGCTTTACTTCTCTAGCTTCTGGTCCATCTGTGGGTTTACAAGTCCAACTTTTCCTCCACTCCCAGTGGATACTTCACCACTCTCAGCTTCTTGCCTGATTACATTATCCAGGGCACGTTACCCTGACATACTTTCCCCCTAGAAGTCCTCCTTGTCCCCAGCCAAACATTCTTTCCAGGGAGCAATTGCCAAGCTCCTTCCTGCAGCCCCCTTCTACTCTCACCTTCCTGGCTTTATAAAAGCTCAACCTGCCCCTGCCCAGGTGAGCTTCATCATCAATTAGCCTTTAATAGTCACTGGATGTCATCCAGGTACAGCCTATCAGGTTAATTGGCCCTTTTAAATCTGCTCAAGCCTTGTGTGGGAGCACATCACACTCCCCTCCTCCCCACTCACCTCCTCATCCCACTCACCTCCTCTTCTTCCCTCTCTCCCATCCCCACAATTTTTTCCCTTTTTTTCTCCCTTGTCCTTCCAGAATATTCTCCCATTCATAGTTACTTAAAGCTGAATAGAGGCTCACAAGTCTCTCCCTTCAGTGCTGTTAGTACCAAAGTTGAGGGACAAGGAAGACTGGATATTTTAACAATAAATACAAAGTGAAACCTGTTAGTAATGGTTATCATAGTAACAGGTGGCATATTAATACAATATGATTTTTCTATAGTGCCCATTAAGATCTAATTTAGCTGGGAAGAGCCTGGGATAGAATCACAGAAATGTAGGGCTGGAACAGACCTTGTGAAATCAACAAGTCCAGTGGCCTGTGCTGAGGCATGACCAAATAAACCTAGATTGTCTCTGACAGGTGTTTGTCCAACCTGTTCTTAAAAGCCTTCAATGATGGGGATTGTACAACTCTCTTGGAAGCCTATTTCAGAGCTTAACTACGCTTATAGTTAGGAAGTTTTTTCCAAATATCTAACTTAAATCTTCCTTGCTACAGATTATGTCCATTACTACTTGTCCTGCCTTCAGTGAACATGGAGAACAATTGATCACCTTCCTCTGTATAACAGCACTTAACAAATTTGACAACTATTTTGTTCCCCCCTTCAGTCTTCTTTTTTCAAGACTAAACATGACAGTTTTTTAACCTCTCCTCAAAGGTCAGGATTTCTAAAACTTTGATCACTTTTGTTGCTCTCTGCTGGACTCTCCCCAATTTGTCCATATCTTTCCCAAAGTGTGGTACCCAGAACTGGACACAGTACTCCATCTAAGGCCTCACTAGTGCCAAGTAGAGCGAGACAAATATCTCCTGTGTCTTACACATGACACTCCTGTTATTATACATCACAATGATATTAGCCTTTTTTGCAACTGCATCACACTGTTGACTCATATTCAATTTGTGATCCACTGTAACCCCCAGCAGTACCACCACCTACCCAGTTATTCCCATTTTGTAGTTGTGCATTTAATTTTTCCTTCCTGAGTGAAGTACTTTATATTTGTCTTTATTGAATTTAATGTTGTTGATTTCAAACCAATTCTCAAATTTATCCAGGTTATTTTAAATTCAAATCCTGTCCTCCAAAGTACTTGCAAAACATTCCACCTTGATGTCAGAATTTATGAGCATATGCTGCACTCCATTATCCAAATAATTAATGATAATATTGGATAGTACTGGATCCAGGACTGACCCCTTTGGAACCCCACCAGATAAGCCCTCAATGTTTGACAATGAACCATTGATAACTACGTTTTCAGCAGAGCCTTTCAACCTGTTGTGCACCCACCTTATAGTAATTTCATTTAGACCACGTTTCCTTATGAGACTGTCTTCTGGGATTGTGTTAAAAAGCCATATTAAAATCAAGATATATCATGTCTATTGCTTCCCCCATCAACTCAACCAGTAACCCTGTCAAAGAAGGAAATTAGGTCTGTTTGTTCTTAACAAATCCATGCAGGCTACTCCTTATAATCTTATTATCCTCTAGGTGCTTACAAATTGATTGTTTAATCATTTGTTCCAATACCTTTCCAGGCATTGAAGTCAGACTGACTGGCCCCTGGGTCCTCTTTGTTCCTCTTTTTAAAGATAGGCATGATGATAGATACTATGGTGATGTCTGGTATACAAAAACCTAGGATGGATGGATTGTGAGGCACATTAGTCACATAATAAGACAGGTTCCTATGTCAAAGTTCTTATAGTTTAAATAGTCAATGGCCAGACGAAGGACAGGGAAAGGGTGAAATGCAGGTTTTTTCTCCCACTCTTAATTATAAATTCCCAAATCTGAGATAAATCCGTCTTTACTTACTACTTTTCTTGATCTTTCTCCATCCTTTCACATTATAACCCTTTATTCACAAATACTTTTCAACACTGCCACCCACTCACCAGGGGAGATAGGAGCAGCCCCCTAAAAGACAGACAGATGGGACTGCTACTAAGGTCAATGTCTTTTTAAAACAAAAAACTAAAGCTTGGTTCAGCTGGGTAGTCTCACATTATGTATAGTTTCCAGTATGGTCATTTAAGGTAATCTTTAATTATCAGTCTTGAACCATATTTGAAGTACTTGTTGATTTTCAGAACCTGTGTCATAAGAATGACAAAGGCTTTGTCAGATTGAGAAATAGACATTCCATGGGAAATTAGACATGTTTATTATGATACTCTAATTTTATTTTATTTTTTTCTGTTTTTCTGTTCATATCTGTGTTTTAGTTCTTTCATGGAAGTCTACAAATTTCAGCAAAAGATTTGCCTTTGAACCTGAAAGCAACATTTTGAATCAAACTCATTTAATTTGCTTGGAAATTAGAGTGAGACTTCTTGCAGAACAACAGATAAAAATGATCCTTAGTTATCCGCTCCATCTCTACAATACACAAAGACTGGGCTCCATCTCACTAATGTCAAATCCTGTCCACCTCATGTAGCATGTGTAATCTGTTTTAGTTGGCTTGTATTTCCAAAGGATATCTAAAATTACACAATCTCATCTGAATTAACAGCATCAGTTCCCAGAATGTCATTATTTTCACATGGCTAAGAAAACTTCTAATAGGAACATTCTGAACCCGAAATACATCTCCTTCTCTCTTTCTCCTTCTGATTCTCTTTTAAAAATTAACAAACACCTGGCAAAAGAAGCTGAAATTAACAAAGGTGAAAGCACCTTCAGGGGTTATGAATTATCCCTGCTGAACTAACATATCTAACATTGTTCAATAACAAGCATACTGTTGATTATCTTCCCTCTTGAATTGAATTAATTTAAATACAATATATGAAGCCAAAGATATGAACTAATTTTTTCCCTTTTCTTCCTCTTTCCAATGTACTCAAAAGAACTTTTCTGTTTTCCCAAAGAAAAAGGTTGAGAAGGATGTCTTAATTAATGCCACTTGCAGTAGAAAGGGATCAGACTTCAGACAGAAAACCAAAAATTAAGAATTTAAGAAGGAAAAAATGAAAAGAAAGAAAGAAAAACAGAAAAAATATTTGAAATGTGACTTGAGCAACGTATGTCTTGATGAAACCTTTTTGAATAAAGCATTGATCAGTAGTTCATTTATATTCTACACACAGGGCAAAAGTCAGCCAGCAGAGGATGCATGTGGGCAGCTCCTATTGACTAGGTTCATAGGAGCTGCCCACATGTATCCTAGCAATCAGTTTCTCTAGGTTATTACAGCAGTGTCCACCTCCTTAGCAATAATAAGAGATAATAAATAAAATCACTTGCTTACTTCCCATAAGACAGTTGGAGTTGTTTTTTTCTGCATAATTTATTTAATTGTCTCTCTCCTCCCTTTTTTCCTGTTATTCCTTCTCTTATTTTTCCTTCTTGCTTTCACCAATTTTTCCTCCTCTTCTTCCTTCTCTCTTCCCCATGCTCCTTTTTTTGTGATGTTCACAAATCTCACTGCTGTTTAAGGGCAGTAAGATTTGTGAACATAGTTGTCTCCTTAGCAATGAGTCCCAAAGCCCTTGGCCTTGTAATTAAAAAAGTCCTGCCTCCTGCAAATTTCAGCTCTGATGCTGACAACTGAAGAGTTCTTGATATACGTAGTTGTTGAGGGAGGCAGTCATGAAGAAAGAGGTGCTCTCTGTGGGATCATAGGTCAATTCTCTGGAGTGCTTTGGAGGTTAGCTCCATGACTTTAACTTAACCATTTGAAGTCAAACACCTGGAATGTGAAAGCTGGCCATTTATCCCTTAGGGAAGAGAAAACTTGGGGGCATATTGGGTTTTGTATTTCCAAGTGTGTCTGCAGATTGTGTGATAACTGGGTGAGCTGGTGGAGGCTGACCATAGCTCTCAAAGGAAAAGGAAGATCTAGCTATGCGCTAATTGGTTTGGGGGATTGATAGAGCCCAGGTGATACTGGACTCTGAGCCATTATCTTTAGATAATTGGTTTAATTTGTGAATTTAAATAGAGACATGTTTCTTTTTTCCAGTCTCACTCAGGAGGCGTAGCCATCTTTTCAGCTCCTGCAGTGACCTGTTGGCCCATTTTTGATGCAGAACCCAGACAGTGAGAGTTTTTACACCTTATGGTCATTTGCAAGGCCTGATGGGCTCACAGATAGCTTCCTGAGAATTGGCCAGTCTGTGGCATCTTTAGGATGAATTTCCCTCTTCAGAAATTATATTGACAATCTCTGTCAGAAGGAGTACTAGATGCTCTTGGGCATCTCTCTTTAGTAACAACATGTATGTATATGGGGAGAAAAAAACCAGTTGAGCTTTTCAAAAACATGCTGCTCTGTGATTATGCTGAATTCACTATTGCTAATCCCAAGTGTTCAAATTCATGAGTCAAGCCCCCCAAAATCAAGAGATTTAAAAAATAAATAAATTTGGGGTTCTTTTTATTTGCCTTCTGATTTTGAGCCCTTACGTCAGGCTTGCATTATATTTTAAAGTTTTCCTGTGCTAGAAACTTAAAAAAAGGTGAGATTCTCATGTAATCACAGGAGCTGGGACTTCAAGAAAAACACATAAATATACAGATATGTGTGTTGCTTGACTGCTCTCAACCATGATAAGCAATTAAAAATTTACAACCTCATGACTGAATACTGATAACAAAATGCATGTTACTATAGACGTTTTTCACAGCTTGGCAATTCTGCTTGTAACCCATAGCATACTTGTAATGTCAGCATGTGTGTAATATCATCATCTAGCATTTTAGCAGATGAAAGGAAACATGATGGAGTCAATTAGTCAGTGGTGCTTGACAGGAGAAGAGGCCAATGCACACATGGCAGACCTTCCTACAGTGGCTACAGCCCACTCACCAAATGGAGGTTGCAGCACACTCTGCCTCCTGGCTTGCCTAAGGTCCTCAGCCTGGGACTCTCTGATGATTCTCCACGATGACTGCACCAACCTTGACTCAACTTCTCCAGACTGAGCTGTGGTGGGCAAGACTTTCCCAGTTGTCAGTGGGAATGCTGAATTCTTGAGACCCTGTTTAACCTTGTCGCTGTATTGGAGCTTTGGCCTTCTTCTACGTCACGAGTAGTTCTTGAGTTGGTCATAAACACAACCTTCAGCAGGCAATCTGGAAGCATGCACTCCACGTGTCCCAGCCAATGAAACCTGAGAGCATCCAACATTGTCTCCATAGACTGTAGGCTGGTTCTCTCAAGGATCTAACTGTTAGTAATCCATTGGTCTCAAGTAACTCCAAGGATTTTTCTGAGACAGTGAAGATGGAAGCTGTTCAGTCTCTGCTTGTGCTTGGAGTACATGACTCACCATGGGCGTAGTTGAAAAGAAAAGGAAATAACGTGCCACCTGAAACGCTTTGGAAAGAAATGCAGTGAAATATTTTCTATTATTATGGTGATATGAAACAGTTATTTAGCATTAAGCAATTTTAAATACAACCAAGAGGTTTAGCTATGACCCAGATAGGATCCAGTACTGTCACCTCAAATAGGGGAACAAGTCCTGAGATATGCTGAGCTCCTTACAGTTCTAGCTGTCATCACTGTGAGCTGAAGATGCTTAGCACATTTTAAGATATGGGCAAGAGGTAACAAGAAACAATCATTTCTTTTAAAGGCTATATGGCATTCTCAAAACAACTATTGAGAAGTGATCTTTTTTGCATGTAAACAAATATTAATCTGCTTCAAAGTTTTATTCAGTTGTGGCTGAACCACTGTTCCAATTCCTGTCCCTCAGTAACTGTGGCAGCATCGCTGCTCTGATAGGATCTGCGTGACAGTCAGAAACCAAACAGCAGCAATAGGAACATCTGTGTGACATTATCTTTTGGGCAACAGGAACACCTCTCAGCATTAGAAGCTACTCTGGCAGGACAATAGCCAACACTCTTTGACTGATTGCAATCCAATAATTTTTTCACTCCTCCATCTGCTTCTGTCTTTAATCTATTTTCTAATTACTCCACCAAATAGGGAGGTCTTCCATTCACTGATATTCAACTCAAGGTTTTGCTGTAACAGGCTCTCAAAGCTACCATTCTTTCAGTTTCTCCAGCAAAATACCAGTAAGAGGTTATTACAGTGCAAAGCTTTCCCTGCACTGCTTTCATTCTTTGCCTTCAGAATATACTAAACAGAGAAACAAATTGTCTTTATTATAAAATATATAATAGACTTCTCTACCCAATGTAAAATACAATATGTAATGTATATACAAGCAGCTAAAATAAGGCCCACAATGAAACCTTTCCAAACCTCAGTCTGACCCTTCCTCAAATGTCTGGGGAAAATAAAATATTTCTCACACTTTCTACTCTGTCTGGGTTGTGTTTTCCAGCTCCTTAGACAATTGTATATGAACACACACAAAAGAAAATTTGGGCAGTGTTAGAGATATCTGTCATCAAACTGAAGTACTAAACCTCTACAAATAACAAAATTGCAAATTTGTACTACAAATAACTTGGGATCTAAGCCCGTTCACACTGAAGTCAATGGCATAATTCCCACTGAGTTCAGTGGTGCACAACCAAAGCATCTGCCAAGGCCCCTTTAATGTAAATACAGTAGGACCCACAGTACAAATTAGCACTTGCATAGTGCTTCATGGTTTTGAAAGGCCAGATTTTTAAAGGTGTTTAGGGGTCTGACTCCTATTAAATCCGGTAACTGTTAGGCACCTACATACTTTTGAAATTTGGGCCCATTGTGCTTTACAACATTAAAGATCTGCTTTTTATGATCCTTCCTCATATAGAGTGGCACTTCTCTGTTTGATGAAAGTCGGCAGAGTCGGCCCTAATTATGTAACCTTATAATTTAGCACTGAGATAGACAATTATGATGATCCTAGTTCTACAATGGCCTCCACCTCTTCCTTTAGAGGATGTCTCATGTCACTATTATACACCCTTGTAAGCCAGGATTTATGTAAGGAGAAGCAGGATGGGAAAGGCAACTGTCCCTACTCTGTTATAAGCAAAGTGAGAGCTGCACCTCTTCTTCCTGGCTTCCCCACAGCTCTCTTTATTCCTCTTACTTTAACCACTGCTTATAAAAGAACCCAAAAAACCACAAGTGTGGGCAATTAACCACCATCCCTATTATTCCTTCCTGCCCTACCAAGCCACAGCAACAAAAGATAGGCTGCTTCCCACATAAATAATCCAGGCTGCCTCTTTGCTAGCTTTTCTGAGAGTTTCTCCATTTTGTAAAATCTTTTCAACTTTGTCACCACCTCCATATAGTCAAGCTGTTTGTACATTTCAACAATGACCATTTTCTCCAGAATGGCTGCAGAACCAGCCTACCACTCTTATGGCAAAATTTGTTGCCTGACCATTAGCTTTATTGGCCTGGACAAGATTTACTGAAAAGCTCAACCATTTCTCTTGGGTTATTTTCAGCATAGTCTCTGAAGTTCCTTAAAGCAATACCCAAAGTCAAAGCTCCACTGGGTAATGACACAGCTTGCTTATCTGTTCTGCAGTGTTGGCATCTCATTAGTACCATCCTTTCCTTTCCAGCCTCATCCTCCTACCGTTTGTGTTGGAAGGAGGTTTTTGTTTTGTTTGTTATCACAGGCAGCTTCTTCTTGTTCTTTAATAACCTGCCTTTCTTCCTTCTCTCTCACTTTCCTCATTAACTAGGGAAAAGATGGAAGATTTTGCAACCTCTTTCTCAGATAGAGTTGATTAAAAAGATGCCATCAAAAAGGGTATCTCTTAAAACTTGGTTCAACTTCCTATGATTTATGGTAGCTTGCTGCATGCACTCCTTTACTAATAATAAGCCATTGCAATCATTTCTACTGATCCTGAAAATAACAGGAAACTTTCCCCCCATCCTTGTGACCTAACTGATAATTCCTGCCTTGTCCCATAACAAATCCTCAGTAATGTCACCGGAAATGATTTTCTGGTTTGTAATGGTCATATAATGTTTGAGATACCTGTCTGACAACACTTTTTTCTTTTCCTCAGCTCCCTATAATTCCTGAATCATTTGTGCTGTCTGATCAATAATTTTGCCAGGGAGTTAGACGGAATGCCCAAATGGTGTGAGTGGCATTGGTTCTAAGGTCCAACCTGCCCAGGGTTACTGAAGCAAAGAATTTAATGAAACCCCACACAGGGAGAGACCAAAAGAAGCTAAATACAAACTAAAAAGGACCCAACTAATCAGAACCTGCCCCCACAAAGAAAAACCTTAAAGACTCTGTCAGAGATTTCACCTAACTTCCAATCATGTGTGGATGCCAAGTTAGATAAATTTAGGTTAAACTTTGAGTAAAACTGATCAAATATAAGCTTTTTAAAGCTTTTTAAAAATATTATATTAACAGTCTCCAGGCTAAAAACCAGAAGCCCATTGTGGTAGGTGCTGTACAACCTCATAATGAAAGAATGGTCCCTGCCTTGAAGAGCTTATATAGCTAAATTGTTTGTCAGAGATGCCAAATTGTCATCCATACCTCACAAAGTGAAAGACACGGAGTTCTGGAACTTGAAGACTATATGGGTGATACAGACAGTGACAGACAGCAATTTTAAAAGGTAAAACAGGAGTGGGGAGCTCACCACCTCTAGTACATGTATATTCTAAAAGAGTGATGATGTCATACGTTGATATTACATCATCTTGAATAATGGGATAAAGTATACATTGTGTCTCCAAAAAGACCCATAACCATCCATACACATGTACATATTCAAGATGGATATTAATTTACTGCTGGTGTAGGCTAACAGTAAATTACTACTCTACTCTGCCTGCAGCAAGAGGTAAGTCAGGAAGAACTGTGACAGAGTTGCATGTTCTGAGTTGTTCCTGGTGCTACCCTGGACTGTTACAGTTTATGCACCACCATTTACTTGCCACCCTATGCCTAACATGATAATCTAGCCTTTAGTAATTAAATGAGTTCTCACTCCATCAACTCATGCAATAAAACTAAACACTTTGTCTACTTTTTTTCTGGAGCTGAAGTGGGAAGCTGTCTGTCATCATCAAGCATTAGAGAAAAGGCTTGATTTCCCACCCTTACCTTGGTGTAATTCAGGAGTAAAACTGGTGTAAAACTGGTTTAAGTGAGAAGAAACACAGTCCCAAAGAGTTTCTTTTCATCCTCATGTAGCAGGACATATAGAAAAATAGATTATTTTTTGGTCCCAGACATTTATTAAATAATATATTTTCTTCAAGTGTAGGTAATGTGGTGATGAAAATCGTGTCTGTATTCATGAACAAAAGGCTAGAAACTCATCCCCTACATTACTCCCAATGGAGCTTTAATAACCTGCTTATGCAAGAACATTATACAAAATAAAAAGGCAAAATGTATTTGGAAGCAAACAAAACAGAGGAAATTTCTCTTCAATTGCCATGAGAAACTATTAAACCAGACTGAGACGCTATATAATACTGCATTCAAATGACAAGAAGAAAGAAAATGTCACAGCAAAGTAAATTAGAAAAGAAACTAAAACCAATAACACAGAAGTGCTTTACAAACCCTTCCAGAAAAAAGTAGGCAGAGGTAGAAAACACAGTAAAGCCACATTTGTTATTCAATGAACACAAAAAACAACCCAACCATTTTTATCTCTAAAACAAAACATTTTTCTTAAAATTGAGTGAGGTTTTAAATTGAGTGTGGGAAGTAAATTAGAGAAAATGCTTGATAACTTGATTCATAAGGATTCCTCAACGTGACTATTGTAATATGCCTTAAAATACAAGCAATGCAACTGCAATTACTAAATCTTGGTAAATAGTGAAAGAGTGCAGCACTTTCTATGAGCAACCCAATGCAACTGATTACAATCCAGTAGAAGTCTATGTTTGCAGTTAACATTCCAAAATCTGCAGAACACTTGAAACCCCTCTAGAGTAGGATGACACTGAACAAGCCATTAAAAACACCAGCTGGGAAAAGGACTCAGTTTTAGATGGACTGAGTATAAATCTTGACAGAAGAACTAAATCCTACCTCCAAAGTAGGCTTAAAGATGGTTTTTGATTATTATTTTATGTTTTTCATACACAAATATCAAAGCATGAGCTTTTAGTCTGGATGACTTTCATTACAAGTTAAGGACATGAACAAGGAACGAATATAAGTCTCTAAATTTAAACAAACAAACAAAACAAAAAAAGGAGAGCAAGCACAAAAGCGAGCATGAACCCTCTTAAAAAGCAATCTTGAATTGACTCTCAGTACTACCTGAGAGCAGACAGGCAGGAGTTTCCTTACATGCAGAGGTACAATACATTGTGAACAATCATCTGTGCAAGAAGAATTATGGGTGTTTCTTAAACAGATAGCAACTGGCTAATGCTGATCATATCATCCAGTTTCTTTGCTTCATGTCGATGTTACTCAAAATCAGTCTGGATTTGTGGCTAACCACAAAGCTTCTAGCAACCTAAATATATTATTTACTCTTGTCGAAATATCTAATCATGATGCTGAACTAATATGTTAATACTGTCATAATGGAAGGTATTAATGTCTGCCATCAAGCATGGCAGTTTCAGACCTTATTAAAGCTAATGGGTGTGCTAGCCACCTTTCATTCAGGCTAAATGGAAGATACAATTAAGCTCCTTTGTATAGTAAGATAGTTAGAGACAACAGAAACCACTGCCCAAGATATTAGGCAACATGCAAGGCTGATCAGTAGCTATGCCATACAGACCAAAAGGCTTTTCTAGAGACTGATTGCAAATGCAGGGGCTAGTACATTGATTGGTTGGAGCTGTCTGAGACAGGATGCCAAGAGAAAACAAGAGAAAGCCAGCAGAAAGCAAGAAAAGCATTCATCAGTGTGGCCCTCATAGAGCAGAAACAGAGCTCCATTGGATACAGGGCTGCCTGGAGGGGCAGACATGGAATTTATTAGCAAGGAAACCACCTGCTGTTGTTTGTTCCTTCTATGTTTGGAGAAACAGGACTTTGTGAATAAAGAGGATTGTAACTAATCAATACCAGACTCGGGTCATCCATTTCGCCTCCTAATAGAAACTACCTTAATTGAATTAAGATTAATAAACTAGGATTTTTCATCTTGGAAAAGAAACAACTAAGGAGGCTATGATAGAGGCCTATAAAATCAGGACTGGTGTGGAGAAAGTAAGTAAGGAGGTGTTATTTACTCCTTCTCATAACACAAGAACTAAGAGTCAACAAATGAAATTACTAGGCAGCAGGTCTAAAACAAAAATAGGAAGTACTTCTTCACACAACACACAGTCAACTTATGGATCTCCTTGCTAGGGAATGTTATGAAGCCCAAGACTATAATGGGGCTCAAAAAAGAACTAGATAAGTTCATGGAGGATAGGTCCATCAATGGCTATTAGTCAGGGACTGCTGTTTGTGAGAAGCTGGGAATGGGAGATGGGATGGATTATTTGATGATTAGCTGTTCTATTCATTCCTTCTGAAGCACCTGGCTTTACCATTGTTGGAAGACAGCATACTGGGCTAGATGGACCATAGATCTAAAACCCAGTATGGCTGTTCTTATGTTCTTAACCTGGCAAGGCCCCATATATTGGCAAACTGTTTGGACCAAGGGGCAATTTACTTAGGATTGATTGAACGGTATTTGACAAAATACATTATTAAATTGTTGTGCACCATGTACCTGCAGGGACTGGGAGTCGCCAGCCCTGTGGCAGCGCAGGGAGCCCATTGCAGTTCTGCTGTCATGATCCCACTCAATCACTGCCATGACAGTGAGATTACAGAGAGCTCCCTGTCCTGCTGCACAAGAGATTCATGAAGCCTCTCCCATAGCCAGAGGATTGTCTTCATCCTCCTTTCAATTCTGGCTGGAGGTCTCTGCTTTATTATCTGAACCTTCATATTATCCCAGTCCCTTCCTTGTCCCTCATCATGAGGTACATATGGGACAAGGAAGAGATTCAGGTAATGTGACGGTTCAGATAATAGGGTTTAGGATAAATAGGGGTATACTTGCTTTGAACTCTATTACCACAGAAGGGGGCCAACTGAATAGGTGACCCAGTTACCGGGATGAGTCCTCCCCTACCAAAAGCCAGGTCATTGTGGGGGTGAAGTGATTGCTGGACTGAGGCACTGGAGACAGGGGAAATTGGCAGCCCAGCAAACTAACCAGTAGGCAACACCACTGGTAAGCCTAGCCCCTGTCACAACTTGGTGGAGAATACAGGCAGTATCCCAGGTCTTCTGTAAGGCTTAGTTAAAAAAATCACAAGGGGGAAGGAGATAAAGAAAAGGGGATGGATATAGATGAATTGTTGAAGTGGCTGATGAGACAGCCAATAAAAACAGGTGACCCAACATCAGCAACAAGAGAACAAGCTATTCCAACAAATGGCACCCCAGCAACAACAGTGAGTGGCACAACTACAATAGTAAGAGCAGCAGCTCATTTGTGGATTAGCTATGCAGTACCAAGAGCAACAACAGTGTCTGGTCCAGCAAATGTTGACCCTTAGACAGCCACAGGTGGCAAAGATGAACCTTGCATCAGGACTCGTGAACCTTACTGCAGACCCAAATATTCTGATGCAACTTACAAAGATGAGGCTCAGAGAAGACTTCCTCGTCACCTTTGAGCAGGTCGCCACTGTAGCACCTGAACACTGGGCTATTTTGTTGACATCCAACCTGACAGGGCCAGGCCAAACTCTATGTCAGCACTGATATATTGCAGCTGCAAAGGCTATACATACGTTCAGGTGGCCATCTTAAACATCCTTGACATCATGGCCAAGATCCACCAACAGCACTTTCATCTCTAAAGATACCCTCCACACCTGATCTCAAGCAGTGGCCCAGGGCCTTAAAGAACATTGTAGGCAATGGCTCCAACCTGAGAAGTAAACTAGGGAGCAAGTGGCCAAGCAGTTTTTACTAGAACAATTTACACAGATCCTCCTATCTGGGAGATGACATTGGGTGTTGCTGTGTAGGCCTAAGACATTGGCTGACACAGTGAGGCTGACAGAAAAATTATATGGCCAGCACAGACTTGGCCACTGAAATGCCAACATCTGAAGCTGCTTGTTGCAGAGGATCCTTGCCTGGGGATCCATGGGACATGCAAAGAGGGTGGTCCTTGGGAAGCCATATACCTAGTCTCACTCCACGATCAGCAGCTAAGACAAGGCCACTGAGGTCTGATCCCAGGTGGAACAAAGGTTTGGGGAAAAGCCCAATCCTGAGAGTCACACAACTCTCCCTAAGTCAGTCAAAGTACAGGGCAGGTTCCTTGTTCAGAAGCTGTTCTTATGTGGATAGAGGGGTCATTTCCTCTGCAACTGCCCCTTTATGGCCTGCAACTATGGGCAAGCATGGACAGCTGATACCAGAGCTCAGAAAAAAGACCTGGCCAAGATGTTAGTCCCAGTGTAGGTCAATAGGTAGAAGTGCTAGAACTAATGTACTCAGGATTCTGCCAAAAGTTGATTGGGGATCATACAAAGGCTCTGGAGGCGCCCTTGGAGACCCTTGGAATTTCCCTTCAGTGCACATGCAGCGATGTACGCCCATATCCCATGACAGAGATACAGTTAACCATGGGAAACCACACAGAACTAATCTGGGTGGGTTTGCAGTATAGGTTCCCATTCCAGCTTACCCAGTGATTCTGGGCCATGACTGAAAGTTTTTCACAAAAAATTGTGAGGTAATGACCCCTTTGAAAGAACTGGCCCTCATATGGAAGCCCCAGAGTCACAAGAACCAGAAGAGTTAGCAGAAGCTGGGGACACAGAAGATCCCAGTGAAGGAATCTTTTTCAGGAACCCAACTCCACCCCCCACCATAATCAGGGAAAACTAGGGGCTTTGCACCCTGTGGATCTAGGCAAGCTGGCATAAGGCATAGACTTTGTATGTAAACAAAAGGATGATCCAACCCTGAGCAAATTATATGAACAATTCACCTGTATGAACAGTGAAATAATCGATCCACAACTGATGAAGCAGTGGCCCCAGTTTTAATTAAGAGAGAAGAGGTTGTACCCTGTGGCGAAGGACCTCCAAACCTGAGAGATGAGGGTATAAGTGGTCCTGAAGAAATTCCACACGGTGTCACGGTGTCTGAAGTGGCTCATTAGTGAAAATGCCAACCTCAAGGCAGACTGTTAAGAAGCAGGGCACAAACCCCAAACTGGTTGTGAGTTCTATAATTAGATTTCACCATCCAAGCATCAAGTGTAAACTCCTCAGGCACTATAACAACCTAACCACAGAGTCACAAATAATCCCCGTGGGTACTTCGATCTATCTTGCCATCCAGGCAAGCTTGACTCTGTGATAGATGGTCATTTTGCACCAAAGATCCCAGAATATTCATATTACTTCCAGTCCCAAAGGGCCAGTCACTTACTTCAGGTCAATTTGCACCTTGGATATCACACCAAAGACAATACTTATAAGAAATCCTGTAATAAACTAACAAAAGGTTTATTAACTAGGAAAAATAAATGAGAGAGTGATTTACAAGGCTAAAACAGATAAACATACACACAAATGAGTTGAAGTCTTAGGCTTCAGATGGTAATAGAGCTCCTGAAATATATTAGCTCTATATGTCCATTAGGCTAAACCAGGTTAGTCCTGACGATCTCTTTCTTATGTTTAGGAATCTTTGCTCCTTATTGCCCAAACGGCATAAAAAGACTCTAATTCCTTCCAGTCATAGATTTTTATCCCACCTCCCCAAGCTGATGGGATGAATGCTTCTGCATATAACATCTTCGTAGGTGAATGAGGGGAGCTATCAACAATTCCACAATGGCTCATTTCGATTCAATAGTCCTTCCTGATGGGCACAAGATAACATCTTGTGTGGAATCCAGCATTTTGCATTAGATGATGCTTTTTTCCTGTTTGGTGAGTTACATAGTTTCAGAACATTTTACAGTTATAGAGCAAACAGTTCAGTATTACTTTATAGCATGGGATATAGATATTATAAGTAGAATTAATATATGCAGCATCCTGAAAGTATTGCATAAAGTCTAAACATAGTTTATAACATTACTATCCACTTGAACTATACTAACCCACAGGTGAGTCAGACTCGTTTCCAGGTATGCATTTATCTGTGTTCAGTGAGGTCTGGGCCTTGGTATGAGCTGGCACCTGGTCTGCCAGTGTCACAGGAAGTATTATGTCTGGTTTATTCAGGACCTTGTGGGGGACAGTTGGGGAAGGAAGCTTTTGAAAGTGTGGCCTTTAGAGATTGGAGACTAGTGCATGTCATGCCTTGAATGTCAATGGGTGGGAACCCAACAAAATCCCAAAGGCCTCACTAGTTCCTCTCCTGATGATTGGAGCATCCTTCAAGATGATCAATATGAACCTGGTGGGACTGTTGGAAAAGAAGGTAGCCAAATACCAATACATATTGGTAATCCTAGATTATGCCCCATAGCACTGTGAGTCCATCACCTTTCACTTAACCACTGCGATGACCATCACTCTTGAATTGATTAAAAAGTTTGCTTGGGTGGACATACTGAAGGAAATGCTGACTGATCAGGGAACTCGCTTTACTTCACAGTTAATGAAGGAATTGTGCAGTCTGTTAAGACTTAAAGATATTACTTTACAACTCTCAGGCAGATTAGCTGGTGGAATGCTTTAATAAGATGCTGAAGGGGATGCTAAGGTAGTTCATAGCCTGAGATCTCTGTCACTGTGAGAGACTTCTCCCACCCCTCTTATTTGCCATCCATGAAATGCTGCAGGTGTCTGCAGCGTTCTTCCCATTTGAACTAGTATATGGGAGGCAGCCACACAGGATCCTCAATCTTCTCTGCAAGACGTGGGAGGAACTGGTCCTTAATACAACTAACAAGGTGCAGTACATGATCTATTTGATGGAAAATTTGGAGATGCTGGGGACTTTCACAAGAGAAAATCTGCTGAAGTCATAACAGAAACAGGAATGGAAGTCAGGATGTGATAATTAAATCCCAGGGATAGAGTATTGTTACTGCTACCAACCTCAGCGTCAAAGCTATTGGCCAGGCAGCAGGGACCATTCAAGGTTGTGAAAAGGATGGGGTGGTCTATTGTGAAATCTGTCAGCCAGGGAAAAGAAAAGAGACACAAGTATACCATGTGAACCAACTGAAGGCCTGGAAGGACCCAGAAGACCCTCTCATAACTCCTTTGACACCTGAACATGAGGTTAGTCCACAAACAAGCTTAGTCCGTGTTGCTGGGCCAAAGCCAATGAAGGAAGGATTCCAGACCAAGCAGAAACAACAAATGAAGAGGCTAATCAAAGTTTTTCCCTTAGTGTTCTCAGTATTGCCAGGATGAACTAACCTAAACTACCACCATATGGACACTGAGTTGGGAAGAAAAGGCATGTGAAAATCTACAACTTCTCTCATGGAAAATGTGGGAGATGGTCCATTGAGAACTATTGATCATGGTGGACTCAGAAATAGTTGAAGAATCCCATAGCAATCCCATTGTATTTATGTCAAAATGTTCTTGGTCAAGCCGGTTTTGCATTGAATTTTAGAAAGTGAATGCAGTATTGAAATTCAATGCATACCTTATGCCTAGAGTGGATGAATTGCTGGTGGGGCTAGGCCACCAAATCTATCTCCACTCTTGACCTGATGAAGGAGTATTGACATATTCTTCTGACAACCAAATCAGGAGAAAAGTCTACATTATCCACTCCATTTAGTCTCTGTCAGTTCAGGACCATGCCAGTTGGTCTTCATGGGGTCATGGCTACCTTCCAGCTCCTGATGGACCAGGTTCTCCAACCCCATGGGCAATACTGATGGGCAGCTCCCATCAACAATATTGTCATTTATAGCTACAATTGGAATGGCCACTTAAAGCATATCACTGCAGTCCTGAAAGCTTTCAGGGAGGTAGGATTAATGGCCAGCCCTGCAAAATGTAGGCTGGCTAACTGGGGAATGACTTATCTGCACTATGTAGTGGGAAGTGGAAAATTTTGGCTGCCAGTTGGCAAAGCCCAAGCCCCAGCATAATCCTTATTCTGATCACTAAAAAACAAGCACTTCTTGGGCCTTTCCAGCTATTACAGATGCTTTGGGGCAAAGTTTGGCACAATTGTGATCCCCTTGATGGACCTGATGAAAGACATGAGTGCTACAAAAATCCAGTGGACAAAGCCCACCGAAAACAATGTAGACTCTTATCTACTGCAGGAGGCTTTGGAACTGACCCTGCCTGCACTAACTTTTAGCCGGAAAGAAAATTTCCCCCAATATTTTGACTAGCTACTAGCCTTTAAAAGTTTAATTTCATAGAGGTATTCAGTTATGGATGTGCCCCAAAAGATATATGTGACTACAACCAGATATTAATTTTCCAAATAACCATGAGTTCGTGTTTGACAAACATTTTCCAGTACTAATTTCTAAAAATGAAAAAATCATCCTTCAAACTTTAAAATCTGTTTGTTGAAAAAAATCTGGA
Organism: Mesoclemmys tuberculata; assembly: GCA_007922155.1. Lineage (NCBI taxonomy): Eukaryota > Metazoa > Chordata > Testudines > Chelidae > Mesoclemmys > Mesoclemmys tuberculata. The sequence goes on from ML675601.1 coordinate 88,895,496, forward strand.
GTCAACAATTCTACAACATGGTACACATTTCACTTGGTTAAAGATCTCAGGAAACATAGATAATGGTACTTGTAATGTACAGACACTGGAGTTGATTTTGTCTGAATAGTGTAAGAACAGCGCACATATCCTCAATATACAAAACAAAACAAAAACCATAATGATCCAGGAACTTACTGAGTTTGTGCTGTAGGTATGGCTGAATTTATCTTTTTTATTCATTAGAAACCAATGGTTTCCTTTTAAATCACCAAACCATTTATCTACAATATTCTCTTTGTGTACAGTGAATCAAGTAGCAATAAAGCCTCAATAAACTGAATAACTGCTTTTAGCCAATGAATCATACCTTCATCTAAAAGGTCTGCTTTTACTGTTAATTTCCTTGACATCTAATTGCCTTTCAAAGAACTCTAAGCCCAAGGGGAAATGATGTCTGCAACTCTTTTGGACCACATTGTTGCAGAAATCTCATTCAAAGAACACTAAATAATCATTTGACTTCCTGCAGAAACTAATGCATATTATTCAAATTTGAGGCTTAAGTTTGTGTTTTGATTTTGGGCTATAGGTCTGATATCCTTGCTTTTGTTCCAAACAAAATCAAACTAATGTAATTAATCAGTTTGCACATGTAAACAACAATCCATATTGTATTGAACAAATTCCTTAAAGAGAAAAGCATTTCTTAAATAGAATAAGGAGATAATGCCCAGAACTAAATGAGATGGCTTCTCCCCTGGTGAATGAAGCAAAAATTGGGCTTTTGAAACAAAGTGGAGTTCATTTTGACAGGAATGACTACCCTGCTTTACCTAGTCATTAGAATAAAGATGGTCTGATGTTTAGAGCCCATGAAGGGAATCAGGAGATCAGAGTTTTATTGCTGTGACACTGATTTACTGAGTGACATTGCACAAGTCATTTCACATCTCTATACCTTGGCTTCTTTATCTGTAAAATGGGGATCCTAGTTACCTGCCTTAAACAGATGTCAAGATAAATTATTAGATGGTTCCAAAGCATACTGAGCATGGTGTAGCATCATTGGTCCAGTCCCCCCAAATCTTATACTCCCAACTCCTGCCGATTTCAGGAAGCTTACAGCTCCTCATAGAGTCAATTCTGCAAGCAATACATTTCAGAATGTGTCAGCCCTTGGAATTTACACTTATATGTCTGATCTTTCCTTTCCACCTCTAGATTTAAACTTCTCTACTCTGTTAACCTTTGTGACTTAAGATTTTGTTGCCTCAACGATATCCAATTTTACGTTTCTCTTCAGTGGAGATGAAATCATTTTTATTCATTTTAACAGACTCAAGGTTTAATTTTCATTTTAAAAACTCATCTGTTAAGATTTGACATTATTCATATTAAAAGGTATAAAACCACAATCCTAATCCAACAACGAAGATGGAGGCAAAAAGGCCAAAGAGGAAATATGAAAAAGAAACAGCTAAAGATATTAAGATATCCTGACATTCATTAAGTACAGCAGACATAAGTCAGTGAGGGTCTGTTTGGTCACCAAGTGGCTACAGGGGAAATGAAAGAAGATAAACTACAGAGAAACTTTATATTAGTCTTGACTCTTAAGGATAAAGAGATTCCTATTCAGAGGTTATTTTTCATGGGCAATCAAGGAGCAGCACTGACAAAGATAGAGGTATCTAAGAAGAGTTAGCAGAACACAAGCATAACAGCAGTAAATCACCAGGGTTGTATGGCGTTCATCCACAAAGAGCTCTGAAGGACCTAAAAAGCAAAGTAGTTAATGAAAATAATGAATTCACCAACAGTTCCTAAGGTCTGGAAGTTGACCAGTGCTGTGCTTATTCTTAAAAGGAGTTCAAGGTGATTCTGGGATCATTGGCCAGAGACCTTTACTTACATACCAAGAAACTAACTGAGAGTATGATTAAAACTCAAGGAGAGATTCTACCTGTTGGCAAGGTCCAGCTTTGCACACCGCTGCAGCCACAGATAGAAGCAAGAAACGCCGACATCTGGCCATGGGACAATTCTGTCAGCTGCCCTCTGTGTGCCCTCTGTGCAGACCCCCTTTGTAGGCACTAGTAGAAGTTGTTTGCCAGGGCTGGGGTGTGACACACTGCACCCCTTCCATGTTGACCCTTACAGTGTAATTGTGCATTGTTTAATGCAAAGCATGTCATGTAAGATGTTTTTGGAAGTGGCTCTCTCAGAAAGGTGACCCAGTCACCTTGGGGTCAGAAGCTAAATCCCATCACAGATTGAAAACTAGCTCCACAAGAGATTCATAGCACCACAGACTGATTGCAAGGCCGGAAGGAACCACTGTGATATCTAGTCTGACCTCCTGTATAACACAGACAATAGAACTTCCTCAGAATGATTCCCAGAGGAAACGTCAAGGGAAAATAAAGTGACAGTGGCCACCTCAATTGGTGCTTGATTCCAGTGCAGAAGCTAGGACAACGAACCCTGCCTCCAGAATGATGTCTCAGGGCCTGGTCAGTGGCAGCCCCACACTGGTTAAGGGAGCTGCTCTTGCTCAATCGTGATGCTTCTAATAACCATCTCATGCAAATTAGGCTTCAACTCATCTTCTGTACCAAAGAAAGTTGGATTCACAATGAGACACGTGTTCTTTGGATGAGGTTTGGGATGAGGCTTCACAGCCCTCGGTTGCACCCTGAGTTTAAGCAAGTTGGTTAAGCCTGGGGTTGTTAGGATGCCCAGGCTATGAGTATCGACAGGGAGGAAAGCTGGTGACAAAGCAGAGGCAATGAAGAATTAGGATCTGTCCCTTTAGTCAGTGTTATACCAATGTAAAACCTGTGTAAATAAGATGAGAGTCAAGCCTGTAACCATGGGTGGCTGGTGAAGCTACCCCTAAGGAAGGTGACCTTCCCATCCCACTCACACTCCACCCTTGTTCTGTCCCATGTCGTCCTCCCACCCTCTCACCCCCAGCTTGCTGTCACGTGTCTCTGCTACCTGGGTGACTTTCTCATATCGCCTTCCCTGCTTCCTCCCACCTGGCCAGCGTTAGCTGCTGTGCACCTCCATAGGCAACTGGGTGGGCACAGGATGAGAGCCAGCTGCCCGAGGATGTCTCAGCCTGTTCCTCCCTCCCTGAGTGAGATGGGGCAGTGGGCAGTTACCAAACAGTGGTAGGGGATAGAGTTGCATTAAACAGAACCTAGGGAGCTTGGGAGAGATGCAGGAAGATTGGGCAGGAGGAAGGAGGGCTGAGCCATGGAAGAGGAGGTAAGCTGGGGGAGAGAGACGGCTCCATATCACAACAGAAGGACCTGGTTGGATGGGCAACCTCCCTCCATCCTGAGCTGATGCCAAATGCTCACACACCTTCCTGCTGTGGTGCTTCTCTTGCTTGTGTGCTGCTGTAGCAGGCCCCACTCCCACCACAGCAGGGCAGGGGTTTGTGTGAGCCCTCCCTCTACATCTCACATGCCTGTTCTGCCCCCAATGCTGGCAAACCCCAGGCACCTTCCCTGCGCTGAACGCTCCCCAAACAAGCCCAACCAGCCTCCCCAGAACTACTACCCTACCTCTAAAACCTCGCCCCTTTCCAGCATGACCCAAACTGCTGCCCACGCCCACACTCTGGCCACTGTACAGTTCCCAAAAGACATGGCACCCAATGCTACCCCAGCTGGGCTGTGTCCCCAAATGCTGTTCCACCCAAGAAACCATCATCCCACACTAGTCTGAAAAATGGCTGCCAATGCCATATTGCACCAGGTAGGCTCAAAATATACCTCCCTTTCCTTTCACACCCTCCCTACTTTGGCCCCCTTGCTACAGGTGTGTAACCCTTCTGCCAGACAGAGTCGGCAGCAGCTAAGGCTGTGTTCTATATCTAGGGGTCCCTGCCAATGATACAACACCAAACTGGCTTGAGCCTCCACCCAGTCACCTGGGAAATCACACATTCTCCCTTGGGTGCCCCAAAGGGCAATATTTCCCCTCTCGCAAGCACAGAGTCTGAGTGTAGAAAGTAAACCTTTTAATAACAGAAGAGAGGGAACAGCACTGGTTTGGGAAACAGTGCAAACAGAATTCATGAACTCAATGAGCCAAATCCACCCCAGAGTACGGGGCGTGTCCTTCGCCTCCCCCTTCGTGCCTTCCCCTGTACTGACCATTGTAGTTACAATGTCCACCTCTCGGTTGGGACTCAGCCTGCCCCCTCTGCAAACTCCTGCTGGATGCAGGCTTGACCAGGCCTCCTCCGCTACTGTCTCCTGCTGACCGCACCTGGCTGGTGCCGACCGCGCCTGGCTCCTGCCAACCACTAGTGCTGACTGCACCTAGCTCCTGCCAACCACTAGTGCTGACTGCACCTGGCTCCTGCCAACCACTGGCGCCCTCTGTCTGTAGATGCCAACCAATCCTGGCATGTGCAGGTGATGATCGCTGTTGCTCCTGCCCCCCCGAGGCCCAGCCACTCTCCCCCATTGATCTGAGAGCTCCCCCCGCCACTTGAACAAGTACCTGGGGGGAGCATTCGCTGCCACCAGGTACCCCTAATTGCAGCCAGCCTGCTCCTTACCTCATGGTAACACTCCAAAGGGCTCTGGAACAGGTGAAGGGATCCATTCCGCCCGGCCATTTATTGACTGACCTTGTTAATTTGTACTGGCCCTGAGGACAGCATAGTGGTGCCTGCCCCTGCCACACATGAGTGATCTGGGCCAGCTCCTACCCCATCCTGCAGTGTCTTGGAAGGGAGGGAACATCCCATCAATTTCACAGAGCAATAAGGCTGGCCTGGTGGCATCTTGTCTAGCTCTCCTGCCTCCCGCTTTGAAAAGTGATGGGAATGGGCCCTCCTGGGCCTTCCCTTGACTCCTGTTCCAGCAAGTTGCTCCAGCATCCGTGGGAGGAGGAGTCTCACAAAGTCCCAGTCTCCTGTGATCCAAAAGGAATGCATATGAGTGAAGGGTTAATTGTGAAAAAACCTAGCACATCTTCTAAAGCACTTTCCATCTGACCTCAAAGCACCTAACCAAAACCAATGAATTAAGCTACACAATACTCCTCTGAGGCAGGCAATATTATTATCCCTGTTTTTCAGAAACTGAGGCACAGACTGATTAAGTCCCCTATATCCACTGCCTTTTTAAACAATGGAAAGAGTCCCCTTGAGATCGAGACTTAAATGATTGGTGGTCCAATGTCACACTGGAAGTCTGTGGAGGGACCATTAATAAAACCACAAATATACACATTCCTAGCTCTACTTTGAACACCAAGCCAGGCTGCTTCTTCCCTTAAATTTTACTTTCCATTTCCCTTATCTGGAAAACAAATGAGTGTCTTTGAAGGGACTCTTAATTGATTACTGAACAGGCTAAGCTGTGCATGTAGGGCAGTTAATTCAATTGTATTTGCGGTACAATACAGTTCATAGAGGAATCCAACAACTATGATTTCATGATTCCTTGTTTCTCAGAGGAATTGTGTGTGAGTTCTATGACTTGTGTCCTTTTATAGAGACAAGGTGTTTCCCCTGGACTATTATACCCACCACCCATGAAGGTGGGTGAGGTAATATCTTTTGTTGGACCAACATCTGTTGGTGAGTGAGAGGCAAGCTTTCCAAAAGCCCTCCTTCTTTTAAAAGTGACCAGACCCTTCTGTTTCAGCACCCCTTAGTTGTGTTGCTCCAGCTATCTATATTGTCGAGTTGACTCACAGAGATGGATGCTGGAGCGACTCAGCTAAGAGTTGCTGGAACATGGGGGGGCCCAGTGGCCTGGGGCTGCTGTGAATTGTGTCTTTTTCACTGGCTGGCAGTGACACAGTTGTGGTGGGACTCTTCCTGCTGCACTGGGTGCTGGAACATGGGGGTGAGGGCAGTGGCCAACCAAGGGCCTCTGTAAAATGTGTTTATTTTTCCACTGTCTGGCCCAGTTGTGGGACTCCTGTCCTGGTGCTGTCTGTCACTGCCTGGTGCCTGCTGATGCTGGAGCAACTCAAGTAGGGTCAGGGAGGGAAGAAGGAAAGACTCCTCACTCGCAGTGATGGGGGCTCAGTTGAGGGGGGTGCATGGTGGCGAGCAGAGGGATGAGGCAGGAGCAGTGGTGGGGGGAGGTACACACAGCAAAGAAAAAGCAGGGAGGAGGAGGGAATGGGGGGAGCAGCAGCAAGGGGGTCAAGTGGGTGGGAGGATGCTTGTGGGGGTGGGGAGAGCAGGGAGGAGAAGGAGGGACCAGTCCGGAGGAGGGATGCGGGGAGCAGCAGTTGGATCAGGAGGATGAGTGGGTGGAGGAGGCATGCGGTTGGGGAGGGTATGGAGGAAAGGAGGAACTGGTCTGGCAAGCAGGAGGAGCAGCAGCAGTGAGGAGGGAGTCAGGGATGTGGGAGGAGGTATGTGGGAGGCAGGGAGCAGGGAGAGGAGGAAGGCACCGACAGTCAGGAGGAGCACTGCACCAGCAATAAGTCGACTCTTAGACTGAGATTAGGTAGCACGGCAGCCTGGGCCCAGCCAGGAAGACAGCAACAGGCAGAGAGTGAAGTGAAACTGAGACTGGAGAAGAGAAGTTAGAACGCTGGCAGCAGTCTCACGCTGCAGGCATTTTTGGTGTGCTGAGCTTTATATGCTCCATGCAGGTTCCTGGACAGCTGAGGAGGTGGCATCTACTACTCAGTTTCCCAGCTTCATCAGTAACTCCAAGAGGAGGGAGTCCAAGGGACCAGGGAAGCTGAGTAGCAGATACCACCAGGCACCAAGGAACCTGCATGGAACATAAAAACTGCCTTCCCAGCAGGGAGGGCAGGGAAAGAGGCAAGGTCACCACGGCCCCAAGCATTGGGTGGCATGGCAGCGGCGGCTGTAAGGGGAGGTTCAGCCTTCCCTCACCTTTAATACTGGCTGCCCATGCCTGTAATTTTCTCCCAAGACAAACTTTCCCTGAAGTCAGTGCATTTTTTATTCTTTATTTACTTGTTTTTAAGGTAAGAACTCTGTTGCCACATGGGAAATATTGGTGTTTAAAATAAAATTGGGTCACTTGATCGCAAACTGCATTTTGGTCTGAGTCTGTAAGTATAAAAACATTCTGCTTCTTTTTCTAAATTCATTCTGTTTTTCTTGAATACTTTCAACTTCAAGGGGTTCCTTTGAGTTGAGTGGATTTTTCCACTGTGTTTTAGCTGCATTATTATTATCCATGTACTTTATGTATATGCATGTGTTCATATGTACATATAAGACTCAAAAACCATCATTTTAAAAGGTCCTGCTTCTCAATCATTTCAGTTCTCAGTACCCTTAGGAGTCAGGATATGATTGTCATTACTGGGACCAAGCTCTCCAGCTGTTTCCTTATGGCTAGATGGAGCACACACTAGGTATTCCTGAGGGATGTCACGCTAGTTGTGATCTCACACCTCTGATACTTTAGATCCAGATCCTGCCGCTTTTTAGTTAATGGCCAATCATCAATGGAGCAGAACTAGACCTTTAAAATGGGCTTTCTCAATGAGAGAGATGATGCACAAATATTATTTGAAAAATGATTTCCTAGGAACTGTGTGAATATAGGGGCAGGATTTAGCCTCTAGAAAACAACTCTTGAGCTTATCAGTCCTGAATTTTCCTGAAAATTCAAAGAATAGAACTAACTGTCATTTGCTTCAATTTCTCATGCACATGTGTTTCAGCCCTTCCTTTCTTAACCATGTAGTGGGGCTCTCTATCCCCCTCTAGGTGTTGGACCACTAGGAATTATTGTGAGTTAGTTCTATGTCCTGTGTTACCGGAGGTCACATTAAATGATCACAATGGTCCCTTGTGCTCTTGGAATCTATGAACCCACAGAGAGGTTTATGAGTATGCTACTAACTTTAAGTTAACAGAGTTTTGTGTTTTTTCTCAGGCAGTAGAGTCTAATATTTGTAGATGTAAAGGTCCCAAGTTCAATCTTCACTACTTAAAGGGATTGCATTACACTTGCATCTCAGACACATTTAAAAGATCTTTAGTTCCCTCCTAGACAATTTAATCAGGTTGTTCTGCTCAGTAACTAAATTGCCATAGTGCAAAACAACTTTGAATGTACTTTTTAAGGAGAGAAATGTTAGCTGAACTAAATTCCCCCAGTAGACTTCTACTGAGCCAGTGACAGTGACTTGATGTGATGCTGCAAGCCTCTGTGAGTTGCAGACTCATCCATCTGAACATTGTCACTTATAAAAACAAAGAGAGTCCTGTAGGACCTTGAAGACTAACAGATTTCTCTGGACATAAGCTTTCGTGGGCTGCAACCCACTTTGTCAGATGCATGAAGCGGAAACTACAGATAGGAGGTATATATATACACGTCATGTGCCAGCAATGCCCCTCTGCCATGTACATTGGCCAAACCGGATTGTCACTATGCAAAAGAATAAATGGACACAAATCAGACATAAAAAGTGGTAGCATTCATAAATCAGTTGGAGAGCACTTCAATCTCCCAGGACACTCTGTAGCTGACTTGAAAATTGCCATACTTCAACAAAAAAAACTTAAAAAACAGACTTCAGTGAGAAACTGCAGGGCTGGAACTCATATGCAAACTTGATACAATCAGACTGGGTCTGAATAGGGACTTGGAGTAGTTATCTGATTACAAGAAGTAATTGTCACTGTTCACGTATTCTTGCCTTCTAATCAACGGTTGTGAATAGGCCTCAGCTATCCTAACTGAATTGACTTTGTTAGCATTTGCCCTCCCCATTGTTGTGTTTCTCAGCCTTGGATGTACATATATATATATATACCTCCTATCTGTGGTTTCCACTTCATGCATCTGACGAAGTGGGTTGCAGCCCATGAATGCTTATGCGCACAGAAATTTGTTAATCTTTAAGGTGCTACAGGACTTGTGTTGTTTTTGCTGTATGCAGACTAACACGGCTACCCCTCTGGAACTTGTCACTTATTGGTTTCTTCTACCTGAAGGAAACAGAAAAAGAAATAAAAGGAGAAGAAATGTTTGCTGAACAGAAGTATTGGAAAATTGCAATGTGTTTTTTTATAGTTCAGGAATGTCTACAAGGTATAGACAAACAGATAGATATTAAATGGCAAAAAATACTACATTAACACTGAGTTAATATTCCCTCCCTCCTTTTGTCCTTTAATAGTGTTAGAGGGAATCCTGTGGTGAGAGTGAATGGGCTGTTAAAGAAGGCAAAGAGCTTGTACATTTCATCAGCTGGGTGTTGGCAAAGTAAAGGTGTGTGTGTTAATGGAACACACTGGGGCATTGCTGAAAGAGGGAACATTAAATGTTCCATGAGCAATCTTAACTGCATTTGGTGGTTTTCAGAAGTCTGAGTATTGCTGAACCCAGTATTCAACAAGGGAATGACCTACCACTAAGCATTCTTAATTCTGCATTAGCGTAGTTTTTTGTCACTGAATTGCCTAGTTTTTTGAACCAGAAACGCAGGTTGCAGATAGGAGTTAGTAGATATTTAGGCAGTTGTACATATCCTTATCCACAATTTGCATACCAAGCCAGCCAACGTCCTCTCCCCACATCAGCCTGGGCCCAGTCAGCTCTGCTTCAGCACATCTCCCTAGCCATGTCTCTGACCCATTCACTGCATTCAGTCATCCAACTTGGCTGCCTCCCATGACTGTACCCATCCCTCCCCCAACCCCCGCCACAAGCAGGGAATTCAGCTCTCTGAAGCCTTTACTCTGTGATATACAAATATTTCTATTGCTGTTACTTCTCCCCATCCTATAGCCCAACTTACATGCAGTGCCTGGTGTGAAGGACAACTATGTAACAGTGGAATGTTGTTCCTGGTTATGTTTCACAATGGTAGGAGGATGACATTTGTGGCAGGGTTGATGAAGGAAATCAGCAACAAAGTTTCTAATCCAAAATACTGATCATTTATATTTGAGAGAAAGGCCCTCTGATCTCTGCTCAATAGATACACCCCCCTTCAAAAGGGTCAGGTGTCAGAGCATGTAATGTTTTTATGCCACATAGTACACATTTTCTGGCCAACCATGAACCCTATATTTCCCAGTTAATGTTCTTCCAGCGCCTACTAATAGCTTTCATGTGTCGCTGTAGTAATTTCTCAGCCTCTCAGCCAAATCAGAGAAAACTATTACAGCTCCTGGACACAAATCTATGATGTAATACAAATGGGCTCTCATACACAACATGAGGCATAGGTCCTGTTCATTTCTGCCTGAGTGAATCACCACCATGTCTGTAGATCAGAAACGCCTAAGTCATGGGTTAGATGTGGCAGAGTGGGCAAAACATGATGCAAACACAGGCCACCTCTCTCTACTACAATCAGCCTGTAGTCAGCAATCCCCATGTCATGGTGTATTCCTGGTTCTCCAGCAAACTTCTACAACCTTGTGATCCAGGAATCATGCAGAATCCACACATTGGCATCCCTCGCAGTGCACATATTTCTTTTCCCTCAGTCATCAAGATGCCTGCACCATTAGTTCTTTGGAGACAGCTTATTAATCTTCCTTGAGATCACAAAGTAGCCACTTCCCTCCACCCTCTACCCCACTGGGGCTAGTAAAATACAGTTTTCCTCAAACAACCAATCCAAGGCTTGCCTATCACCTGTCTCCGTTTCCTAACCCCTTCCACAGACACAACCCCTGTCCCTTTTGCCCCCCCAATCATCCTCCCCGCCAAAATCCCCTCTCTCCAGCTCCTCCCCACCCAATAGAACAAAAATGTTGGTTAGACCAGCTGCAGACTATTCTGCTGTGTTCACAGTAAAGCTCTCCATAGAATAAAAACACATATTATAACAGAGACCACTTGTAGCAAGCAACCTGTTATTAAATCTTTATTGCACAGGTGTACAGACATTGGAACAAGAAACATCAGTGGCAGCGTGTTTGCTGGGGCAATGGTGTCATCACATTCCCTTAAACTACCCAGGCAAGCATAAAGTGGCTACATAGAAACTCTTACGTAGTTTTTTTTCTTTATTGGTACAGGTGCACTGTAATCCTTCTAGTCCACGCATCTATGCAAGCAAAGAAGAGAACAGGGTCTTAAACACCTTTCTCAGTTTGGGCTCCCCCAAAGATTTAGTGGGTGCAATATACTAGCTTGGGTAAACTTGACAGATTGAGACCACTGTCCTGCATCACATCAACAGTTCGATCTCTAACTCACCCACCTAGAAATTTTTGAACAATGGGTATTTGGGGTTTGTGGGGTGGCGGGGGAAGAGGAAGTTTATATCTCCACAACACCTAGATCATATGACCTCAAATTTGGGTCCCTAACCCTATCCTTCACCCCACAGAGGCACACTAGATTTCAAAGGAATCTGACTAAGAGTATCAATAGTGGAGGACTTAGGGTATGTCTCCACTGACGGCGGCAAATTTATTAAGTGAAGTGAAGACCTGCTCAGTCGATACGGAAGTTGATTTAATAAACCCACCCCCAGAAAAAGAGTAATGCTGCATCGATGAGCATGCATTTCCCATCGGTGCTGTGCAGTGGAGACAATGTGCAGAACGGATTTTAGGAAGTCGACATAAGATACATAAGCTACTCTACATAGTTTGCGTATCCCCCATCAACTGCCACTGAATTTGCGTAGACCAGGCCTTAGAAAGTTTGATCTTTAAACAGAGGTTGTGATGCAGCCTTAACTACATTGGAACTACTCTACCACTATAATAGCAAAGATAGTCCCTGCCCCAAAGAGCTCACAGTCCAAATGAATTGGTGGATATGTGCAGGGTTTATGCATGCAGTGTTGGGGTTCATTATCAGAGCTGTGGGGTGTAGGAGGGGTGGGATGCACTGCCAGAGATTGGGTGCAGGAAGGCCAGGGTGCATTTGCAGAACTGGGAGTGCAAGGGGTGGGATGCAGTGGCGTAGCCAGGATTGCAGAGAGGTTGGGGTGCGTAGGCTGGTGGCACAGTCCAGCCGGGGGTGTTGCGACCCTTCCTCAGGCCCAGGCTCCGAGGAAGGCCACAGCGCCTTTGTTTAAGGGGAAAAAAGCTCTCGGCTTGTGAGTCTTTTAGCCCTGGCCCCAAGTGAGGCAGGCTTTTCTCGCAGTTGGTAGCCCCCTTACCCTCACATAGGGCAGGTCTCATACAGTGCCCATGACCCCCGGTCTTCCAACAGGTGGGGCGGGCGAGTAGTCTATAGCCCCCAGCCCTCAGACAGGGCGGGGCAGGCAAAGCAGTCTATGGTCCCTGGCCTTCCCACAGGCAGGGCAAGCAAAACAGTCTACCGCCCCTGGCCCTTAAACAGGGCAGGGCTGGTGAAGGTGTCAATAGCCCCTGGCCCTCAAGTGGGCAGGGCAGGCAAAATAGTCTAGAGCCCCCAGCCTTGTTGGCAAGCGGGGCTGGTACAGCTCGGTAGCCTCTGGTCGCTCAGAGGTAGCCAAGCACTCCTGGGGTGATTAGGGAAGGGGGGAGGGGACGCAGCCCACCCAACTCCACTGCATCCCAGCCCAGGGACCCATCAGTGGCAAAGTATTTTGCCACTGAGTCAGCAGGGATCCAGCCGCAACACGCTGACTGACTCAGCCACACTCAGCCCCTCTGTAGTCAGCTGTCCCTGGGCTACTTCTTCCCACCCCCTCCCTGGGAACCTGGATCCAAGTGTCTCCCACCAGGTCGCTGGGGTAGAAGGCGAGTGGGCGTCCTGCGAGTCCCCCACCGTCAACCAGTGGCAGGTCCGGAAACTCCTCAGGGTCATCAGTGGAGGGCAGCTCCTCCAGGTCACAGAGTCCCAGGGATTCCTCTAGGCCACTAGGTTCAGTCCGCTTCTGTGGGTCCTCCACGTCAAGGCCAGCCTCAGGGGATTTCTCCCACCCAGCGGACTCAGGTGGCTGCTCCCAGCTACTAGGATCCGGTGGCCCTACCCAGACACTAGGGTCCAGAGGCCCTCTCCAGACACTTGGGCCTGGCAATCTGGGCAGGCTTTGGAGGCTCCGGTCATCTGGGCAGTTGCTCCAGACAGCCACAGGGCCTGGATCAGGCCTGGACCGCAGTCTCTGGGCAGACACATCTACCTGCCTGCGGCAGCAGCTTCCTCATGACTGAGCTGCTGGGCTGGGCTTTTATACCTCCCTCCCCGACCTTGGCTCCACCCCTCTGTTTTCAGGTGGCTTGGCCTGCAGGGCCTGGTTCCGACCAGTACAGGCGTCTTGACCCTTCCTTGGCCCCAGGCTATGAGAAAGGCCACAGCACCTTGTTACAGGGTGCATAGGACTAGCTGGAGAGTGCCACGCCTCCCTCACCTGAGACCTCAACCTCTCTTCCCTCCCTCACCACCCATCCCTATTTATCCCCCTACCCATAAAGCTCCTCCCTTTGCTGCAGTCCTAGGCCCCTCTCGTTTTGGTCCCCCATTCATTTGCCTCCTAATACCCTTCCCATCCCATTCATATGTCTAAAATCTAGCCCCTCCAACCCAAGATTTTGATTACATTTCCCCCAAAATAAAGTTGCCACCTACGATTCACAAATTGTGGCAACCTTCAGCTGCTAAGTGCAAAACTCTGAGTCCTTTTGTCTTAGGTGGTGACTTGTGATTAATCTATCCTCACTTATGTTAACTAAAGGGTGAGTTCACAGCCATCAGTCTCTTTGAGATCTGTGATTCATCCAGTCACTAGTACAGTTTAGCAGCACAAGACAACAGAAGGAAAAAGCTTTTGCAAGGGTGGTAACTCAGGGACCCCTTGGTCAAATGAACCCAATCTTGGAACAGTGAGACTACTCTGTGCCCCCATGAGGCACACCTGATTTCAAAGTGGTCAGATTAAACCTTTGGGTTTTAGAATACTTAAAAGAGTGCAGCTTTAAAGACTGTAAAAGGGTGTGAATGAAAACCCTTTAGCAATTTTTCTGTATTGACACATCTGCATGGTGTATAAAAATGTATCTTTTCTTAAATATTAGTCTCAGTTTGGGTCCCCCAAAGATCTAGTGGGTACCATGCACTACCATGGATAAAACTGGACAGAATGGGATCATTTTGACTCATTGCTCATCAATTGTTTGATCTCTAATTCTGCAAAAATAATAATTATAATAATAATAAAAAAAAAAAAACCCTGCACATTTTTTGAAAAAAATGTCAGTTTTGTTTTGGGATTATTTCTCTTCTACCCCACAATAAAATTACCCCACATTTGGGTCACTAACCCCATGCTACAATCTCCTCAGCCACTTGAAATTTCAAAGGAATCTGATGAAGCATGTTGAATTTAAAGGATTTAGAAAGGTTGAGATTTAAACAGAAGTCATGATGGAACCTGAACTGCAGGGGCAATGTTAGGCCACTATAATTTCATGTTGACTGAGCTATTTATTTCGTTGTAGTAATACAATTAGAACTTCACTGACAAGAACATACACAAGTTTTCAGCCTTACCAACAAGCAACATCAATTTTAGTTTGTTTTCGCCTTAACCTTTTCATGAAAATGAGAGGCACTTTCTACAGGCAGCAGACTGCTGTTTCTTTGCTGTGAGTGCAGAAATAATGTTCTATCAAAATGGCAAATTTCAAGCCAGGAAAATTTAAGCATTTGCCCAGAAGACTGAGTTTCACCTCCCTTGTGAGAAAAGCTGCACTCCATGATAGAAATAGTGAAAGTTAAAACCTGCTCTCATATTGGAATCTATTTACTAAGCCCTGTCTGGACCACACCTTTCAGCTATCCTTTGATAGTACATCCTTTAATTCAGTGTTTCCCAACCTGAATATGAACAGACCAGATTAAACAAAGGAGGTGCAGGGTAACATGAGAGGGGAGCATAACCCATCCCATCTTCTACTGTAAGCATGCTTCTGTTGCTATGGGAATAGGTAGACAGGATAGAAAGAGGAGAAATTTATGGGGATGGGAAAAGGGAGTGGGGAGCTGCAAAGACAGAGAAACTGAAAAACAGATAACACCAAATAGAAAAGGAGGTGAAAAGACAAGAAAGGGAAAAATGACATAGTCCCAGAGATAGTTCTCTGGATGGGAGGCTGTCGGGTGAGTGAAGAGGGAGCATGGAGTCACTGTGGAAGGAGGACTAGAGAGAGGGAACAGGGAGGATAAGCTGAGGGTCACGGGAAGTGAAATGATGTTAAAAGATACATGAGAACACCAGCAGAAGCCTTAAAAGACAAGACTGCTGGAAAGAGAGCAGAGGCTGCAGTTGAAACAGGAGATTATGGGAGTCATCAGAGAGAGGAGTTTGATTGTGGAGGGTGTAATGAAAGTCTGAAGAGCCAGCACAACATTGAACATGTCTGGGAAAATAATCTTAACTTAAATACCTTAATATCATAACCATACAGCTTTCAGGTTGATCTGGCATTCCATGTGGGTAGTCCAGTGGTCTAGCTTAGAAAGAGTCTTTCTCTCCAATACATTCACATAATGACACCCTTACATTCTCTTCTACAAAGTCTGAGATGTATTCAGGGTTTCTGGAATGCTGCCGCCACGGGTTTCATAAGCATCAACAGCACTATCAGTTTGAAAATTTCCTCAATGACTCTAAACCCAGACTATTCAAATTAATCAACTCTTCCCGCCCCTCCCGCCCCCAACACCTCAGTCCACCTAATGAAAATTACGCTGTACTATCATTTCAAACCCCGTGTAAGGGCTATCAGTGGGACTGCTATGCATGCTTAGATGAACATAATTCTTGGCTGGTCTTCACAGTTTGTGAGAATCCATGGTGCCACAGGGGAAAGGAAGGTTCAGGGTTCTTCCTCACCTTCATCACCACCAATCCTACTGCTAAAAAGGGAGGGAAGTTTTTCCTTCCCTTCTGGTACTGCTGGCAAAGGAAGATAGAGAGCAGAGCTTGCACAAGCCTACAGGTGCCTCCAAATTGTGGGACTTCAAGAGTCTATTTACTTTGTCTGTACTAAAGACAGGCTGTACCAGAGATGTGACTATATGGTTACATGGAATTCAATGCAGCTGATGACCAGTAGAGAGAATGTTCACTATCAAGACGTAAGTGGCATTTATTTTTCAGGAAAGCTTGTGCTGAAAAATCACTTTCACAAAATAAAGGGAAAAATACTTCCTTTTAGTGCTTCACTCAAGCTGTGGGGATTTGTTCTGCTCTTCTTCATGGCAGCACACTGCACAGTGCAGCTGCTGGTTGTGTTCCATCTCAGTACTTGGGAGAGCTAACAAGATATTTAAGGTTATATCTCCAAGCTCTGTTTACTGGGACTGCTTTTCTTTTCTTGATTGCTGCAAATTACTGCTTTAGCTAAAAAATAATCCCCCTCTCACTGACAATCATACTGCAGAGAATGTTTTAAGTGGTAAGAGGCAAAACACAGTAGCTAGTCAGCCAGTCAGTCAATCAAGAAAATAGTGAGGATCGGGTGTGCAGCAGTCTTGTACAGATCTATCCTCCCGGCATTGCATATCAATGTGAGCCTCACAATGCAGGCACATAAAAGCACTTTGCTAGCTGTGCAGTCAGTCATCACTACATTTTTCAACCACCTGATAGCTGTATTTGATTGATTGATTGAATCCCTATTCAGATTTCCCTATCACCACTGTAAGCATTTTGTTTTCAGACGCCTGTTTCCCTCAAGGTCTACCCTTCCAAACTAAAAAAAGAGATTGATGAGCCACATAGGGGGTGTGACCCACTGGTGTGAGAAACTGATTTAAATAGCTTTCTGTAAGCTGCCTCACTTCCTCTTCCTGTCCTCTTGACATTTTCATTATCCACTGTGTTTTCCATAGTCTTGTGCCTTAAAGTCATCCCACTATATAGACAGTCATATAGCCCATTTACTTTCAGTGAGACCTAGGCTCCTAAGTAATTTAGGCATATTTGAAAAATTTACCTCAACTCTCCAAGTCCCTTAGAGAAAGGTAAAATGATATATTTTGTCACCTATTTACTGTATGGTACAGTCCAGTATACTGTTTGTCTTTTTATATCAGAGCCATACTTTGTACTGACAATTTCATGGTCCAATTAGTTCTCTGTACACTTTCTCTCCCATTCTGTGTTCTATAGAATACAGCCATTAAGTATATTCTTTCTATTTCTTAATGTGCATAAATGGAAAATCATGAGCTATATGTCTGGTCATATATGTCTAATCTATTTACAGCTCTTTGGATTTGATCCCTTTTCTTCTACACAATTTGCTGGTCCAATTACTTTAGTGTTACCTGGAGACATGGAGACCATATTAATGATAGTTTTATCTTCCTCTATATCATTTAGGTACACAGTGAATGCATAAGACCTGTCCTTGTGGTACTACACTACCTGCAGAAAGACACTTTAAGATTTAACTTTGGTGTTATAACGTACCAGGCATTTCACTATTCCACTAACACTAGTGTCTCTATTTTCTTAAAGTTTGTCCTTGTAAGCTTTAGTGCTCTCATACCCCCTTCTAAAAACAATTCCAATATTGCTATTAGATTATTGTTATTAGATTATTTTCCCTGCTGCCAAAGCATTTGTGTCTTATTTTCACCTCTGAGAGCAGGTCTACACTAGAAGCATTGCATCGACACATTGCCTAAGTGCATCTGGCGAAGGTCAATGCCAACAGGAGAGTGCTCTCCTGTTGGCATAATTGCTCCACCTCCATGAGAAGTGGAAGCTGCGTTGGCGGGAAACTATCTCCTGCCAACATAGCACCAGTGTGGACAGCGCTCAGGTCGCTGTAACTTGCGTCACTTAGCAGGTTGTCTTTTTCACACCCCTGAGCAACATACGTTAGATCGATTTAAGCAGTGGTGCAAACCTGCCTGCAACTACATTAACTGACCCTGAGTGGGGTAGGAGAAAACAATCTTTATTTACAGGATCACACTTTATATTGGATACTCATACATATTTGAGGCTGTAGAAAACTTTGGTATTTTGTTACATTGTATTATTTGAGAAATAATATATGATTTCATAGTTAAAAACTGTAGCATTATGTATAGACAAAAGAGAGCAGTGGTAGAGTTGTGGATTAATCTTTACTTTCGCATGCCTTGACTTTAAAAGTGCTTAACTGTGGACCTTCACATTACTTTATTCATGATGAGTTCAAGTATGGATGTAAGCCATCCCTAAAAAGGTGTGATTTGAACTGGAAGTGAGTGTGACATGGATATCCCACTAGAGTGTTTATTTTGTAAAGGCTTTAGAATTCCTTTGTTTGGAAAGTTTTACTTCTGCTAAGTGGGAAGTGTATTTATTTTCCATTTTCTAGACAGAAAGGTACTTGGTGCCCAGTGCTAATAATTAATGACAATATAGTAACTTAATAGTGTTTCTGAAACGAATAGTGCATAGGGCTAGATACTGAAAATCTGACTTGCCCTGAATAGTAATGTAGATTTCGTTGTGGCAAAGCACTCTCATTCTTAACAAGTAAAGCACATGAGCATGTATTTAATTTTAAGCATATGAGTGGTCCCACTAAAATCAAACCATGTTAAAGGAGAGTGAGGATATCAGACACTGGTCCAGAGAGCTTCTATCCCATACTGTATCATCTACAATATTTAACTTGAAAAAAAATATTTTTCTACTGTCTTTCATCCAAATCTACTGAATATTTTGCAGGCAATATATCTAATCCCGACACTGACACAAACCATAATCATTTTACCGTTACAAGCTGAACTTCTAAAATAAACTTTAAAAAAGATTGTATGCTGTGATAAGTTAAATGTTTCCCAGCAACATCATTTGTCAAGCAGCAGAACTTTTAAAGGTGACCTTAAAAGGAGTAAAAATGGGTTTTGCCCTTTTTGGCTTCTTTATGATAGGTCTGTGGTTTGTTTTACTTTTTAAGGGGTATGGAAGTGGCCAGGCAGTGACAGAGGAGGGGAAGGAGGGTGAATTTTTATTTGTTTCAGTTGTTATCTGCTCTGCAAGACTGTGATGATTTGAGTCTCAAGAACTAGTGCAAGAGGATGATGTTTGAATGGGAGAGAGGTTAAGGGATTTTTAGTCAGACTGTTTAAAATGTTGGTCTAGTATTAATTTTTGTTCACACTTATTTCACTTCAAAGACTCCTTAATATTTTGGATGAAGAATATCTTTCTACAATGTCTCTCCTCACCCTTCTATAAACTTGTTAATATTCACAGTGAAAACGCTCTGAGATGGTCTGTCAAAGAATCATGCAGCAACCAGGGAAGACCAGACTTCAGTCCTACTATTTCTCAGGTAAAACGTAAGGAAAAGTGAAAACCCACTGAACAAAAAAGCTTCTCTGGCCTTTTATACATATATTGCCAGAATACAAACAAAAGTACCCACCACATTTTTTAAAACTCCTTTTTATGTTATCTTTGAATTACGGATTTATAACCTACGATTTTCCTCTAATAGCCCACACTATTTATTGAACTGAGTGGATTTGTTTGTTCATTTGTTGATTTGAAACATTTGAAACAACATGGGTTACAGTCAATGATCATTAGCTCTCTGGACTTTAAATGACCTTGCACATCTACATTGTGAAAAAAGTTGCAGACTGATTCATTTCTGCTTCTTATGTCCCTGCCCAGAAAACAATATTTTTTCAGGGAGTCTCTCTTCAGCATATCCATAGGAATGACAGATGAAATTGTCAGAGGGCCTTTCAACTGCCTCTAAGGAACAGGATGCATCTGCAAAAAAGGCTATGGCTCTCTTTCAAAGCTTCAGATGTCTTACCAAAAAGCCCAGATAAATCAAATTTATGTAGAGCTTCTCTATGCATTCAGAGGCCCCTGAGCCTACTGAAACTAAAATCCTTCATACGTTCTCTGGAATGTGCTATTTTGTTCTGACAGTAAATGTTGTTTTGCTTGGTGCTTAATCTAGTTAAATAATGAAGGCATTTCACATGGTTTGCTACCATGTACAAAACCAACTTTCTTTTATGGTATGAACACATACATTGATTCCAACTTCTTTAACAGTCCTGAACTTGATATGTATTATGTGATTATAACTCCTCTTTGTGTATAGAGCTTGGCTACAACAATTTTTCATTTATTATGTAAATGTTGCCAGTGATCTGACTATATTGTATAAGCAGGATATTAAACTGAAAGACAGATCCTAGGGTCACACTGGCTGAATTGGTGGAGGAGGGGCATTCATTATATTGTTTGACATCAGTATGTCAAAATCATAGTGATTCATGTGAGATATGCCATGTCAGGTACTGTTAGAAAGGCTACAATGTGCTAAGTAAGATGATAATGTTTACGTTCATGTCTTATATGTCTAATGGAAGTCATGGATATGTTTGATATATCAGTATTTCAAATGGTGCTGTCTGTGTACAGGATGGCTACAATAGCCTGCTTAATGGCCCATTAAGACATTCCCAGGTGCAGGAGGCCCAGGGGGAGTAGCCAGAGATATACCTGATGAATCACCAGGTCTGGCCCATGTGACTCTGGACTCCATTTTGGTTCATGTAAAATTCCACAAGCAGCGTGGCAAGGGCCAGAGAATATATAAGACGGAGCCTTTGGAATCCATTTTGTCTCCAGTTCAGTTTTCAGTCAGCTATCTACCTCTGGAGAAACCCATCTGCAACTAAACTGAAGCTGTGAAACAAATGACTGAGACCCAGCCAGGTACTGGATGTATACCGGTGGGACTATACAAGCCTGCAACTCCACAATTCTTCTAGAAACCTGATGTATATGGACTTTCAAATCATTTGTATGTACCTGATTGCTTTAATCCTTTAACATTTCTCTTATTGTTTGTTTCTTTCTTTTTATAATAAACCTTTAGTTTTAGTTACTAAAGGATTGGCTGGCAGCGTGATATTTTGGGTAAGATCCAAACTTATATTGATCTGGTACTGTGGCTGATCCTTTGGGATCAGAGGGAACCTTTTTAGTAGAGCATAGAGTTTAAATGACTGGCCTCTTTACTGGACCTAGTGGCAGATTGAGAGCCAGAGACTGAAATTCAGTAAAGGGGGTTGTGTGTATTTGTATAGTGGCTTCTTGATAACCAGTGTGGGGGAATCAGAAGCACTATTTGTGGCTGGTTGGGAAGTCTGACCTCAGTGTCACCCACCAGTGCTGGGAGAATCTGCTCTCCTTTTACAGTCTACTCTGACCTTGGCATTATCAGGTGGCTACCCTGGGCACTAACGGGTCATACCTAGTACCACCCTGATGCTAAGTTGAGCAAAATCAGTACTTATCCTATATGTAAAGCATTATGATGAATGCCTATTATACTATATAAAAATGTTAATTAAAATAATAGTACTAGTGATAATGCAATGGTGCATGATGGTTCAATACATAGCAAAGGTTGCCCGCCTCAACCTCTTAAATTTAGAGTGACTATGAAGAGAAACTAAAATGCATATGTTCTTGTCACATATGTTTACCTATTGTGGTCTGAGCTGTCATAAATGTCTGAAACTTAATTTAAGTTTCAAATGTATGATTAATAACAGCAGCTAAATTCAGTGGAACAATTATATGAGGGGCCATATATAGTCAGCAATGCTCCATACCATCATAATCCAATGGCTCCTGTGACTCATTTGTGACAGGCTGTACATTCTCTCTCCTTATTTTACAAACTGCAAAGTTGTTCCGGTTTATGGGATGGGAGGTTCATTAGACCTTCTGTTCAAGAGCCTTAAGGCCATAATCCATTCTGGCTCTGCCATTAGGAGTGACAATTTTTATATGTAGCCATATTCTCCAATCTCAGTAGGAGATAGCATAATTTACGGTGACTCCTCACTTCTCTGATAATTTACAGTGACTCCTCACTTCTCTGATAATCATGAATTGAAACAAAGGCATGGGGAGTGGGAGAGGAGAGTGATTTGGCCATGCTTGAATAATGCATGCATAATTTTATTGTTTCAGTGTGAAATAATAAAAGAGAGAATTACAGAAATTCCAGGTATTAGCAACATCTGTTCTTTGTAAACACAATTTATATCAAATGGCAGTATAATTGGGAATAGGTATTGCTGCAGGCTGCTAATGGGTTGGATCAAGTTAATGCCCTGCTTTTCCAGGAGGAGCTGATTCAAAATATAAGGAAGCCTGTTTATATCTTTGATTTACATGAGTTTGCATGAGTGCAAAGTATCACCTTCATGACTTGAGACTTTATCCTGGAAAGTGCTGAGAACCTCCCATGAGGTCAATGGAGGTGGGAGGTGCTCAGTACATCAGTGGAGATGCAAGATAGACTCTCCAGGCAGGCTAGGGAGGCACAGGATTCTTCTGAGTAGATTAAGGATACTTGTTCTTATTCAAATATCATGACTATAGCTGACCCTGTACAAACATTCTCCTTCCTTGCCCACAGGCTACTGGTTTCTGAACTCATTGGATGGATGCTGAGTAGAAGGCTGTCATTGAAGGAATTAAGACAGGTCTGACCCAAAGCTTGGAGTTAATCAATTAAAAACTTGCTAGGGAGCAGTAGAGTTCATTTACAAGAGAGATGAAGACCAGGGACTTGAGTACAGGCGCAAATATGAATCCCTAGTCTGTCCTCATTTTAGACAAGATTTAAAAACATAACAAACAACTCATGAAAGTTGAAGTTTGAAAGAACAAATAGGAACATAATGGAAAAAGAGGAATAGGTCTGAAATTAAAATCTTTTCACCACTTCAATTCACAGGACTTTTTTTTCCACAAGGAAATTAGATTTAAACAGGCTAAGGACTTGTGTGTTCACAGTCAAATTGCCTGTGGACTTGGAAACAGATATGTCTATAGTTATTCATAAATGAGAGAAGCAGTCCAGAAGCTGTGAGGACTATCAGAATAACACAAATGTCATTTTACAGAGCAGGCTATAGAAAATATATCCATTGCTGAATGACATGTGCTTTGCTGAACAGGGATGGATTTAAGCATGTGCTTAAAGTTAATCATGTGTTTTGAGCATTTTTCTGACTCAGGGACCAAGTGACATTCTGTAAAGAGACAATCTGTAACGAGTTGGAAACTGAACCCTGAACTCCTAATGGTGAGCCCCTGGTTTGAGCACAAGACCGTATTCATTCTCTATTTGTTACTAAAGATATGAGACAAAAATAGGAAGAAGGTTTTCCACTAATATTTTGAATACATCTGTAGCTCAATGTTGTCTAACCTTTCTCCTTTTTATTTGAAGGTTCCAAATAACCTGTTTGTTATAGACCAGCCTGTTTGGGCTGTTTGTTATAGACCTCATCTCTGTCTTCTTCTCCCCGGTGATCTGGGTTGCCCTTTCAATAGCAGCTTATGACCCAACAGCCATTTTCTACAATAAAAACTGAATGTAGGTACATATGTGTGACACCAGCACCCTGGAATCCCCATATTTACCATTGTCATAATTATTATAGTTTTGTACAACGTATGCCTTGTGCAATATCATTTTAAAAGTCTTGATCTGTTGAATATTAATATCCTGTTGCATTGTATGTGCTATCATTATATGTGGAGCTATGAAGCATTGCTCTATGAGTTACTGAAATATATTGTGAGGCTGGGAATACCCACGACCAGCCTTTCAGTTACAACAAAGGTGTAGTCTTCAATAGCCAAATAGGTGATTAATGGCTCATCAACACACAACCCACTATCCCAGCTACTCCTTGGAGAAGGCAAGTACACAATGGAAACTTCTTGACCAATGGAGACTGTCTGACACCCACCAAGGATTTTTCTAGCACCTGGAAGAAGTATAAAAAGATAGATCGTGACATCATCATTTGGCCTCTCTCTCCCCATCTGTAGAGAGGTTGGCCGTCCCTCCTTGTCAGTCTCTGAGGGAGGCCACACCCACTCACTAGCCTGCTCCGGCAGGAGATGGCCCAGCCCAGGTTAGGGGAATATTCCCCGGGCTCAGGCAGGGTAGTCCCAAGGCAATACACAGTTCAAAAGGCCCCCAGCGGGGTGGCGCGCAGTTCAAAAGGCCCCCGGCGGGGCGGCGCGCAGTTCACAGCCACTCAGGGGGATCAAGGAAGGGGGGGGATGCAGGCCTACCTGACTCCACTATGTCCAAGCCCAGGTCCCTATCCGTGGCAGAGGGGTCTGCCACGGAGTCAGCGTGGTCCCAACCACAACACGCTGACTCACCGTCCGGTCCTGCAATCTCCAGACCGCACAACCCCTCCCCTGGGCTACTTCCTGCCCCCGTTCCCTCGGGTACCTGCTCTGCCGCCATCCACTCGTCCTCATCGGGGGATGGTAGGTCCAGCAGCTCGTCAAGGTAATTGGCCAGGGGCAGGTTGTAGAACCCTTCAATCTCGTCAGGGGATTGGCAGGTCTGGCAGCTCCTCTGGGAGGTCAGCGGGGGGCCGTTCCTCCAGGTCGGGCCCAGTCAGGACCTGTGGCTCATTGTCCTCTGGCAATGCCAGACGCAGCTCCTCGAGGTCTGGGCGTGGTATGGCCGCCTCCTCCTCGTACGAGTCCAGCAGCTCCTCTAAGTCCTGGCCCCTCTGGGACCCTGATTCTGGCAGGGTGTGTGGCTATGGGGTACCCCAGGGTACCAGGCCGACCGCTGGTTGGTCACCAGCACCCAGACCCAGGCCCTGGTCCGTTTACCCGGGTACTGGGTCCCGGCCTGCTCGCCTGGGTACCAGGCTGCAGGCAGCTCTGGAGCACAGAGAGAGGCATGTCCTTCCTTTCCAGGAGCTGGGGCCTGACTGAGCTCCTGGGCTTCTCTTTTATACTTCCTGTCCTGCCCCATCTCTTCTGGTGGATGGGCAGGCAGTCTCTGGCTCCGCCCCACAGGCCTGGCCTGTTTCTCCCTGTCCATCTCTGAGGGAGGCCACACCCACTCACTACACCATCTCAACCTCTGGAAGAACATCTGGACGAAAGACTTTGAACTGGGTAAGGATGGACTCATGCTGGAAGGTAATCCCAGACTGTATTTTGAGGGACCGGAACCTGCTTGTACTATCTGTCAGGGTGCAACGTTGTTTGATTCAATTCTTACTTAGACTAAAAGTTTAGGATTTAGAATGCATGTTCACTTTTTTATTTTCTTGCAGTAACTATTGCTGACTTTTACGTCCACCACTCAGAATCACTTAAAATATAACTTTCTGCAGTTAATAAACCTGTTATGTATTTTACTAAAACAGTGTGTTTGAAGTATTTGGGAAATCTCAGCTCAACTTAGAAAGGCCAGTGTGTGTCCATTCCACACTGAGGGAGTGGAATACTACTTAATGAACTCACACTGCTCAAGACGGCACAGTTCTGGAGCTATAGGGATTTGGCTGGAGCCCCTCTGTTGTTGGTTCATGAGTGGCTGGGACACCATTCATGCAACTCAATTGGATGTGTCCCTGCCTCTGGATGTCTGTGTAAGCACAATGCCTGTCAGAGGTTTGTAGCTTGACGTCAGCACCACAGTGTGACAGGCAGCGCAGGTTGGTGCATTTGAAGGGCTCCGTGGTGCCACAGCCCAGGTTGCACCTTGGGGATGCTGTCACAATATATTACTAAACAAACGGAGTTAAGTGGCTGTGGGTCCCAGATGCATGCTGTAAAGAGGATTTAGTACTATGGGTAAAGTGAACGGTTTAAAACTATCACCTTTTCTCTTCTATCACAACCTTTTCCCTCCTCCAGCTGCTGCTTTTGCCACTCTTTACACTCCCTCTGAGATAACCTGAGTTATGTTTGTCTAACCATTATTTTGCTCATCTATTTCTGATACTAGGTGTAAGAGATTTTTAAAAGTCTTTTGTTATCAATAATGAGGTATCAGCTGTGCCCCATTGTGAGTAGGCAGAGGGGAGCGGTGTCATTCAAAAGGCCCAACCAACCAATCAGACTACGGCATTGAACAATGAGGCTAAGGGTTTCAAAAGTGGCTAGTGATTTTGGGTGTTCCATTTTTTGGTTCCCAATATGAGACACCTTTAAGTTGTCTCATTGCCCAAAAGTACTGAGCACCTGTAAGGTCTCTTAATCTGGTCACCCAGAAATGCAAGGACCCAAAGTCTCTACCCACTTTTGAAAATCTAGACTTCAGTGCCCAAACTCTAACTCTAATTATACACAGAATAGATACAGTACTAACTTCTCCACACTGCCCTATCAACAGATCACAGGCCTGCAGGGAGATCTTTGGGGTGTGAGAACAAGTCAGTCTCCAGGCCCAACCAGTGACTGCTCTGAGTGTAGTTCTAGCTAGTCAAAGTTTTGTCTTTGAAAGTTTTAGACACCAGACTTAGATGTCAAAGGTAAATATAAATACTTTAATGGATTTTCAGATATTACTTTTCCATGTAAGCAATTGCTATAGTAGCCACAGGGATGATCTATGATTGTGAATGGGAAGGGAGGTGGTAGATGAGGTAATCTATTTTGTTTTTTAAAGGTTTTGGAACCCCACCTATGCTATTTTGTACTCTGCTACATTCTATTAAACAGAATTGATAGAATATTGCAGCTTCTCAGGCAAAGATAATTAGATATTTAAGACACTTGGCAAGTTTTTAAGGATGACTGCCGTAGTTCAAACTCTGCCTTGCCTTTCATCCTATGCAGCCTCAGTGACTGCAAAGATTTGCACTACATGTAGGTTATGGCAGAATTTGACCTTTAGGGTTCTTGTCACACAGTTAACATGCTGGGGAGTGAATTGCATTTGATACTGTCTTTGAAGATCTTCTTGGCAAAAGAATAGAAGATAAATGAGAAGTCTGCACTTGAATCACTGAACAATCTACTTGCTTCAAACAAAAATTTTGCGTTTACAAAATTGACATTTGTAATTCAAATACCAAAGAGGAGATAAATTAATAGTTTTATCAATATTAGTCTACTGCTCCAAACTAAATTTTATTTATCCTGGGGACGGACAGTCTTTAAAATCTTTCTGATCAAAGAGCAGCCAAGGAATTGTAATCAATACAAAAAAATTGTTGGATGGAATGTCTTTGTTTTGGATAGAAAGGACTTTAGGAGTAATTAAACAACATTATCACTATGAAAGCCGAGTATTTATTTCTAATAGCAAACGGGAGAATATAGCCTCATAATACCCTTTCCTCCTGACATCTCTCATATGCAATGCTGTTCCTAATACGCTACTGTTTATATAATTCATATGTGTTTTCGCTCTACAATTAAGTAAAATAACAAATGTACAGCTAAATTCTGCTTTATATGTAGCTTATATATATAGCCCCATTTTGGGAGCTCCAGTAGAACTGTTCTATATGCCAGGTCCAGCAGCATTGCTTCTCTTGTGTCTGCTGCTTTTTGCCAGACACTGCATGTGGTTGTGTGTATTCTAGATGTCTTGGGAAATTAAGATCATGGAGGACAGGTCCATCAATGGCTGTTAGCCAAGATAGTCAGGGATGCAACCCCAGTCTCTGGGTATTCAGAGGTTCCTAAAATCATTGGTTGTCTAGCAATGATTTTTAAGCTTTTCCAAAGAGAAATGAGGACATTTCAGATAAGGTCTATGAATTTAATTATTATTTTCTGGACTTTACACTTTCTGCTATCTTTAATTGTTGCAGGGTGTTGCCTGCTTTTTTATTTGTCTATAATGTATGACAAAGGACTGGACGGGGAGGGGAGGTTTCTTTCCTAGCAAAAGGGTTTTTTTCTGCCTCTTAAAAAAAAATATCAGGAATGTTACATTTTTTATGGGGAGATCTTCAAGGATGACTCAGAAATGTAGACTGGGAGCTTTCTAAAGCCTTCTTTGAATGAGAGGAGGTGTTGAATCCATAAAGAAGAGTATTATTCTGCCAAGGGTTTTAGTTAAATAGATGCAACAGTTTGAATGAAAATAAATCACTCCTCCTTCAATTAAGTATCTTTCACTTTCTTGGTATCCCTGATATCAAAAAGCTACTATACTTAAAGTCACACATACTGTCTTTCATAATAGATATGACTTGAATGTCCAGCATAAAATCAAGCAAAATCTCTCCTTTTCTAGAAGGAAAACAAAACAAAAAAACTTTCATAATTTGTAATAACATGATAAACAGTGGTAATTATGCTGGCATTACCTGGAGGATGGTATACATCTCTGAATTTGAAAAAAAATCATCTCTCAGGCCCAGCCATATGTGCAAGAAGCTCATGAGATGTTCCACCACTGGAATACATCATAACCAGTAAATTACAGCTATACATAAACAGATCCTGGATTCATAGATAATTATTTGTATCATTGTAGTGCCTAGGAGCCTCAGACATGGAACAGGACCCCATTGTGCTAGGTGCTATATAAACTCAGAACAAGAGAGTTTCCGCCCTGAAGAGCTTACAAATTAAGTATAAAACAAAAAAGACAACAGATGGATACACATGGACAGATGGGAAATATAAGGAAACAATGAGACAATATTGGTCAGCATGATAGCCCACCAGAAGCCTGACCATTGTCAAGCTTTTGTTGGTATCACAGAAAAGGAGAGTTTTAAGAAGGATTTTGAAAGTAGATAATGAATTTGCTTTGAGGATGTTTATGGGAAGTGCCTTCCAAGCATGAGGGGCAGCATGAGAGAAAGCATACCACTGCTTGTTTAAAAAGTTAACAAGAGGCCAGTGGAGGATGGCATCATGGACCAATCATAGGAGATGGTCCACGTGCTGATAATGAACGATGATAGGTAGTGTGGGGATAAGTTATGAAGGGCCTTGTAAGTGAAAACAAGTATCTTATATTTGATGCTAGGAGCAGCCAATGGAGGGATTCAAAGAGAGGAGTGACATGTTTGAAGTGATGGGCTAGGAAAACTATTTTTGCCGAAGCAGTATGAATGGAAATGAGTGTGACAAGATGGCATTTGTCAAGGCCAGAGAGAAGGATGTTGCATTAAGAGAGACACAAGATGTTGACAGCCCAGATGAGAGTTTAGCTGTGGGAATAGATAAGAGAGGCCATATCTTATAGATGCTATGCAGCAAGAATCTCCAAGACTTATTCATAGCCTACATATGGGGACCTAGAGAGCAGATTCAAGCCAAGTGACAGGTGGAATGGTGGTAATTGAGAAAGGAGGTAATAGAGAGGGCTTGTGGGGGAAGATTAAGAGCTCTGGTTAATCCATGTCATGCTTGAGCTGCTATTCACAAGGACATGTCAGAGAAATGGGCCTAGATTTTAGTTTGGACAAAAAGAGACAGGTCTGGAATACAGAGATAGACTTGTGAGTCATCAGTATAGACATGGTAGATTAATTTGTTTTTATGGATGAGATTACTCAGAGAAAAGATGATGAGAAGGAGCAATTTGAGAGAAAAGAGGAGAACCAGGAGAGGACAGAGTCACAGAAGCTAAAGGAGGATAAGCCTTGAAAAAGAAGAGCATGGTCAGTAGTGTTGAAGGTGGCTGGCAGGTTAAGGAGGATGAGGATGGAATACTGGTGCTGAGCTTCAGCCAGGAAGAGGTCATTAGAAAGGATGGTGAGAGTCATTTCAGTGGAATGCAAAGGGCAGAAGCCAGATTGGAGAGGGCCTATAAGAAAACTGGAGAAGAGGAATGCCAGTCATCAGTAGTAGACAACATAATCACTGAGCTTAGAGATGAAAGAGGTAAGGCAGATAGGATGGTAGGCAGAGGAGCAAAGGTGTGAGTTTTTTTTAAGATGGGAGAAACTAAATCATGATTGTATTGTAAGGGGAAAGAGCCAGAGGAGAGTGAGAGGTTAAAGAGAACTGTAAGGGAGGGGATGATAGTGGGTGTGAGGGAATGCAGGAGATGGAGTGGGATGGGGTCTCTGGGGCAGGTGAGGTTAGATGAGGAAAGCAGATGAGAATTTTCTACATCTGTGACAGGGGAGAGGAGATGCGCGTTGGAGGAGGGGAGGCAGTCCCAGGAGACAAGACATTTTAACAATTGTCTCTTGGAAAAGCTCAGCGAGATCCTGTGCAGAGAATGAAGTGGAGGCAGAGCAAGGGGAGAGTTTGAAAAGTGAGTCAAAGGTAGTAAGAGGGTGGAGGGTGTAGGATTCAGCTGGAGAAGTAGAACTGATAAGATAGGGAGATGGTAGACCTGTTGGAGCAGAAAACAAATCTGTAGTGGAGAAAGTCAGTCTCGTCACAGGATTGTCACCAGAGATAACTTGCAGTTCAGGCATGAGGAAAGCATAGATTTGGGATGAGCAAGGGTTTGGGATGGATAGGTTGGTCCCTGAGATGGGAGAGAGGGGCAAGAGAGTCAAGGGTGGAGAAGAGCAAACCATGGAGATAATCTTCTGTCATATCGATGGAAGAAACGGAAGAGAAGGCAAGGAGGAGAGGGCTGAGAGCCTAAAGAAGTCAGCAATGCTGATGGACTGCAAATCAAAGAAAGACCAAGTGACAGGGCATGAGGAAGGGGCTGATGGACTATTCTGAAAGAAATCATGTGGAAGTCATAGAGGGGGAAATCAGCAACACAACAATTAGATAAAGAGCAATGCTTGGTGAAGACTAAGTCAAGTGAATAGCCCTTGGTGAATGAGAGAATTGAACCAGGGCTGCAAATTGAAAGAAGAGGTGTATATGAGCAAACATGCAGCTCAAGGGTTGGATGGGTCATCAACGTGGAATCTGAAGTCTTAATGTGAGAGACTGTGCAGAGATGGAGAGCCATCTCATGGACCATTCCATTCCAAAATACCACGTATACTTTCCAGTGTGAAGAAGAGAAAGAAAAAATTAGAGATTACAGTTGGAACCTTTGCTTTCCATGAGTTTAGCTGTTAGTGAATCTCATTCACTCAAATATTCCCTTCAAATGAATATGAAAGGTATGTTAACATGGGCAAAGCAAATTCATTTAAAAAATTCATGTGAATAATCATGGGAAATGTTTTTCACACTTCTTCACTCAGCTCTGTTTCACATTGTATATGTACACAGAAAGAAATGTAACTATAGGAACAACTGGAATTTAGGAATGCTGAACTGGCATTCATGTCTTAAAGACACTTGAATGCTTGCATTTTTCTTTTCTTCAGTTTTGGATTATCATCTCCAATGTAGGTTTTACAACGGAGAAAAGGCAGTATGGACGGTAGGGATAGAATTAAGAGTTTCCACTTTATTTCTTCATTTATCGTAAAGATTGCTTGGTGTAGTGCTTGCTGCAGTGAAGAACAATTTCAGTCCTAGCTGTCTGTTTCCACAAGGTTATAACTGTCCAAAAATTTATTTCTGAGCTGAAATTTTCCATGCTTATTTTTGCCCAATAATGATTTTATTTATGGAAAGATTAAGCAAAATCCCTGAATTTAAGCTATTTTAAAAAATATATGCAGATGAACAAAAATGTAGTTCTTGTATTCTTAAATAATTTCCCCTCATGTATAAAGAAGAACTCAGAATCTGCTGATTTCTTATTGAGGTGTATAATCAGAATTATATTTTGCCCCCTCCCTATTCTTCCTTAACCTATCCCTTCACTCATCAAAACAAATACACCCAAGAGGTAATTACCAAGATGTGTACCAATCATCACTTTGATCATTTATTATTATTAATTATTTGTATTACAGTAGCACATAAGAGTCCCTAACAGAAATTGGGCTTCCATTATGCTAGGTGCTGAACACAAACATAATAAGGGACAGTCTGATCCCAGAGAGGCTTGCAATTTAAACAGACAAGTGGTGGGAAGGGAAAGAGAGGCAACATCACTTGCCCAACATCACACAGCAGGTTGTAGCAGAGTCAGGAATAGAATTTAGGTCTTCTGAGTCCTAAATCAGTGCCTTATCCAGTGGATTATATTGCCTCTCATGTTTGCTTGAATGCTATATCCCTTTTCCTGACCCTTAGTCTATTTTTGTGTCTTTAAATGGAAGTTCTTCAAGGCCATGCCTTCCTGTGTTTGTACAGCATGAAGGGGCCTCTTTGGGTAATACTGCATTAGTAATAAAGAATAATTAAGTATAAATAATCAGTTCATGGTTACCGTTATTTCGTGGCCATTGTTGGGTAATGGATGTATACACAGCGTACATCAAAATGTAACAGTGAGAGAAAATAAATATAAAGAGCCTTGATTAAACAAGATGGAAATAAAAACTTGACATTCAGGGATCTCACATGTATGGCCTTCAATCCAGATCAGGCAATTAGAGTTTTGATTCAACCCTGTAATCCAAGAAACATTCTAATCTGAGTTCAGACTGTCAAAAAATGACAAATTCCTCCTACCTCATTTGAAATGGTTGTAGCCCACAGTGCTGAATCAGCAGTCATAAACAGCACCTTCTGTCAGGCTGAGAAGAAGCACTGCTTCCAGATCTGCCGATTCCGCATGGACCCAGTGGCTGCAGCTGGAGAGTTTACAGAATCTATTTAATAAAAAACAGGAACTGAATGGAGGGCTGTTTTCCTAAACTAAACAGCTGGTATAGACTGGAGACAGACCATTGATTATTACTAATCATTTTGACAGTTCCTAGGGTGACCAGACGTCCTGATAGGGGCTTTGTCTTATATAACCGCTTGTCCCCCCAATAATTCCCTCTGTCCCTATTTTTCACACTTGCAGTCAGGTAACTAATAGTACTTGCAGGTTCTGATGGGGTGTCCAGACCCCATTGTGCTTGGCACTGTGCACTCTCCTTTGTTGTCTCACAAATAATAGCACAGAGGCAGCGATTTATATTCAGATTGGCTCACTTGTTTAAAAGCTTAATGTTCAAGTATTTGGGGTCCAACAGAATACATTATTGTAGGCATCTAAAGTGATTAAAGACAAAATTCTTTTGCACAAGAGCCTAGAGCGTATATAGGCTTCGCTGTCAGTACAGTACGTTTTATGCAAGTGAAACAGAGTGCAACGTGTTGGAATAGTGCAAGAAACATTAGGCTGCAGTAAAAGTCGTGACAAAAAGCACTGACCTTTGTTATTTGACTCCCAGAGTCACTGTGGTATGAGAGGGCTTTTTATTTTTAATTTTTAAAATTAATTGCCTTTATCTCTGTTTTAACTATGAGAAAAAGTAACTTAAGAACCATCAACTAAGAGACATACATTTGAAAATAATGCTAAGGTTCATTATGTTACATTTGCAGCAATGTGCAGAGAAAAGGTCATGCAGCATACATACTCTATGTAAGGTCTGGCAACGCAATAAGTAGTTGTATTTCTTTCAGAGAAAGTCAGTATAATGTACAATTGATATATCCTTTGAGCATGGGATAATCCCATTCATAAATAAGAGGATATTCCTGTGAATAGTGATAAAAAGATAAAGTAGGATTTTGGCAAATTAGAAATTGAAATCTCTCTCACTCACCTTTTGATAAATTTTTGAGTGATGCATTTGATAATGAGCTTTGGAAAATAAAATGTGTTGCAAGATTCAAACTGTGCAGGCTTGAATTTTGTGATGTGTAACATGATTCTCTTCTCACTCATGCTGGTGTAAAGAAAAACTCGCAGAAATCTATGGCGTTATACTGAAGTACAGTTAGTCTTAATATAGATTCTGGGCTCTTGTTTTTATTCTCTGTAGCTTTTCATCTGTTTTGAACACCGACTTGCTTTTATCTCTGATAAACATGATTCTGAGATTTAAAGGGGAATAGGAAACATGTCTATATAATAGTTAATTATGTTCATGTTGATGCTTTGGACAATTACTTTATATTTATAAATAAATATTTAATGAGAATAAACCATTAAGAAAATGTAATGTCAAGATTTCTGTGAACCCCCATTAAAGGGGAAATGATGTAAACATGAAGCCTTTCAGAGAGGAAGTATACAAACAGCTTTTCTTCAAGAAACGTTAAAAGAGCCCAGAAAATAAATATTAAAAAAAGAAGCTGAGGAAAGATCTGCATCTTATCAGTATGCCTTAAACTATTAGTCTGCAATTGGAATACTCTTAGGATGGTGTATTTCCCTGCTGGGTATAATTGATTAAAATATATTGTTTAGTAATATAATTAATATCTTTGAGTTTGATTATTTTTATGGATGATCCTGAGATTTTTCTCATCTAATGGCCAAAAAAATCACTAGGTTACAGGAACATTTGCTTTAGATTTGTTCTGTAATCCAAACCCCTGTAATGGTAGGCTATGAACATGCCTTACCCTAAGCCCGGGAAAGCCTTTGCTCAGTGTGAAAGCTAGAGTTCTTTTAAAGCTCGTTGGCATTCTCCAAATTTCATAACGCATGGAGAAGATCAACAAGAATTAATCGGACAATTCTTTGTCTCCTGCTGCATGGTAGCTGTTCTACAATGGATCTTTTATACCAATCTCTAACTCTGCTGTAGACTAAAATAAATTATATGTATTTGTCGGAGTACTCTAAGTTTAGATGTAGATGAAAGGCCATCTTATTACTATACAACTCAACTCTGATTTCTAAATTATTCATTCAAATTCAGAAAGAAGGTTTCTCTTAGATTGACTTCTTTACTGAAGAGGAGGAAATGGCAGGAATTTAAGAAATATTGAGGCTAAAATCATTATGCCTTAGGACTGTCAGAAGTGATTTTTTACACTTGCATTGGCCTGACAAACTAGCCCATATATAATAATGTATTATGAATTCTCTTGCACCAGAATCTGCTATTGAGACAATAATGCAGAGGTCGAGAACCAAAATTAACAGTGAGAAAAGGGCAACCCTGAAATCTCCTTGTATGAAAAATTTGATTTCCCCTCAGAAAAGGACACAACACCTGCCCCCAGGTAGACCAATCTGGGATAAATATAGGCTAGAGTCTACAATACTCTGTGAAAGGATTCTTTTTGGTCATATTTACTTGAAGGTTCTTTCTTTTTTATTTTCTTTCCATTGGCTACTTTTTCTGTGGTTTCTTGTTCCTGAGTTTCTCAGACTTGGCAAGTAATCATTTGCCAGCTATACATAGTTGTTGTTCAAATGTCTGACTAGCTCAACATACTTTTAGTTAGACCATCAGACTGGAAGTCATTGGTGAAAAGCTGTTTGACACAGAAGCATGTCCTGCAGCAAAAGAAACAAGTACAAAAATCAGACTACCCATTATTTTAAATGTCTCAAAATGCTGGATTTAGTAAAACCCTCCTAAAAACCGCATCATGAAAGCACATTGATAAAAATGTTTTCTTCTCAATGCCACACAAAATACAGAAGTAACACTACTCCAGTGTCTTAAAAAGCACCTTGCAAAATTAAATGAATAGTAGCAGATATATACACTTAACCAAATCCTTCAGTGAAGCAAAAGCAGTTTAGGCACGCCAACAGTGTAACTATGCAAAATGGGAACGCCCGAATGTCCAAACATCCCCAGTTGCACGTGAGGAGCCTAAATGGCCTTAGACTGGAGGAAGGGCATAGAAGAGCAGGGTAAACCAGACAAAGGTCAGCCCCTTGTACAGGGCAGTGACAAACATGGTCAGGTCTGGATGATAAACCAAAAATTGGGGCAAAGTAATTACTGTCCTATGGGAAAGCTGTCAGGCACTGTGTGCAAGACCATGGTCATGCCTCTGCCAGGCTGCAGGAAATAGGGTAATTTAGAAAAAAAAACACCCATTTCACAACACAAGGAACACCCACCTTTTAACTCAATAGATGGCATCACAACAATCCAAGTTAAAAGTAAACTAGAAAATAACAAACAGCCTTCCTAGCACTGAAAACACACACACACACACACACACAACCTGCACCACTGGCCACCAGTCTCTGTCACCGTTCTAGTCACAGTATGCAGTGAGAGCTGAAAACTTCTACACTGCTTTCTGTAATGTATGTGGCCTTTTGTGAGCCTTTTGTGTGGGGGGATGCCCTAACCTTTTATTCTTAACAACTAACTATGCCCTCTGTCACAGCTACAGACAGTTTAATTTACAGTACATTTGCACCACTACAGAATCCGTCATCCAGCTTTTACCCTCCAGGGAGCCCTATTTTCCATGCTCTGACTTAACTTATATAACTTTTTCATTTGGTATTAAAGATTTTTTTTACCATTATGCCCCCCACTGCAATTCATTTTTTAAGAAAATGACATAGGAAATGTTGCTGTTTGTAGACATGACATAACTATTTGATTAAACTTCCTTTTGGTCAGGTTATTTTTATTGAGGACAAGTGTTTTTATGTACAATAACCATTTACAATAACCAATTTACACCTATAATGATGCTTGTGTGCACAGTAATGTACAAGCTATAAATACGACAGACAGATGACTGGTCAAGACTTCTGAAAATTATAGACTTAAAAACAAAGTGAATATAGTGCTATCAATAGGATAGAAAAGGTAGCATTTTGCTAATGCACAGCACAAACGGCACCACATATTTAGCAACAATCATAGACAATCAAACAAAAATAGCAAAACCCACAAATTTTCTATTTTTATAAAGAAAATAGAAGAACAATATCATGAAGTTTCATTTGTAAACAGTTTCTAAAAGATTAATACATGAGTCATAAGCATACCTGAGTCATGAGTAATATGTGCTATTGATGGTTACAATCATAACAGTAAAAGGTGTAATAAATTGCTATAAACCATTGACCTGCTGGACTCTATAGTAATCTATAACAAATGTGTAATAATTTATTAAAATATCTATTAACCATTTATTTAGCTGTTTATAAATTATTTATAAATGGAACTGCAACTGAAAGTGTAGCCCACTACCATAAAGAAAAGAAAAATATAATAAATGATAAACAATAGCATAGCTCACAGTATCATGCATTGTTATAAACTATGTCTATTTATCTTAGGGTATGTACACACTGACGGCAGCAAATTTGCCACCATCAAATCGATCCATCCAGATCGATTGAGTTGCAGTGAAGACCCACTCAATCAATCCAGAAGTCGATTCAATTAAAGCACCTCCTCAAAAGGCGTAGTGCTGCATCGATGGGAATGCATTTCCTGTTGGTGCAGTGCCATGGAGACGGCACTCTAAAGGGAAGTTAGGAAGTCAACTGGAGTTGCACAAGCTACTCTGCGTAGTTTGCGAAACTCCCATTGACTGCCGCTGAATTTCCCGGTAAGTTGTACTAAGCCTTAGATCACAGGTGTCAAACACAAGGCCCGTGGGCCAAATCCAGCCCGCCGCCTTGTGTACTCTGTCCCGGTTTCTTTGTGTTATCCGGGCCGCGGACCGAATCCAGTCCGCCACCTTGTGTAATCCGTCCCGGGTTTTTCGTGTTCTCCGGCCCTGTTTTTTTCTGACCCTGTCACTCTGCCGCTGAATTTCACCCCACAGGGAGCAATTTCTCGGCGGAGAGTAGAGTGCCTAAAGCACAGCAGACCACAATGATGTGTTGTGTCTTAGCGTTGAGTGGATTTAGATGCATGAAGTG
Source organism: Mesoclemmys tuberculata (assembly GCA_007922155.1). Lineage (NCBI taxonomy): Eukaryota > Metazoa > Chordata > Testudines > Chelidae > Mesoclemmys > Mesoclemmys tuberculata. The sequence goes on from ML675601.1 coordinate 88,932,790, forward strand.
TCTTAGTGTCCCCCTTTAACTAAATTTAATGTAAATGTGGCCCCCCATAAGAAGTGAGTTTGACACCCCTGCCTTAGATAGTTACATGGTCCCCATTACCATAATATGTGCATGCCCCATGATCATTGACATGTTTATACTCAGAATACCTCTATGAGGTGGGAAAGTGCTATTATCCCCATTTTACAGATGGGGAACCAAAGCACAGATTCTCAAGGGTAATTAGGCACCTGACTACCACTGAAATCAATGGTAGTTTACTGCCTAAATACTTTTGAAAATCAGGGACAGAAAAAGTAAGGACATGTCCACTTGTTGGGGAAATATGATCTATGGGGGTGTGACTTCTAAACCACACTAACATAGTGTGTGTTAATCGGGCCATGCAGATCCTGCTGGTGTGCACCAAACTTTCCCCAGTGCACTTTAATGTAGTATTGTTTCAAACAGCAATGTTAAAGCACACCAGCAGGGTCTATACAGACCAATTCATGCTCAACACGCTAGTGCTCTTTAGAAATCACACCCATTGAGCACACCTCACTGTGTAATCAAGTCCTAAATAACTTGCCCAAGGTCACACAAGAAGACTGGTGGGGTAACTCACATGACTGGAGCTCTCTCATGGATGGGTATAAACTGTTCAGGAAGGACAGGCAGGGGAAAAAAGGTGGAGGAGTTGCCCTGTATATCAGAGAGCAGTATGATTGCTCAGAGTTCTGATATGAAACTAAAGAAAAGTTTGTTGAGAGTCTCTGGGTTAAGGTTAGAGTCAAGAGCAACAAGGGTGATGTTGTGGTGGGTGTCTGCTACCAACCACCAGGCCAGGATGATGAGGTAGACAAGGCTTTCTTTAGACAACAAGTGAAAGTTTCCAGATTGAACATCCTGGTTCTCCTGGGGGACTTCAATCATCCTGACATCTGCTGGGAGAGGAATACAGCAGAGCACTGACAATCCAGGAAGTTTTTGGAGAGTGTTGCGGACAACTTCCTGGTGCAAGTGCTGGAGGAACCAATTAGGGTCCATGCTCCTCTTGATCAACTGCTCACAAACAGGGAAGAATTGGTAGGGGAAGTAGAAGTGGATGGCCACCGGGGAAGCAGTGACCATGAGATAGTCAAGTTCAGCATTCCTGACAAAAGGAAGAAAGGAGAGAAGCAGAATATGGACCCTGGATTTTAGAAATGCAGATGTTGACTCCTTCAAGGAACTGATGATCAGGATCCCATGAGAGGCTAATATGAAGGGGAAAGGATTCCAAGGGACCTGGCTGTATTTTAAAGAAACCTTATGGAGGGCACAGAAACAAACCATCTTGATGTGCCAAAAGAATAGCAAATATGGCAGGTGACTAGCTTGGCTTAACAGAGAAATTTTCGTTGAGCTTAAACACAAAAAGGAAACTTACAAGAAGTAGAAGCTTGGACAGATGACTAGGGAGGAGTACAAAAATACTGCTTGAGCATGCAGGGGTGAAATCAGGAAAGCCAAAGCACAACTGGAGTTGCAGCTATCAAGAAACATGAAGGGTAACAAGAAGGATTTCTATAGGTATGTTAGCTACAACAAGAAGGCCAGGGAAAGTGTGGGCCCCTTACTGAATAGGGGAGGCAACCTAGAGACGGATGATGTAGAAAAAGGTGAAGTACGCAAATGGTTTTTTTTGCCTCTGTCTTCACAGACAAGGTCAGCTCCCAGACTATTGCACTGGGCAGCACAGAATGGGGAGGAGGTGAGAAACCCTCAGTGGTGAAAAAACAGGGTCAGGAGGGAATTGGCTGAGGGAATTGGCTGATGTGTTTGCAGATTCTTGACCATTATGTTTGAAAACTCATGGCTATCAAGGGAGGTCCTGGACAATAGGAAAAAGGCAAATATGGCACCCATCTTTAAAAAAGTGAAGAAGGAATATCCGGGGAACCACAGACCAGTCAGCCTCACCTCAGTCCCTGGAAAAATCATGGAGCAGGTCTTCAAGGAATCCATAATGAAGCACTTATAAGAGAGGAAGGTGATCAGGAACAGTCAACATGGATTCACCAAGGACAAGTCATGCCTGACCAACCTGATTGCCTTCTATTATGTGATGACTGGCTCCTTGGATGTGGGGAAAGCAGTGGACGTGATATACCTTGATTTAGCAAAGCTTTTGATATGGTCTCCCACAGTATCCTTACCAGCAAGTTAAAGATGTATGGGTTGGATGAATGGACTATAAGGTGAATAAAAAGCTGGCTAGATCATTGGGCTCAATAGGTAGTGATCAACGACTCAATGTCTAATTGGCAGCTGGTATCAAGCGGAGTGCCCCAGGAGTCAGTCGTGAGGCTGGTTTTGTTCAAAATCTTCATTAATGATCTGGAGGATAAAGTGGAGGGCATCATCAGCAAGTTTGCAGTTTAACTAAGCTGGTGGGAGTAGTAGATACACTGGAGGAAAGGGATAGGATATAGAGTGACCTAAGCAAATTGGAGGATTGGGCCAAAAGAAATCTGATGAGGTTCATCAAGGACAAGTGCAAAGTCCTGCACTTAGGACGGAAGAATCCCATGCACAGCTACAGACCAACAGGCTAGGCTGCAGTTATGCAGAAAAGTACCTGAGGGTTACAGTGGATAAGAAGCTGGATATAAGTCAGCAGTGTGCCCCGGTTTCCAAGAAGGCTAAGAGCATTGCCAGCAGATTGAGGGAAGCGATTATTCCCCTCTATTCAGCAATGGTGTGGCTACATTTGGAGTATTGTGTCCAGTTTTGGGCCCCCCACTATGGGGAGGATGTGGAGCAATGGTCTCCAGTTGCACCAGGGGAGGTCCAGGTTGCATATTAGGAAAAACTTGTTCACTAGAAGGGTGGTGAAGCACTGGAAAGGGTTACTTAGGGAGGTGGTAGAATCTCAAGCATTAGAGGTTTTTAAGGCCTGGCTTAAAACCCAAGCCCTGGCTGGGATGATTTAGTCGGGACTGGTTGTGCTTTGAGCAGGGAGTTGGACTAGATGACCTTCTGAGGTCCCTTCTAACTCTAATCTTCTGTGTTTCTATGATTTTCCTGCTTTGTTGTTTTACCTATTCAGGGAAATTGTAATTCCAGCGTGATGTCCTTATATGGGACTCAGCTCAGTATGTTCTCACTTGGGCCGCCAAAACAGGGATGCATAGGCCTGTAGGCACGCACAGAGATGTATTTTACCCTATGCTCTTATGCACACTCAAATGTCAATGGTACTTGTCCTCAAGGGATTGCCAGACATCTATGAGAAATTTTGAATGTTTTAAAAAGGAGCTTCTTATGTGTCATCTAATTCCAAAAATTGTTTGAAAAATATTGTAATTGCTGAAAAACTCCTTTTTCCTCATGCACTTCAACAAGAACTCCAGCTAGATGGAACTTTGCTATATGTTTAAAAAATCCTCTTTAGGGTGATAATAATAAAGAAAAGAGAGAATATGGACTAGTGGTTAGAGCCTGCTAGCCATTCTGCCACTTCATCATGTGCAATTCTGAGCAAGTCACGCCAGAACTGAGCCTTGAATCTTGCTCGTGTGAGTAATCTTCAGTCAGGTTTGAAGTCTCTGATTTTATTAAGTCCACTTGCCCAACTGAGGATATGCCTAAAAAGGTCAAGATCTGGCTCATAATCTCTCTGAATCTCATTTTTAATTTCTGCAGAAGAGGGATGAAATAATTTACCTCTCTCAGAGGACAAATATGAGGCCTTGTCTATATTAGAAAAGTCCATCAATGCCATACCCATAGCTGTAGTTAATTGGAGGTATCCTGCTCTGATTGTGTTTGAATTGTTGGAGCTGTACCAGTGGGCTATCATTCAATTCTGTCCCGTGTTCATACTGATACAGTGACTTTGGCGCATTACCTTCTGTGTATGTATCCCACAGTTCCTGGCACTGCTTCTAGATCTGCTGTTTTCTGTTTAGTCTTTGCTCAGGGTTATGGGATACCTCCAATTAAATTATTAGTCAGTTTAATTCAGTCCAGGGCAGAAGGGTCCACACAAATCCCTAAACACTCCTTTTGCTCTGCATTCACGTTTTCAGTACAGGGCCTTATGCAAACTCTTTGCACTGAGGTGAATTTCATTCCAGCGTCTTTTCTGAGAGACCGCATGGTCCAATAGATAGAGGACCAGAATGGATTAGGACTCTAAACCTGGGCTATATTCATGGTTGAAGCACTGATCATCTGAGTAACCTTGGGCATGTCACTTCACCCCTTTATGTCTCTATTTCCTATATCCCTTTGGTCTGTCTTGTTTACTTAGATTGTTATCCCTTTGGGGCATGGACTGTCTTTTATTGTGTGTTTATAGAATGCCAAATGGGACCCCAATTCAGCTGGTGCCTCTATGTGCTATTGTAATACAAATAATGATGATCTGATAAAAGGTGCTATGGAAATGCAAAGAATTATGATATGATTATTATTGCTAAAATGTATTTTTAAAAATGCAGCTTTCTCGGAGGCTGGCCAATTTCCCTCACGGTTGGAGTCAGCTTAATTCACATGAAAGTCTTACCTCACTCTTGGATCTCTTTCTGGCTCGCCCTGGACATTTCTGTTGCACTCTTTCTGGAGACAAATATATCAATTTTCAAATTCAGCACACTATATAGCAACTTGAAGGTGGCCTAATTTGCTCTCAATTCAAATACTCTATTATTAATGAGAAATCCTTCGTAATTATATTTTCCTATGCTTAAAAATATAAATGACAAACCCTTCTAGAACACAGATATATTTTCCAGTTAGCCATTAACACTAGCAGACACATTGTTTATTTTTTCTGACAATTGACCTTTGCTTTTAAACTCCAAAGTAATGTTAATTTAATAATGCAGGATAGAGTTCAGTTCTGGAAAAGCTATCCTGTCCCATTAGGTCTTATGCACAATTCTAAACCTTCTCATTCCTCTTTCTGAAAACCCAGAAATCCCCTTGGTGACAGAAAGAGTTTCTGGATCCTCTCATGGTAGGATGTAGGAATTAAATACTTGTATCATGTGTTTCAGAAAGTGCTATACATTCTGTTCAGTAATCTATGAACAAACTCTTTTGTTTATTTGGGTTTTTTAAGGAACTTTTCTTTAACATTGACCTGCAGAGGGAAAAGATGGATTTCTGCCCTCTTTGTTTCTTTACATTGCATACAGAAGGCTTCGAAGTTCTTTTGCTTTGTTTTTAATTTTCTGCTTATTTTTATATTAGAAATTCACATCTTGTCTGTCTTACTTTCCTGAAACTGGAAGACTGAAGAACTAGTCAAAGAAATCAGAGACTCCAAACAAGTAAAACCTGATTAACTTTATACATATGACTGATTTATTCAGACTGTTTAAAACTCTTTTGGAATGTTGTAGTTTTTAACACCTGTTTAACTCACATACCTAAGAGACACTTTGGAGAAAATGTGCCATTGTTTAAGATTCCAACTCCACTTCAGTGAAGTGCTGAGAAAGCTCCTAGACCTCATCTGAGACCTCCATCGAGTCTCCCAGAAAAATCAGGGTAGACCAGTGACATTTCTGATATTTTTAACATAAAAATGGTTAAAAAAAGAAGTTAACAAACCCGGATCTTCACCCCAGCCCCTTCCCAGCCCCCCAAAAATTTTCAATCATAAAGAAGCACAATAGCAAACACGACCTAGGGATTTGGTTGTTTTTTTTTCACTTTACAAAACGACTGCAATGAAATGAAAATGACAGATGTTGTCCTGATTCTGCTTTATGCTACAAAACTTTTGGCTTTTACCTGTGCAGCTGAAAGCACAATAAGACCCTTCACATTTATGCAAAGCTATGGACTCAGTGTTGAGAAGGGCTAAGCTTCTCCGGAGAAAAGCTCTAGGCCATCAACTAACACTGAACTCAACAGGTGTTGTGGCCATTCAACATCTCTCAGGGCAAAGCCAATTGGTTTGTTTTTTTTCCTCCTCAGCCCAATACACTTGCTCCTACACTATGATCTGAGCTGCAAAATCAAAGATTCAAGTCATGTTTGCACAGTATACTAGACAAGTTTAACTAAATGCCCTAGATCTGTCTTTTAAGGAACTGACCTGCTGCTGGCACATGCCCCATGGGAATCCAACTGGAGCGAGGCCTAGAAACTATTTCTCTGTAACAATATACACAAAGAAGTTCAATTAGAAACTTATCACATCATCATTACAATTCAAGTGTTTCTTCATGAACTAGACTCTATGGCATCTCATTCGCACCAACTCCCAGTCCCAAATGTTTCTGCAGTGGATATTTATCCCATATTTAACAGGCATATCTAATAAAGCCAGTTTTTCTACCTCAGAAGGTTTCCGCTCCTGGTAGTTGATGCAACATCTGGCAAGTGTTGCTTCAAAAAGAGCAACTCATACTGCATGCACTTACCAGCCACATGTACTGTACTATTGTGTCATGGAATCTACTGATTTGGGGAGGTGTATTAGCCAAAGCATTTCTAAAGTAACATCAGACCAGGAAATCTGAATTCTCCATCAACTGAACCAGGGAAACAATTCCTTCTGGAATCTTGTTGGCACACACTGCATCAAAGCTTTGATCAGTCTGAGGTGCATTTGGTTTTTCAATATATTACATGATTGCTGTTATTACAACGTCTGGTGCTGCAGACATTCTCCCTGGAACCACATGCAGCTCAGAAAGTTGAAATGAAGTTCTAAATAATAAAGGTGTCAGTCAACAATTATGGAGCTAAAAGTACCTGTATCTATTGTCTACTTGTTTAATGCACAGTTACCCAATCTTTCTCTTAGATTGTTTTGTTTAAATATTTTTTCTTTTTAATATTTTTTTCAAAAACAAGGAGGAAATCAATATAAGTTCAAACAATTATTAAATTCTCAGAATCATAGTTATTTTTAAGAAAGCAACCAGTTCTCTCAAAATTCTACGCCAATTTTCTTTTACCCCCTCCATTGCTTCTGACAGAACTGACATGATTTCATGGACAAACCTATTATTTCAGTTATATATATTAATAGAAATCTACTCTAAATTAGATCAGGGGAGTTGATTTAGGAAGGATGTTGGAAATCTTTTCCACATTACACTCAGCTGTTCCTTAAAATTATATGCTCGCTGAAATAAAAACATGAACTGAACTTAATAAATGGATGGACTTATTTATTTATTTTTAATAAAAGCATCTCTTCAATTTAATTTGGAGTCCAATTTAGTTTAAGTATATGGTCCATCTAGATAGCAGCTCTGCTAGAGCTAACCACATGGGATTGTGAAAATGTTCTTTCAAGAAAGTTCTATTAACAATCTTTGAAGTTGCTGTATATTCTGTATGTATTTTCCACTCTAGGATCTCAAAGCATGTTACAAAAAGAAACTAAGACTCACAACTCCAACTATTATCTCCCATTTAATAGATGGAGATGTTAACCGCACACTAGAGCACCCCACCGTAACCCCAATCCGTAGGACTCCAGGGGAAAGGCACCTACCCTTACCCAATTCACACTCTAGGGCTCAGGGTCACCCTTCCCAGGCCATAGGGCTCTGAGTGTTACCTGGTTAATTTAAGTACCATCATTTCCCAATTCATAGGGCTCCAGGCATAATCTTCTGGGGCTTTCAGGTTCTTCTACCAATGAAGGAGTCTTACACAGTAATATCCTTATTCTCTATTTTTTAACAATAACCAGAACAGAATACACGCGCTAAACATACAATGCTCACAGTTCCCAATAAGTCAGATAAACTTCTTCTGGTGGCCAATCAAGATTAGATCATCTGGGACTCCAGATTTTGTAAATAAACTGGCAGGGTGTTGAGGTCTAGCTGGTCTGATCGTGGGCTGTGTCCTGGAAATAGGTTCCAAAGAACTTCCCTTTGGATTACAGTTTATATAGTTAAAACTTGGGTCCTGCTTTTCTATACCTTAACCAATCATTTTAAACTAAAGTACTAAAAAACACCAAATTTAGCCCATTATGAAACAGTTCTTTAACCAATCATATCCCACTACCTGAGCTGATTTAAATATTGCACACTTAATTATGCAACAGACAGAAACAATCAAGGAACTAGACAGATATCATTCAGATAAACAATAGAGAAGTGGGTACCATAAAGACAAAACAATAAGAAGAGTAGATTTTACAGCCATAACTGTTGATAAATGATTCTTTGTCAGACAGAATGCTATTAAACAAACAAAGCTTTCTTTAAACATCTTAAGGTTTGTTTCTTTATTTGGTGGTGGTAGGTACTATTAGGACAGTAGCACCTTCTTAACAGCCCGATATTACATTGTCTTGATGTAATTTCAGGAATGTGAAGATGTGACTCATGCTTCTTAGTTTAAGGCTGCTGTCTTTCCTAATATGGCTGCTACAGCTTAGCCAACGAAAACGAGGCCTCAGACCTTACAGAGAAAGTGAAGCACAGAGTTGTTAGCTGACATGCCCATGGCCACAGCATGGCAAGTTAATGGTAAAGTTGGGAGTTGGACCCAAGAGTCCTCTCTAGAGCTGTGAGAATCATTGTATGTTTTATTATAAATTCAAAGCTGAACCCAGGTAGTCCAAATATTTGCAAACCTGAGACAATTGAACGATTCACATAAACTCCATATGAGACTTGCAGTTTGACACAAAACTAGGGAAAATTCAGGTGAAAGGCTTAAACAGGGTTTTGTTTTGAAATGTTAGGTTAATTTGAATCCAAGACAAAGCCAGATACAAGGGATAGAAACATCACTGAAAATGGAGAATAGGTTTCTTCTTTCCTGGAAAACTATACATGCTTATTTTGTATGAGTCTAGTGAACCCTAACTCCACCACTGCACCAAGCTTTTCTCACTGTACAACTGTATAAAAATGAGAACAAAAAGAGGGGTTTAAAATAAGTTCTATCACTTTTCCATTTCTCTTCTAACCATTACTTATGCCCTCGAATGTAAAAAGCTATTCAAATTTGAATTTTCATAACACTCTTTTTTAAAAACAATCTCACACTCATTTCAAGTTATAAACCACATTTCAAGAAAAGACATATGGAGCTTTATACTGATACTAAAGCACTGAATGAAAATGATACATTTCTGGGAGTTAAGGATGGAAGAACAGGATGCAAAGGAAATGGAATGAAAGTGACAGGTAAGAAATTCTGGGAAGTCTTTCACATAAATAATATGGGGGACAGGAAGGTTGAAAAAGAATATAAGAAATGTGTACAACAGATTGAAACCTACTGGGCAACTTAATCTCTACTGTAAAGAAAAGGCTGCTGCTGATGTATTGCTTAGTTTAAGAATTAATCCCCATATCCCCATATTTGTTGGTTAGCCTTAGCTTGCTTGGCTGTATGAAGCAAACAATACATATATCAATGCCAGAAAGGCCCACTATGATCATCTCATCGATCCTCTTGCATAATACAGGTCATAGAACTTTCTCAAAGTAATTCTTAGAGCATATCTTTTAGAAAAACATCCAATCTTGATTTTAAAATCCCCAGTCATAGAGAATCCACTATGAGTCTTGGTAAATTGTTCTAACGGTTAATAGCCCTCACTGTTAAAAATGTACACCTTATTTCCAGTCTCAACTTGTCTGCCTTCAACTTCCAGCCATCATATTATGTTATGCCTTTCTCTACTAGGTTGAGGAGTCCATTATCACATAAGCAGCAAATCCCTGTACCAAAGAGATTATTCAATTTGCTTGTGCAAATGCCCATTTGTGTGTATACAAAACAGTTCTCCTTTGAAAATTTGGCCCATAAAGGCCTCCTTGTTGCCTCTTTGTGTGATGAAACAGTGTAGCACCAAAGGGCATAACAAATTTCTTATTCTTTCAGTTTATGCCTCACTGGGTACGTCTACACAGGGATACAAAACTCACGGCTACAGCCGCTCTGATATTTTGTAAAGCCTGCAGAATCTGTAGGAGAATGTCCAAGAAGAAAAGAATCCAGCTTGACTTTGAGATCCCAGGCTGCATTTTCAGTGTAGCCAGATAGAAAAAAATAAACAAACTTGTGAACTGAGGAAAACTGATATGGAAGTCAACAGACACAAACATTGCCAGTTCTGTGAATCAGTTTTTGGAGTAGGAGCCACTTGAATTCTCTGGAATATTTTGATTCCACAAATGATTTATGAAATTATCTAAATCACTTGAAAGTGCCATTTAGCATCGAAAGGTTTTTAACTCTGATTTTGTTGAAAATTAATGTACCATTCTGGATTATTAAAAAGCCAGTCCAGAGCTTTCTTTCAGCATGTCATGTCTTAATGCAGGTTCTGGCAGTGGTCATAATAGTCTTTGCCAATGAATATAAATGTCCAGAGGATGGCTTCAAAGATTTCTGTTGACAGCTAGAGAGCAACCACTTGGCCAGTTTGTATTATCTGCAGATATTTCCTCTCCCCAGCTCAGATAAGTGCCTTGAGATGTCATTCTTAACGCTGTACGCAGGGGTGTTGCAGCTGTGTTGGTCCCAGGATATTAGCAAAACAAGGTGAGTGAAGTATAAAAGTTATTACCTCACCATTCTTAACCCTGATCAGCTTCAGAGCTAAAGGGAAGTCAGTAGGGGAAACAGGAAAGGGAAGGATTTCATGTTTCCTGGAGGCAGGACTTTTGCCACAATTTTACCCTCTTTTTAGGAATACTGCTGCTCTTCTGGCCACTTGCTCTTCTGGCTCTTCTTGTTCTTCTGGCTACTTGCTACCTTACTCCAGGAACTAGCAAGCGACAGGCAGCCCTTATCGTGAGAGCAAACTGAAGGCAGAGAGTTTGTGGCATGGAGCCCAGAGTAGTGTGTGCTGAGACATGCTGATGACCAGAACTATGGCACCCAGCAGTGTGAAGTTCCGCACTCCACAATAGCTGCACCTCATCTTCTACTTATTCTTGGTGAGGAGTTCATGTCTCACTTTAAAGTGGGAGGTAATGGATGGGCCCAGGAATGGGGGTGGACAAGTGACACTGCAGGAGAGGGAAAGGAGTGGGGAACTCAGCTTCCAACCCTCCCAAGCCTCATCTAATCCATATAGATGATTATACTTGCCCGTGGAGTTCTAAGGGTTTAAGTGCTGCAGCCAGCAACACGCTGGAACCATTTTGCAGCTGTGCTGTTTTATATTCAGGTAAACCACTAATCTTAATAATAATTCATTGCTAGCAACTTAACAACTGCTTTTATTAGATACATAATTCAGATATACACAGAGAATCTTAACTCAAGTCAATCTATCGATCCAGTTTAAAACCAGCTGCCTCCTCCTACTGTGACCTCCTACACCCTGATGATGCTTTTCATGTTCTAAAAGCCACAGTAACTCCACATCTCTTTTCTTTTCTTTTCTGTTCTTTTCTGGCGCACATTTATCCATATATATATTTATAGCAGAATTATCTTAAGTTTTCAATAAGTCTTTTAACAACTCTCCTTTCATGCAACAACTGTATAACTTCTATATTTGCTGGATTATTGAAGCTGTTTTTACTACTTAAATTTTCATTTTCTTGTTTCCCTTGTTGCTGTACTGTGTCATTTCATCTTTCAGCTGAGTCTGGTCTTACAGATGATTGCAGATGTCTCCAATTTTGTCTATACGCTTGACCATTATTAATCATGACATCATAGGAAGATACTACCTCTTATGTTACAGTGGCTTGCCTTGCCCAATTTCTACCATTATAGATATGTACTCTATTATTCAATTTCATATCAGGTAGTTTATGTCATCCTCTATATTATAATAATTTTTTTAATACAAACTGGATTGATATTTATACTTATTCCATTCCATATATCCTTCTTAAAAAATATAGGTAATCTGTTTCTGAACTTTCTGTTAAATAACAACAGTTCAGGAGATAAAACTTGTTGTAATGGCAATCTTCAATAATTTAATAATGCCTAATATCACTCAGTATTTGTTTCTTCATCTTTTGTTAGTAATATTTTTACTATTTTAAAATATTTGCAACTAGCCCATTAGATTGTAGGTAACCTAGACTTTATGTGATATGTTCAAAATCATGCTATGGCAAAACTTTTAAACTTTTGTCTGTGAAACTGAGGTCCATTATTCATCATTACTGTATTGGGAATGTCATGCCTTGCAAAAGATGAGCTAATTTTATTAATGACTTGTTTGGTAGGTGTGTTTTCTGGTATAGATATTTCAGGAAAATGTGAATAATTATCAAGAACGTGGCCTTTACATTCAAATACATCTAAACCTACTTTAGACCAAGGTCTTCAGTTTTCTTGCATATATGTCACAGGCTGTTTATACTGAGCATTTCTGTATTTTTGACATATGTCACATTCTTTCATTGAATCCTTTATGTTTTTGTCCATTTATGGCCAATACAGAATTTCTCCTGCTGTACATTTACATTTTTCTATGTCTAAACGTCTTTCATATAGGCATTTCAACATTTCTGCTGTTAACCTAAAGGAATTGGCACTCCATTACCTTTAAACAGAATTCATTCAATTACTGTTGTCTTGAGTAAATTGATTATATGGCTTCAGTATCATTGTTTATTATATCTTTTTTCAATAACTCTTAGCTTTTTGTAAATTCTAATCCTATCCAGTTGCTTTTACAATTTCTTCACAAACTCTTTCTGATATAGGAAGCAATATGTTTAAGTTCATCTTCGTTCCACATCATCTTCAATTACATTGCTTACATTGTAGGCTCTAGAAAGAGCATTTGCAACAATTAATGATTTGCCTGGCTGATGTTCTAATCTTAAATCATATAAATAAAACTGAAAAAATAATCTTTGTAACCAAGGTGGCATGTTTGTCATGGTGAGAGAGACAAACCTTTGAGTTTATCCAATAAAAGATATTACTTCAGCCATTTTGTCTCTCCAATATCCTGGGACCAACACAGCTACAACACCACTCCATAAATATTTATTTTTGAAATATTAACTAATGGTTTATGATCTGTTTCTGCCACTATGGATCTACCATATGTAAATATATGCATTTTTTTGCATGCATAAGCAACTGATTTCCATAAATCACTATACTTTTGTAGTATAATTGCTCCTTGCCCTTGTGTGGAAGCATCTAAAGACAATTTTGTAAGTCTGTTCCTACTGAATACTTTTAATACTGGAGCTGCTTTTACTAGTTGCTTAATCTATTTAAATTCTTGTTGATGTTTGCAGTCCCTTTCCCATTGATTACTTTTACAAAGGAAAGTCCTTAATTTTTTTTTCTACTAGGGTAGGCATGTATTTTCTTACAAAATTAGCCATATCCAAAAATTTCTGTAATGACTCCTTATCTTTTTGGTAAGCAATATAAGCAATGGCTTACATTTGTTGTAGATCAATGTATAATCCCTGAATGGTCAGTTTTGATTTTAGAAATGTTAATTCTTGCATTCTGAATTTACATTTATTTTTGTTAAATTTCAATCCTACTTCTTTTCCACTAGATAATGTTTTAGTTAATCTTTTATCATAGTCTTCTAAACTTCTTCCCCACATTATTTTATCATTTGTGTACACTTGTGTGCAATCTATATTTTCAAAAATCTTTGTATTGTTCTGTGAAATACCTCTGGAGCAGAACATAATCCAAAAGGGAATCTTTTAAAACAGTAAAACATCCCAAAGGTGTTAAATGTACATAGCAATTGACTTTCTTGCTCCAATGATATTTGCCAAAATTCATTTGAAACATCTAAAGAAGAAAAGTATTTTGCTCCTGATTTTTGTCCAAATATTTCTTCCCTGGTAGCTATTTTTAAATGTTCCTTTTTGACATACTTATTCAAGTCTTTTGGACCTAAAAATAAACATACGGATCCATCTTTCTTTTCTATTGAATTCACCCAGGTAGTCGGGTCTTCCACTTTTAGTTATATCTAACTATTAACTAACATTTCCAATTCCTTTTATGCCCTATTTCTTAAAGTTAAGGGTATTTTTCTAGTTGCATGTAGAACTTATTTTATTTGTTTCATTTAACTATTTTATGCTCTGTATCCAATTTACCAATGCCAATGAATAACATTTGTAGATCAATGTTTTATTTCCAGTATTTCAAAATCCTGAATAGTCTGAATTCTACTAATAAGATTTAGTGACAAAGAAGTTTCTAAACCTAAAATAGAAATACCTGTCTGTTAACACTATAAATCTTATGTTTTCTAAGTTTTATTTAACTATGACCTCTAAGTCACAAATACCCAAAACAGAAATTTTTCACCACTATAAGTTTGAAAATTAATATGCATTTTTTCTCTTACTACAGGATTTACTTTTATACATTTTATATTTTTTACCAAAATTACATCAGCTTGTGCACATGTATCTATTTCATACAAAATAAATATACCATTAGTAGATGATGTAACTGTGTAGTCTTCCTTACATTTCACAGTGTCTCTGTTTCAATATACTCAAAAACAAATTTTCTTCATATGTAACATCAGCTCTGTATTCCTTATTTGATATCTTCTCTGAGACTTTTGAATTTTGAACTAAAATTTTTCCAGATGTCTCAGTTTACAAACTTTTGTGAAAAGATTCTGTTTCTTGAAGATATGACAGGTTTGATCACATGCTGGAATTGTCTACGTTGGAGCCTCCTTCCAAATCTAAAGCATTCTTTAATATGCTTATATGTTTTAATCTTAATACTTTCACTCTGTTTTCCTCTATAGACTTGTTTTTTACTTTTCCTTACTAAGTCTATATTCACATGTTTGCTTTCTTTCTAAAACTTGCAATCGTTGTTAAGTTCAGCAGTTTGGCAAATTCTCACTGTTTTTTCCAGATTTAGATCTGTCTCTTCTGACAGTGATTTTCTTACACTGGCATCTTTTATACCCATTAAAATTTGATCTCTTATCATTGACTCAGATACATTCTGGAAATTACATGTCTGGCTTCTTATCTTTAGATCTGTTAAAGGATTCAAAAGTCTTTTAGAATCATAGAAATATAGGAGTGAAAGGGTCCTCAATAGGTCATCCAGTCCAGTTCCCTGCGCTCCAGGCAGGACTAATAACTATACCATTCCTGACGGGTATTTGTCTAACCTCTTTGTAAAAAACTCTCATGATGGAGATTCCACAACCTCCCTAGGCAATTTGTTCAATGCTTAACTACCCTGACAGTTAGGAAGTTTTTCCTAATGTCTGCCCTAAACCTCCGTTGCTGCAATTTAAGCCCATTGCTTCTTGTTCTATCCTTAGAAATTAAGAAGAACAATTTTTCACCCTTCTCTTTGTAACATTCATTTAAGTATTTGAAAACTGTTATGTCCTCCCTCAGTCTTTTCTTCTCCACACTAAACAAACCTAATTTTTTAAATCTTTCCTCATAAGGCATGTTTTCTAGAACTTTATTCATTTTTGTTGCTCTCCAATTTGTCCCCATCTTTCCTGAAATACGGCACCCAGAACAGGATACAGTACTCTAGTTGGGGCCTTAGCGTAGAGTAGAGTGAAATAATTATTTCTCATGTCTTCCTTATAACACTCCTGTTTATACATCCCAGAATGATGTTCACTTTTTTTTTTGCAACAGTGTTACAATGTTGACTTTTGGGGAGAAGGGAGGAACAGTATTCCTCAAATGTTTTTAAAACAAACTCAGAATCAACTCATTCTCTAACATTAAGCTCAAATGAATTATATAATGACGTTGCTTCAATACCTGCAATATTGGAAAAGATGGTGATCTTTTGTTCATCTTCCATATAAGTAGATCCAGATGCCCTAAAAATAAATCTAATTTTTGTTTAAACCTTTCCCAATTTTCTGCAGCATTTCTTTACATTTTTAGAAATGTGGTAACTCTTAATTGATACTCCTTATTTCATTCAAATGTGTTTTTCACGTCACTTACCTCAGGGAATTTTTGTTTGTTTTTAACTTCTTCCAGTTCTTTTTATCTCTTCCTTCCCTCCTGGTTCCAT
The DNA here is from genome assembly GCA_007922155.1 of Mesoclemmys tuberculata. Classification (NCBI taxonomy): domain Eukaryota; kingdom Metazoa; phylum Chordata; order Testudines; family Chelidae; genus Mesoclemmys; species Mesoclemmys tuberculata. Next base: position 88,948,750 of record ML675601.1, read on the forward strand.
ATGTTGTTTCATATTCAAGTAATTCACTAGTCCTAATAATAATTCATTGCTAATAATTTAACAACAGACTTTATTAGACACATATTTAATATATATCCATAGCCTTATAACTCAGTTCAATCTATCAGGATAATCTAAAACCACCTGGTCCCCCCACTGTAAACTCCCACATCCTAAAGTGTCTATTCATTCCCTTAACACCACAGTCACATCACAGCAGTGAGGTTATATTTACAAGTTCCCTGGAAACTGGGAATCATTATAACCAGAATTTCACCTGGTAGCTGACAAACAGTTATGGACCTTCACTCTCACTGTAAATGTAATTTTACTTCATTCATTGCCACTATTGTATTTACAAAAAGACCATAAAGCAGACCAATACTGGACTGTCATTCCTAGCAATACTGTTTTCTTAGGTATTCTGGGTCTGATGAGAAAAATACTGCAATGTGCATTACCAGTGTCAACAGTTTGAGTAACAAAATATTATTCTCCCTCAGCAGGCCTCTGAACAGAGCTTCCATAGTCTTTTATATGGTTTCAGTTCACCACTAATATAAGTATTGCTAAACGACAGGTTTGAACTCTTAAGCACTGAGAGATCAAGACATTAGTAGAGAAACCTATATGTTCTCTGTGCCAAACCTCTTGCTAAGTGTAAAGGACAGCTCTTTGGATAGAAACCAAATTCTATCTAATTTACAAATCTTGCCTTTCATGAAACAGTAGATTTTCTTATCTACAAATGACTATTATGTAGTATTATTTCCATTCCCATTAAAAAAAAACAGGAGGCAGCAATGAGGGGAGAAAATACTGCCCACAGCTTTTTTCAGCAATATTTTCACGTTGCATATTTAAACAGTTGTTAGTGAAACATAATGTGTCTTGTGCTCTTGATAAGTTTTGGAATACAGAGCCTCCCATTCTGATGATAGCAAACTGCAGTTTCTCATGCCAATTAATTTTTTTTAAAAAAATTGCTGGAAATGATTAACTTTGTTATTTCTATTTTAAATGGATTTTCTAACATTGGTTAATTTGAAATTTTATGGTGTTTTTACACTGCTCTGCCCACAGCAAATATTAAGTAACAGTTTTCCATCTGGATAGGGTGACATGTCATCCAGATGGTGCTGGTATTTACTCCACGGCTATCTTTAAACATCTGTCAGGATGAGAAATTAAAAAACAGTCTTTCTATTCTGATCAGAAACTACTTTCTGATTTTTTGTACCATAAAATCATTACATTCAGATTAATGATAGGAAATCTATCTATTATTCTGTTAGGAGAGGTTGTGACATGGATCAGAGGAGTTGGGGGGAGGGGAGAATACTTAATTGAAAGGATAAAAAGCTTAAAATCTTTGCTTTATAAACAGACACACACAACAGAATCATCTTTCAGATAATATGTTTGCTTCTGTCCTTCATATTAACCCTTAGACAACTAGCTAATTGTCAGGTAGATGCTAGCTGGGAACTTGTGTTTTATTTCCTGTGTACTGGGAGTCAAGTTAAATGGTAGAGATGAATCAGCACAGAGTCCAAACGGAGCAGGCTTTCAAAAGCAAATGTACAGAGAGCACAGAGCTCTTAGCTCAGCATAGTGAAAAGGGGATAGATGACGGTTTGTCCTAGAGAAGGCAGGTGATATTTTGTTTTATTCAGGACTGGGAGAGGCAAGGAACAGGAAGAGATCTTGGTCCACAGCTGGTGGGAGAGAAATAGTGTTGCTATTGAAAACCTACTGCATGGAAGATATGAGACTAATAGTCAGATCCTTCTGCACTGAAAAAACAGAGGATCATCATAGTTTGAGTTAATATTCCTCAGTGGTGCTCCCCTCCAGTGGAGCTGATTGTTGTGGATAGTGGACATTGTCCCCATCCCCTTAGAGTGGCTAGTGAAAGCAGCACTGATGGATGCTCCTTCGTGGTCCCCTGCACTTGAATTTCCTCAGGAGGGACTCTTTGAACACTTGCAAATTGGCAGGCTACAGTCCACTCCCTAATTAGAGCAAGGTTCTGAAATAGTGCAGTTACCATATTCAGCATATAAACTCGAAAGAAGTGGAAGGCATAACAGAAGTTAGCAATGGATGATGTAAAATAATCTGTGTAAGAATTCTGTTCCTAGCTTTGCCACTGACCTACTGCCTGACCTTAGGCAAGTTGTTTCCCCTCTGATCTATTCAGAATGCAAGCTGTTATCGTATTGCCTCTTACTACGTGTTGGTACAGTGTTAACAAAATAGGGGCCTAATCTCAGTTTGGACCTCTAGACACAACTGTAGCATAAATAATAATACATCTAATCCATCTCTCTGCCACTACACAATTGTTTTCCAAGATACATTTTCTAGTGTTATTACCATTCCTTAGTCATCATTTGGACAAGATACGCATACTTAATTCTTTTGTTCTTACCAAAACAATCCTTCCAGCCCCTTAATCATTTCTGTTGCTTTTCTTTGAAGGAGGGAAGTAAGGAGACACTGAAAGAATAGTAGCCATACATTTTTCATGATTCTTATCATCCATGAAAACAAAAGAGTTTTCTGTTATCCTTAAGCAGTGTGGTGTATATATATATAGTAACAGAGTGGGGGGGGGAACAGATGTACTCCGCCCTCGTGGGTCTTGCGCTCTTCCGGCCCGGCCGGTGGGGCAGCTGGGGGAAGGTTTAGGGAGGGGATGGGGCCCGCTCTGCCCCTGAGTACTGCTACCTTCCCTTGGGGTAGTCTGTGAACCACTTCCTGCTACCCCAGCTGGTGGCCTGCCTCCAGTGCTGTGGCAGGAACTGTGGCAGCTCCCAAGCTTCTGCAGGCTGCCAGGCTGCAGTCTCCTAGCTCCAGGCTGCCAGCACCAAGCTGCAGGCTTTTAAACTGCAGACTCCAAACTCTCAACTCCAAAACTGTAACCTGTAAACTCTCAACTCCACACCACCTCGCTCCAAAATCCACAACTGCCTGCCTGAACTGAAGGCTTTTAAGTGTTTGGGGCGGGGCTCCTTGATTGGCCCCAGGTGGCCTAATTAGCTAAGCAGCTCCAGGTGGCCTAATTAGCTTAAAGCAGCCCCAGCTGGATCACCCAGGGAATAAGGCTTTGCTAAACCTGTGGCTAATATACATGCCTTCTAGCACCCTTGCATAGCCATCTGGCCTGGCCCTGTCACAATATATATATAAATTTAAAAAGGTATATTGATCACAAAAATGTTTGCCTTATTATTGTACCACAAACTTCAGTGCTTCCTACAGTTCAGGTTTCAAATTAGTTTCTAGTATAACTTTCTCTTTCTTTTCTGTCAAAGCTATCCAGAGCACGGTCTCCACCCCTACAGCCTAATTTTCAATGGAGTCTCAACCCAACATCCACTAGTGTGCCTACAAATTTGCAGCCACCCAGCCATGCTCTTTGGTTTACTAACACTGGAGTGCACTGCTGACACCTTCTAAGTCTTAAATGTGCAGATGCATTTGGAGAAATGGACTTTAGGTGTGCAAATACATCACCTGCTTAGACAGGTGATAGAATACAAAAAGGAGCAGATACATATGCCATGCAAAAGTGATGAGCACAAGTGGAGACCACCTGTTGAAAGTTAGCTTCATATGCTACCAAGTTTTGGAGAAGTTTGAGGCGAGTCTCTCCAATAGGTTTTGAGTTCTGTAAGTGAGGGAGAGGGAATACACTTTCCCCATCTAAAAAAATCTAACCACACATTAAAACAGTATTATAGAAAACATGGGTGAAGATGGGATCTTGAAATGTGCTGTGGGCATAATCTGCACTGCAAACTAGTGCCTCATCTTATATTGGAAAAAAGTGTGTGTGGTTTTTTTTATTTAATAAAGATCTATGCATTTGAAAATAGTCCTGTTAAACACAGAGGCACTGCAAATGCATGCAGAGCTACTGTAGTACCTTCTAGTTATGTGCACACCTACTGGCATATGGATCCCACAGCATTATCTAGCTTCTCAGGAGCCATAGCCCAGCTAATATTGTGATCAAAGATGGGAAATGTTCATTTTTCACGTGTTAAATTTAAGTGAAATATGTAACTAACTGCTTTAAAAAATGGCAACAGCTACATATACCTATGCACAGGCAAATACTGATGAAGTGGTTTAAGGACCAGACTATGAACAACTTGCTCACATGAGTGGTCAGTTATTCACACAAGTAACTCCAAAGGAGTCATTGGAACTATTTATGTGAGTTCTTGCTCACCTGAGGTGATCATAGTCTATCCTCTAATTAAAAAAGAGAGCTAAATATTTCCAAGTTTGTTATAGGAAAGAGGAAAAGACACGATTTTGCTGTGAAAAGATCTGTCAAGGGAATGGACAGAGCACTAAATATAGCACAATATATAACAAGAATAGGCACAGCAATCTAGATCACTGAACAGCACAGTGCAGTCAAAATTAATCCAGTTTGTATAAAACATTATTTGCCTAAACCTCTCAGAGGCTACAGGAATACTCACTATGTTGTATGACCAAGTTCATGTTCATATTAATTAAAGATGTGCTGTCAAGGAGTTGGCTGTGTGCTCTAGGCCAGCTGTATAGCCTAATGGCAGTACTCAAGGGCATAATGCCTAATGATCAGAGTCCAAGGGTTGGTTTCCCTGGCAGTCAACAGCTCAGGGTAATCACCCACTAGCCCAAGAGGCAATAGCTCAGGGTAATGTCATCCACTGGCAAGAGTGAAGGGTACAGGGAAACCCAGGTCCATCCTACTCCACTGGGTTCCGACCCAGGGCCATAAATGCACTCCCTGGGTCACTTCCTACCCTTTGTCCAGTCCCTCTGATGTAATCTTGGGCTGGACTTGGGGTCCATCCTGTGTTCCTCACAGAGCTGTCTCCTGAGTTTCCTCTGCTGGCAATAGTAAGTCAACACCTTCAACTCCTGTGGGAAACGTTCTTCCAGAGGCTTGGCTATGAGACTCAATCCTGGCAGCTTGGAGTCCTGGTGGCTTCCCTGTGGGAGGGTGCTCCACCCAACTAGGTTCTTCCACGGTCAGCCCAGACTGAGCTGAGTCACTCCCTTTGAAATGATCCCTCCATTGGGTGCATGCCCAGCAGAGGCAAGAGGGCATGGCCTCTTGGGCCCAGAGCAACTCTTTAACCCTTGCCTCACCACGGAATTGGTACACTCCATCACATGCTTCCAAACCAAACTCTTGGATATTACAACCAACAGACTTTCAAGAAGTTTAAGTAAGGATCTGAGTTTTGTAACTAGTTCTTATTCCTATAACAGATCAAGCCAAAGCTCTGGATCCTGCCTTGCAGGCATTCAGTTTTAGGGATATTTCAGTCTGGATCTGGTCTTTGTGGCTTAGGTCAATCTCTAATATTAATAATGTTCACACAGGGCTTGATGCCCCAAGAACCTTAACATTCTAGCTCAGAACTAGAACGCACATAAATATGTGCTTAACTTTATGCATTTAAGTAGTTTAATTGATTTAAATGAGCATGCTCATTGTGCTTAAATGTTCTGCAGAAGTAGGGCCACAACACCTAGAAAGATCAAGGCCATATAAACTGGACATGTCATTTTTTTAGACAAAAGGTCACTGGATCTAGGTTTCCAAAAAGGCACACATACCAACTCCTTACTTGCAAAATCCGATAGATTTAACTGAGAATGATGATTCTATATCAACCAGTTTGAGCAAAAAAAATAATCCTTTTTCTTTGTTTGCCAGAATTCAGAAACAATAGCTACAGCATTGCCTGAATACTGAGCTGGTTTTCAAAATTATTATAAAGGAATCTGAGAGAAGAAATGATAAATGAACTCTTCTAGGGCATGACAAATTTGCATAAATACAGTCTTTCAAATAGGCTTCAGAAATTTAGTGTCAGGTCTAATCTCTCTTATACAACCATTATGTAAGATCATGAAATATTAACATATTAGTCAATAGTATAAGGATAGATAAGGTCATACACCTGAGGTGTTATCTCCAGGGCTATAATTGCTGTTATGACATGAGTTCATAAGCTGTGTGTAACATTTTGCATTTTAACAGGGAAAAGACGAGTTGGAAGTAACAGGCTGTTTGTGAATAAACCTAAAATATGCAGCAAAATTTTACCAATAACTACGCTATGATGTACATATGGTGTGCTGCTTCTGTAATTATAGCATGGGTTACCTGCTCTGCTTGCTTGTTTGCTTGCTTGCCTGCTTGCTTGCCTGCTCTCTTTCTTTCTTTCTTTCTTTCTTTCTTTCTTTCTTTCAGTTAGGCAGTGCCAAGGGAGTGGAAAGTACCCACTTCTCCATGACTTGGGATCCCCTAGCCACAGAAGACTCTTCAGCATATTTAGAACTGACGCAGATGGCTCCTACTCCACCCCCATCTCTTTCAAGGGATGCATCAGGGGCAGGAGAAGGCACAGCCAAGGCATATCATGCTTCAGCTATCCCAAACTGACAAATGATCCTTTGAAGAACCATTGATAGCTGGTATAGATTAGAGCAACCCATAGGCTGCTCTAAACTACAGTGAGGTCAGAGAAGAAAATCACAAAGCCATAATTGACAGTACGCCTCTCTGTTTTGCTAAGCAGATCTTGGCGGCAGTAACAAATCTCCCGCATGGTTTATGTCAGTGCTTCAAGGGGTAAAAATGATTAGCAGTGTGTTGAAGAGGGTAAATAGGAAGAAACCCCAAATAATGAAGTTCTCCAGTTATGGAGCTAATGTTCTTGAGCATACTATGAGTGAAAATGAGAGCTGTACAATATTCATAATTCTCATAGTAAGCATGAAGATTCAAGCCACAATAAGTTACTAAAGGCATAATATGGTCAGAATTTTTCATTTCAAGCAGAAACTAAACAATTGTTATATTCAAATGTATGACATTGATTAGGCTGCCTGCAAACTCTAACAGATAAGAGAACTCAAAAATAGATTAGATAAACTTTAGATCAGGAATATATTTTCCTTAATATTGAAGGGCTTTAGACCTCAGAAACACAGCAACGTGGACTAAGGTATTTGTAAGGACAAAAAAAACCTTGGAAGTGAATGTTAACTACAAAAATATGCAACAAGTAACTGCAATTACCACAGCACAGTAAAAAAAAAAAGATTTCTTGACCTGTCGATAACACCTTAGCAGGACTAGAATATGTCAGAAGATTTCCATACAGATTTGTCTTCTCTTTCACATACTGTTGCACAGCACTAGCATTTTGATGGAGGTTTGATGGAGAGAATGCAAGCCTCAGAAAATATATTTTCATTGAAAGGAAACAGCTGTATATAGTTTATATGCTGCTGCGTTACATACAATATTAGGTCCCAATCCTGTCACTGGATCTGCTCAGGAAAACACTTGTGTCCAGGTAAAGACTCATGGACTTCCAGAGCAGGGCCACTAGAAGACCCTGATTCAGCAGTGAGCTGCACTGGGACTCCACACAGCACAGGTGTCTGTCTGCACAGAGCTCACTGAAGGATAGTGGCCTTTGAACTGCAAGTTCTTCGAGGCAAGAACTGTCTTTCATTAAGTTTCTATAGCACCTGGCACAAACCTGAGGCGTGCCTTAGGCACAAATATTTAATAAATAATAAAATCACTTTATAACTAAGGCAGCAGATAACATTATCTTCAAATACACACTCCAACCTACCGCACTTTTTGAACATCCATTTTGTACAATGGAAAATTTGCCAAAGTAAATTCATGACTTTTTGTTTCCTTTCCAAAAAAATGTGTTATGTAAAAAGCAGTGCATTCTAAAGAATCAATGTTCAATTTTTATTCTATCCATGCTATTGATCTAGGAGCATGCACTGTATTCATCCCTGGGCAAGTCTCATCCCCCCTTTCAGAGCGATGAATGAGTCTTGAATTCACAGACTGAAGCTGGTTTCTCAAACATTTCGTTAATGGCAACATAGAAAACTTTCAAGCTCAATTGAAATTGAGGCTTGGATTCTCTCTTTTGCACAAGAAAAGCAGGGGGAGGAGAAAAGCTACTCTAAATGGTCATGCTAGTTCTATTAAGCAATGATCTCCTTTACACAATGGATAAAGATCTGTCTATCTCATTCTATTACATGGATGACTCAACTGCCTTCAGCACTATTGACCACATGATGCTGGTGACACTTCTGCAGATCCTGAAAAGAATAGATAAAATTGTGTTTAAGCAGCTGGATTATTTTCTCTGAATGACCCTGAGGATCATTCAGGGTGATTGTTCATTGTCCTCTAAGGTTCATTTGTGAGGGATATGGCATGGGTTTATTCTGTCACCTCTCTTGTTCAGCCAGGATGGGAGTCTGCTAATGGAGATTTCAAAGCTTTTCCTAAGGGGATAATTTGAGGTAGGTTTTTTGGTAAGTTTGGAGAATTTTCACTGACAACTGCTCAAATGATCATTAAATAGCAGACTCCTAGGAAACTTTAAAGTCCTGGCAGACACTTAAAGCCTTCCAGCACCACATCACTCCTCCCTTCTCCTGTGACCCCTTCTCCAAACACTCCCAGAGGAATTTATTGCTAGTCAATCAAACTCATCATGGAAAAGAAGTTTGGTGCTGGTAGGAGTACAGAGTGCATCAGTAAGGATCATGAGGAGCTCAGTGGACACCTCATTAGAACAAGATCAGACAGAAACAGAGAATCAGTGGGAGAGGCATTGTTCTGCGCTTTCATAGTGTAGAAGTTTACTTTGTATGTCATGCATTTCTAATGGGAGGAACAGGAAAGGACATGCAGCCCAAAGTATGGGAGTCGGTCTCATTGGGCAGCACCACATCTGTTGCAGCGCAGTGGTAAGAAGTCATTAACGAGGCAAAAAGGAAGGAGATGCCAAATCTTCCTCCAGAACACAAAAAACAACAAAGGTGATGAGACACTTCTCTAAGCTACAGTGATAAAAAAGAAGCACATCCCCAGCTCTGACATCCAGCTTTAAAACAAGATTAAATGTGGACCCCTAAAACCTTCTTTGCCCTTTCAACAACAATTTCTGTGCCAATACTTTACATCAGTGGTTCTCAACCCATGGGTTGCTAGTGGCTCAAACAGCACACAGCTGTGGCCCATGTGACATCCTCAGGCAGGGCCCCCACATGGAGGGGGAAAAGGGTACACTTTACCAGAGCCTGGAGGCCCTGGGGGGCCCAGCTGAGGCTGCAACCCCATTACCATGAGGAAAAAAAATGTCATGGCTCATGAGATTGTATGTATGGGATGAGGGATTGTGGTATGTGTGTGGGATGGGGCCCATGTTATAAGTTTGTACTGGGCTCGAAAAAATTATTCTTGGCCCTGTCCTCAGGTAGTATATACACTATGTGGATGTGGCCCACATAATACATAGAGAGCTCCATATATGGCCCACAATGGTAAATAGGTTGAGAACCACTGCTTTATATGTATATATGTAAATTATATATATAATATAATAATAATATATATATATAAATATATAAATGCTAAGAAATTGTAACTGATTATATTTTCTCATTGGTTTATCTATTGTAGAAGGTGAATTAGCAAAACACCTCTATTTAATATGCTTGTATGAAATCATGTGTGGGTACATAACAGCACATATAAAATGCATTGGGAAAAGAACATAGGGTCTGATCTCGCTCACACTGACATTATTGGGAGTTTTGTCACAGACTTCACTGGGAGCAGGATTAAGCCCATATAGCCTAATTTAGAAAATATCTTCTTTGTCATTCATAACGCATCAGTGATTAAATTCTGGACAGTGGTCTTTGGCCCATCAATCAAGTTGGAAAGATATATTTTAGGATTCTGGATTAAATTGTTCATTATGTTTAGTTTTCAATTAAAACTATTTTAGGTGACCTCATTGCTACCTCTATGGTGATATTAATTTTTAAATAGTAACTGAATTAGTTCAGGCTTTTCAAAATTATTTGAATATTCTTTTAATTTTATTTCCAAGTTACTCTAAATTACATTCTAATTGAACTGTACACATAATATGAGCAAAAATAAGTATTTCTTCACACAGTGCACAGTCAATCTCTGGAAATCCTTGCCAGAGGATGTAGTGAAGGCCAAGACTTTAATGAGGTTCAGAAAAGAACAAGATGAGTTCATGGAGGATAGGTCCATCAGAGGCTATTAGCCAGGATAGGCAGGGATTGCTGTTTGCCAGAGACTGGGAATGGCCAAAGGCATGGATCACTTGATGATTATCTGTTCTGTTCATTCCCTGTGAAGTACCTGGCATTGGCCACTCTTAGAAGACAAGATAATGGGCTAGATGGACCATTGATCTGACCCGGTATGGCTAGTCTTATATTCTTGCGTGCACGGAATGCATTTTTTTTCTTTTTACAGGCACTCTTTGTTATTCAGTGAAATTCACCCTACAAGCAGGAAATCCCCTGCAGAACACTAGAAATGTTCAGGTTGTACATAGATTGTTGTACCAGCTCATTTATGTGTGTTCTGATCTTTGATGTCATTCTGTAAAACACAGAAAAATATTTCTTGCAATATGCAGAGCTTCAGATGCATTTCATAATTAATTTTGATTAAAAAAACCAATCTCTAATGTACTTTGTAAACCAAACAAAGTGAGTTGCATAAGATAAATTTAATCTTTTATATGTCACTAAGTTTTTTGTACATTAATTGTAACTTTGGTACTATCTACAGAAGCAAAATGTATCTGATTCCATTTGGCAGATATTTTATATAATGAGACCTGTTAATATAATGCTCATTATTGTTTTTTTCAAATTCTTGCTAGGTTGGCTTAAAAGAAACACTTTCAGAGCATGATGAGAATACACAAATGTTTATACTAACAAGATTACCTATCATCCTAGATCAATAATGTATATTTTTCAAATGCTTACAAATATCAGAGCAAACTTATGTTCGCTGCATTTTTCTTAGTTGTACTTGCAGGACAAAGTGTATCTTATTCCTTTTCACATCAAGACCCTTTTGTTCTGGCCCAATATGTCACAGAAGAGGTTAGCAAAGATTACAGTGACTAATTACTACTAACAAAGGACAGTTAATGTACAAAATCCAGCACATATGTGGACTGTTCCATAAAGTCTGTAACGCTAAACAAGACTTAGCCGAAAGCTTCCCCCATTTTGCTCAGTAGATTTTTTAATGTTTTCTATCGTGGATTTCTGGATACTCACCTGGACAGAAATCCTATACCACTATATTCACAAGGAAGATGTTCCTGGGTACGAAGCCCACTGGACTAGCCTGTCCAATCACACAGCCCAACACCCCATCTCCAACAGCATGAGCTAAGAAGGAACAGAAAAAGTGTATCAGCTGAGAGCTACAGCATGATCTCCTACCCAAAGGTACCTCACTTTTTTAAACATGTCTGGATCCTCTCTAGGAACTAAAGCACTAAAAATGTTATAGTGATAGAATTCCACAGTCCACATGGGAGGCATATAAAATCCCTCAGAAACCATTGTCCTCCAACAGCAGCAGCAGCGTGGACAGGATGGAGAGCAGGGTCTTCCAATATTGCTCCACTGCTTATACCACCTGACACTCTAGGGCACTGACTTCAGTTACCTGCAGCAAGCTCCAGGGGTGCCCTGTAAAGACCCAGTTCCCAGAAGTCATTGCACTTCAGCAACTGTAGCTTGAAGGAAAGCGTTTTCAAAGACTCAACCACCTCCTAATTACAAGTTGGGTGAAATTTTTCAGCCAAAAGATTTTTTTTTTTTTGGCAAATTGATGTCAGTTTCGCGAAATTGTTCATGTAGGGAAAAAATTGCAAAAAAAAGGTTAAATGCTTCATTTTGACATTTTCAAAAAGGAAACGTTTCCATTTTCATTTAGATATGCCTTTTTGCGTCAACGTTTTCCTCAGTTTTATTGAAAGAGTAAAATTGTTAAATACTCAATATATAAATGAAACTCTTTATTTCAGGTTGAACAAATCATTTTGTTTGACCCAAAGCTATTTATTTAACTTTTTGGTTTGCTGAAAGTTTAGGAAAAAATCATTTTTGGATCAACTTGAAATGATCATTTTTTTAAAGGAATTGACTGTTGTCAGACTGTTTGGAGTGACTCACGCATGTGAATATCAACCTCAGGAGAGACTGTTAAAATCAGGGCACAAACCCCTAACTAGTTGTGAGTTTTATACTTAGATTTCACCAACCAAGCATCAGGTGCGAACTTCTCTGGCACTACAACAGCCTTAACATAGAGTTACAGACAGTCCCCTTGGATAATCAGAGCTATCTTGCCGCATAAGCAGGCTTGACTTTGTGATAGATGGTCCTTTACACCAAAAATCACAATAATATTCAGGTTACTCCCAGTACCAAAGGACCAATCACCTACCCCAAGTGAATTGCACCTCAGATCTCACACCAAAGACAGCGCTTGTCACCAAGCCTATAATAAATTAACTAAAGATTTATTAACTAAGAAAAAGGAAACAGAGAGTTAATTACAAGATTAACGCTGGCAAACATATACACACAAATGAGTTACACTTTTACGGTTCATAAGGTGGTAGAAGCTTCTATGATAAACAAGTTCTATATGTCCGTTAGGGCTAATCCAGGCCATGCACTGGGGATCTTTTGCTTATGCTTCTGCTCCTCAGAGTCCAAGCAGCATGAAGATACAGTTCCTTCTTGTCAGGGATTTTTACTTCCTTCCCCCAAAGTTCAGGCTGATGGGATGAGTCCACCTATATGTCTCCTCTTTATGGGTTCTTTGATGTTTCACAATGGCTCATTTGTTTTCAATGGGACTTCTTGGTGGGCAGGACCCCTTTTGTAGGAAGCCATCATTTTACATTAATGCATGCTTCTTTCCTGTTTGGTGACTTACACAATTAAAGAGGTTACAATGCAAACACATAAAATCACTTTATAACTTGGGGTACAGATGTTATAAGTGAGATTACTACGTGCAGCATCCTACAAGCATTTCATAAAGTCTAAACATTAAACACATACTTTGGAACTTAAGATCCTTTTCAACAGTACTAACGCACAGGTGATCCAGATTGGTTCCCAACTATGCATTTGTCAGTGTTCAGCTGAGGCCTAGGAGCCTTTGCATGAGCTGGCATCTGGTTTGCCAATGGCACACCAGGAAACACCAGATGTCAGTTATTAGCTCTATTCCTTACGTTTTACACAATATTGAACTTTTCAACATCTTAGCTTTGGTAATGTAGTTGACTCTATTGCTATTAGTTCCTGCGGTATTTCTTCATCTCATCCGAGTGCCCCTCTATGACAGATCCTCCATTGTGCTGCCTCACCCTTTTCTCCTCACAGCCTCTTCTCTTTATTGCTGCCTCCATTCTCATCTCTCCATTAAAACTTCTATTCCTTGCTACTTTCTTTCCTCTTCTCACCTCCATCTCCCCTTTCCCTCTCCTTTTGTTTCCACAAACTCAGCCTCAGCCTCTTCTGTTCCCTGTCTCGATTGACACACAGATCCCCAAAAGCTTAAATAGTCAGAAACTATTTCAGTCACAGCAAGAAGAGTAAACAAACAAAAAAGGAAACCAAGGCAAACATTCTCACTGTTGTAACCCTCATCTCTCTTGCCCTTGCTTCATTGTCTGTAAGCATTCACCAAACTATGCATAAGTCTAGACTGTAAACTCATCAAGCGAGAGGCTATTTTTCATTTTGTTACATCAGCCTATTGCATTAGATGAAGATTAGCATACATTTTCAAAAGTGACTGGTCATATTCTGTGCCTCAGTTTTCAGGTGCCCAACTCAGGACAGTTTAAATGGGCCTGATTTTCAGATGGCAGGTGCTTTGCATGTTCTGAAAATTGGGTCTCTTTATGGTATCTGAAGTTAGGTATCCAAAATCACTTGTCACTTTTGAAACTTTGGGCCAATAATAACAATAATCCCATGGCTTTAGCATATGCAAATCCCACTGGAATAAATAGAAGTTTTGTGTGAGGAAGAGGTGGTGGGAAAGAGGAAGGACAGCCTAGAACCAGTCTACAATTCACACTCAAACAGTAACTACATTAAAAAAAAATCAAATTTGAATTATTGAGCCTCCAGCGGGTAGTAAATGTCTTGCGATAAAGGGGCATCATTTCTATTCTTAGCAAACACTGGAGCCCATTGGCAGAGACTATAAAACAGCTCCAATAATGTGTTACCACTTTAAGGAAATGTTTAATTTTAAAACATTAGATGCACTGATTGTTAAATCAGAATTGAAACTATAGTAAAATATACTCTGTGACACTGAGGCCCCTATTAAGCAGATGTTGGAGATAGATATGATGGCACTTCATAGAAAGAGAACTCTTATCACTGCATATAGAATATTCAGAAATGGTGCTGCCACAATGGAAAGTTTTAAAAAAATCAGATACAATCAGAATATAATATTCAAGATGGGAAGTGAGTCTCCATGAGAATTTTCAGAAAGCTGCATAGAGCCAGATGGGTAATGCTTTCTTTTGAACGGATCCAAAATAAATATTTTACCCAGAGACAAGCAGAAATATACATATACTTAAAGAAATGCAATTCTCAGCAAGTTCAGCAAATGCTATAATTATGTCTGTATCCAGTAAATACACTAAGCATAAGCTCTTGAAATCAAGCAGGAATGCACAGCAAACTGCAAACTCTAGGAGAAAATGCCTCTGCAGAATATGCAAACTTATCTAAAATGATACAGTAGGATTACTCCACAGACTTTATTCCTGAAACTTTATCATTTTAGGGACAAGTCATTCAAATAGTTTCACAGTGCCATTTCATTAATCTGATTACTCATAGTTTTCTTTAAAACTGGACAAAAGATTTACTTTTTCATCTATTTGAGACCCATCCTGATTCTTTATAGGGTTTGGGCTTTTTATAGTTTAATTATAATAATGAAGTAAAGAACAACCATATAGTTTAGAGTTAGATGATGCTTACTAGGCACAGGGACCCTTTGGGGGTGGCGCAGAGATTCACTATCTCAGGAAGGGTTTGGGGAGTGTCTGCCCCTCTCCATGGCTGGCCAACTCCCTGGCATCCCTGATTCCCTCCTTTGGGAGGGCTGTCACTTCAGGGTTGCTGAAGGAGAAGTTCTTATACCCAGGGAACAGCAAGGACTGCAATTGTGACTGGCCTCTGTGTAGGCCAAGCGTGACCATTCCTCCCACGCCAACCTGCAAGTGTAAGACAATCTGTCTCTTTTTGCTTTACAATTAATAAGATTTGTCCTATATGAGAAACTGTGTGTGAGAACAGGCTGGAGAGCTAGGCTGCTCCTTGGTGGCACATACTAGATAAATGTATGTTAAAAGTATTCATACTCTTCAGTGGTGGGTGCTTCAGAAATGCATGTGAAAAATGGTACACAAACAGAAAAGAAAGCAAATTCTAACATAAAACAAGCCTCAATTAAGTATTAGAATTGTACAGCACTCATTGTGTATGTATCATTTATTTTCAGCAGTTCATATTTCAAATAGTAGTATTTGCCTACGTTCTTGTCACTGGACTGACTCAAAAGCTGAACCATTTTGAGTTCATTTCATTTGTTTTTTCTGATACCAAAATTGATATTTCACTTTCTTAATATCAGATGATTTTATTTATTTTTGAGTTATTTTTTTGTTTGTTTATGTAATGGCATGTGCCCAAAATGTGTGTCTAAGGCTCAGGTTAAATGCATAGGCAATGGTTTGCTTAATTTGTGTGTACAGTTGTTATAACAGCAAACACAAAATGTGTCTTTATACATGCAAATGGCACATTAGAGGACTAGCTGGCTATGGTCACATGGAACTGAGTTTTCCAGTTAGATCCACAATTACAAACATATTTTTGCTCTAGGCCTCTGACTTACTTTGCTTTAAATATAATGCTAGGTATATTTCCCATAGACCTTGAAGTTTTTCTAATTCACTTCCTTTCTCTTGTACTCATACACTTTGGACTCTAATGTAACATTTGAAAGAAACCTGTGTCCTTCGTATAGAAGTATACTTCATATTCCTGGCACTTTGGAAGAAACATTTTTTTCCCCACCTCTATCACTGTTAAAGTTTTCTCTTGGTCCTTTGGCATCACCTGTCTTCTCTTTTGTTTTGACACAAAATTATTTGTGTTTAAAAATAAGATCAAGAGGGAGGACACCTGACTTGCTTCACTGTTTATGATTATGAAAACAGCTGTTGCTTTGGCTGAAAAGTTATGAGTTGCCTTTCACTGCATCTTTATTTCTCCTTCCTTTCCATACAATGGCACAGAGTAGTTAGCCATCAGTATTGCTTAGTTGGTTGAACATGCCCAATTTTCTCATCTTGAAGAATAGGAGCCTCACATCAATGGGATGGATTGCTCATTAACAAGCCATGCCATCTGATTGAATAAACCTGGGCAGGCTGTGCAATTTAAAAAAAAAGATTGTTCTGAATAGATCAATTAGGTGATTTTATATCTTGCTCTGAAGCTCATCTCTGTCCATAAGAGGGTGATTCAATCACAATTCATCCATCAGCTTAGATCTGTACAGTGGAGCTAATTACTCTACGCATTTATTGGGTAGCCGTCACCATAATATCTGGGCACAAAAATGCTCACACAAACCTCTGAGGTAACCTCATAGCAAATTGTAAGCTTACACAATAATGCATGCTCTCTGAGCTCTGAAATTTCTCTTTCCAGACATCTGCTCTCCTTATCTGTATTCATAGAAGTGGTGTTATTCCAGTTATTCTGTTATGTGCTGAATGTACTGAACCAAATCCCGACATTCTCCAAATGCCCATTGATGTTAATGGGAGTTTGGACTCAGTTAAAATATCAGGATTTAGCTCAGTCTTTGGCACTTAATTAAGTGAAATATAATTGCTTACTGAGTGGCCCCTAAGCATGCATATGTGCGTGCGTGCGGGTATGCATGTGTGTTTTCTTAAATAACCTCTGTCACACTGTGTAGTGCATTCTTTTTCTCTTAGACAGAACATCTCTCCTCTACAAAAAGAGTGAGAATAATTCTCCTTCAATCTTTTACCACTTCGATGATTAGATATTGCAACATGACTGCACATTTCACAAAATGCCCCTGACTCCGTGAAACGTGAAGATATTTTAACTTTCACAGAAGTTGTACATAAGACTTTTTCTAACTGCAAACATCAACATTTTCACATCACTTCTTGAAAGATAGGTGTATGGGGCCAGAGTGATTGGTGACTCAATGGTGATGTCACAAAATAGGTGTGAGTGAAAAAATAGTTTAACTTGCACCAATGGAGCATCCAATGAATGTGCAGAACTGGTGTAACACACACTAAGAAGGTGGAAAAAGCATATAGAAGGATGGGCAACTAACATGAAGGTGAATGTTAAATTTGTGGGCATAGAGGTCCGCTGTTAGTTGTTTATTACTTGTAGTATAGCAGTGCTCAAAGGCTTCTACCCAGTCAGGAAACATACCATTGTAGTAGGGGCTGCAGAACACAGAGGAAGACAAGATCCCTCCTATGAAGAGTTTACACTCTATTTTGAAAGAGCACTTACCAAAAAACAGTAAGAAGAAAGGGATGTAGGGATGATGAGAGTAGTGGTAATAAAATTGCAAGATTACATAAGCTAGGACCATGAAAAACTTGATGGTTCCAAATCATGATGTCTGTTTTTATTTTTTATATAAATCCCTGATTGCTGCTCACATCCTTCTAGGCATCACAGCAGAAGTGGATCCTGAGAAGGGTTCTGAAGGAGGGGAAGGTAGTAGCTTTATGGATTTGTTCTGAGAGGCCATGTCATGCAAAGGCGCAGCATAGAAGAAAGTACAGAACTAGTAAAATGGACATTCAAGTCTACATAACTGGCAGATCACCATCAGCTATAGTAATTTACCACTTACATCTATTTTACAGGTAAATTGTAGTCCATGGGCCCAATTCACTATTGATTACTTCAGGTTATTAATTTAAATGACCAGCATTGAATTTAGTTGTCATGTGTCACCCTATTATGTAAGTCATCAGTTAGTCTGCACCAGAGACTTTTATGAGAGTAGCAGTTGCTTAAACTATGCATGAATTTGAACAATTTGGTGAAATTTGTATCTTTTGTAATTTTGTTAATGACATTACACCAGAGATGAATTTAGCCCATTCACCCTAATTTCTGGCTAGATTTAAGTTTACTTTTTTACTATGTTCTCATACATGTTGCTAATATGTTTTCAAATCTGATACCTCCATCATCTTGGAATTATTTTCTCTGTGGTGTAAGAATGTGAAACGATCACTTTTCTGAAGAGGAGAAATAATATGAGTTACAAAGATAGATAGGGATAATGCAGGAAAATGCTGCTGCACTTTTAACCAGAAAAAAGATATTTAGAACAAAGCTTTAAGAATATTCTATAATATTCTCTATACACCTCCTGAAGATAGAATAGTTTGGAAGTATGTTCAAATGGGCTCCCGAAGTCTTTTGCTCTCACCACTCTCTCAGGAATATGTGTGCATGCATGTTCAGGTTCCTCTCAGCCTAAAGCTAAGAAATCGGACAGTTTCCAGTCTCAAAAACCACTCCATAAACAGCTACTGGTAAAGAAATGTAAGTTTCAAACGTGGTCTTCTTTCATAAGGATTTTGACTGGAAAACATGTAGTCAAAGCAGTAAGCTCATTTTTATATAATTGTCATAGACTTCTTTTCCAGATGTAACAACCTCATAATAAGTGCTCATTCTTTAAGAGACAGCTTTAAGCCTTTAATGGACACTTAGGTTACATCACAATGATGTAGACTTCTTTTTTTCAACATAAAACATGGGGTTGTTATTAAGAAAAACCTCCTATTTGTGCTGCCTCAGGAGGACTTCCATAATGAGCATTCTTTGGAAGCCAGGAGTCACTCCAAGTGGAACATCCATGAAGCATAGTGCAGTCAAAAAAGACTTTAGATCTGGGAGCCTCATTCTACACTGTGTTGAATGGCCTTGAACTCCCATTAATTTCAGAGGGAGGGGAGAGGGCTCAGACCCTGGAAGAATCAGGCCAATACTATTTATCTTACACTATTTACAAGATCAACGCTGTCAAAAGAGAACAAGACTAAAAGGGATTGTATAAAAGACACTCTATTAAAAATCTGGTAATGCAGATAGAAGCCAATTTCCATCCACTGAATATATGACCCATTTATTGTGATTGGTTATTCCAGCTGGGGTATTCTTATTAAAAATGAGTTACGGTCTTTGAGATCTCATTTCTCTAAAAGTCAGGACATCTAGAAGAGAAAGCCACACCTCACCAGACACCAGTGGGGAGAAATAGTGAGCAGGAGGACTGAACATGTGTCTTTTGTTCAAAGGTACAGGAGAGAAGTTTGGGGGGTGAGGGAAAAAGGCACAGAATTTATGTTTTGAGGAAGGTAAAGAGCATCAAATGGAATCAATCAGTAAATCAATTAATTTAGGAGTTAAAAAAAAAGATTTATATGTGGCTATCATTGGTTCCATGACATTTAGCTAAAAGGAGTTATTGCCTTTATAGCAATGTTAGTCCGAATGATGTCCGTAGGCACAAGTAGGCAACTTATATTGAAGACACTGGGAAGTGAAGATGTTCATATGAAAGCAAGATTTGGATGTGCTGGCAAGCAACAATGTTAGATTTTGAGGTGTATTGAAACTGCTCTCTCTGTCGGAGAAAATGAGCCTCCTTTGACGGCATCTGTAATGCAGTGTCTACCCATTAGGTTGCCTCTCACTCCAAAAAGATGGGTAGTCTCATGGTCATGCCGACTTTATTGTTAGGCCCTATACTGCAGAGCTACCATAACTACCTAATATTCTCTCACCTTTTCTTTTTCTGCTGTTGGCCAATTCCTGCAGGCTCTACTTACAGGAGGATAATTTCTAATGTGCGAAAGGAGCAATTCAATTCCTACTTATACACTTCTTCTCACAACTATGGTACTTATCAGCCCAGAGAGCCCCTCCCTTCTGTGGAGAATTTATTACTTAAAGTTTCTATTACTGGATTTTTGAAACGCCTTTAAAATTTCTCATCAGCATATGATGCAGTTCAGCCACATATTAGGGGAAGTCCATGTTTCCAGAACTGTTCAGCAGAGCTCCCTTAGCCAGCAGCCATGACTAGCTTCAGCAGTCTCCACCTTCGGGTTGTTGGATTTTATAGTCACGAGAAATAAAGGCACAAGTAGGAACAAAAGGGACTTAGGCATTGCAATGCTTGGTGTTGCTGTGCCTAATTTAGCCACTCAGTAAAATCCATAATTCCTGGGTTAGGCATTTAAGCTTCCTATACTTAGGCTCCCAGGCATTTTAGAATGGGATCCACAAAAGCTGGCACATTGAGTGGGGAGCTGCCTAAGCTAACCAACAGCAGATGCCGAGAAAAGGTGTGTGTCCTCAGAACCACATTTCTCAAGGGGGGTTGGCTCCTACCTCTGAGCCTGAGTGAAGGCCTTATCTCCATTGAGATGGTCAGTGCCTAAGCCATTTGTTGCAAGAAAGATGGCAGTGCATGCCATCTAATTGCACACAAAGCAGCTGGGAGGGGGCAGCATCCTCCCGCATAAGCTTTT
This sequence comes from Mesoclemmys tuberculata, assembly GCA_007922155.1. NCBI lineage: Eukaryota > Metazoa > Chordata > Testudines > Chelidae > Mesoclemmys > Mesoclemmys tuberculata. Next base: position 88,969,362 of record ML675601.1, read on the forward strand.
GCCTGATGGTTAGAGAACTCATCCAGGATGTGAAAGATCCCACTTCAATTCCCACTCCCCACGGTGCAGAAGGGATTGGAATTAGGGTTTTCCACTTCTCAGGTGAGCACTATAGAGTCATTTTGACAATGCTTCTGGCCCAATGCGTATTTAGTTATTTAGGTATTTTCCAGTGGAACAGCTTCGAAAGGAGAGATTGAGAGAGACTCATAGCAGACTGTCCCAATTGCCAGTGGTTAGGATGCCCATATAAGAGGTAGGAAACCTTAGTTCAACTCTTTCCTCGCCATCAGGCAGAAGGTGGAATTGAACTAGGGTCTCCCATATCCTGGATAAGTGTCCTAGACACTGGGCTAACATTTACAATAGAAGGGCTGCCTCTCCCCAAGCCTCTTTATGTGGAGTTGGGCATGCTGTGACTGGATTAGGCCCAACAGGCAAGATAGGCATGGCAACACTTAGTTTGAGGATTCTGCTGGGGCTTAGGCAGGAGAGACAGGTGCTGAGCTCTTGGGGATGTCAGGACTGAACCCACTATGCATATGCCCAGGCACTCAGGAGATTTTAGAGCATAAATGTAGGTGCCAAGGGATGCTAGACTCCTGTAAGGTTACGCAACAGCAAAGTAGTGGTTTTCATATGCTAACCTTCATCTGCACTGTGACATGGAGGGTGAAATTCTGTCCCCACCGAAGACAATGACAGAACTCCCATTGAGAAATCTTTCCAGCGTGCAGTTCTGCAAGAATACAGTCCATTTTAGCTGTGAACTTTGCTACTGGTAATTACTGCAGTAATTATTTGTCATGCATTTTAAGGAACCGTCTGCCAACTGGAACAAAAAATTCTGTGATCAAGCATTTGTTTTGAAAATTCAAAAGATGGCAAGCTGGCAGGGAAAGAAGAATAAGTTTTGTTTTCAGATACAGTGGCCTTATCCAGGCATCAATGAGGATAGTACAGGTAGCATTCAGTTATTTCTAATTAAATGCCCTAGTAACCATCAGACTCATGTTACCATAACTTGGGATAATCGAGGTCACAGTTTCCTTTTTTGACAGATTCATTTTCTCATCACAAATAACAGCTGAAGGAGGGATGTGGTCATTTTCTGTTTAAAGTATTTTTCTCTGCCTCTCTCCTTAATTACAGTTCTCTCTTCCAAATTCTACCAGCTGCTGCCCCTGCCATGTATAAACAAATCAACTTGAGAAGCTGCTTAGCAAGATGGATTCAGAAAATATATGTGGACTCTAGGGAAAGAAAAATCTTACTGTGAGGAGAGTTGGTGACTCCATTTTAGGAAAGGTTAGGACAGACTGACTCTATTTTAAGAGATGAAGAAGAACATTAATATATATGAAAAAAATCAATATGTGTATGAAGTATTACTTATTGTTTATACTCATAGGGCAAAGTATCATATGGTAATATCACAATGAACAGTAAACACAACACATGGGAGTTAATGTCCAGCAATCTTCCTCCATGTTTTGTGGTCTCCGCATAGCCTTGAGAAGTGTACCACACTGCATCCATCTCGTCAGCCAAATCATCAAATCACGCTCCCCACCATTGCCCTTTGCTCTGATACCCGATACCAGTCCCTGCAAAATGTTTTTCAGCTCTCTTCCTCCATTGCTCTAACCCACATCTCCCACAAACTCAAGACTTTTTCTTCTGATTCTCTTGATGATATCAAGTATTACTCTGGTTATGTTGTAAATTTGGTTGATTACATCTTCGTTACTTGAGTGCAATGTATAGCTAATGCATGGCTACCGCGCAGAGGAGATGCCGCGAAATCGATGGGAGATATGCAAGTGATTTACGTCACTTGCGTATCTCCCGTCGACTGCCGCCGAATCGCAAAGGTGAGTGTAGACCGGGCCTGAGTGTTGCTAGAGCAGCAGTCATGAGTCCAATGCTATGTTGGATCTCTAACTGGTGTTTAGCATCCCTAGAAGTCCTGCTACCCAAATATTTGAATTTCTCAACACATCCAACACCTCCTCAGATTTGGGTAGGGATATCTCCACCTTTTCAACAGATTTAGATGTCACCATTAGCCTTATTTTTTGTGTCATATCATTAGGAGTATAACTTGATGTAATTCTATAGATGCCACAGATTAATACCCAGTGATGCTCAGTGTCTAGTAGTCAGTTGAGGGTCTAACTGACAGATATTAAAGTTATAGGGCCAGAATCCAGTACTCTCATTCATACTGAGTAGCATTTCTACTCCACAAGTTGTCCCACTTGGAATCCATACTACCTGTGATACAATCAACCTCTGTCCATGCCTGTTTCCCCACTGACACCTCCCATCACACCCATACCTCTGGTGATTAGCTGTTGGTGCTCTGCTGAGGTGGCTAAACTGCCAGAAAATATAAATAAGTAATAGAACAGCTGATATGGGACTCATTTTAAAAAAAGAATTAAAGTGGGATCATATAATTAATTCCAATCAAAATGGGTTTATGGAAAATTAATCTTTTTTATGACATTGCAAGTTTGGTTAACAAAGTTAAATATGCTGAGGCAATATACTTCATTTTCTGCAATGCATTTGACTTGGTACTGCACCATGTTTTGAATAAAGAACTAGAACAATACAAAATCAACATGGCACATATTAAATGGTTTTAAAATGGTTAATTGTGATGGCTTGGAGAACCTATGTTCAACTTATCAATTCTGGTTGCTTTTATGAATTTGCTGTATCACCAATTGCCACCCTGTCTGTGGAATGTATCATCTGTATCAGAGCTGGTGTCACATTTACCCAGATCAAGGTTAATCTGTTAACAGAACAGGCTCAAATGGAAGCACCTTAGAACAATGGGATGGTTGAAGTTAAGAGATGCAGTGGCATTTCCCCAAAAGGGGAATTGACGGATGACTCTGGTTTTGACCATAAATTCCACCCTTGTTCTCAGAAACTGAAGTGAAGGCAGCAATTATAAATAAGAAAGCAATATATGACAAATGGAAACAGAGGGCAATAGATAGCCATCACTAGACATTAGAAGATATGACCTGCAGAAAACTGATAAGGGAAGGTAATGATACCAGGAAAACATCTGTGACTGGCAGAGCAAAGGACATATGAAGGCATTTTAAAATTATATTAGGAACAAAAGAAACCCTAGCAATAGAATAAGCCCATTACTAGACAGAGATGGTAAAATTTTTAATGAGGCAGAAAAGGCAGAATTGTTCAATAAATATTTCTGTTCTGTATTTGGAAAGAAACATGTACTCATGTTATCTGAGGATAATCAAGAACTCAGTGCATTAGTAAGAAAAGAGGATCTTAGGCAACATCTACTAGGAATAAACATTTTTAAATCAGCAGGTGCTAGATAATACACACCCTAGACTCCTAAAAAGAATTGTCTGAGGTAATCTGTGTCTGCTGACGTTAATTTTTAATAGCTCTTGGAATACTGGGGAAATTTCTGAAGGCTGGAAGAGTGCAAATGCTGTACCAATATTCAAGAAGGGCAAGCAGGAAGACCCAGCAACTACAGGACAGTTAGCTTGACATCAATCCTGGGCAAACTAATCAAAAATGGGATTCAATAGATAAAGAATCAACGGATAGGAATATAAATAATGCCAGTTGATGAAGTTTTGTGAAAAATAGGTCTTGTCAAACAAATCTGATTTCATTCTTTACAAATTTGGTTAATGAAGGTAACTGCATAGAAGCAAGGCATTTGACAGAACTACACAACATTCTGATTAAAATATTAGCACTATTCAACATCAATAGAGCACATGTTAAGTAGTAAAGAACTAGCTAACAGACATATCTCAAAAAATAGTTGTCATTATGGAATCGGCTTTGAATAAGCATATTTCTAGTAGAGATCCATAAGAATTGGTACTAGGCTCAAATCATTGAATATTTTCATCAATGATCTGGAAATAAACATAAAAACACTGTTGATCAATTTTGCCAATGACACAAATATTGGGAAAGTAATAAATAATAATGAGGACAGTCCTACAGAGTGATCTGGAACATTTGGTCAGTTGGGCTCATTCAAACAAACTATGTTTTAATACATTAGAATGTGAAGTTATATATCTACCCTTAGGAACAAGGAATGAAGGCCATACCTACAGAATGAGGCACTGTGTCCTGGGAAACAGTGACACTGAAAAGGATTGAGGGGTCAGAATGGACAAGTAACTCAACATGAGCTCCCAGTGCAATGCTGTGGCAAAAGGAGCGATTGTGATCCTTGGATGAATTAAAAAGGAAGTTGTGAATAGGAATAAGGAGGTGATTTTACTTCTGCATGTGGAGCCAAATGTCCACATTTTAAAGAAGATGGTGCAGAAAATAGCCACAAAACTGATAAGTGGACTGGAGAAAATGACTTACAATGAGTAACTTCAAGAGCTCTATTGTTTAGCTTAATAAAAAATAGATTGAGAGGTGACTTGATTGAAGTGTGTAAGTACTTTCATGGGGAGAAAATACCAGGTATTAAAGGTCTCTTTAACCTAGCAGAGAAAAGCCTAACAAGAGTCAATGACTAGAACATGAAGCCAGTCAAATAAAATTAGAAATTAGGCATGAGTGTTTACCACCTAGAGTAATTGGCCATTGAAACAACCTGCCAAGGGAAGTGTTTGAATCTCCATCTCTTGATGTCTTCAGATCAAGAGTGGATGCTTTTCTGGAAGATATGCTTTAGTTACACACAGATTATTGGGCTTAATAGAGGGGTAACTGGTGAAACTGAATGTCTTGTGATACACAGGAGGTCAGACTAGATGGTGTAATTGTACCTTCTAGCTTTGATTTATGCACGATTCGATTAAATACTGAGTCACAAATGTCCACCCCTTTCCAGAGTCAATCAAATGAATCTAATGGGAAAAAAATCTTCTAGGCCGTCTCAGACTACAAAACTCTTTGTTGTTTGCTCAAGAATTATCCTCACAGAGCTACAAATATTAACCTTCCCAGGGATACAGTTCCTCCTCTACACCCCTCCTGGTCTTGCAGTACATTTACCCTGATGACATAGGGCTAAAGAAAGAGGAAATCCTCCAATCATTGCTGGTAGTCCCAGCCTGGACCCCCTAAACAAGTCAACTTTCTTCAGCATCTCTCTTCATTATCTTGTCCAGACAGACAGACACAGACAGCCCTTCCCAGGCCCTCTCTAACCTTAAGTCTCCTTCAGGAGCCCTCCTACTCCTTCAGGTCTCCCTGAGTAGTTACTAGTCTGCCTCTTTTTTAAATATCAGGTGACATACAGGGCTATCACCTGACCCTTGGGCAGCACATAACTGGGCACAAGTGGCACTAGCTCCCTTAAAGTTAGGCACTTAAAGGATCAGCCACCCTGTGACATAATCCAGTGTACTGAATTGGACTGATGTGATTTCAATTCTGATCCTCTCTGATGATGAATTCCTTCTGGAAGATGCAGGATGTTTTCAGCTCCCAGATAAGTCAACAGAGTGTGTGTGACCAAATGCACTGCTGTATTCACCCCCTACACACCATTGTAATAATCTCTGTACAAAATATGCCTTGTGAGGTATCATTTGAAAACTAGTAACTAACTGGTCAATAATATCATGGTGAAATATATATAGCAACATTATAGGTAACGTTATGCATCCCCGCTGAACAATACTGGTAGCACATGTTCAAACCCACATACCCCCAGTTAGGCAGGAGTGGCTAAGCAGGACTATCTTAAACAAAGGGATGTGTGTTTACCTCAATTTGCATGCAAGTAATAAACAAGCTCCTTGGGACAACAAAGCGGGTAGGAGCAAACAGATCTGCATTTTAGCAAACAACAGTGTCATGCTGGCTGGATTGGTGGGGAGGCATTCGTTGTATTGTTGGACATCAATATGTCAAAACCATAGTAATCCATGTGAGCTAGGCCATGTCAGGTACTGTTAGAAAGGGTACAATGTGCTGAGGAAGATGATAATGTTTGTGTTCAAGTGTTCTATGTGTGAGGGAAGTTATGGCTATGTTTGAGGTATCAATATTTCAAGTTGGGCTGTTTCTAGGCCACTCCTCAGACAGGATGGCTGCAGAACAATAGCCTGATCAATGGCCCATTAAGACATTCCCAGGTGCAGGAGGCCCAGGGGGAGTAGCCAGAGATATACCTGATGAGTCACCAGGTCTGGCCCATGTGACTCTAAACAGTATTATGGTTCATGTAAAATTCCACAAGCAGCGTGGCAAGGGCCAGAGAATATATAAAGCTACATATCTACCTCTGGATCAATCCATCTGCATCTGAACTGAAGCTGTGAAACAAAGGACTGAGACCCATCTAGGTACTGGATGTATACCAGAGGGACTCTACAAGCCTGCAAATGCCACAGTTCTTCCAGAAACCAGATGTATATGGACTTTCAAATCATTTGTATGTACCTGATTGCTTTAATCCTTCAACATTTTTCTTTTTTGTTTCTTTCTTTTTATAATAAACCTTGAGTTTTAGTTATTAAAGGATTGGCTGGCAGCGTGGTATTTTGGGTAAGATCCAAACTTATATTGATCTGGTACTGTGGCTGATCCTTTGGGATTAGAGGGAATCTTTTTGGTAAAGAGCATAGAGTTTAAATAATTGGTCTCTTTACTGGACCTAGTGGCAGATTGGGCACCAGAGACTGAAATGCAGTAAAGGGGGCTGTGTTTATTTGTATAGTGGCTTCTTGATAACCAGTGTGGGGGAATCAGAAGCACTGTTTGTGGTTGGTTGGGAAGTCTGACTTCAGTGTCACGCACCAGTGCTGGGAGAATCTGCTTTCCTTTTACAACCTGCCCTGTCCTTGGTGTCTACCCTGGGCACGGACGGGTCACAAACAGCATGTCACCTCTTTCACTAAAAGACTCCCTGTCTCCAAGTTCACAGTGGGAAGGAATTTTATCTGAGGTAAGCCTCAGGAAAATGCTTTTCAAAGGGTGACTGGGCTATAAAAGTGAGGGGCTTGAGAATTTGATCAGCAATATTGATGGGAACCTGTGGTAAGAATTTGACCTTGAACCAAGGCTAGGTTGCTAAGTTTTAGTTATTAGAAAGTGTTTTATCTTCATTTACCTTGTAACTATTTTTGACTTTAATGCCTTATACTTGTATTCACTGAAAATCTAGCTGTTTCTAGTTAAATAAATTTGTTTTATTCTTTAATCAGAACTAATCCAATGTTGTCTTTAAAATGAACTATGTGGGTAGCTCCATTTACAGTAGCAAATTGTTGTACATTGAGTACTTACAGGATAACAGATCTCCAATATCTGGACTGTCCAGGAGAGGGCTGGACAATGCAGAACACATTCCTGGGGGAAAATCCAGGACTCAGAGTGTGTTGGGGTCATCCTGAAAGTGGTGAACCAGGCTGGCGGAAGCAGAGTGTGACTAGAGTGCGATGGCAGCTATCCACAGACACTCAGGATATGACTTGCATGATGTCTGACTGTCTATGAAGGGCCCAGATTGGGAGTTACAGCAGCAAAGCATTGTAAGGCACCCACGTTTGCAGGGCAGGTAGCGACACAGACCTTCACTGGTTTGTATTGCACCCTAGAAAGGGATGTGAGACAGGGCATTCTTCCCCCAGGATAGATCAGCTAGGATCAGAGACCAAATCCAAAATATGTCCATTGATGTCAGTGGAAATTGAGGGTACTCAACACCGTGCAAGTTTGGGCCCCCAGTTGTCAGGTAGTTGTACTTTGTACATACGAAGTCACACAATCAACAAAGCCTAATGTTATGACACAGCAGAGCTGGCCTAAGTAGCAGATTTAGAGTTAGTCGGGCCCTTTGCCCAGCTTCATTTTCAGGGCCAACCCCTGGGGATGCAGCCAAGAAAAAGAACATTCTCTCTCCTCTCCCCCCTGTTTTTCATTGGTTTCTTTTTTATCCTCCTCCCATACTATAAGTAATAGGAAGTAAATGAAAATAAAGTGAGGTACCTTGATTGTTTTTGTAGTCTAACTTGTTTTCACAGATCACTTGAAAATTGCTGAGGGTCTCGGTAGACCACTTAATGATCTTTCCAAACATTGTTTGTACTATTAGCTAACTATTGTAACGTGCTTTGGATAAGAGCCCTTTATTAAAAAAAGAACCATAAGAACCTTTCCTAAGTCCACCTGAATGGAGTTCTCAGACCACAGTTTGAAAATTTCTGGTCTAAATGAAAACTTGTATTTGCATTAAGTTAGCATGAAAAATATGTAAAAAATAAAAAGTATAGATGATGCATGAATGGAAAAATAAAAGTTAACTTACTCTGTAGAAACTTATTCAATTTGAAAAAAGAATGTATTCAGATAGTTTTTAGCTTTCTTTCTACAGTTTTTCTTTTCAAAATTATCAATTAAGTCATTGTAAATAATATTTTGTCACGAGCACTTTCAATTGTCAATATTGCTAAACTTGTCAAATGTTCCTGACTCATCGTATTTTGCAAATAATTTTAAACTTATTTCAATACAGAAAAAGAACATTCACCAGAAGCATTTGGGACAGGTATTGTTAAAAATATTTTCAGAATGGTTTCTACATTTGGAAAAGTTGCCTGCAAACTGTCACATACAAGTCTGTACAAATCATCTGGTGATGTTGAAGCACAGACCTCATCATTTTGATAATATGAATTAAATGTTTCACTTCATCTTGAAAAACATTTGTGTCTATGTCCTCTCTGTAGAATTCACTTAATTTCTTACTGTATTGGCTTTTAGCATTTTCCTCCATACTTCTGTCAAAAAACACGCAAAATAAATCAACAGTTTTCTTTAGAGATTCACCTCTACTCTGCAATTACACAATGCACTATTATTGTGTCACAAATAACATTGATGGTCTTCAATGATCTTCTCTTTCCTTTTTAAATTGATTTCATTGTCTCTAGTTTCATCAAAAAATAACTTCCTGCTCTTTTTATGCTTCTCACCAGATACATCAGAGGAACCAATATTTTCTATTAATGTTAGTGCCTCTGCTTCTACCAAGCTATAGTCATTTCAAATTTCCACGACAAAACTTTTAACTGAGGCTAACAACTGTGCAATAAATTTGTATCAACCTTTTGCAGTGTTTTGCTGACAGCATTAATTCTTTGAAGTAAAAGGTTCCACAAAAGAGTAAAAACAGCAATATCATACTTCTCAAACTTTTCTGCTAAGGATTTTGCTTCACTTTTTGCATGCAGTTTTTCAGAATTTGATATGGCTATGTCTAATAAGGTTTTCTTTATATTATCATAGCTCATTTTCAAAGCCAAATTAGTATCTGCACGAGCAAACCACCTGGTGTCACAAATTATTTTGACTGCCAAATGTTTTTCATTTGCCTGCTCCAAGCATGATTGTAGCAAACGCCACCAAAGTGTGGAAACTGAAAAAAGGCATTCACGTTTTGAATGAAGTCAAAAAACTGTGTGGCTTCCTCACAAGATTTGGCTGCAGTGCTGCGGATTAAATTTAAGGAATGGCTGGAACATGGTATGAATAAAGCAGAGGAGCTTGCACTGTTCAGTCCTGCCTGTAGAGCTGAACACTTTCCTGACATATTTGTGGCATTATCAAAGCTCTGCCCATGACAATTTGTCTCCAAACCTAAATTTGCAATGATTTCCAAAACAGTGGTCCCTAGACATTAAGAAGTGTGGGATTTTAGTGGAACAAAACAAAGAAATCATCTACAACTTCGCCATTGCTGGTCACATATCTTAAAATTAATGTTAATTGGTCTACATGACTCACATCTTGTGACGAATTTGTACTTGGCATCCTTTACTTCACTCATGAATTGGTTTCTGAGCTGCTCTGCCATTATAGTGAAGAATTCATTGTAGGTTTGGTGCATTAAAAAGTTGGCCTTCCCTGAGCCACTATACAGATAATTTTTCAAATGTTCTTTAAGAAAATTGTCAAATTCACTAAGATATTCAAGGCAGGTTAAAAAACTACCTTTTCAGTTTGATAATGATGACTCTTCATGTCCTCTCATAGGTAGTCCCGGAGAAGACAGCAGTTTGACAGTGGCAACAACGTGTCTCAGCACTTTCCTTCAGTAAGAACACTCCTTTTCAAACTGAGGCTATAACATTGAATGAATTCTTCCAGATAATTTACACCTTTAAATGAATTTATACATAGCATTAATATGAGCTTTGGAAGTTCAGCAATATCTCTTGCAACTTTTTTCGAGTGCTCATCGACAAATGTTTGTTTTCCTTTAATTGGCCAAAATCTCATTTATATCATCCCATTTTTCTTCATCCTCAGAAAATGGTACTCATGGAGACCTCTAAAATGCTTTCGTCCTCCAACCTCATACTCATTATTCAAATTTTACATATTACCTACGTTTTTCGGTTTATATAATAAGAAATATTCTATCACACCCAGTGAAACAGATTTTGGCCATAAGGCAATGTCTTCAGGGCAGGTTTCATTCCCAACTTCGACAAAATTACCAATGTTTTGTAGTTCCATTGTCACTTCAGAGTCTGTTTGTTCAACTTTTGCAGTGGTTATAGTATTCTCACAATTTGGCAAGTGATTAAATAATTCAGAAGTTTCCTCGCCCATAATTTTTGATGAATGTCAACTATTTAATATTTCAAGCTTTTTAAAATAAGAAAACAAACTGTCCTTTTGCTTAGCTTTGTCTTCCTGCCTCACCTTCATTTTTTTGCATTTTTGACTGCCAGACTCATAGTGTCGCTTCATTATTGTTAAAAAATTGTCCTTGATTTTAGGCAGATTAAAAATGTCTGAAAGAGTACACACATGCCTGGGTGGGCCATGAACCATCCGATTAGGTTTAACATAGTTAATACTGCATTTTTAATCAGGCTCTGTAAAAACAGGATTTTGAACCATTACATGCTAGTGACAAATCACAGGCATTGTTGCAAAGTACAGGGAACTATGCTTTTGTTCAATTGGATAATTGGTCAAGCAGAAAGACTTTGATTGGCAAATGACGATTTCCCTTATGTAAGGGAACTATTAGCCCCTTACTGGAACTTACTGGGTCTTTTTGGTTGGCCATCTCTTGAGGAAGCAGGACCCTGGAAGGATAGTCCCCAGGGCCAGTGGAGAGAGGCTATTGAGGGAGCTAGGAGGGCAGGGCCCCCCCGTGTGAGCTGCAGCTGTCTGCCTGGGCAGAAAGCTGGTTGTTCCCCATTTCCCTTTCACCACATGCCAGGGGCTCTGTGTCCCGTCCCCGCCCCCATTTCTCTTGTGGAGTGTTCCTCTCAGCCTACCCATGCCTAGAAGTTTGTACATTTCATTGCTTCTGGAGGCCAAGCTCATTGGACACATCTGGGGCTGCTTCCATGCCTCCACTCTCCCCACACTTCGTAATTTGTTAAATTCTTTCTTTCCTTTTGTCTGGGAGATCAGTCATTCAGGATGTCAACATTTTAAACTTCATTGGGACAACAGGCAGAGCTGAAATGGGGGGGAATGGTATTGCTGGAGGTGCTGAAGGCTGCCATCAACTGGTTCTTGGATCTGTAGAAAAATATATAGATGGATGAAGCTGCCTGGTCTCCCAAGCAGAGCTCAGAGTCTCCAGATAGCCTTTATTTCTGCCTTCCAGTTTTCTAACTCCCTTCACCCAATCAATAAGTTCTAGGGCTGAGACATAGAAATTCCCTGTAATATTGGATGCAACATTGAAATGTTATTGAGTTACATCCAGACAGACAAGCCAAGAAATGCTGTTGAGTTGAGTATAGGGCCACTTAGTAGAGTTTTAGCTGTATATATTTTATGTTTAAAGGGAGAATTGAAGGGGATTTTTTAAAAGCAGTCATTTAAAAGGAAAAAACTGGTTGCAGATTCACATTATATAGGCAGGTCATCCTCTAACACCTGAAAATCTCTGTTTATAATGAAAATGTTGACACACTCTAAGTAATAGCCATCCTCATCTCTGTCACAGTAATGCTGTTAGGTAACTTCAGAGTATGCATGTACATCATTTTTGATTTAATAGAAGGCTAAATGATTTACGAATGAGACTACTCAGGCAAGGCAAATATAAATGACCTCCTCAACAATCCAAAACACCACAAAGTCCCAGACTTTACTTTAGACTTGTAGATTACTCTACTCTGTGGTGAGATGCCAATTTTCCACCCTAGTGATACAATCTGCTAAGGATATTTTTCAGCTTCTTAGGATGGAAAAATACATATGACTATAACCCAGATGTTTAAATGTATTTGACATTTCATGGCCTTGGCCTTCCCATGTTTTCTCCTCCTTGCTGGATCTGTCCCTCTCTGCTTAGCTGCCAGAGGAATGTGTTGCAGAGTCGACTGAGGAAAGATTGAGCCGGGTGGAGTGATAAGGAGAGTTTATTCGGTTACAGCTTCTAGTCCGCTCGTTCCCCTCTGTGTCGGACCAACAAAGTGAACCCCGAATTCAATAGTTTACAACTTTTTATTTAAAATAAAATGTAAATACACACACTTGTACAACGCCCCTATTTGGTGATATAAATGGTTATAAAATGAATATTAATGGCTATCGGAGGCATATAATTATACCCACCCCTGTTTATTATTTAATACTGAACCTGCAGGGCATATGCCTTTTCCCCATGAATTTGGCTATCTTGAGAGCAGGAATGACTATAAATCTCCTTAATAAACCAACTGCAAGGGAGAACAAGGGGGAAGATATCCGGAGCTTTCTTTAACAGGCATGCTGTCTGAGAAAGCATTTCTTATCACCTTCTTTGTCCAGATGGTGAGGGGAGAAATAGAAAGGGAGGGGGACATTATAACCCCATTACTATGGTACCGCTCCCTAACTCCCAGGCTAGGAAATTGCTGTGAGAGCAGATCATAATTATTGCTTATGTAGTACATGGCCTTTTTATCCCAAGCAAGGGGTCCTGCAGAGGAAAATTCGTGTCCAAAGTCTGGACCCAATTCCCAGCGCCCCAGGAATGTGGCCCAGCGCTGACATCCTTTGTCCCCGCACCCACAAAATGGAGTTGATATCTAAGAAATTTCCTTGTTCTCTCATAACTGTTCTGAGTTAAGACTCACTACTTAACCTAATGAAGTCAATCTGCCTTTCCATACACACAACACTTTTTCCCAGTGAGCTGGAGGCTCAACCATCCCAGCTTCTCAGAGTGCTTATTGACAGTTTCTATTGGGTAATACGCAGCCGCAATCTGTTTGAACCATTTTCTTTTGCATTTACCTAACTAATCCACAGGTTAGTTATCTTGCAATATCCTACAATCTTAAAAACCGAGCTTTCCCTCATTACTGCAGTTAACACAGAGAAAAACAAATGGAACATCCTGTACCTTTGTGGGCGTTCTAACTCTGGTATACTTTATGCAGATGTCGGGTCCCATTTTCTGTGCAGCTTAATAGAGAGAATCATGGAATATGCCTTGCTCATTTAAATTTCATGAAGCTGTTAGACTTCAGTTCAGATTATCCCATGTTAGCCAGCTCATATTACATTACAGTGAGAAGACTTGCACCTGAAAAGAAAGAGGGATCAAACCAAAAAGAATGGGAATGGCCCAAATGAGCATTTTATGACCATTCTCTTTCTGGAAAAACAAGTGATATGCCAAAAAAATCCAATCCTGTAAATTAATGTTGACTCAGGGCATCTTTACCTTTTGCAGCCCTTTTGTTTCACTTCATAATGCTGGAGCGATTCCTTATTTTCTCCTGAACAGCTAGCAATCTCTCTAACCTTAAAGGAACAGTCATAGACAATCAAACATGCAATCACTCACAAACTCCTATATAAATAGTGCCAATAAAAACAACATATAAATGTGTCAGCTGCATCCATTTTTTATCCTAAACTCAGCTCTAAAAATTCTTTGAAATGAAGTACTGCTCTTACTCCTAAAAAATAACCTGTTATTCAAGTAATATATGTATATGTATGTATAATATCATATTAGACTATTATTTGGCTAATACAGGAACAATGCCAAGCAAAAATGTAAATTATTTTCAAATCCAACTTACTGTACCATATAGTTGTGGATTTCAAGGGCACTACAGGGTCAAGCCCCCAACTCTCATCTGGATTCTTCCTCTCCTGGTTTTCATAAAACAGAACAGATGTTAAAGGACCTGATCCTGTCTCCATGGAAGTTTATAGGAGTGTTGCAAATCATTTCAGTAGGAATCTGATTAGGCCCAAACAGCACTGACACAAAGAAGGCTACTTACAGATGTAGTGAAAGTCTTTGAAACAATAATAGAAAGAACTTTGCTTATCTATGTTTCTGAACCAGGGGAGTTAGTTAACATTACTTCCTATTAGGATCTGAAATCATTGATGCTAGGGGCCAACAGATTTTCTGGTTTCAACCCTTTTTTTCTGGCCAAGAGCAAAGGTTATGATGAGACAGGGAGGAAGAAAAGGTGAGTCAGAGATGGCTTGGACTTTATTACTCTTGGTACTTGTGCCTGTCTCCCACATGACATAATTAAATCCCATTTGCTGCCATGATTATCCATTGACATCATAGAAGGTTTAGCAAAGGGTAGTTTCTGGCCTCACTCAATGCTTGGATGGATACCAAAGGGTCTTAGCAGGCCTCACCATCATAAGAATAAAAAAGGGACCTATCTGAATCTTACCTTCACAAAGTAGCCTTCTTCTATTCCAACTGGACCTGAAGGGCTGATAAGGATCTTGCTTGGAATGGAACTTGGAGGGAACTACACTGAAGTCAACGGAATTACAGCAGCATAACACCTTTGTGGGAGGAGAACTGTGAAGAAATATTTTAATTCCTCTTTTGGATTCAGCAGAGATAGAACCTGGAAGACGGAGAACAAAGCAAAGCTGAAAAGTACCATCTGGGATAACCTCCCTCAAAAACACACTTCATGCTTACACAGAACACATTCCAGGTGTTTTTTCTAACAATATATTGAAAACCATGTTTACTATAAAATGGATTGTTATTCCTTTGTTTCAGTACTGAACAATCACTATACAACAATTAAAATGGGAGTCATATTGACCTTATTGCCTGATTTTTCAACAACTTGCACACGTAGCACAATTGCATGTGCAGATAATATAACTCTGAGTCTAAATTATCAAAGTTAGTCATTTGTATGAACAATTACCCAGTCTCCATGTGCAATCACACTAATTGCACATGCAAGTTAGACAGATTTTCAAATGCACAAAGTCAGTAGGAAACATGTAACTCCCCCTTTTTTCCTATGCATCTAAGTCATTTAAAAAAAAAAGTCAGTGTCTTATCATTGTCCACATTACTAAATTAATGTGTGTGTGTGACACAAGGCCCACGCTATGTGGTTTTAATTATGTAAGCAGAAATATTTTCAGAAACTGTTGTCAATCAAGGTTCTGCCTTAGTGGTATTTGACTCTGGTGATTTCCAAAATGGGTCTTGCTGCTGTGAACGTGGCATGGTGTCCCTGTCCAGTATGGACAGTTATTCTGGTAAGGAACCATGCTAGCTCTAGCTAGCGTTCATCCTCCATACTTACTCACGGGCACTGTTATTAGCCCATTCATATTATGGTTTATGTATTTGTTAGGTGTGGATAGAAATCAAGTTCAAACTCTGTTACCTGAATAGGGTCTTAGATATTTGTTTGGTATATAAGTAAACTATCTATATCTGTTTTAAGGTTTTATACTGCTGCCCAGCACTGCTGTATCTGAGCACAGTCACACTTTCTGAGATCCTGTCTTATGTTCACAAATAATGCAAGGAGATAACTTCCTTTTTAAACTAAGCCCTAAGCTGTTTTGAAGTCACCACTTTCTCAGAAATACAAATTAAGCTAGTTTAAAGCACATGCCATCAGACTCAGTGTCATAAAGGCCAATGAACAAGCCTCTTTATGTTTGTAAATCCATTTCTACTGCCACAGTGATTCACATCCCTTTAATTTATACTTCAATTAATTTGTCTGGCTTTCCTCAGTTTGGAGGGAACATGCACTGCTGATGAATGTGTCACCCCCCCCCCCCCGCCATCTTCCCACACCCTTGGAATCAGGGCAACTTTAAACAGGCAGCTCAGGACCCATTAAAATTAGTTATCCTGTTCCTTCCAGACTCAAAGCAAATTGACATCTTTGTTGGATTTCCTGTAATTCATTTAACAAACAAACCAAAGAAAAATTTAACCTGCAGGATGAAGACAGCAAGCAATTTAAAGCTGCTGGCAGATGTTCTCAGTTGCCAAGCACAGCAAAATTACACTTAAACCAAAAGCAAACTTTTAGCTTTACATGAGGTGCTGCTATGGCAGTTTTCTCTTTAAAGTGCAAAAGATTAAGGTTGAACTTGTATTGCAAATCTGCACCTTTCCAAATAAAGAAGCGTTAAATAGCGTGACTGCTATTCACCTTAGGGCCTGTGTACAGTTCTGGGTCTTGTGAGACCAATGTCACTGGTATGCATATAGGTGAGACTGATCCAGGCAGATTTATAAGCCTGGCATTTAGATTAACTTTTCAGGATGACAAAGTATAACCTATTATTACAATTTGATAAAGAGAGTGGTTTTATGTGCAAAACATTTTTTTCATCCATCTGATATTTATTATGAGGTAAAATTCTTCAGGCTACTGAGGAGCACTGAGTAACCTAAGACTTACCCCAGTATCAGCTATGGTCAGTTATTTAAAATTAGTATTGTGAGCTGTACCCAGTTCAGTTAAATGTGTTCTAGAACTACGTGTGCAGCACATCAAGTATAACAATCTAAAATTTAGTACTGTCATCCTGGTGATGCCACCTGTCTTCCTGAAGGACTTCCCTATTCAGTCTGCAGAGCACATTTAGACATTAAATTTAACTTCTAGGAGACCGAGAGAAGGGAAAAAAGCATTCAAAGGATCCATGAATCGTCATATACAAAAATACCCCAAAAACTTCAGCTCCTATTCTTTCAGGGCAGGATAAAAATAATCAGCACTAAGGTGAGTGGGAGTACCTCTTGAAGCCTGTTTCTGATTGGCCATCTTTGCCTGAAACACCTGAATCTGTTAGCAGTTGTTGATCTGGCTTGGGAACAGTAAGTGGGATACGCTGAGTGGGAGGATTCAACCAATAAGGTGGTCCTCTCGAGAGGACCTAGAATGTGGGAAATGGATTCCAAAGGGAGGATTGACCAAGGATTGGTTAAAGGTTTGAGCTGAACTTTGTGTTATAATATCTGTCTTAAGAAAAAACAAATTACAGGAAGGTTGGGGATTGATGCTACAATTGGTTGCATTTGAGAGAGGTTTGCAATGGGACACTCTCACAGAGGCTTACCTCTATATGTAGTTTTAAATTGCAATTGAAATAAATAAATGTAGCCTTAATGCTTTTTAGGTTCAGAATTCTAACGGCAGCTTCAGTTTATGAATGCAGGCTGAGAAAAATTTTTTTCCTAACTGACAAAGTTGGGCTTTTCAGAACAAGAACAGTGGTACATTCACATGCATGACTGACTTCTTACTTAATGTTCCAAAATTTGAAGGAAACCCCCCCCATGTTTACTGACAATGGATTCATTGGAATCTCTATCCTGATGCTAACAGGCACAGGAAAAAAATAAATTTATCTGGCTATATATGTTGGCTGCTTCTAATGTTGATGGAAAAACTGAAATGACTTTCAATAGCATCCATGGTAAAAGGAGATCTTTGTTCTCTGTTCTGTTGGGTCTGAAAACATTCATTTTGAAACTCAAAGGTGTATGCGCTATGAAATCTTAGGAGACATTTGTTAACACAGTGTGCTCCAAGAGGGGCAGTTAGGTTAACTGTGTCACCATTAATTTAATGATGAGTTCCAGAGGTGCAGAGCGTTTTTGTTTCCATGGAATTTTAAGTTAATGCTGAAAAATGAAGGAAAATGTTTTTTCATGCACTTCATAAAAGTGGATTAATTGGCTGCACACTTCCACCTGAGTGCAACTTTAAACTATAAAGTTTTAATTTTGGATATTAGGAGAGCCAGATACATCCAAAGTGTAGTTCACAATGGCTCCTAAAGGAATATTTTTTCCTGTTATTCTATGAGACCCCATTCCATGTATTGTAATGCATATTTATTTGACTTGTTTGCAGAAACTAGTAAATATCTCCAAGTATAGCAGCTTTTTTCAACTGTGGTTGCTACTTGTGCTTTATGTTTAAATTGATAATGGCAGCAATACTTAAAGTAATGGTTTTCATGGCACAGAATGACTACCCATTTTGGTTCCAGAGCCATTCTGAGGTCTCTCAGACAAGATGTTATAGTGTCCTCAACTCCCATTGACTTTAATCAACTTTAATAGGAATTGAGGGAACTTAATACCTCAAAGGAGGTTCCTAGCACATTGCACTAGCATGGAGCATTCTTAGAGATTGTTTCATCTTCCATGACTCACTGTAACAGCTAAATTTATTGGATGAAACTCTTAATGGGCTTTTTTGGAACAGGGCTTCAGCTATATTCCATACCATGAAGATCAGGATGAGCCAGAGCCAAACAATCTTCAGGGCACAAAGCAAGGCTTATCTTCTGAGCAAACCTTCTCAATCACAATGGCAGTAGAAGACAATGTTTCTCATATACCAATAAAATAAAAAATAATAAATTATAACAGTAGACTCATAGACTGACTATAAGGTCAGAAGGAACCATTATGTCTAGTCTGACCTCCTGCACAACACAGGCCACAGAACTTCAGCCACCCACTCCTGTCATAGACTCCTAATCTAAGATTGAGTTATTGAAGTCCTCAAATCATGATTTAAAGACTTCAAGGTACAGAGAATCCACCAGCAAGTGACCCGTGCCCCATGCAGCAGAGGAAGGTGAACAACCCCCGCCCAGGGCCTATGCTAATCTGCTCTGGGGGAAAATTCTTTCCCAGCCCCAAATATGGTAATCAGTTAAACCCTTGAGCATGTGGGCAAAACTCACCAGCCAGACACCCAGAAAGAATTCTCTGTAGTAACTCAGTATGCACCTCATCTAACATCCCTTCACAGGCCATTGGGCATATTTACTGCTAGTAATTTAAAATCAGTCAATTGTCAAATTAGGCTGTCCCGTCATACCATCTCTTCCATAAACTTATCAAGCCCAGTCTTGAAGCCAGCTAGGTTTCCTGCCCCCACTGCAATGTAATTTTTCTGTAAAACATTACTGAAAAAATTAGGAGAAACACAGAATCGTGAAGTCTATGTATCCTTACTGGAAAATGTATGCTTTTGGTCTAATCCTGTATATGGCATTCAGACACCACAGTGAGAGGCACACTAGAGATGCCACTTACAGAGAGAATCTGGCAAGGATATAACACGTTCTTTACCATATAATTGGCATGTTTTGTTTGTCTCTCAAACTCAGCAGCTGCTCGAAGGCTGTGTAATATCATATCTTGGTGATGTTAAATTCAGTCCTTGAAAGACACTAGTTTATGGTGACACTAAGAAAAAAAACAAAAAACATTCCAAAACCAATTAAAGTTTCTAGTATAATTAACTTTTAGCATCACTATGATAATAAATGGCATTTGGTATAGCATAATCTTCCCAGTGACATATAATTTGCTGCAGTTAGATGAATCAGTTTTCTGTGAAAAGAATTACATCATACTGTAGGTTCATGGTCAAGATTAAGAGGTACTGTTTTAGAATATGGATATGGATTTGTATTATTGACTAATCCCCCTCCAGTACAACCAAATATGGAAGGCAAATAGATCACAATTTAGCAGTCCATCCCTATTCAGTAAAACACTTAAGCAAATAAGTGCTTTGCTGAATAGGGATTGAATTAATCACTTGCTTAAATGTTTTGCTGAATTTGGGCCATAAACGCTCAAAACAGGTGCATATGAATTATCTATCTATTCTCCTGTCAGTATGTGTGTGTATGACTCGCGTTACCCCTTCAAAATCAGTTACTGCTTGTGCATAGCTATTTGAGCACATTGAACTCAAACCCTTTTCAGTTCTATGATATTTAACTGGTTTTGAAATTGCAAGTATACAGCCTTAATGGGTATTTTGGGGACCATTACTAAAATCATGACAACGGCTTCAGTTCACAAATGAGGCTTTCAAATGCAAGAAGTCTTGTTTTGATAATCAGTGTTTTTGGTCTATTTGATGTTATCATGGAGATATATATATGTGTCCAGGAAATAAACTCTTTACATTAAATAAATATACACATTATTTCTCATTTAATGTTACAAATTTTGGGATGACTTTTATTGAACACATTTCTTTTTATTTTTCCCTGATGCCCATAGGAGGGGAGAAGGAACTAATGCTGGAGCTATTTGTCAACAGTTTCATTGAACAGACTCATTTTGTTTTGATTTTTTTCCCATTGTTATTCTATTCCGTATGCAGTAGATAGTCTACTGACAAAATCAATTTTTCTTGGCAACATTCAAAGTACTGGCAAAAATATAAACCATCAGAACAAACTCTCAAGCTTTCACTCAAAGAAAGACTTTCTTTCAGTTTTGTTGACAAAGTTCATTCTTTTAGGATTAAAAATGTGTCACCCATCATTTGCATCTTTCTTGAGCTCCTGTTAGTGAATCTGTCCAGGAGAAATTGTGAAGTGACTGAACAGCCTTTAACTGCTTAAAGCAAACACTCAAGACATCATCGTGCAAAATATGCTATTATCATGGTAACTCCCGAGGGTCAACATGTTTTTGTGGCTTATTCCATGCTGCTCAGAGTTTACTACCATTATTAAACCCATTTCTGTTTCTCTTTGAAAGGTCAACGACCGAACTCACAAGGGGCTCTTGCTTTTAAATTCACATCTGGAATGAAGGACATTGATAAAGCTGTGTGGAAGGAGCTGGTCTGTTCAATATTTTTCATCATGTTATCTTGAAACATTTTGTACCTATTTAGGGGCAAATCCTGCCCTCTTCTTCCCCACTGTGAAGGATGGCCTTCCTTCAGTGAAACTGGTGTGGTTCTCTGTGCCAAGGAGGCAGGGTTCACAGAGAGCGCAGAGGGTAGACACCCCCTGCACAGCTAGAATTTAGATGGGGTAAGTGTGGGCTTCACGGGAGTTGGGAACTGGGTACTACATGGATCCACCTGCTATTACCCCATGTCAGGGATGTATAAATGGTAGGGAGGCCATTCTACGTATTACTGTTGATATTTATTACAGTAGCACAATTCACAATACACCTGGGACTCAATGTTCAAATACATAGGAACTACTTGTGGAGTAAGAGCATCCCAGGCTGACTCTAAGTAAGAGACAAAAACCTGCATCCAAAACCTTACATTCTAGACCAACAAGATGAAAGACGCACAGAAATAAAGTTATTTATCTGAATTCACAAACAGAGCCTGTGGCAGTGCTGGGAACTGAATTCAGGTGTTCTGACTCACAGAGTTAGGCTAGTGCTTTAACCACATGATTAGCTGTCCTCTCCTATTTCCTACTACAGTCCCAAGGTTACAGGAACAGCTGTGGAGCAGCTTCAGTGCTCCATAGTCTATGTGGAGGGGAAGATTCTTCAGCCCCAGTTTCAAAAAAAAAAAAATGTGGACCAGGACTTTGGCTGCATTATAAACAGTATTGGTATGGCCAGATAAGTGGAGAGGACACGATTACCAATGTTAAAATAATTAGTTTAATATATAAGGAAAGACGCCCTCCACGTAATACCATTAGAGGAGTATAGTTCCTTGATTAAGCCCTTGTAATTTAGAGAGAGATGTGACTAGAATCTCAGTCCCTTAAGAAGCATCTTCTTTAGCCCAAGCTAACAGAAACTCATACATAATGCACAGTTCCATACACCCTGACCGGTCAATGGAATAATTTAATCTTTAGAACTTTCAGTTTCTTGTCTCTCTGAACCACTTAAATTCAATTCTTTTAATTAACATTTAAATGAGATTACAATTCCCGGTTTGAGCTTTCCAAGACCATTAGGACATTATGGCATTTGGCAATGTCCCGTTTATGTCATAAGATTTGAGCAATCTCACACTCAGGCATTTTTTGACTTTCCCAATAACATTGGGTGGGGTTATATATATTTTTTCCTTCTTCTTTAATTGCTGGTTGTACTTGCATTCAATAAATAGCCTTTCTGAGGGAAAAAATTACAGAGTACAAATTCTCACTAAAGGCAGGCATACAACAGCATCTGCTCTTCAAACATGGTTCCTGCAACTACGAAGCAAAGCTAAAAAGCTTTACTTTTACATAGTGCTGTTCTATGCTCCCCCCATGTTTTGCAAGACAAACAGAATGTTTATCACCCTAACATTTTCATGTTCCATTAAATTGCAACAAGATCAGTATTCTCATTCCACACAATTTCAGTAGACTGATGATATGCAGCACAGCACTATTTCATTTGAGACTAGCTAGGGCTATTAAGGAGTTGGTTAAGATGGAGGCAATGCAGAGCCTGTTGCCCTAGGGTGGTTCTGTGCAAAATGCTGTGCTCATTGAGCATATTTATTACTACACTCCTGTGCTTCCTCATTCACCTGTGTCCATCTCTGCTTGCTGGTGTGAAAAGGAAGCAGGCTTATGACCTGGCTCCATCCTGGCCTTATTGGTGTAATTTGTGCTTGTGGAGGTATTAGCAGGAAGACATTGCCATGCTCAAGAAATTTCAGGGGCAGCAACTGTAGCTTGCAATTGTAACTCTTTTCACCTTCCCTCATCTACCCACGCATGGTCATTTTCCAATCTGGGCCCTGAAAATCCTTGAAAGCTATTAAAGAAGAAGAGGAGATAATATGGGCTGCTAAAGTGAGATGAAGTGACAATATATATTGACTGAAGTCATCTGAATGCTGAAATCAGTTTGCCTGTACCAATGGCATTGTTTTTAAGGGTGCAATTAAGTGTTGTATTTATCAGAAGCTTCACCGCACAAATACTTTTCAGGACTTTATCATCTGAGTGTAGAAATAAGATTTACCATACTATAACCTACTTACGATAACAACTAGGGCATTTCGAATTTATAGCCAAACTTAAGGTGGTAGAAGTTGCTAAAGCCCACCCAAAATGTAATTAATTAAAGTCTGCCAATGGACACTTCAGCTGATTCAACCAGTGGAGAAAAGACCACAACTGCAGTGGGAGGAAGTGCTGCACCTAGAAACATCATAACACTCCTGTCTCTGTTGAACAGCAGACTTGGATGAAATCCCGGCTCCATTAAAGTCCGTGGGAATTTTGCCATTGACTTCAGCAGGGCCAGTATTTTGCCTCGGCGTCCGGTTGAGTTGCTTTAGCATAGTATTCTAGTGTATTCAGAAAAGCCACTATAAGAGCTGATATCCTAGCACTGAAAAACGTTCGCAGACCTTCCTTCCTTCCTCCCTTTCTCCCTCCCTCCCTCTTTTATTCTCTTTCACTCTGGTGTTGCTCACTTCCACTTTCCACTGGTATTCCTGACATTCCTCATCCCTTTATCTCAGTTATCACAAGGAATGAAGCGGGCTCTTCTAATGCTACTGGTTTAGCCATTATCTTTTCTTAAGCGGCTTCTGCTTCTCTCTGGTCCCGTGCTCTTCAGGCATGCCTGGTCTACAGCAGAGGGATGAAGAAATGTTGTACTGCAAGGAAAAACTGCTAGGCCTGCAGATTTGAGGGATTGCAAGGCTGTAGCCCCAGTTATGTTACACTGAAAGGCTGTATTTTAAGACAAAACATCCTTATTTCGGCAACCTCCAGTGTGGCCAAGTTGTTAAAGATGGATAGTGAAGGTGCCCGAATTCTATTCCAGTCTCCATCATTTAATTGTGTAAATGTGAGCAAGCCACTATGTGGGGAACATAGAACTTTCTTACTAAATAAATGAAAAACAACTGTTTCATTATCTTCTGACCTGAATCTACGACTTGAGAGAAACTTGATACAAATGACCAGGTGCAAGAACATGTACAAAGATGGTGCCAGGTGTGACTAAGCTACAATTTCCTAATGTAAAAGCAGAGGAAATGCAGTCACAGATGTCACTTGTGCTCGTATGGATAACCTGTTCTGTGTCAAAAACTAACACATCAAATACCAGAAGACCTCACTGCAACAGGGAACTTTAATCACTGCACAGTGAATCTTCTATTAATCATTAGACAATAGGCTAGCAAGTCATGAATAACAAGGTTGCTTCTGCATGTTTCTTCAGAGGACTGTTTAGAAGAGTACTGGAAAACAGAAGAAACATAATCAATACTGTGATTAATAATGGTAATTTTACACAAACATCTGGGCAATTAAACATGCAGTTTGGGAGGTGTTTCTTGCAGTGACTTGTGAAGAAATGAATGGGTTTCAAACCAAACGTCACATCAGTATATGGAACAGTGCAGCAGTAAAGACGACTACTTGGGGTTGGAAACTTTCCAGCAACCAAATAGTCATATAAAAACATCTCTGAAAAATGTGGACTCTTGAAGTGCTCTTCATTCTTGGATGTTATTTTACCTTATCGGTTACCCACTCCTCTCACCTAGTAATTGATTGCTTTTATAACAGCTAAATTTTGGATCCCAAATAAAATAGAAGGATTGCACAACAACATAAGGATACGTAAGTTCTAATGGTCCACACTGGGCCTGACCCAAAGCCCATTTAAGAAAACTGAAGTCTTTCCAGTAAGTCCCACTGTGAGCCACCAGGTTGTGTGGAGAGAAGTCAACTAAACTTCCCTGAGCATGTAAACCTCCTCCCCTCCTTGGGGTTTTTCCTCTACAGTCCTGCCTCAGGTTTCCCACTGAGGACAGAAGGAGCTTTACCTCCTGGCTGATGCACCTTATGGGGGTGGAGCTGGTGAGGCGGGGGGTTGGCATTGAATCAGGCCACACCACAGCCATGCCCCTCTCCAGCCTGTACCACTCTCAGGCAGCACTGGCCCCTGAGGACTTTCCAGATACAAGGAAGGTTACAACATTCTGTCACGAGAGCCCACTGTCAGGGTGCTCTCGTAAACCCTGATTATCCAATGTCCGAGCTGTTCACTAACAAAAAAATAATTTTCACTACTGGCAACACTGTACAGTCAGTGTAAACAGGGGAAAATATGCAGTGCGTGTTTTAAAATTTGAGTTTGGTTACAATATTTGTTAAAATGTGCTCCATTTAAATGAGCCATCGCTCAGGCAGAAACCCACACGGTTTTACTGTTGCACTTAATATCTGACCTGCAAAACATGCCTGCCATTCCAGTCCTAGGCTTCCCCTGAGGAGAAGTTACCCAATGTGCAACTGCATGCTGCATAGCGCTGGGGGAACAATTTATAATAAATCATGTGAATTTAGCCTTTTTGGAAATTATTCCTAAGCAGGTTGTGGTTTTTTAAAAATTTATTCACAGCTTGTAACTATTCGAGTAAGTTGTCTACATGAACAAGTTTTAGCCTGTGGGTTGTTGGCAAACTGTCCTACAAATATTTATTCATTGCAATTTACTATTCATACGGTCTGATTGGTCACCTAGGTCACATGGTATTGTGTCTGTTTTCTGATTGAAAGACTTTACCTTTATAAAAAAACAAAACAATTCCTGGAGAAATCAAAAGCACTTGTCCATAGACAGCTCAGTAGCATCATAGAAAGGCCAGCCTTTCCCAGCACCACTGAACACTGCTCCATGTCCAGTCCAAAGCCCTATTATTAAATATGAGTGCATGGCTTCCTTTTCTTTCACAAAAAGATTGAAGGCTCCTAGGAGCTGAAGGCTGCTTCTTCACAGAGGCAGGTGCTAAATCATTTGTGTTTAACAAAACAAACGGCCCTTTGCCAGTGCAAGAAGGCTACAGCAGGGTCTGGTCTGGAGAGCTGTGAAAGTAGCAGAGTGTCTTTGCCCACTGACATGTGATCTGGTAGTAAAACCACTGATCACCACGAGCCTGATAGCATACCCTTCTTCAGCCTGTACAGCAGTAGCGGCTCAGAGTGCAAGTGAGGCCCTTTGGGACAGGCTGGTGGCCTCGGGCAAAAAATTTGAAATCAGGTTTGGAGATGGAAAGGGGAGATAATGGATCCCAGATGACTGGCATGCTCAAATACATTTTTAACATTCATTAACATACATAACAATAATTAGACACTGAGTGATGAGCTGCCAGATATGAAATGGCAGGGCACTTGCCCTCTAAATAGCGTAGCATGAATTGGACCAAAACTGTTTGAGACCTGAGGGTCCTTCCTCAGTAAACCAACCATAGCCTGGATTTGATTAGTACACCGGTGATTCATCAGTACTTGCAAGCTTCTCCTTGGATGGGGAGAGAAAAACTGACTGGGATTGATAGCGGTAGTGACAGAGGCCATGTTGGTTCGAGAAGGTTCTCTGTGAGATTGGTTTATAGATTTATTTAATATATTTTGTTAAAATATGTGTTTTTAAATATATGTAAGGCAACTTCAAGGTTGAGACAAGCATAATTAAGCTGTTAATGAAATTAATTATTTTAGAATTACATTAATTTGTTCCTCTTCTTTTTTTGTTTTGGCAGATTGAACATGTAGTACTCACAGGTCCCAAATGCAACTGGGGTCCCATTGCCGTAGGCCTATACAAATGCAGAGGTAAACACAGTCTCACTCCGAAGTGCTTGCAGTCTAATTAAGGCAAGACACAACCACAACCCAGAATAGCAGGGAAGGAGCATTAGAAATAAAATTGAATATAGATTTTTAAAATAAAGTTTAGTATTTTCAAAATATTGTAGCATGCAGCAAAAATTGCAAAGAAAGGCTGCATTCAGGTAACAGGTTAATTAATTTTGACACTGACTTTCTGCTGTCCATGTTCAAGAAAGATATTGTCAGGAGGAATTTTCCCTGAGTTTCATTGAGACATTTACAATTACCCAAAGGCAAATTGTTCCTGCACAGTTTGAGAATAGCAACCCAAATCCCCTGGTCAAACCAGGAAGGATGGGCATTTTGAAATCACAAAGGGCAAGGTTACATTAGGCTTTGCTAAACTGTTCACAAAAGCTAACTGAGCATGTTCAGAAGTGATTTTTTTCAGTCTTATAACTTCTTTATTTTTAATGCTTTCCTCTAAAGTTAAAAACAATCTTAAGCTTTAATCCATAACAAGAAAAAGTGTCCTTGCGAGTCTCAATCTGTTTTTTTCCTTTTCTTGTTTGTTCTGTTCAAAGAAGCTTGGCTCGATTTTTTTTTTTTTTTTTTACACAATAGATAAAGTATTGCTCTTATTCTCTCTACTGTAACTCGAGTACCTCAGAAGTGATTATGCCCAAACATTCAAATCATTTCCCCTACCACCTGCAGGCATACTCAAGTCTGCAAAATGTCATCATTAAAAGGTGACTATTTCAGAAATTAATAAGCACATGAAAATAGGATTAAACAGGAAACTGTTTCACAACCTTTGCACGATGTAGTGCGCCAGCTATGAATCACTAGACATGTTACTAACATGGGTTTCCTCTTCTAATAGCGTCCTAAACTAGCTAAAGGAATTTTTGTTTTTAAAAGATTTGAGTTCCAGCAACTTCAGCGTTCATTCATACGAGCGCCATAACATTCTGTTCAGACTTCGAAGTTTTACTAATCAGATTGTTCTGAGGCCTGGTCTACACTGCCGGCGAAATTTGGTGGCAGTCGTCAGGGGCTACGCAAGTTACGCAGAGTAGCTTGCATAACTCCCATCGACTTTGTAACTTCTATTTAGCGTGCTGTCCCCACTGCACTGCGCCGATGGGACGTGCATACCCATCAATGCAGCGTTATGCCTTTTGGAAGGTGATTTTATTAAATCAACTTTCAGATCGATTGAGCATGTCTTCACTGCTGCTTAATCGAACCAGAAAAATCGATCTGATGGCAGCAAATGTAGACATAGTCTCAGACTTAGCACCACCAGTGAGTTTTCCTCTTCTCTTCTCTTCTATTCTGGTTCTTATACTGCACCCATGATTGGGAAAACTGGGTGCCTTTTAGTAATGCGTTGACTGACAGGAATAGCATCTATCACATATGGTTCTTTCCTTCTCTGTCTCTTACCCTCTCCGCAGGTGAAAAGTCATAGGTGGCTATTTTGTTATGATGCCTACGTTTCCATACTAGCAAAGGTCAAATGGCAAGGTCTGAAGTACTTCAGTGGTTTGCAGGTAGTGTGGTCTAGAGTCTTGGACCAGCCCTCGAGAAAGCTCTGTCTACGACAGTCAGGCATTGTTATGCTGCAAAAGC
>ML675601.1:89002615-89043324 GCA_007922155.1 Mesoclemmys tuberculata
AAGCACCAAATCCCTTCATCTTATCTCTAATTTGTTTTGGATATGTTCCTGATTTCCACAGGGAATGTGTTTTTATGCACACAATTCCTCATCTGGTGAGCTACTGAGCTCCTTCTGCTCGATGTATTGGGGAGGGCTCAATTTCTCCTGACCCAAGAGGAGCTTAGAAACTTTCAGGATTGAGCCCATAGCCTCAGTATCACAGGGCTCTTGCGTCCAGTGATATTTGGCCACCTTTCACTTACAGCATCACTGGCATATATACATATACCCCAAAATAACAAGTATCTTAGGAACACAGTCTTGGAGATCTCTCTTCAGCTATCCCCCTAAGTGGAAATGAACAACTTCTCTCTATATTGCTTCTTGTAAGCTTTTTCTTAAATACAGGACATGGGAAAAATCAACAATCTATAGGCCACTTTTATAATAGAGAAACAAAGGCCCATACAACATTACAGCACTCCCTTTCTCTGCCTTCCTCTCTTCCAAAAATTAGTTCTTGTTTTCTCTGTTTCAGTTAAAAAAATTAAGCAAATGTGCCATCCCTGTTCATACCCAGTATCAGGGTCTACTGCCTTTTCTCCCCTGAGTTAGCTGCAATTTTATATGGTACCTACACAGCAGTAATTATACACACTGAGTAAAACCACAATGCATTTAAGAATTTTTTTCCTGTTCTCTTATTTATTGACAGAATTTTTTTTTAATTACAACACAATGAAACAATGGTAAGTACATAAGATGCAATAGTATAAAAAAGCCATTTTAACCCTTCCCTTTGTTAAGACACTTACAGCAGACAAGAACTGCCCCACCCCAATTCCCCCCTCCTCAATTGAAAACAAAAATAAATATAAATTAATAAATATAAAACAAATCACTGCACAGCCCTTAACTCTTTGATTGCCATGGCAAGAACCATAAAGATTCTAGCATGTGACTTCTTTTTTTTGTGGTTAAAGGTTGCCGCAGCAGTCAAAGGGTTATAGCATTGTAAACATAAGTACTTTGTTGAAAATGTTCAGTTATGTTAATGGCCTACAGCAATGAGATTAATATCATGACCCCTTGACCTTTAATGACGCAACATTATAAGGAGTTAAAGAGATAATAGCTTGGTGAGCTGTTACATAGCTTAATTAACCCATTTTATTTAACAATGCCTTGATTTACTAATAAAGAACAACTTGTGTATAATAAAACACTGTTCAATGCATTGATCAATAAAATCAATGAAAAAAATCAGTCTAAGCACCACAAATTTTTGCCTGATTATATCTGACAGTCATAGTACACTTTAGCACCATTTGGTCAGCCTTGCATTTGCGCACAAACTTTGTGTTTGTCAGTAGAAGCTACCTGAAAAAATAACATAGATTAGTTATAGTTACTGTACAGAATGATTTG
Organism: Mesoclemmys tuberculata; assembly: GCA_007922155.1. Classification (NCBI taxonomy): domain Eukaryota; kingdom Metazoa; phylum Chordata; order Testudines; family Chelidae; genus Mesoclemmys; species Mesoclemmys tuberculata. Next base: position 89,004,026 of record ML675601.1, read on the forward strand.
TGAGCAATAGAATAAAATAAAAATAAAAATAATGAAAATAAATTTTGTAAGAGAAAGCAAGTAAAAATGTTCCAGTTATTTTTTTGCTAGTACACAACATAATGAGCCAAACTCTGGCATGAAATGCATATGGGGCTAACAGTAAAAACGGAATAAGGTGAGAAAATGTGCAGCACACTATGAAATCATTACACCCATATTCTGGCTTATTTGTAGGGCTATCTAACGTTGCATGAGCAGTTGTTGTGTATGGTTCAGGGTGCAAAGCTTGAAAAGAGTTTTGGCTTATCCAAATATGGATTATTTTATGCCATCTAAACATATTCTAAGGTTAAGTACTGTACCAAAACCTGTGTATGCCCATGAGAACCCCATTCATACAGCTTATTCTATCTCATAGGTGGAGTAAAGCAAGCACACAGCCATGTGCACAGGGCCACTAACTTGTAAGATGTACTACATAACATATTGAGACCACACCAGCTTCTACAGCAAGTACAGTGAACAGCTAATGGCAAGAAGTAGTAGTATTGACATTGAAAACTGAAAAGGCCACTGGGGTCAGACCCAACATCCAAACACTAGAACTGAAGGAGCAATTGAGTTATGGTGGATAGTAGGGCACAAAGCACGGAGAATAGGCAGGATATATGCCATTCAGGAGAAAGAGCAATTGAAATAAGAGCTGAGGGAAGCATCAAAACAATGTATGCTGATCAATGTATGGGTGCCAGTGTACTGGGCAAACAGCCCCAGCATCAGATACTTTAGCCTCTGACAGAACTAACTGCAGAGCTGGCAAGAGCAGACATCACTTCCCCAAATAGCTTCTGTTTCACACAATAGATCTACAATGTTCAAACACATGTGGCTCTCCTTGAAAGCCAGAAATTAACACTTGCAGTTTTTTAAACTCCTTCGCGTGATAGCAGATGTCACTAGACCAGTGCATAAATATGCTATTGGTAGGTATGAGCCAGTGGAGATTAGAAACAAGATGGTAACACAATGCATAGGAAAGGGTTCTACTATTTAATAACTCAATATTGGCTCAATAAACTATGATACAAGGGTGGGGGATATGAATGAACTGATGGATCAGAAATGAAATACCCCAACACCTCAATAGTGTAATTGTAGATTACCTACGCCCAAGAAGAAAATAGCTGCTGATGTAGAGAAGGTTAATCATAACAACTGAGGCAGCCTGGTAGTGATAACATGCTAGAAATGACGGGCATATGTGCAGAACAATGCTAGCGTTGTTGAAATACAGCCTCCTGGACAGCTCAGCCACCACAGCATGAACACATGTGAACAATGCACTCAGGCTGACACCAAGACAATACACAGCTGCTGTAACATCATTCACAAAAGATGTACAACACCAAATTTGATAATCTGAGCAAGCAGTTTGTGATGGTTAATGCAGGATGCGCAACAGATTTTTATCCACGGTTTAGGAAAGAAGCAATGGGCAATGGTTGAGAGAGACTTTAAAAATCATGCCCGAATACCTGGAAGCTTGACTTACATGTGAGTACATGGATGCAGCAAATCAACCCTGTGGATAAGAAAGATTGAAATACTAAGATTGGATGTGTAAAAGGTGTTGATGTTGCTTAGCATCATTTTAGTGAAAGGTGTGCACAAGATGCCTCAAGTATGCACATGGAATGACTCAGATAATAGTAGCCACCATCATATCAGCAGTAGACACTGATTTCCTTGCTATTGATTGCAACCATGTGTGTATGTGTCAGAGGGACCAGAGAGACCTGGACTGCAACAATTCAACACCTTCTCTTAGTCTGCATAGTTAATTTGCTCCTGCTTACTATTCTAGCTAAAGTGGAGAACATTAAGCACCACCTTATCCAGTAGGAAACTCACAGTGAAAAGAAACAGTGGATCAGAGGCTTGCACATATTTATCAGAATACATGGAGGAACAAGCACTTCATTCAGTAATTATAGCCATGCTTCTACATACCACGCAAATGCATCAATACTGTGGCTGTACTGGTGGCAAAGAAGTGTTTCTCTTCTTCCATCATAACATCTGAAAAGTCTCATCCAGTAGAGCTCTTCACATGGCAGAAAAGTCAGTGAACCTAAGATGCCATCATCTGAAAACAGAGTTGGGTACTTCTTACTGTGATACATTTTCTAACTTGGATTCCGACTGGTTTTACCATATCTACGTGGAAAGATCTGTGTCTGAAGGGGATGAATGCTATGTTACCTCTGGTAGATTTTCAGTCGGTTTTACTCTTTCAGATGGTAGAGTACCAGCATCACTAAGACAAGCCATCACTAGGTCAAATGATGACCCAGCTCAAGAAACCTTTGACACTGATGATCTCTCTATCACATTTTCTCTAACCTATTATTTTGTGAGTAAGGTTACTGAGACTGGTTGAAGGCAATCCTGGCTGTGCCTACAGTATAGTAGTCTCCTCTATTCCTGTCAAACTGGCTTCAGGTTGTCAGTTCTCCTCTTAGAGATGAACAGCGGTCAGGTGCTCACGCTGATCATTTTATATCTGTCAGCAGCCTTTAATCAGAAGGCCTGGTTGACTCAACTGTGGTCACTAGCAGTGGTGGTAGAGCCTGCTTATGAATAGTTTTAATTCTTTCCTACCTGAGAGATGTAAGTGCGTGGTGCTGGGTAACCATATTTGTCCTCACTGTGAGCTAAGGAATGCCTTTGTCAAAGCAACATATATACACAGAAGGTGAGGGACCATATATTTTCTACAAAGTGAAGAAGGACCAAAAACACAGATATAATCCTATGCGATGGTTTTCATCCTTACATAGTAAAACAGTAATTTTGAGTTACACTACAGGCCCGGATGTATACATGGTGAATTGAGAGAAGATAGCAACTTGGCATTGGAACCATGCACTAAAGATGGCAGTAAATGGATGCTAGACAGAAGATGTTTTATCAAGTTTATTATATAGATGAAGAGGTGAAGACTGCATGTAAATGATGTATAACTGAGTGTCACCATTACAGGCTCGTTGAGTACTGGATTTCTTTCCTAACTGAACATGTGTGCTCAACACAGTTACATGGATATAACTTTGTCATGTCAATCTGATATTTCTTATCATTATGGATATTGACAAACAATGTACCCTGATAGGACATGTCCATGCAGGGTTATGCTAGGGATATCATCTAGCTTTTGGCACATAGTCATGTCATAGTGTGGTAGAAATTGTTTATATGCATACAGTATTTAGAAGGCAGGCAGGTTGACAAAAAAAAAAAGCAGAGTTTGCCATGAAAACTTAAGGCAGTATATCATCATGATGACACGGCAGCATTTCTGGCTCTTGGCAAGGCCTACTGAATGTATCTCACTGAGAGTGTCTTCCTCTGAATGCATTTATCCATATATACATCCAGACAACTGACAAACAGGGAATCAAATCTATTGGTGGCGCCAATATAATGCAATCGAGACCAGCTTCCACCATCGTTATGTCAATACCCGATAAGAACACATATGGTGGGCATGACTGTTTGCATTTAGATTCACCACACGCATAAATTTGGGGTTGTGTGGAGTTGGGATATGCAGTCCTATAATATTGTTTGCTGGGATATGCCCAGATATCATTTAATGGTGCACACTGGAAAACTATCAGCAATCGCTTTATATTGCTGACTCTTCTATCACAGCTCATACTCGCGACTAATAAGGGCAGTAGTGGATTCATCATTTGTTCATATAGCACAGTGACCAGTTTGTCATGCACATATGTATATTTTGTTGGATGTTAGTTCACACATAGATACCAACTCATCGTTTATGGGAGTGTACACAGCCATGGAGGCAAATGTGTCTCGTAAGGATTGGAACTGCATTATGTGAGCACACTGGAATGGTAACGCAAGCAGAAAATTGTTATAGGATGACTTCATGCCCCAAAGCTTGGAAGCGCTTAACTGCTATGAGAATGGCACCAGTTTTCAGGTTTACATTATGCTGTGCCTGCTGAGTGAAAGATGAGTTTCTTCATACAAGTCACTGGTAAATGTGGGTTTTTGCTGGTGAGGACTAATGAACAGTTGTGCATAGAGCTGTTATGTGGCTATTTGAACTGAGCATCATGTTGACACAAAAGGGAACCGTAACAGACAATAGCAATAACTGTATTGTGTAAACCACCTGTGAGGAAGAATGTTGATGTACGCACCATTTGGGGCACATCATGGAATCAGGATGATCACTATCTCTGTATTAGTATCACATGACGAAATATGACGACTGATCACTGTGCATTATTGAAACAGCAAGAGGTGACCAAGCCTGTGAATTCAGGTTTGTACATGAACATGGGAGAAAACAGAGACTGGTTGGTGTGTGACCATGTGACACATCTAGTGATCAGATGGGGCAGCAAATATGATGATGGTAGTATGTGGTTTAATGGGGTCATATGGTTTGATGAGTTCAGAGGCACTGTTGACTAATTAGGGCTCCACCATTAATATGGATGACTCACCATGATAACGGTTAGTGAACACTGACATTCTGCATAAGCTTATGAATTTAGGCTACATGAATACAAGGCTGATGTGTATTATCATTAATGGCTACACTTTGTAACACATCATTTCCGGGTTTTTGCTGTGATGGCAATTCACATTATAGTGCATATGCAAAGAAGTGTGGATAGCTCTCTCTTTAGGATGTCATGTGTGTTTCTGCAGCTATCTCATGCACAGGTTTCATCATCCTGTAGCATTCCCTTGATTGTCTGCCCATTACAGCAGTATACAGTGGTGTCTACGCACTGCATGCATCACATATTATGCGATCCTATATCTAGTATGCATAGCATCTGTTACTGCATACATAAACATGAATGAAATGAAGACAATTGGTGGCTGATATGTTAGAGCTTATCCACATTAGGAAACAATAATTTTATATAATGTATCTGTGGTTAGCATAGTGTTAACCAATTCTTTGGAACAACGTTCTTAGGTAGTGACAACATTTACGTGCAATGATCATGGATTAATGTTACTCAAACACCTGGAACCCTAAGTATCAGTGATATTTTACTTCTACTCCTATATCTACAAAATAATTCTGTACCATAGGGAATCTACATTTTGCGACACTAGATGTGCCCTGGGGTCAGCCATTGCATGGGACCAGTCCATGATGGTGATAATCTGATTATGAGTGTTACAGAAGCTGAACATCTTTGTTCCAGCTGTTATGCAAAGCACAACAGTGGGCTAGAGAAAAAGGACATGATCATGTCCTGCCATGGTATTTTGGTATGAGAACATTGAGAGATACTGGGATGACGTTCATGAGCATATTGAGATTGCTACCTTCATTTATATATGCTGTGCTTTGGATGTGTTTTTGCCCAAGATATGGTTACACGTAATTGGCCTCACTTCAAAATAACCACTATTTTGACCCCACAATCAGTGTGCTATGAACTAATAGAGTGTGTTGAGTGTTTCAACACTGAGGGGTCAGTCATGCTTTTATCACTACACTGCCTGTGTCCTCTCTGTCCTTTAGTACACAGAGAGACTATTTGCTTTACAGCATGGCTCAACACCCAACTAGACAGGTGGCCATTTGTACCTTCCAATGACGATAGTGCCATTCTACGCTGCCTGTGGTGCTGTAATCATTCATTCGTGGGGCTGGAAGCACAGTAGCCAAAAGGCAGCCAGGGCCACTAACTCAGATGAAAGGCATATATTGAGCTGAGCACTGGCTCGTTCCCCTCTCTTACTGCCTATATGAATGAGGCTGTTCTGGCTGTGCATAGAATCCTCCACCTCTGGAGCCACTGCCAAACTAGCAGATAGGCCAAGCCTGAGTTTGCATGGAACAAAACAAGAACCCTGGCAACTGCTCCCTTGTGCTTCAGTCTGTTCTTGTTGTCATGGTTCCTGCTTGTGCTGCTATGTGTGTGGTAGTTTGGGTCCTGATTTGCTTTAATGCATAATGAATGGAAGATGCACTGTTTGATTTTCACTATTTTGTCTGTTATGTGTCTTTTCAAGCCATGCTCCCACCAACAATACAAATATGAAAAGCTAGAATGACAGAGTGTAATGTTCCACTGTTTATAGGCACACCTATTTTTCTCTTCTATGCATTTTTTCCTACCAACAAGCCAGAATCTGATTCCATATATTTAACTAAGTACCAAAAGCTGCATTTAACTAACATCAGGACTGCATCATAAGCCAACAAAAGCCAAGGAATTCAAAGTTAAGCCTTACACTCTATTCCTAACCCACAATATTATAAGGTCAGAGGTTCTGGGATGGTCTGGTGGTGGACGGGAAGTACACACACACACTGCTGTGGGACAAAGGAAGTCTGGTCCTTCATTTAGAAATTTCCTGGCTTTCGTCAGTGTTTCACAATCATAGCCTTTTATTTTTTTAATCTACTCCCCATTCATCTCCAAAAGAAAAAAAGAAAAGGAAAAAAGAAAAATTGTTTATAGGAAGTTACAAAATGTGTATTATATTTATCCAGGAGATTTAAATGGGCTCATTTGGAGCCATCTGAGTCTCTCCATTTCAGCCTATCAAGTAAACATACAAATACATATTCTGCTAAATGTCTTCTTTGATAAAAGTTAATTGAAGTGTTTTTCTGTCTATAGTAAATAGTTTTTTGTTACTCTTGACTTACACAAAACCTGTAAAATCAGCTTGATAAATTGTAATAGACTGATGAAATCCATATTAGTATTGTATATATTCACAGTGTAGATTGCAACAATACTAATACATTAAAAACATTAGGAAAAAAGTTACTGCACATGAGCAGAAACCAAATTTCAAAACTCAGTTCATCTGTTTTATTCCATTCTTTCTTGACACTAACGATTATAAGGACCTGCTGTGGACTAACTGTTTATCAAATTTCATTTTCTTAACTCATAAGGTGTTTTTGCTTTTTATGAGTTCAAACTAATCCTGTGAAAACAGCTCATTCCTTTTGAACTCCTATGATTTAAAAGCAACCAAATATTCATTTTTGAAATTAGACTGATCATAAACTGCTCCCAGATCTTTCAGCCTGAAGCAAATTTTAATGGCTGTGAAAATTGAAAAATAAACCTATTGAAAATAGAAGTTTATAATAATAGAAATGCTGACACAATCTTAACCTGCATGGCATAAACATACCATACAACACTCTTATTTTGTTCTCTGTATGTGTGTGTGTGTGTGTGTGTGTGTGTGCATATATATATATATATATATGTACTTTTACCTAAAAGAAAATAGATTAAAGCATCAACTTATTATGCATTCATGTATCTATGATGTACCATATATCAAGCACTAGATTATCACACTTACCTTCCAGCGTAATTGCTGTAAGTTAAATTCTCCAAATACAAACATTTTTTTGTTACCTTATCAATGAACAACAGTAAACATGCTCAGCACTTCATTATTTCTGAGGGAAATAGTTGCACAAAAAGTCAAAGCTGCTATGAAAGAGACTTTGAAATTGAAGTGGAATATTTAAGTGTGTAAGAAAACAGATAAGATGCTGTTCTGTTTGAAGGATAACATCAAATTGTCTGATTCTCCTGTTGTACAGGAAGATCAACTGCAGGTTAAATAATTTTGTCAGTGGTTTCCACCAACTATCCAAGGGACAAAATCAGAACAAAAACATGAGCCTTTTGTTCTCTCTGTAGCAGAACATAATTTATAGTTGTTTGCTGACAACAAAAGTCACCCAGTGGACTAAAAAAAATGACAGACAGGCATAGTATTTTGAATTTCCCAAATGAGCTGATGTGTAGTAAATATTATCCTATGCTCTGTAGTTGTGAACACACTCTTTACATTTTCAGCAACGGCTGAAATGAATCTACTGAAGTAATGCTATGGGCTGATACTGGTGCACTTCTAACATACAACATACAACACCTCTACAAAACATCTCCAAAATGCCATCTGCATTGCATATTTGCTGTAAAACTATACCTTTTTTTTAAACTGTTCATTTTTGTTAGCTGTACGTATATATATATATATATATATATCTGTTTTATGCTCTAAGAAATAAGTTTGCAATGCTTTATAGCATGCCACACATGATCATAAAATAAGTCCTCAAATCAAAATCAAATCATGTAATTGAACAAAAAAGCACATTAATTTTTCATGCTATGCTCAATATAAATATAAATTCAAGGCAGTCAAGCTATCCATTACCAAAATAATAATAATATATATGTATATATACCTACACTCTCTAAAAAATGATCCAGTAATGTGTATTAGGAAATCAGTAAGAAATCTGTTGAATCTAGTATAAAAATCTTGTTTTATGTAAAAGCCAATGCTGGCTGTTTCAAGTATTTAAGTATTTTCTTATAACTTTTTCACTAATAACTAGTTATTTGTAGAAATTACTAATTTTATGCTGAAAATTGTATTCAAGTTAAATAAAAATTCACTTCTACTGTACTTCATTTTTAGAGTGTGCATGTATACATAGCAAAATGCCCATCTACAGATCTACCATAAATATTTTTGTTGCTGTCCCTTCTTTCCTAAGAAAACACTTCAGTGTTTTCCTGTAATCTTGGCTAATGAATATCAGGCCATTGAAAAACAAAAACCAATCCAAATTGATTAGCAACACCAGATTCTCTTCAGTTTGTGCCAGTTTGCAAGTTAAAGGTCAAAGAGTGAAGACATAGGACAGTGCACTTTAAGGAAATTCAGACAGTGAAGCTTTTCACAGAAGACAATGTTTAACTTGGTAATGACAGTCAACAGATCAATAGTCAAGTTCAAGGCAAGCTGTTCATTATTTCAAAAGCTACTCCCCTCAAATCCTGGTTTTCATACAAAGCCAGGTGTCTGACTCATGGGGTGCATTCATTCTGACCATCTCTAATAAGTTCACAGCCCACTGACTGTAAAGCCTATCGCTGCAAGAAGCAGCTCCTAAAATCAATAAAGAGGTCTGTCAGTTGCTGACTTTTCTCTAGGAAAAAAATATTGATGCAAACCTGCTCTGCAGGTCACATGAAAATGACAATACTGCTCTTAGCACAAATTACACACAATGACAAAATGCTTTGGTGGACCCTTGGCTCTGCCGGTGATTTAATGTACAGCTAAATGTCAGAAATCTAACTAACCCTTTGAGAACTATGGCAAACATGCAATAGGTAATTCTCCCGATATTCATGCAACATCAGAGTCATCGTTTTAGCTTTCCTTTCAAACTAGAACTCTATCTTCACGTATTCATGTACCAAGGCAAATTGAATTATCATGCAACATAGTTTAAAACAGAAATTCAATAGGTCTAAGACAAAAGGCTAAGCTGTAAAACTATAGCCAGTTCAAAAAATCCTGTCTGAGTGCTAGAAGTTATTAAAATAAGAGTTTTCTTTTAACCACAATGTAGCTGGCAAATATATTGGTGTTTCTGTTTGTTTGTTATAAATGCTTTTTATCAATAATGCAAGTAATTAAAAGCCCTTACTTGCACTTACAGGATATCTGTTTTAAAAACCTGAATTTCATTAACCTGTATTTCCACATACCACTTCTACAGTCCTATACTTCCATGGCAACCAGGATTAGCATCCTTCAGACTCTAAAAACTAATCTGATAGTTCTCAAAGGGTTACACCAACGTAATACTAGTGTCAATTTTCTCTGTAACATGACTGTCACTTTAGTTCATTGCATTCCACTTCAGAGACATACTGCTTTTCCCTATGCTTTGGAATGAGTGTTCCTGATAGACCTATGAAAGGCCTGGGGCAGTTGGCCTGGTACAGCTTGGGAAAAAAATTGATGCAGGAAATCCAACAAAAGAAACAATAAAAAGGTTTTGTTTGAATATAGTAATGAATATAAATGTGTTAAAACATTGAGGACGTAGCTCAGAACAGCTGTATAAAACACAAAATGAATGTATCATTAAGGCTGTTACTATATTGCAGATATTTTGGCCCCTTGTTTGTTGGAAAATGGCTGTCCGAACAGTCTGAAGTCCTGCATGTCATCCAGGTCTCCCACTTGACAAAAATCGTGTGTAGGAGTATACGACCATATCCATAGCAGACAGAAAGCAATCCTCTTTGGAGACAAAGCTGTTTGGGTCTTCACACTTTCCTGAAAGTTCAATTGTGGGTTGTTGTGTTGTTTTCAATTTTTTTTTTTTTTAAAAAACAACTTTTACTTTCAGCAAAATTATTTTCAAAGGGGAACAGGCTTTAGGAGAAAAACAGTAGAAATATTGGATTTTTCTTTTCTTTTTTCCTCTCCATCAGTTAATCCTGATAGTTTATTGGGTTTTGAGCGTGCAGAGGAAAGGCCTGGAACCGAATGACAAAGAAAGACGAAGGACTGAAGAAACGGCAGATACTGTTTAGCATGGAAGCTTCCCAGTAGAGTGAATCCCCACTCATGTGCAGGACAGGCAACCCCCTGGGTTTTAAAGATCAGCTCTGATTCAGGCTGACAGATGCCTGCTCCTAGCTAGGAAACCGCGTAACAGCTCTTGTGTTGAATCTGAAGTTACCTCAAACTCCTGGGAGAGAAAAAACCCCTAAATCACACCCACTCTTGCATAGAGCGTTTGCAGTACAGTATGTGGCGGGGTGTTCCTTTCCTCTTGAACTGGAACACAGTGTAAACCAAGACGAGGAGGCACAAAGCCAGGATGCAGGGAATGACAATGGCTATGGCTTTCACAGTGCTGGCTGTGTTATCCAGTTTGATGACAATGTCTACGTCATCTTGAGGGCCGTGCCTGTCTTTGTCCCGGTCCGTTGGTCCATTACAACCCATGAAATCCTTGAGGATGGATCTGGGATATCCAGGTTCCACCCTGAGCATCTGGTTATTAAATTTCCAATACTCCTTTCCTTTGTAGAAATATGTGAAGCCTGGGAGACAAAAGTGCAGTTATTCATGGTCATGTCAACAATCTGCTTATAAAGACTGAGGTTAAACAACCTTGACTATCACCAAATTACACTGAATTATTTTTTGAGCCCGGGGATCTCTAAAGTGAAAGTAATATGGATTATTCAGGTACCGATCAGGATAGGGCACTTTTGGATCTTCTGGACAACAGGTACATTGTTCCTAAGAAAGCTCTTGTCCAAACTGGCATCCAAGGCAGAACTTCATTTCTTTCTTGTCTTTAGAAAATCTTACATTTCAAGTTTCCTATTTGAATAAACTCAGATCTAGTCTTAATCTAATAATATGACTATGAAAAAACCCCAGAGAAAAAAAATGAGGAATTTAGGGGTTTAATGATTCATCTGTGAATTGAACACTTGACCAGAGTTAGAACTATGCCTCTACCAGGATTGAGCCTCAATAATTGAAGCAGTCCAATTCCTTCTCAGGATGGGAGATCAGTTTAAATGAATTCCAACATTGTGCTAGAAAAGTCTGAAATGAGAACTGAGCCTTTTCAATGTCATTTTAGCCTGCTGCTGTACTTCAGATGGAGGAAACACTACATAAATAGAACAGCAACTTTACCAAAAGAAAATGGGTGTACCCAGCTTCAAATTTTCTGCAGGGAACTGGTATTTGATCAGTCAGGTGCAACCCAATAATTACGAAACAGGCCTGCATGAAGAAATCCTAACGTCCTGCCAAAAACCTAAATTATTTTTCTACCCCACCTGAAAATGGTATTGATCTGGCAGGAAACAAGCCTTCACAATGGGTGAAGTTCCTCTTACTGTTTATGACCTGAATGCATGCAGCTGGAGGCTTCCCTAGCTTTACTTGATAGGCCTCATGTTCTTTCCTACAGTGATAAAGGCCATTCGGAACACAGATTGCGTGTCATTTGTCATAGTATAATGCTTACTGGAAAGATTAGTGGACTAGATATTAGAGATAATATTAATAATCTCTTATTTAAACAAAAGTCAGGCTCTTTCAGTCGTGCAGAAGACGACATTTTAGTATATTTCTTTTCCAGTTCAGAACTAGATACAAAAGCCTTTGCCCTCCACACCTGCACATTTTAACAACGTGAGGATTTTTTTTGAAAAAAAAAAAAAATCTTTTTACAGTTGCTATTTATTTAATTCTAATTATTTTGCAGATAGTTGAGTAGGTATTTGGTTCCCTTCAGTCTTATTGTCTAAGACTCTGTGCATATCTATATCTTCATATCTATCTCCAGACAGCAAGATATATGACTGGTTGACTCAAAAGGAAAGTAGCGAGCTATATCAAAACTACGCTTAGGATATTTGGTCATGAAACGTCTTCCATTCCATCGGAACAAAGCATAAAACAGCACCATTGCTATTATTGTGCCATCCACTCTTAGTGGCAAAAGCTGAGATTTTCAATATATTAAAAACATCTCAAAGGTATCTGTAGTTTAGGCTTAGAAGCAAATAGGTTTGTTCATTAACAAATGCAAAATTACAGTACTCTAAACCATGGTTTACAACAGGGAACCCCTTTTATGGCTTCCACAAAATAATGTGTGTTTTGAAAAGCACTGCAGATGTTGACTCTTAATGAGACTTTTGGCAAAAGTAAAAGATACTGCTATTTACTAACACTATAGTATGATCAAATGAGAGGGGATAAAACCATAGGGACGCAAGAATTGCCATGCAGTGTTGCACCGGAGGTACATCCAACCTAGAATCCTATTTCTGACAGTGCCCAGAACCAGATGGTTCAGAGGAAGTTGTAAGAACCCCACAGTGTGCAGCTGTGGATAGTCTCTCCCTCCCATCCCCCTGACTTTAGGTCTTATCCCATCTCTAATAGTTAGGGACTACTTTATACCACCTTCTAGTCTGCAAAGAGAGACCAAGCTACTGGCACATAGCAAAGATATTATTCAGGGAGACTACAGAATTTAAAGAGAAAACTAAAGATGCACCACCCAGAAAACCCACTAGCTGCAGTCCTCATGGCCCCAGCATTAGCTGCTTCAACCCATCCATCCCCCCACTCCTTGCCCTCCCACTGAATCTCCCTTCTCTACAGTAACTGCCTGCCTGCCTCTGCATCCACGCAGCAGAGCTCTCTCAGGGAAGGGTGTGCTGTGCTGTATAGGAGGCGGGAGCTGCCACTCTAAGCGCTCTGCGGGATTGAGCAGTTCTTGTGAATGCAGGCCAGGTGGGAGCACAGAAGGAAAGTTTGCTGCTTGCCATGTCTGCTTCTGCCTGATAACGGTTCCTGCTGCTGCACTAAAAGGCAAGACCACAGTGTAGGAGCGGCCGGGAAAGCTTCAAAGACATCATCCGTACCTGGGCTTCTAGACCATTGAATGAGTCAGAAAGCACTCTAAGTGCTCAGCTGGCAACAGTAGAGGATCTGAGATTGCCAGCTTTTATGCACCCTTCCTTCATGTGATTCTACTCAGTTTATTGTTGTTTATTATGTTTTTGAGGAGTGGATTTAGCTTCACTCATCTGCCATTTATAACAAACCCAGTTCAGTTTTTAAATAGGACGAGGATTAAAAAAAAGATACATTCTTTCAGATGCTGTGGGATAACTGAACAAAATTCTTCCTAAATTTCCCCCCTACAGCAATCTGGCTAAATTTCATATTAAATCTTTATCTAAGAAGTGAAAGGAAAATGGTTTGGGGCAAAATTTAATCAGAATTCTTTTAAAGTAAGCTGTGGTTTTCTTCCTTTGTCTCATTGTTTCCATGTGCAATCCTCAATGTAGTTACGCTTTGGTTCCTTAAATATCTGTTAGCCTGTCTTCAGGGACTTTCCTCTGAGGCTCCTGTGAGGCTCTCCAAGAGCCCTGAACATTCCTTATGTTCCCTCTTTTCCTTCCCCCTCCCTCCAGATTTGATGTCATGTTTCACTGCTCTCCTGGTAGCTGCTTGCTAGTTGAAAGGCCATCATTGCTATTCTTGAGTTGGGCAGGGTGACTCAAGGAGCTCTCATTGGTCCAAGGATAAGTGCTTTGTCTCTGCAGCACTTTCAGACCCCTTCTGCCTGGGTGTGAGGGGAAGATAACTTTCATTGCTAATGGAAAACACAGGTATAATTCACTGAGCACAACACTGACACTTTACATGTGATGGTGAGCCCACTTGAGATAGAAAAGAATAAGATTATAGTTCCATGAAGTAAGCAAATGTTAAGAAGCACGTCTAAATGACAATTTGTTTAAGGAAGCAGAGATTAAATTTCTTATGTATATGTGTGTGTGCATATATACTTATACATATATATGTATGTATACACTCAGAGATTTAACTGTTGAGTGTGATATATACCAAATGTCATCCTGTCTGACCTACTTTCCTGTTTAAAAAAAAAATTCTAGCCAAATGAGAGAATCAGGAGAGAGTTTCTGTTAATGGATGAAACAAAGACAAAGCAAGGAAGTGATTTAATGTATTTCCACAGCAAATTAGTTTATCTAGTTAGAGGAAGAAATGAAGACTCTGAAATGGACTACACCAGGAAAGAAAGCTTTATATTTACCTATTAAAGGGAAATGAAAGTAAGATAGCAAGAAAGATGTCCACTGTCTGAACCTCCCCTCCCTTCCAAAAAAGCCCCCCAAAACCAAACAAAAAACCCCACAAAACCCTGCCATCACTAATATATGTAGTAGAGAATATTAGCAGCAACGAAAAGTGACTGCAAGCACATATCAAGGACACCTAAACTTTATGCAACTGAGGGCTACACTGACAAATTGCCTTTAGACTGAGGACAGCACTTCACTTGCATAAAATGGTACAAATTTCAGCTGTTCTCATTCATGGGGAGGTGTGGCCAATTGGAAACTATGAGTTGCAGCACGAGATACTCCATTTTGGTGCAGGTAGAGACATGGTATGCTAATTTCAAAGTATCTGTGAGCTGTAGCTTTGCATTATACATTTACACCATCTCTGATTTACTGATTCATCTGGATACTTCTATTTATATAGTGAAAGAGTCTGGTTCTGGACTACAATATAGGAAAATTAATCTAAACGTTTTTATTCTATATGAACCATTACCACCATGGAGATTCAAGTAGATACACTTAGAGTAAGAAATTTATTTTAGGAAGCACTAAAATCCTGCAAAAACAAAACAAAAAAACCCAAACCCAAATTAAAGATTATTATACCAAAATTAAGCATCTTTTGTATCCCTCATTGTGATTTTAAATAGATTAATCAAACAATTATATGTAACAATTTAAGAAGATCATGAAATGCACAGCATGAAACATCTGCAAAATAATAAGAGTTCAGCCAGTCCACCAACCTGATTAGCCAATCATTTCTAGACATCTCTACATCATCATAACAGATGTTAGGAAATGACTAAGCTAGGAAAGTGTTTGCATACCATTTTCTTTGTGGACAAAGGCTCCCTGAGGAGATTCTGGGATACCTTTCCAAATGGTGATTGGTTTTGGATAACCAGGGTCCATGGACCTCATTTCTTCACTGTATCTCCAGTACCTAATGAAAGGAACAAAATAAAATAAAAATAGATAACCAAATACGCATTTATAAACATAGCTGATATGCTAATTGCATGCCATTTCCTTTCTAACAAAGTGCTGCATTTAACGACTTAAACTGGGGCAACCAGAGCTATCCTGTTTAGCAATACAAGGAGGAAACAAAGAAATGTAATCTTGCTTGCTGATTGGGCAGCTGTTTCAAGTAAGTACACAGAAGATAAAAGACTTCTCCAGCTTGACAACTAAATCAACATGCACCTTATTTATAATCAAAGCAATTCTAGTGCCTCGGGCCTCGGCACAGCAACACCGGGAGATACAATATATGCAAAAAACTACATTATGTTTCAATTGAGATCTTAATCACACAAAAGCCAGTGAATTCAGAGTTAAGGTTCCCACAGTAAGCTTAATTCTTCTCCTTCAGCGTATTCATTATAACAGCCTTTCATTATATGACCATACAATATGTATAAAGTAATAGTAAATGCTATATATTTTGTGTGTCTCTTTGGTGGGGGAAAAAAATTCAGGGCAGAAATCATCAGCAGACAAGTTCAAGACAACTTGAACTTGAGAGAAATAAGAATAAATAATTGATCTTATTTACAGTGAAGAAGCGGTATTAATAATCAGCATCCGTGTGTATGCAGCAGTACAAAATGATGTGTGCGCGCATCTGGTTATAAAATATGTGGTTTCAGGGTAATATTGTATTATATCATAATATTAATAATAATGGCACCTTATTTTATTTAATGCCCACTCTGTTTAAAGGTCCAAGCTAGTTAGAGTGTATTAAAGCTTGCTGTAGGATCCCCAAGTCTGAACTGCCCTTCCCTTCTTGAATAGTTGCTGTTTATGAAAAAGATCAAATATCCCCTCTTGAACATGTGGAACATGGCACTTTTGTGCATGCTATGATCATTAAGAAAAGTTCAGTGATTTACTTCACACGCTCAGTATACTACAGTATTTGCAAATGAACATAGCATTGTTATTTCTAAATCAAATGATCTTACGCAAAGTTCTGTACAGTTTAACAGAGAATAACCTTCTAACATTTTTTGAATAATCCTATACATTTAATTAATAATGTTCCTGCTATAGGATGATTAAATCAAAAACCTTTTAAAAGGATTCTTTATTAAATTCCATGTTTTTTTTAAATTATTTACATCTTAAATTCTTTTCCATAAGTTTTTTATATCTTCCAGAAAGGCATCCAGTCTTGATTTAAAGACATCAAGAGATAGAGAATCCATCACTTTGCTTGGTAGTCTGTTCCACTATTTAACTACCATTTCTGTTAAAATATATGCCTAATTTCTAATCTGAATTTGTCTGGCTTCAGCTTCCAGCCATTGGTCCTTGTAAAGCCTTTCTCCGCTAGATTAAAGAGTTCTTTAGTACCTGGTATTCTCCCTGTGAAGGTATTTCTACACTGTAATCAAGTCACTTTTTAATCTTTTTTTATAAGCTAAACAGACTGAGCTCTTTCAAACTCTCGCTGTAAGACATTTTTTCTAGCTCTCGTCAGTCAGTGAAATTAAAAGGTGACACATTTAAAATTCATAAAAGAAAATAACTGGCATTCATAACAAAAAACTTTTTGACTCAGTGACATAAAATATTTTTAAAAGCCTGATCCCTTAGTCTAGTCACATATTCACCAGTAATCAGACTCCAACAAGTCCCATTAGCAACATCATTCTGTCCCCTCCTATTAATAGAGCTTTTGGATATCCTTTGGAGCACTATAATAAACATGGGAAACATCATATAGAAACAATCAAAACACATCTAAAATATTAAGTGCTTGAAGCCCTTTTTCCCACACCATTTTAAGGTTGCGTTCCTTAGTTTTCCATTTTCTTTTCTCCATTTTTTTTTGACCATTCTGTTTTTCTCTCAATTTGTTTGCTGTGTCTCTGATTTTAACATTGCAATTTCCTTTTTGTATTCTCTCCCTCGTCCCTTTTACCTTCACTGGCTGATTTATCTTTTCACTTTATTCTATGTTCTCTTTTACTTGCCCCTCTTTTTTCTCTTGATTCTCTTTCGTTGTTCTTCCCTGAATTCGTTGTTGTGCTCTCTACCTCTTCTCCTTCTCTCAACTCTGTATAATTCCCTAACTTCAACCCTTCTTTAGTATTTCCTCTCCTTGGGTTCCTTGTCCTTCTTCCTGCCAGGATGTCTGAGATAGGAGGTCTTTTTGAGCTTTCAAAAATTGGTGTTCTGGTTAAAAATAGTTCCTCTGGACTACACCTACTTAGTGTAGTCTGGCAGCCCTGAGATTGATGACTTTTGTGCATTGCTGAGAAATCTCATTCTGTGTGGGGTGATTGTGGCTGTATCTCGTAAGCTCTGTTTTGGAGTACGGAATCTGTCTACAGTGTGAAGAATAGCTCAGTCCAGGTCTTCCTCAATATTCAGTGGCTCTCTAAAATTTTAATATTTTGATTTTTTTCACCCAAAAGGATTAAAAATACGTTCTTTTCTTTTTTTAAAATGAGAGTTTCTGAAAGAAAACCCAGACTTGCCAATTCCAATGGGCAGACTCTGTCAACCAGCGCTGATTACAAATGTATTGATAACACAGAACGGTGAATTAGCAATCATGGGGGAGGGGCATTTCAGAGAATTGGAAAAGGGAAAAGACACACACGAGATAAAAGAAAAGTGCACATTTGTTAACATGTGCTTTATCTGATGCTGTTTATTTAGGCATTCAGCTGTTCAAGGTAATGTTGAGATTTTTAATGAAAAAACAGTTAAACTTTACAATTCAGAAAAACAACCCCCTTCCCCCAGAGTTACTCTCAACTGGAAATAAGGTCATGCCTCTAAAGGTGCAAGCCTGTCATCACCTGAACAGACACTTGCATTCTAATAAGAAAGAAATATATCATTGAGCTGTAAGAGTTTCCTCCTCCTAGCTCTCTTATGTAATTATTCAGGAGCAATTTCTCTCTCTTGTTTCACTGGTTCATTTAAGAATACGTTTCTGGCAATCCCTCTCTGCCTGCACATGAGTTAATTTGGACACGTTATATTCTATATATGTTTCCCTTAGAACATATATTCTATTAACCATTTGGGGTTAAAAATAATCCTTATGTTATCATAAATTGTATAGCTGATGTTGAAGACTTCATAAGCTACCCTGCATACCTGTTATTTCCATCACTTTTAAAACCGTGTCCAGATTCTATCATGGAGCACATACATTATAGATTCCTGTCAGGACAAAATAAACCTAAAATTCCTTGTATTATATAACTGTTCTTGGAGAAACCTACCTTCCTATTTTGACATTGACATAACCTCTTGCCTGTCTTTAATTCCTACCTCATGCTACAAAAGAAGCAACACCATGTTGTACCTAGTTCAGAAAAAAACTATAACAGACTTATACATACAATTAAAACCAGCAGGAGAATTCAACTCTAACATTACATTAAGAAAAAATTGCGATATAAACAATACATACTGAGAAGCTTAGTGGGATATGGGTTTATTCCCAGTAGTGGTCAATATCCTATAATAGCTCAATTATCTCTGCAAGGCTCATGTTCTTCGATTTTCTCCTTACATACTGTATTGCATTTTCTATCCTGCTGAGTCTCATTATGCTTGTTATAGCTCTAAGTAGCAACTTCTCCATCAATAGAAGTTTCCTTTGATAGTTCTCTGTTTTGTGTTACTGCTAACAGAATTTTTAGGAAGGTCTTGATTTGAAGTAGCTGTCTATGCATGGAAATCTATTATATAATGCCTTTGTGGAGTAAAACCTAAAGAAAGCATAGGTCACGTAAGACTCCTATTGTACATGTTTTCCCAGGACCATGCAGGTCGAAAACTATTAATTAAAAATAAACGTAAATAAAAAAATCTCCTCGTCCACAGGATGCAAATTATAGGACTGGTTTTGTTCACTGTGGAGGCTGACTGTTTGAAATACATTTGAAACAAAACATACGTTTCAGAAATCAGAAATTTGGTTCAGTTGCCTGTTTCTTTTCCCATGAATGCTAAAGAAATCTGAAGATTATCTATATATTTTAAAACATGTGTGGCCTTCTTTAACAAACTGTTAACCTAATACCCAAAACAAAAACAGCATGGTTAACAGTAGTATGATTAACATACCTTATATTCAAACATATTTCTTAAGATACCCAAGAATGCTTTTAATGTTCTAAAATACTGAAATCCAAATAACACAATAAAAGTAGTAGTAGCGACAATAATAATAGTAATAATAATAACGTTTTGGAGCACTGAATTTACTAGGTGCTTCAAAGATAGCAATAAAACCAAAAATAATTGTAAGAATATGAATGTGTTGCATGTCTACACAGTCTTCTATTCACACCACTTAGAGTGCTCCACAAACCAATTACTCCTCTCGATGCCCCTGTACAGAACTATGCTTAGCCTAATTTAGAGACGGAAAAATCCAGGCACAGAGTTGTTAAGTGACTTGCCCAAGGTCACATAGCAAATCCGTTTCATATCTGGAACATAACTCATATCTCCTAGCTTCCAGCTCTATGCTTAATTAACCTCAAGGATATGGTGCTTCCTGTAAGGGGATTGTAAACTTTATTTAACAGTAATTTAATTAAGGTGTGATCCTAAACTGCTCAAGAGTTCTGACTTTTCCCTTTCTGACCACATTTCTAAACAATGGCATGGAAGCCATGAACTTCAACAGGCTTTGGATCAGGCCCTTCCTGCTTACATGGTAGGGATTAGACATAATGGGAGGGGAAGCGTGAGGAAAATAGAAGTTAAGACTGAAGACTAGAGAACAATATAAGTAAATGGAAACTGCAAGATAACTGCATTACTTTGACTATTTAAGTTCTAATTAGTTGAAATTCTGAATTTCCTGCCGATCCTTAAATAAAGCTTGCCCACCAAAAAATGGACCTGGTGAGAGCATCCAAAACCAACATTTTGCCTGGAGAGCTCAGAGAAAAATATAAAAAAACTCAGAGTAAAAGAATCTGAAAAGAATCCTCAAATCTGAAGGAAAAAAAATGTGAATTCAAATAACCCTTCTCCGTCCTACTTCCAGCATTTCAGTGAAATGAATTACAGAAATTGAAAAGGAAAACACATACAGTGAAACTCATCCCTGTGTAAAAGGATAGCACAAGTAAGATCACTTAAGTCCTCAAAATAGGCTTTGAGTAATTCATAAGCCTTATGATGGCCCTCTATACCACAGTGAATTTCACCCACACTTAGTATGTAATAGTCTAAATGGATCAAATTGTTTCTTTTGGGGAAATATGAGGAAATAACAAATATGTCTCATCTGACATTAATCAATCAAATTACTTCCTTCTAGAATTTCTCTACCAACCTATCTCCTTTGAAGAAGTAGGTTTTCCCAACGTCCTCCCACCAAATTGCTGAATCAATACCATGGGGAGGAATTCCACTTCCAAGTGTTATCAAATCATGAGGGTACCCTGGCTGGAGAGTGGTGTCCTTGAAGACCCAGAACTGGTTACCTGAACAAAAGCAGATATATATGTTAAATTCCAGAGCTTTCAGTATTAAAATTAAAATACTCTAAGGATATAAAACACTCAAAGGAGTAAAGCAATATGTTGATTCTGTTAAATACATTAAACTCGAATATATTTTATTAACAAAGACACTGCAAAATAAAATATGGTATGGCTGACAAATACCTTATATTCATACAGCACTTTCTTTCACTAGGATCCCATAAAATTGTGCAAACAATCCATATAGGAATCATATTTAGACTGAAAATGAAGTCACCTTGGAAGGTTGTGTAATGTAAGCCATTTTACAAGCACAACACTGCCCAACTGATTTGTTTTTCACATGGGAAGCAGGGTGAATTTTAGGACAAAATCGAATAATAAACATTTAGATAAAAAAGTATAACTCCTAGAAATTCCAATTTTCCTAGACATCGTTTACTCCTATTACCAATTGTGAGACAGAGAGTTAACATGTTTACACATGATAAACTAGTTCATTTTGAACTGTTTTATGAACATACTTCAATATACTGTCTATCTCTTTTCTTCCAGTGGGCAATCAAAGAGAGCAAATGAGGCACTAAAGACTGCATGACATCCTGGCCCCATTTAATTGAATATGAGTTTTGCCACTGAAGTCAATGGGAAGAAAATTTTACAGTTTGGGAAAAAATTTCAGACACACCAAAGTGATGTGGGTGTCTAAGACCATTAGCATTTTTGAAAATGTTATCATCTGTGCTCTTCTTCCTCACCACTCAATCTTTTCCACCAGTCTACAGCTCCAGCTTCCCCCTTGTAGCTGCTTCCTTTCAACCTCCTCCCAAGTCAGAGAAGTGTGGAAAAGGAACAGGGAGGATGCTGACTTCCTCCATTACAAAACTGCCTTTTTTTCTTGTCAGATACCTTTATTTCTCTTTCCTGATCACCTCCTACAAACCCATTAACTCTCTCTGCTTTGGCAGGCCCCTTCTGATCTGTTTGGCTCCCTCTTAAACTCCATCTCCAAATCCAGGTGGAGCATGCTCTGCAACTGTGGCTGGGAGGCATCTCCTGGGCACAGAGTTGCTCCTTAATCTCATCATTTCTAGTCTAGGGTTTATACACCTTATCACAGGGCTCCTCAATCTAGCAGAGAAAGGCACAGTCTGTTACAATGGCTGGAGGTTGAAGCTAGACAAATTCAGACTTGAAATAAGATGTACATTTTTAACAGTAAGCCTAAGCAACCATCGGAACAGTTTACCAAGGGTCATGATGGAGACTCCATCATGGGGCAATTTTAAAATAAAAGCTATGTTTTTTCCAGAAGATATACTCTGGGAATTATTTTGGGGAAGTTGTATGTCCTGTGTTATGCAGGAGGTCAGACTAGAGGATTACAGTAGTCCCTTTTGGCCTTGGAATCTTATCTTTTCTTCCCTTTCACATGATTCTTTCTGACACACAACTGATAGTCGTCAGTGTGTGAACTGTCTCCCTCTCTATCCCTCTGCAGCCCACTTGACCAGCTCCCATTTTGGACTGACTACACTTCACTGCCACTTCTTATACATGTCCCTCAATTCTCTCTCCAGGGGTGTCTGTAAGGATTTTGTTCTTCAACTTCTCTTCCTTATTCCCCTCTCCATCTTATTCCCTGGTGACTTCTTCTCCTTTAAAGGAGTAAGATGTTTATTTATTTATGTTTTATTTTTATTTATTTAAAAATGCACCTATCCAGATGATGACTGGATGAACAAATAAAAGTTATGTAATAAAACGTACAGATTAAAAGACGTTCACCAATACAAAATCCTCCTAAACCATATTCTGTTACCCATTTAGCTCTCTTTGCCAGAGGGAGAGCAGCCATGCCATTACCTACCTGACTCCTGCCTTGCATCTTTCCAGAGAGATAAGGTGGGTGAGGTAATATCTTTTATTGGACCAACTTCTTTTGATGAAAGAGACAAGCTTTTGAGCTACAAAGAGCTCTTCTTCAGGTCTGGGAAAGAGTTCTGTGTAGCTTGAAAGCTTGTCTCTTTCACCAACAGAAGTTGATCCAGTAAAAGATATAACCTCCACCACCTTGTCTCTCCAATATCCAGGAACCAACCTGGCTACAACAACACTTCATTGGATTTCTCCAATATAATGAAAATGAGGCAGCCAAACTCATCTTCCTTGCGGAACACTTCAGATAGGCACTCGACCCCCATGCTGCTATTGGTCTCCCGTTATTCTCATTCAGGCTCTGCACTTTGACGATTCTGCTTTCCTTTGGTCCTCTTTCGTAACCTTCTCCCACAGGTGCTTTCCACTCATGCTGTCTGATATGCCTTGAAAAATCCCCCGAGTCTGTATGCCATGCAACTTCCCTCTCCTCCTTCAAATCCCTCTTCAAAACACATTTCTTACCACAGCCTCTTCAGTAATGACTCAGTGTCATGGCAACCCAATCAATTTGAATTTAAAAAGGTGGGAGAGAAATCCCGATAGAATGCATACCTCAGAAATAGTAATATCTCAAAACCTTAGTTTGTTCACAGTGTCTTCCCTTTTCCTTTATCTTATGTCAGCTGTCCCCGTGTGATGTCATGTTGTATTTATGCTAGATCGTAAGCTCTATTGTGTAGGAACATGTATGTATCCTCGCTCTACAACATTATGGACATGCATGTTGCTAAAAATGCTATTATTAATAATAATAATCTGTGAGAAGAATAACTATTACTTAGGTGGCCTGTCGACATCTTGTCAATCCTTTAGACTGACATAACAGAAAAGATCCAGAGAAAGGGAATGAAAATCTTTAGACCTCTTGGGTCTTCCCATACAAAGAGAGAGAATGAAGACTAACGGTCAGGGACTTGGCATAAAACAGGTGGAATCCCTCTGAATTCACTGCAGCTCCCCCAATGAGACCCTCTGAATGGAGCTGGTGCATCAATGGATTTGCCTGTGCTGCACTTATTTCAGCCAGTGTCTCCCTTTCTGAAGCCATAACAGTCCTTTTCATCACCTCTAAGATGCCAATAAGCAGAGTTTCAACGTCTTAACATGACCATTAACATTAGTGTAAATTGGAATAAATCAGTGGTAAATTTGATCCAAAAAATGTAAACCAGAAAATAATCCCTCCTAACCCACTATATCCAGAACACCCTTACTTATCACAGCCAATGGAAAAAACATTTTAAAGTGCATTTGCCTGGATACACATCTATAAAGATACCCCAGTGGCATGATACATATAAGAGTGGCGGTCCATACTATTCACTGTATGAGCTATGTGGCTGGGCATGCTGCTCCACAAACACTTATCTCCCCTAAGGCACTCTCTTATATAAATATTTTATAAGGAAACTTAACTTCACCCCAAAGACCTAGGATCAAATCTATGGCAGAGTCACTGGGATGCAAAATCCAGAAAGCTGTATTCACAGTTTGTTTTATATTTAGTTATCCTTCTGTGCTATTAAATAAGGGAAGTCTTAAAGAAAGTTTGAAAAAAAAGAAAAGAAAAAAGCAGGCTTTTTCTCCTCACCTGTACCTCAGCAATTTACAGCACACTTTCCTTTTAAACATATTTTTAATTAGGAAAGGGCATACAATTTCCATCTCTCCTGTGGTGGTTTTGCAGAGTAAATCTTTTATCAGTTTCTTTGCAGTTGTTTGTCATTCACACTTTCAAGCAGAGGCATTCCAGTTTGCCTGAGGATACTTTCCCTGGCAAATCTCAAACCTATCCTTTTTTCACAAGCAAATTTCCTATTCTTCCATCACCTTCCCTGCCCCCAACACTACTCTTTAATATCCTTCAGGTGATCAAAGTCCCAGGTTACTAGTGGTGCATTAGGCTCTAGGAGGCATTTGCAGAAGCCTGGTTTGGTATCAGGGTATCAGCAGCAGAGGAAATATGTGTGAACATATGAGATTTATAGTTCCTGTACGAAATTCCTGTTATTCTACCTGGTTTTCTCATGTTCTGCAGCAGTGTGCTCTGTACTGAGACCCTAATACTGCCTTCTAATAATGAAAAGAAAGACTTTCTGAAAGGCTTATTACACAAGGTTCTCATTGATAGATTTCCCTTCATTTCATGTCTGAGAGAGAGACCTAGACACATATGACCAGTCTCTATCTTCTTAAGCAAAATACAGAAAACTCATCAGGCACATGTGTATTAATGTGGCCTTAAAAACAGCAGTGAAGCAGCTATTAGCATCTTTGTGACATAAGAAATCACAAGGAAAAGAGCAGCAAACCTACATGTATGTTTCATCATAAAACTTGATTTTTTAATGAAGTAAAAAGTCAATAAAGATAATTTGTTTAATTTTCCCAATATGCAATAAGGCAAGAACCACAATAAAACTGTGTCCTTCAGATATTGAAGCTTTCATCTCCATAGTTTGGTGTGTTCTCTAGAAATTTCCTAGAAGGAATTAAGCCACTATTACATTTCCGTTTCTAACAGGGGGTGCTGCTCAGTGAAAGACAGAAAGGCATGGCCAGTCCAAGTCTCTTTTCTATATATTGTTAATGGGTATATATTTGGAAGATGAGGAAATGAAAGTGATGTGACAAAGCTAATCAAAGATGCCAACTTTGACATTATATACTGAGAAACACTGATCGTCTTCACAGCCATTGCATGTGCCAGGTGGGAGGAAAAAAGTGTTCAGAAAGGATGTGCTGGTAGCTTTGTAAAGTACAGAAAATAAAGGGGAGCTAGCTTATGAAGAGTGGTCATTTGAAGCGTGCAAAAAGTTATGTCTGTGCAGACCATATAATTTAACTAGGGTGCTCTACAAAGCTCACTCCTAGGGAGGATAAGGCTGTATCCTGAGGGTTTCGGATATTAATTTCAGGGGCCACACCATTAGTATCTCACAGTTCCTCTTCTCAGCTGAATTATACTTCTGAGTCTCAAAACGACTGGTTCACTTGGCTGTATACAAATAGGTGTCTTCAGAAAGGGATTGTAGCTGCATGTTTAGTACTGAGGGGAAGGATCATGCTTTGTGGACCCTTCCAGTTGGTACTTATGTGCAAACAACAGATGGTGTTCAATGAACGATACTGTGCCAGGTCATTTATCTTTTAGAAGATCATTCCAAATGACAGTTGCTGGGCAGCAAGAAGAGGCATGTCCTACAATCTATGCAATATTACTGACTATTTCCATGTTTCACACGGATCAAAATAAAGGAAGTTGTTAGGAAATGATAATTGTCAGCTGTTCCAAATTCTGCCCTCCCATACGCCTGATCAATGATTGAAATAACCAGGCTGAAAATAAATATTATAAGAGGACAGCATAATTGAGCCCAGTATCTGTTGTACATCTGTGGAGTAGAAGCCCATGTGAAAAAAGTGCAATGTGTACTGGAAACATAAGACTGGAGTGAGACTCCTAATGAAATCCTCCTTCGCAAATTTCTTTCTTCTATTTAAGCAAGTGTACTACTCAAGTTACAAGGGTAACTGGAGAGAACTTAAACCAGAGGATCTTTTATTGAGAGTGTAGGACACTGAGAACTTTAACAATTACAGGCAAGACTTGTTTTGGTTATAACTAGAGCATATTTTATATTTGTTTCAAAGATGTGTTTAGTCTGCTATAACCATAACCATTATTAATGGGACACATTATCAGTAAGAAACCCAAGTGTTCTGTCCTGCTGCACTATTTTTGTTGTTGCCTCCTCACCTGCAGAAATGATATTGAAAAGTGGTTGATTGTTGGCCAGGGAAGGATTTCATGGGAGGAAAGCTGCAGTTCAGAAGAGTCTCAGCAAGAATCTGGAGCTTTCACACTCAGAACTGAATACTAATGGGAATGTAAGTTGAAGATCAGAGCAAAAGAAGCTTGATTGTAACAAGGATTAGTTCCTTTTATTTCTTGCTTTGGTGAGCTATTTTAAGTGATGTCAAAAATGTATCCATATGAGTGCTTAAGTCACAATATTCAGGTTCTTTTATAAGTGATAGGCACAACATACTGCAGACCTGCTAATCATTATGATTCCAATAAAAATAAGGAAAGAAAATCAGATACTATTTGAACAGTAATGGTTTGATCCTTCTTCCAGATACACGGTCACTCAAATAATGTTTCCTTGGCAGGGGGCAAGAACTAGATTTGTTCTACAAAGTTATTCCTTTCAGGTCTGGTTTTGTGGGTTCATTATTCTGACAGATTTTAATAAATCACCATGTTTCATAAAGTCTGGGCACTCTTCTGAATGTTTCATTTTTCACTATCTATTCCCTGATGTGAAATCTAATATTACAACAAGCAGTACGGTAAGGTCGCAGGCTGAGAATGAAGCAAGTGATAAAAAAGTCAAAATGTTTTGGGTTTTTTGCAATAATGTTTAGTTAAATACCAACTCCGGAAGGGAACAATTTAAAAAAAAATGAACTGTGATTTAACTACTTGAAGTCATTGAAAATGTATTGTTGCTATTCTGAAAATTGATTAGAATTACAGGATACACACACCACGAGTACATGTGTTTGCATTGGCATACTGAGGCTTTCACAGTAACTATTGGTTATTTCATACTATGTAATTATCTACTGACCATTGCAATCAACCACACAGGAGATATTAACAACACTACATCTCCTATTGAATATAATCAGGATGTAAAATAACCACAGGTTTCTTGAGTTCTCAAGAACTAAGCAGAGTATTATGTTCACGTCATCATTATAAAAAAATGGAATTACAGTATGTGCATCTTATAAGTCCTGTGTATAGTATTGATAGTATTTAATAGAATACATAGTAAGATAAATCTACCCACAGCAGTAAAATCTACTACAAATATCTACTCTTACGTCTCTTTGTCTTCCTCATTCACATTCTGGAACTCTCTTCTCCTCAATATTCTCATTCTACATTTTTAGACCTCAATGCCAATATCTTTTGTCCTCCTCCCTTTTTCCTCTAAGCTTTTCTAAGTCCTCCTGTTTCTCTAGCTGGGCCCTGCCACTTCCCTATTTACTGCTTCCTGATGTCCCACTGCAAGTAAATTTTAACTTTCAAAATGAAACTGCCAAGTAGTGGGATAAAAATTGCTGAGAGTTATGATGGTGGTAGTGGTGGTATGAATTTTACAACAGATTTTGCATTGCTACATTTGGTTGGCCTTAGGTTTAAACAGTTTCATTTCTAAAATTATTTAAATTCCAAAAGGTATACAGAATAAACTTTACTATCTACCCTTTTGCCATTATATATGTGTGTGTGTGTATATATTTATATATCGTGATAAAGTCAGGCCAGACAGTTAAAAAAGGGTGTGCCAGGGCCAGTATGAGGGCCTGAAAGGGTTAAAACCCCTTTGTCCACTATTTGAAACCAGGGGACGTGGGTGGGCACAAGCCCACCCACCGCTAAAGGTCCCTCTCCCAGCCTAGAGGAGGAACCACTGGACCCGGGTCCAACAAATTACAGGGGACAGCAAATGAATAAAACAGGAAAGGGCGTGAAGGTCACAGGATCAAATGTAGGAGACCAGAAGGGGACACTGAGCAGAGAACCCCGGACAGCGCCCACTGCTCCTCGAAGGTGTCCAGGGAGCCAGCGGACACTGCCCAGAGGAACTCCACCCGGAGACATGAATTAACAAGGGAACGGAAATAGGCCCCACAGTTGCAGGGAGCCTCCCCTGCCAACCTCCTCTCCCTGGACTTGTAGATGGTTAGTTTGGCCAGGGCTAGGAGGAGGTTGACGAGGAGGTCCCGCGACTTCGTGGGGCCACGGATGGGGTGTGAGTGGATGAACAGGTGTGGGGAGAAGTGCAGCCAGAACTTCAACAAGAGGTTCTGGAGGAGCCGGAAGAGGGGCTGCAACCTGGCGCACTCCAGGTACACGTGCACCAGGGTCTCCCTCATGCTGCAGAAGGGGCAGGTGTCAGGGTGGGAGGTGAACTGTGCCAAGTACACGCCCGTGCTCACGGCTCCGAGAAGGAGCCGCCAAAACCCCTTTGTCCTGCAGGCAGGAGAGAGAGCACAGCAGGGCGATTAGAGGCACCTAGCCCCAGTGAAGGGCCAGGCCAGGTGCATTTAAACCCTGCCTTCCCTAAAGGAGGGGTTGGGAACAAATGCAGTGGAAACTGCTAGGAGGCTGGTAGCAGCTGGACAAGAAGGTTCCCTCCCAGGCCAGGAGACAGAGCTCCTCTACAGCTGGGGGTGCTGATGTGGCTGGGGGTGCCCCAGCCAAGGAACAGAGGTAAAGTATGAGACCCACCGGGGGGAAGCCGGCAGTTTGCCACAATAGTTCTGGTGTTATTATCTTATTATCATTCAGTATGTATGCCAGTTCTGAATAATAAAAATAATATAAACATCTGTTTTTTATAAGGAGCCTTCTATGTTATACCAGATACCTATATACCTTGTGAGCATTATGAGCCATAAGGAAGAAGGCTGAGTGTCTTCAACTACCCAAAATCAGCAAGCACTGCTTAATAGCCATGCTCTCCAAGTGTGCTACTGAATTTTTATAATGCTTTTCCTTGTATAAATAAATATTAATGTGTAAAATGAAGGGGCATAAAACTAGTTTGCGTTGAAAACCAAAAAGTTTCAAAGGTCTGTGGAGAAAGGGAGACTTGATTCCACAAAGGCTGCAAATCTGCCACAAGTAGCCATAATTTATTAAATATGTCCCTAAAATCAGTGTTTTCCACAGACAGACAGACAATACAGAAAATATATGGATGTGGTGACAGGTTTTATTAGCATTAATTTGGGATAGCAGACTGTAAATTATGAACATTGTCCCAAAGGAATGCAAGTAACACCTGCATACCATACCACCATTACTGATCATCTGCATGTGCCTTGCATTTCATAGCAAAAGTTTGCTAGAAAATGTAGACTGTTAAAATAAAAATCTTTAAGGTACTATTTCGTATTCCTCCTTCTGTAAAGCAGAATTGCTTTAGTACCATTAATCCAGTTGTACAGGTGGAAGGAGATACGACTAAGTACTAACAAATAGACAAACCCTCCAAACCTCAACCAACCAACCAACCAACCAAAAGATCTAAAGTAGGTTTTCTAATAATCCAGTTGTTGCAAATTTCAGTCTGCTGCCTCCTAAACACTGAGGACCAAAACAAAATCAAATACATTATAGATCTTTAAGAGGGAATTAGGAAGGGCTGTTTCCAGATTTCTAGTGTCATAAACCATGTGTTTCTGTCCATGATGGTTAACAATATATTTCATCTTAAAAATGTTACTGAACCTAGTTTGAATATTGCTAGTCTTGCACCTTGAATCAATTATTTTGTTGGGAAAAACACGGTGAAAATTACTTACTGACAATTGGGTTTGACTGAATCTTCTCTTCTTCCATCTTACTGGCAACAACCCCTACAGACAGTGTCATTACTCCATAGATCCAAAAACATGAGAGAACTGTTAATTACAGGTAGTATATAAGTCCAGTTCACCCACTTCTTTTTAACAACAAAACTTCCAAGGCAGGCAAAGAGAGAAATGAGGCTGAAACATTCACCTTAAGGTCCTTTTGAGCCTGTGCATAGGAAGAAGCGGATGTTCTGAAGAGTGCATCAATGCATATTTGCCTCTTTCTCTAGCATAAAGCAGAAATTTTAGAGTATGTACTGTAATTGTACTGACCTCAGAGGCAGCACTCAGACTTGATTTAAGATATCTAAATACTGCTTATGCTCAGCCACTAGACTATTCAGCCTTCATGTTCTGGATTTGTGACGCTAATCAGCCCCGGAAAGATATTCTGGTCCAAAGGGCAGTTTCCAGGGAGTAGATGGTGATGGCCTTGTAATAAAAGTGTCAGAGAGGGTGAGGTGACCAAGATCACTTTCATCATGACTGATTTCTCTCTGCACTGTAGGCATCATAGGTAGAGGAGTTAAACATTATCCCAGGTCGGTTCTCCTGTCCAAGGCAAGCGTATCTATAAAGAAAATATTTTTGGTATCCATGGTCCATAAGTTACCGAATAAGCCTGTTCATGTACTGGACAAAGTGAAGAAGGACAGCAGATAGATAGTGATAGAAAGGCAAATATCCTTTTGGTTCAGTGAGAAGGGAAGGAAGATAGGTTTAAAGAATGGGCTTTGTAATTTCCATCTCAACTTTGACTGCAGTGAAATGGGGCTGATGCAGAATGGAGTACCTAAAGAGGATCCTTATGGAACTCTTAGTC
Organism: Mesoclemmys tuberculata; assembly: GCA_007922155.1. Taxonomy (NCBI): domain Eukaryota; kingdom Metazoa; phylum Chordata; order Testudines; family Chelidae; genus Mesoclemmys; species Mesoclemmys tuberculata. Next base: position 89,035,255 of record ML675601.1, read on the forward strand.
TACTGTTGCTTTCTCTTGATCCTTGAGAGTTAGAGACCCGTGGAGGGAAGGTCTGATGGTTCAATCTTTGTGTGGATTTCTGTACTCTAGTTCTGGAGCCATAAATTACACTGGCTGAGAAAGGAAATCCCTGTGGATCAGGATACTGCACAGAAATAAGGTTGTAACTGAGAAGATAAGAAGAAGGGCAAAAGTCAATTCAGTTAGGGTAGATGAGACCTATTCACAATTGTTGATTAAAATGTGTGAACAGTGACAACTACTTCTTGTAATGAGATAACCATTTGAAGTCCCTATTTAGACGGAGTCTGATTGTGTCAAGTTTGCATATGAGTTCCAGCTCTGCAGTTTCTCGCTGAAGTCTGTTTTTGAAGTTTTTTTGTTGAAGTACGGCAACTTTCAAGTCAGCTACAGAGTGTCCTGGGAGATTGAAGTCCTTTTCTAGTGGCTTACGGATGTTATCATGTTTTATGTCTGATTTGTGTCCATTTATTCTTTTGCGTACTGACAGTCCAGTTTGGCCAATGTACATGGCAGGGGGGCATTGCTGGTACATGATGGCGTATATTACATTAGTAGATGTGCAGGTGAATGAGCTCCTGATGGTGTGGCTGATGTGGTTAGGACCTGGGATGGTGTCACTAGAGTCGATGTGTGGGCAGAGCTGGCAACAAGGTTTGTTGCAGGGATAGGTTCCTGGGTTAGTGTTCTTGCTGTGTGGTGTATGGTTGCTGGTGATGTCTCCTTTTTGCTGCTTTTTCTCCCTTTCTCTTTATCTTTGCTTCTGCGCTTCTTCATTTTTTCTTATGTTAAAATAAGAAAAGAATGAATAAGGCAGAACTGAAGGGAACACTGGGGTGAATACTGAGGCAGCTGCTTCTCCACCCTTCCAACGTGCAGAAGTCAAACAACGGAGAAGTGGGTAGACTGGGACTTACATATACTACCTGTGACTGACAAATCTTTGCCTCTTGCTTGCTGATTAATTCATCCATAACACTCTCCTACAAGGGCTGTTATTAGGAAGGATGGGAGTAGAGGGATGCATGACAATCTTTTTTTGTGGTTCAATACACCCTTTATATTAGAAAATGCAAAATGTTGCTTAGAGGTGTGGAACACTGGTCATAATCAAGAAGGACTAGAAGTCAGAATGTTATTGAGAAAGTTAAAGATGGAAAATAAAATTCAGTTTCTCATGTTACAGTTTATGAGCTGTCTCTGGAGATTAACATATGCATGCAGACATAAAAAGCATGTGTTGTGTGGTTATCATATAGTAAATCAAGTAAATATAAAGATCTGTAACTTCTAAGGCTCAAACAAGGTGTAAGTTCCTTCTATAAAGTGAACACACTATTCACCTTCATTGTAGTAGTGTGTAGTGTAGTAGTGTAGTAGTTCCACACTCTGATAAACAATTACCCTTTTGCACTCTAGAGGTGACCATATTTCAGTAGTGGAAGAAATACTTCTTGTACTTCCAGTGCTACTACTGACCAGTTAGGTCCATTTTTTGACCTAATAACCTTGTTCATATTTTGAAAAATGGCAGAGAAAATGTCTAATTTTTTCTTCTGCCTTTCCATAGGTGTATTATATGAAAAAGAGCAATGGAGTGAATCAGTCACAATCCATATACTTAACTCTGATAGCTTCACAATTGGATTCCTCATTGTCAATTCACATTCTCCGTTGTTTTCACAATTCTTACCTTGTAAGTAATTACATTTTACATTGGCTTCATTCCCAATAAACAGGTTCCAATGATAAGCTACTATTTATCTAACAGAAAGTATAATTTTCACATTAAATCTCAATTAGATGCATATTTAAGAACTTTAATTTTAAAGAACAGCTGATGCCTGGAGTAAAACTTTTTAAAAAACAAACTGCTTAGCAACAATTCAATCCACATAACATATTTTCAGGGGTTTATGCCTCTTTAAAAAAAATGACTAAGGATAGTTGCATGAAACAGGGATATTAGTTAATGATTCATTTCCCACCTCAAATTTGTAGCATCATAATTTCCAGAGCAAATAATTACAATGAGGCACAGATGAGACGTGATAAGATATATATATATATATATATATATATATATATATATATATGCATGCAGCAGGAACAGATGCCACTTAAAAATATGCAAATGCCCTAGTAATAGGAGTGATGAGGAAAGAACTAGAGAAAATATACAGATCCTCAATCATTCATGCTTTCCTATTCCAGACAATTTATAGTCCACACACAAAAAATGTCATGAAAGACAATAGCAGATTATTGCTATGCGGTCTTCTATTATTAAGGCTTCACTACTTTTACAAAACAGCACAAAATTACTAGTATTAAGTATCATTTTATCATTAATAAAAAAACATAGTTGCCAAAGCATGTGAAGAATGTTAGATACTTGTTTTTTTATTATCTATTCATTTATTTGCTAATTCTCTATGTTCTGAATTTGCAATGAGTACCCCAAATTGCTCGTAAAAATAAGTGAGATTTTACTTCAATGTAAGAAGAAAGTTTTAAAATGTTTCAATGGCGTTTCAGCAGGCCTGTAAATATCACCTAGATTTCTTGCCCTTCTTACCTTTAAAGAAAACAAAATTCCCTTCGCTGTTTTCATAAACTGCATCGATACTTGGAGGCAAACCCCTCCAGAAGTAGGTAATCTGCATGGGGTATCCATCCATCACCCTGTTGTTTCTAACACGCCAAAACCACTGATCCTGGAAAGCAAACAAATGCATCTCTTAGCACGTTGGATGCTTCTATACTTATTGATCTGTTACTGAGAGGCAGAAAAAATCATTTAATGATAGTTCAGGACAACAAACTTTCCTATTTTCTAACCCTATTGGTATTAACATTGAAGGAATACAGCATGGAAAGGGAAGATAATGTCTCTCAAAGAGTGATCTAATTTCTTAAAAACAAAAAACAAAAAAGAAAGCAAAGGTGCATTCAGAGGCCAGGCAGAGACTTGGGGATATTTCTTATCAAATATCTAACTGACATGCCTGCAACAGATGTCTCTTTTGCTTAAAAATGAAATGCTGGAGAGTATGTACACTGCAAACTACAACTGGCCAAATTCCACTCAGTTACTCTGGTAGAACACAAAGAAACTATTTTAGGCTTACAAAGGGTAGCTAAGAGCAGATTTGGGGTCCATGTTTCCATTGAATTACAGTGCTAATTTTGGAATATGTACCCGATATATTTGCAGAGTCTAAAAGTAAGATGTGTGCATGTTACACACAAGTCCATTCTAGTTAAATTCATTATTCTGTAGGAAAGCAAAATAAATTTAACATACCCACTACTTTGTCAGGCATTTGTTTTGAAGAGTTTATCATAAAAGCTTAAATGGGCTTTCCCCTCTTGGTTTTTTCCTCTTCCAAGACCATAGCTTGAGTAAATAATCAAGGCCATGTTTCAGCCCTCAGTTCTTTATTGCAGATTTCCAAACCCTGTACTAAGCGTGGCAGCTGCCTCATCATATATTTGGTGAACCATCCATTTCACATTAAAGAACCATCATTTCCAACACTGTAGATACCCAGATCTGCATGTTCCCAGGATATGAATTTATTATTAATCTGAAAAGTGTCAGAACAACATCCCTGGAGACTAAAGCCATCTCTCCACAGACCAGATGCAGCATAGGATGTGGCACTGTAATCTTCCCGACAGCACCTTACAATGGGCCTAATGCAAAACTCAGTGCAGTCAGTGGAATAATGTCTATCAATTTCAACTGGCTATGGATTGGGCTCAGTGTTGGTGTGTGAGCCCTCCTTGGAATAGACTATTTCCAGGACTGTAAGGACACTTCAATTTTTTTTATTAAAGTTAATGTTAAAGTTATCTAATACATACGTTAAAGCAAGAGTTTCTATACATCTGGGTATAATGATTAAATGATCCAAAAGTACAAAGTTTGGTTTAAAAGTCATAAAATACATATAGTACATAATCTGCAATAGCCCCAATTAAGGTTAATAAATTTAACAATACAATCTGATTCACTTCTCTGCAGCGACTGCTAACAAGGAGATCAGAGTCAACAGTTGTGACTGTAGATTTGAAATGGGGTGGTTTTAGTGCAATTCTTAGTGGACAGGTGTCCACATTGCAAATCTACCATCACAATTGTTTGCATTGGCCTCCTGCTTAGCAGTCATTCCATTAAGAATTGCACTAAGACCATCAACTCACGGCACACGGATCATCACGTGGCAAAGATTTTTAGTTCCTATGTGCTACTAAACAGTATCCTAGCTGGTGAAAGGTTACGCTCCTATGGCAAACTCAATACCATAAACTCACAATTCTCTTTTATGTTTTCATTGTTTACAATGAGCATATCTCTATGGGCTAAATTATGGCTGCTAAGTGACTGCACTGCCCAAGTTGGGGAATATAGGGAAATTATTTTGTCAGCATTAGGGGAATGCCAGGAAATCTGCCCTTGCTATACCTCTTCAGCATGGTAACCACAGCTTCCTCCAGTGCAACCTTGTCAACATGTCAAGATATGGGTCCCTGATCAAGCATTTGCTCCTTCTCTGTGTGGAGTGCAAACATAATTACTCTATGACAGAAGACAGCCCTGAATTAATTAACATGCTGAGTCACTTTCCTATGACAAGTAAAGGTTATCCTTCTTCTTATCCTGTCACATAAAAATCTCAACTGCATATGACATAATAAAGAATTAATATTACAAGGGAAAAAACCCCCAAAACAGAAAAAATCACATCTTGTCACATCTCTCTGCCAAGCAAACCAATTCGGTAGTGTTCTGGAAACTGGCGCAGCTTTGAAAGCAGACTAATATTTTTGCTGGAACAGGACTACAATGGGTGGTATTCATCATCCTTCTCAAGCATAAGTCACATCTCTCTCCAGTTGTTCATTTTTTCCATTGACACTACTATTCACAGATTTGCGAAGAAAATATTAACCTTCCATAAATACTTCCTAGATGCATCCAAAATAGAAAGTGGTGTTTCAGTGTGCAGTGCTGGAGAGGAGCTGGTGGTTGTGACACATGATACAGGGAAAAGTAGGAGAGGTGCTGAAGGCCAAATTTAAGATAAGAGGTAGGAAATTAAAGATGAGGATCTCCTTGGTAACATTATCTAAAATGCTTCCAGTTCCACACACAGAGCCAGTTAAACAGGCAGAACTGCAAGATCTCAGTGAGTGATGTTTGGAGGAGGGAGTTGGGTTTATTAGGAACTGGGGAAACTTTTGGGAAGAGTCCATACAGGAAGGAGGGGCTCAAACTAAACCAAAACAGAACCAGATTGCTGGCATATAAAATTAAGATGGTTGTAGAGAACTTTTTAAACTAAGGTCTGGGGGAAAGCTCACAAGTGTGAAGGAGTACATGACGTTTCCTGGGAAGGATTTACTAATGAGGATTCTCTATATCCTTTTACAGAGGAGAGGATTGAAGCTGATAAAGTACAGGTAGGAACTGAAGAGAAACATTCAAATGAAAAACAGTTCTATTCACTTACATCACTTGCAGGCAGACAACTGAATATTGACAAATTTTCAAGTGCTCGTATACAAATGCTAGAAGGCTAAATACTAAAATGGGTGAATTCCAGTGCCTGGCATTAAATGAGGATATTGATATAATAGGCATCACAGAAATGTGGTGAAACGATGATAATCAATGGGACATGGTAATATCAAGGTACAAAATATATAGGAATGACAGTGTCGTGCTGCTGGGGAAGCAGCACTACGTAGGAAAGAAAGGACAGAGTCAAATATAGTAAAAATTTTAAATGAATCAAACAGTACCATAGAATCTCTATGGAAAGCAATTCCATTTTTCAATAGTAAGAGCATAGCAGTAGGAGTATACTACCGACCACCTGCTTGGGATGGTAATAGTAACTGTGAAATAATCAGGGAGATGAGAGGTTACAAAAAAACAGAAAAATCAATAATAATGGGGGATTTGGAGTAACCACATATTGACTGGGAACATGTCACCTCAGGATAGGATGCAGAGATAAAATATTTAGACACCATTAAGGACTGCTTCTTGGAGAGCTAGTCCTGGAACCCGCAAGAGGAGAGGCATTTCTTGATTTAGTCTTAAGTGGTGCACAGGGTCGGGTTCAAAATGTGAAAATAGCTGAATCACTCAGTAAATAGTGACCATAATGTAATTAAATTTAACATATTTGAAGGGGTGGGAATACCAAAAAAACTTACCACAGTAGCATTTAACTTCAGAAAGGTGAACTGCACAAAAATGAGGAAGTTAAATGGTTAACTAGATAAAAAGAAATTAAAATAAATAATCACAGGAGTGAAATGCCTGCAATCTGCTTGGAAACTATTTAAAAACACCATAATAGAGACTCAAAGTAAATGTAAACCCAAATTAAAAAAAAAATCTATCACTTAAATCAGTCATTGTACCAAATAACTGGAAGATAGCTAATGTAATGCCAATTTTTTTAAAAGGCTCCAGAAGTGATCCTGGCAATTAGAGGCCAATAAACCTCACATCAGTGCCAGGCAAATTAGTTTAAATAATAGCAAAGAACAGAATTATCAGACACGAAGAAGAATACAGTATGCTGGGAATAGTCAACACAATATTTATAAAGGAAAATTATGCCTCAGCAATACATTAAAATTATTTGAGGAGGCCAATAAATGTGGACAAGGGTGATCCAGTAGATATGGTATACTTGAACTTTCAGAAAGCCTTTGACAAGGTTCCTCACCAAAGGCTCTTAAATAAAGTAAGAAATCATGGGATAAAAGCAAAAAGTGGAAAAGAGGCAACTGAGGAGCATATGATAGAGGCTTATAAATTCATGAATGGTGTGGAGAAAGTGAATAAGGATGTGTTATTTACCGCTTCACATAAGACACAAACCAATGGTCACCCAATGAAATTGATAGGCAGCAGGTTTAAAACAAAAAAAAAATTGAGTAATTCTTCACACAACACTCAGTGAACTTGTGGAAATCATTGCCAGGAGATATTGTGAAGGCCAAAAGTATAACTGCATTAAAAAAATTAAATAAGTTCTTGGAGGATAGGTTCAGCACTAGCTATTAGCCAAGATGGTCAGTGATGCAACTCCTTGTGTTTCTAAATTTCTGACTGCCAGAAGCTGAGACTGGATGGCAGGGGATGTATCATTTGATAATTGTCCTGTTCTGTTCACTCCCTCTGATATATGAGACACTGGCCACTGTAAAAGACAGCATACTGGGCGAGGTGGACTACTGGTCTCACCCAGTATGGTCAGTCTTATGTTAGCCACAGATTTATAGGAGGAAGCTAACCTAACAAAAATTACTCAAATAGATTTCTCAGTATGAAAGGTTTAGTTTTGAAAAAGTTGTTACTGGCTGGAAATAGTTCTATTAAATAATTCTTCTCATTTCTAGCTGTGTCACTGCTAGAGCAGTATACTATTATACATTACTGTTTCAGTATGCTTGTCTGACACTAGACTACTATTTTCAGCTTTATCCACTTTATACTGTAAGATATATTACAACACTTAAGGAAGGGCAGCAAAACAATTTTTAGGATTAATTGCCTAAATTCCAGTATGAGAAGAGGCAAAAGGAAAAAAAAATTAAATTATAACTAAGAGAAACAAGTATCTAGGAAAACCTAATTGAAGAATATGTTCTGAAAGCTGGTGCAGAGAATGTCAGCGTCAGTTACTTTTTCATTATAGTACAAAGATGAGACAAGAAAGCTTATTGTAAGTAAAAGTCAAGGAAAAACATCCTCAAAACAGACATTAGGAAGCACTTTTTAACTCTGACAATAATAAATGCTTAGAATGGTTTCACAGGCAAGATTTTTGAGGCACCATCAATCTCAGAATGAGTAGGTACTGTTCTGGGAGAAATGATGTAACGATAAGTCTCAACAGGCCAAATGGCTTTTCGTAATCCCCACATTTTCTATGAAACCCTCATAACACAGACAATATCTCAGAGATCAGTTAAAGAAAGAAAGAAAGAAAGAAAGAAAGAAAGAAAGAAAGAAAGAAA
>ML675601.1:89043334-89057782 GCA_007922155.1 Mesoclemmys tuberculata
AAAGAAAGAAAGAAAGAAAGAAAGAAAGAAAGAAAGAAAGAAAGAAAGGAGTGATGGTTTGGAATTGCTGTCTTTTTAATATCTATTGCCAAATTTGCTAGGATGGGATTTTCCTTCCTTGTCATTTTGCCTCATGAGCAAGATATTTCATATTTTTCATCTGGATTTAGTTGTAAAAATAGATTTCAGAAAAATATTTTATTTGCACTAAAGGTCTGAGCCAACTCCCACCAGCTCTCCCAGAAATTGGTTCATTGACTTTAATGGGGATTTAATGGGTGTAGGTTCAGATTAAATAAAACACATCAAGTTAAGCAAGTGCTTAAAGTGCCTTGCTAACAGAGATGGAATTAAGTGTGTACTTAAGAGTTTTGCTGAATTGCAGCCTCAGTGCTGACCCCAGGCTTCCAGCAGTTTCCCAATGGGAGCCTCACATCTGGCAAAGTTTGGAAATACCTGCTATGCAAAGCTTATACAATTGTAGGGTAGCTAATAAAGCTAGACTCTCAGCTAGCACAGTAGAGCATATCTTGCAAATCACAGTCATGCATTTTAGGGAGGGCTCTACTAGTTCTAATCACCTTTGGCCTTGGATGTATTCTGCAGCATCAAGCAGTCAAAAAATAGCATTTACAGAATTCCAACTGTATTTTAATTTTAATGGAGTTTTAAAAAAGGGGTATGAAGAAATGCACTCAAGACCTCAGAGAATGGTGAAAGGTGGCTCAGTACAGCAACTATTTCTATACATTTTTGTATGCACAGAAAGGGAAAACGATCCTTTTCCATAACGATAACAACATATGACATAAATATGATGATTATGATGAGGACGATGACTGAACCTGTGGTAATTTGCTAAAATTCAGTGGAATCATGTCTCAGACAGACAATGTTCTACTTTCTCTTTATGATCCAAACAACAAAGAGAAATGCAGATAACTCCAGGCAATACCACAGTCCTAACCACTACCACTTTCCAGAAGGGAGGGAACAGTCTAACTCAATTTTCCTTGGATCCATATAGGTTGTGGTCAACAAATACGGTGTAATTGTTCTCTGCCAAACTGAGCTTTGGCTTCTGACAGAAAGGGAAGGATGGGTCACAGAATTCCCACTGAACTACAGAATAGAGTATAAGTAATTGCTGAACTCCTGAGTGACCTTCTGAGTTCAATACATGGAAGACTGCAGTTGTGGCCATATCAGGGGAGACTTACACTCATTAGAACTACTTCATTACTTTGTATCAGTGTACTTAAACAACAAAAACAAACAATAAACAAAGCTACCATTACCCTAGATGCCACTGCTTTGTCCTCTTACCTAGTTTATTAAATTTACAAGCAGGTCCAAGAAGATCAGTACATTGCTTTCTGTACAATATAGTGCATTTTTATATAGGTCAAGAAATCTCATCTTTTAAACTAATACTGACAATCTATTTAGGCACCTGAAACTATCTTCCATTAAGTAAATTGTATTCAACATCACTTATAAATACCTTAAGTATAATCATTTTAGGAGTTGACCTTGAGGTTCTTCTCTGGCAAACTTCCACTGACTCCATTGTTATATTTTTTTTAAAAAAGATCTGAGTATCCCTTCCTCAGTATTCCCTCGGCTTGCAAGTGCCAGTGCAGCTGACTGGACTTGCAAGGCATAATTATTTTTTTTCTAATTTTGCACTGACTACTGGTGTCTGTCATTACATACATCATGGCCATGGCCATTTCTGGTGTAATACCACTGTATCCAAAGGAATTACACAAAGGGTTGATCTCGAGCTTTAGCTGAAAGGGCTAAGGAGCAGCTGTCTCCCTGGTCATCACAAATGTCACAGTTCAGAGCAGCTTGTTAAACCAATAAGAGAACTGTACTTAGCCAGGGCTTCTTTATTTTACTAGTGAAAATATTAGGTTATTTATTGCCTGCGTTATTTAGTTAGGCAATAAAGGACTGTTATCTTACTATAACATGGTGCACATCATTACAATAGAAATGATTATGGCAAAAGCAGACAGTTTTCAACCATTTGCACAGTATATAAAATTGCAGAAACCCTGGAAGGTTATATTTTTTGTCATAAATCAATGCTAGACATAAACACTTTCAATACCTATTCCTCAAGCGATAATTCACTATAGTCAACTAGAACATAATTCACCCAGAGTGTTGTTGTTCATAAATATCAATACTTGGTCTGTGCAGAACTTTTCACCTGAGATTGATTAGAGACAAATGTCTCCATTCTACATTAGACTTATTTGGAAGACCTGCTCCTAGAAAACTGCTATCTGTGACTGGGCACATTTTAGAAGAAGTATGCTACATATTACCTGAATTGTTCGATCCAGTTTTTGGTATCTCTATTTTTGTTAAGGATCAGAGAGTACTGCTTCTGAATAGCTTGATGTTTGCTGTTAGTGAGTTACAAAGCTAGTTGTCTGTCTTTTGACTCTTGATTTCAAGTGAGTCAATTATTGTAATTTAAAGTAGGCATCAGCAGTCCCTGAAAGCCATTAGTTTGTTGTGAGTGCTTTCAGGCCTTTGTTGACTCCCTTCTTCTTTATAAGGACATTCATTTCCAGATCCAGTTCAAAATTGCTCTTCATGTTATTTAATCCCTTCTACAGGAGCTCGCTCTAGCCTACCTCATATCCCTTGTCTCTTTGCTCCCTTCCCACCTTCTTTGCATATCTAACAGCAGCACTAGACTCCTTTATGTCAATTTTACATCTGGCCACTTCTCCTCTGAAGTGCCTACCACCTGAAACACCTTCTTTGCCTCAATGAGTACATATCCCTTTTCAAATCTCAACTGTAAACATACGGGCCAGCTCCTGGCTTGTCTACATCAGCATAGCAACACTGAGTTCAGTGATTTCAGTGGAGCTAAACCAATTTACGCCAGCTGAGGATGTGATCCATATTGTCTCCCCGTTTCTCTTAACATCTTTCCCTGTGCTATTATTCATTACTAAACTGTATAAATCCACCACTGAACTCCAAAGCCTTCCAAAACACCATTCATGTGAAAGAAAGTAGAAAACATCAAATTATAACGTTATCATGTGGCTTAATTTTCTTCTTTGATAGAGAGATTGTTTGCTTTATTGGAATAAAAGAAAATGACCTGTCAATACATATCAGGGTGATGACATATTGCTTGTGTTTACACACACACAAAAACTTGTCCGTTTTCCTTGTTAAATGATCATGGCTTACTTTAAAATCTCCAACACCACGTTTTACTTGCCTTAAAAAGCATGTTGAAATGCATTGCCAAGCTGGACTTTGAATTGTCACAATAAAAGGAAGAAGAAACATCTCTCTATTCATACAGTTCACGTTCTGAGAGAATGTGATTGGCATGCCAGGCCTGTTGTCTTTAGTAAAAGCCATCTACCAACACATCACCAGTTGTGAGGCTATCTAATGAATCTTACTGACAACTGCCCTCTCAGAATAGAACACAGTGCAGCAGTAAATCATTTACCTACTTCATCACACTAAAATCTAAGAACCTGAATCCAATTTTACCTCTCCAGGTATTTCTTCTTTAATTACCAATGGCAGGAATTCACTGAAATACTCCAACAGTAGCACACTGAAAGCCTCTAATTTTCTGTTCAAACTTCAGCATTTGCTGAAACTTGGCTGTGAACTAAAGACATAGGGTGTAGACATCATGCTAATCTGATGCTTCAGGATTATTGCTTCTCTTTTATTTTCAAGAACAAGAACAAAGAATGTGCAATTACATACAACAGCTCTCCCTTGATGTACAATAAAAGTATTTATTTTATTGTGACAATTTCTCCTTTAGCAACACTTCAAGGGTAGTTATGTTTAATCTGCAGTTACTGACCTTAAACAACAAGGGCAGTGCCAAAATACACAATCATTTAAGGTTTCTTAACCTCGGCTTTATTTATTTTTCAGTTCAGTCAGATCCCAAGGAAATTGCCCACAAGCTTCACGGGACTAGCTTGTAATGTGCTTTACTCCTGGAGCTGGTGGCTGGAAGCACAATCACAACCAGACCCATGTGAAAAGTTCCAGAAGGGTAGCCGTGTATATATCTGATTTCTGTTTCATGCATCTGGTGAAGTGGGTTGCAGCCCACGAAAGCTTATGCCTACAGAAATTTGTTAGTCTTTAAAGTGCTACAGGACTCTCATTGTTTTAACCAGACCCATGTGTATCATAGATTGCAACATGAGAAGAACAACAAGGACACGTGTGCACACACACATGCATACAGATACTCCTTAAGACCAATTTTTCCCTGAGAGAATACAAATCCTTTGAGAATCTACTTAGGTTCTCCTGTATGTGTGAATTCACATGCTTCCTTTTACCAGTGACCAGGACTCTAATATGAGGAAGCTGTGGTGGCAAGTTGGACAATTTTAAGCAGCAATATGGATCTGTTCTTACTATCCTTCAGATCACTTAGACCTCTCTGCACCCGTAATGGCTCTTTCTGGACAAGGCACATCAGCGCTTTGGAGGCCACTGACTTTCTCACACACAAGGGATTGATTTCACTACATTGTGTCTCCTCAAGGTCAGAGTTCTGTTTCTGATGACTGCATCCGCTGATAGCCCCATAATTAATAACTGCATGATCACATTCATTTTAGCTTAAACAAAGCTTTCGGATAAAGTTTAGTGGTAATATTAGAGAATATAGAGAGAAAGAATAAGAGTATAAAATGTCTTCAGTATGATTTAGGTAATAGAGAAATGGAAGTGGTTTGCTCCTGAGAGATGTGAATGTGGTCTAGAAAAGCTCCCAAATAGTCAAAGAAAGTTTTAATCTCCCCAGATAACTAGCTAGGAACAGGTGACAAGGTGCATATTGATATTTTTATATATTGGGTAAACACAGTTTTTCTTCCTTGGCAAGCACAAATGATTATGTGCTCTAGAACTGTTTGTTTCCTAACATGCTTATTTTTAATATACTTCTAACTACTTTATTTCCTCCAAATTACATCAATTTTTCTGTACCTGCTTGGGCAAATGACTTATTACATACATTCCAACTACAGAATGGAAAAAGCAATACCTTGCATGCATAAAAACTAAGTGTCTTTTCCTAGTTGGCTAGCAATTCCACCTAGTGCTTTTTGTTTAGCTTGCATCAGCTAGATAATATGTTTCTCCAAGTTTGACCTCAGGACCACTACTGTGGAATTCTAAAGTTTCAAACAATAGATAATTAAATGATATTAATATAGATGTATGCAGTGCTGTTGTAGCCATGTTGGTCCCGAGATATTAGAAAGACAAGGTGGGTGAGGTAATATCTTTTATTGGCCCGTCTTCTGATGGTGAGAGAGACAAGCTTTGAAGCTTACACAGAACTCTTCTTCAGGTCTGGGAAACGTAGTTAGAGGGTATATTTTCACTATAATTAGACACTACAATTAGACAGGAGTTGGGCTAAGGGGCTTTTAATTGCCATGTAGACATTCAGGGTCTGGCTGCAGCCCAAGCTCTGGGATGCTCCCACCTCACAGGGTCTTGGATCTCAGGCTCCAGCCCGAGCCCGAAAGTCTACACTGCAATTAAACAGCCCTTTAGCCCTGAGCCTCGCGAACCTGAGTTAGCTGACACAGGCCAGCCATGGGTTTTTAGTCCAGTGGGGACATACATAGAGTGTCACAGATAAATTGTTTAGCATAAGTAGTTAACGTGTATTTCAAGGGTCCATTCAAGGTGAGGTGGCATGTTAACACCCCTCCAGTTATAGAGGTGAATGAAAGGGGAAGAGGAATACAGCTGGGGGTTGGGGGGGGGTAGGCATTGTTAGTGGGTTACAGATAGCTGTAATAAGTCATAAATCCAGTATCTCTGTTCAGTCCATGATTTTTAGTGCCTAGCAAAGTTTTGAACTTAAGTTCCAAGGCTTGCCTTTTGAAAGCATTGTGCAGGTTTCTTTTGAGGATGAGGACTGACAGGTGATATAGTGTGATCACTTTGTGAAATTAAATACAATGAATCAGGTACAGTTCAATTTGGGCAGATCAGTTATCCCAGATCACACAAAAGCTGAGTTAAAAATTTCAGAGGGGAGTGGCAATGTGAATATTATATATTGCAATTAGAATAGGAATTAAGCTTTAAGGAAGGATAGATACTCTTTAAGGTGGCTCAAAAAACAGCATGAAGAATAATTAGAAATTTGAAGGGGAAGATAAGGTATGAGAAATTGCAATTGGACATTAAGACCTATCAGCAAGGCTGATTAAAATCTGTAATATTCTTTTGAGGAAAGAGAGTAAAGTCTTATGGCTAGTTACTCAAAAGTAGACTAGACTAAGACATACGTATATCATCCTGCACTGGCAAAGGATGGACTAAATAACGTTAATCTGTCTCTGTGTGGCCTAATGCTTAGAACTAGGCAATATGAATCAGTAAAACAAGATTCTATTCTCATACCTCCTATTCTTAGAACAGGCAAAAGGTAGTGTCTCAAATACCACTGGTGAAATGTTAACTTTTTACTAGGTATCATAGGAAGAGCACATTCTTCCTCTTATCTGACTTTATGAACATTAAGTCTAAAGCTTTACTGAACTTTTTTTCAGAAATGTTTCCAAATGCAAGAGAAGAGTTTGCTGTTTCCGTTTTGCCACCTCAAAACAGCGTTATCTTCTCATTTTTAAAAATGAGCTCACTAATCTGTGTTGCTATGAATATTTATTTCAATGTAGATCTTTATTCTGACCCTAAACTGTCCTTCACATTTTTAGAGACTCATAACAATGCTGATAGTGAGGAAAAATAAAAACAATCTGCAGATCTTTCAATTCATCTGTAATAAAAAATCCAGTTGGGTTTTCAGGGCAAAATTAATGGAGCTTTTTTGCCTTTCAGCACATCGTTTTCTCCTTCTCCTCTACCAATAACCAATGCCAACAGTAAAACATTAATGTTCTGTAAAATCTGTGGAGATCTGTCCTTTATTTTTATTCCTAATCAACTCAATCTATAACTGTGTAACTATGAATTGTACCCAGAATTGCAGTTCCAAACTATATCCACTAATAATAGGAAAACTATCAAATGTAACGGACATTAAAAAAACGTGCATGGACTTGGGGGACTGAAAGACAATTGGAAATCTTTAGAGCAGCAACTTTTGTAGCTACTGGCAATTAGTAAAAAGACTTGTTATGCAGGAGCAGAGGGAAAATTTACCTTACAACTCATTAAGGAAAATGTGTTCACTGCCATCACAGTGAAAAGGGCTCAGAATGACTGTTAAGACTTAGAAGACTAAAATTATGCTCTCAGATTTGCTGGTCTTTCAGTTCCAGACAGGAGTGCCTTAGCTTTAACACAGAGAAAAAGAAGACATACAGCCTTGTCCTCATTTGAACTAATGTATATTCTTCATTCTCTGATGCTCTTCCATGTGACTTGCATGAAAAAAGACAAGTTCACAGGCACACACCAGCATCAAGGGAGAGAGAGGATGCATTTGACTTTACCACTAATTTTGTTCAGTAACCTTTTTTCACCTCTGCTGGTGTCTAGAGTTTAATTCAAATGCACTGACTGCAATACCCCTTTTTGTGTATCCTGGTTAAAATTTACCCTTGAAAATAAAGTTGAATTTAAGTGGTGCATAGGTCTTATGCTGCTGCACTGGGGTGATTAAAACTTGCTCTGAAGATGCACAGTAGAGCAAGATTAAGATATCTAGTAGGATGGAGATAGTCAAGAAGACATCTCACATGGAAATTACTTATGTTTTGCAGTATGATTATAATAAACATATGTACTAATATATGCAATCTTTATTCTTAATAGTAAGTGACCATCAAAATAAATTATAATATTTTCAATATCTACCAGCAGCTCCAAACATACAGAGAATGTGTGTATATGCTAATACAAGGTGCCATACAAAAATGGACCCCGTTAAGTCAATGGAAGCTTTGCCAAGAACGTTGCCTATATCATTGCAGGGACAAGAGCAGCATAATCCTGAAAATACTAGCCAAGGAGTAATAAACCATAAATAATGAAGTGAGTTGTCTCCATCCAAATAACACAGAGAAAACACTACATAAAAATGGATTGTAATACATGTGGACTGAAACTTTAGGGCTAAAATACAGTTATGTTTGTTCTTTCCATTATCAATTTTGAAATTATTTGTTATGAAATAAACAAAACTAGTTAACTGAAATGGCATCATGTAATCCGGTGGTTCCCAACCTGTAGCCTGGGGGCCAAAAGTGGCTGAGAAGGGCTTTCAAAGTGGCTTGCGGCTCCCCTCCTGCTGGCTACAAAAGGGAGCTGCTGCCTACGGACTCAATGGAGTGCATTGCTATGGGGCTAAAAGACTTGTGCAGGCTCCATGCTACAGCCCAGGGGATGGGAGATCAGTGCTCCCTTCCCCCTGGCTGTAGCAGGGAGAACAGGAAAGCGCTCCGCCTGGGTCCCTAGGTGCTGGGGTCCCTGCTGGAGCCTGAGCGAGGGGAGCACTGATCTTCCGTCTCCCTGGCTGCAGAAGTGAGCCTCTGCCTAGGGGCCCAGGTGGAGCGCACGGAGCTACAGGATGCGTGCAGTTTTCCTGCTGCAGCCAGGGGGAGGGGAGATAAGTGAGGAGGCAGCCTCCTTGCTGAACTACTTACATCTGGCTGCAGTGGGGGAAATGAGGGGGGGCTGCTGGCAGAGACTGGCTGTCCTTCAGGGTTGTAACAATGATACCTGTGGCCCTCGAGTTGGACGCCACTGATGTAATCAGTTTATTTTTTGGCTGATGTTTTCAACTAACCCTGTTTACCACTAGATCAATTATATAAAATTGAGAGAAATATTTATTAAAATACCAATCATAAGCTGCACAGCTTATATCATAAAAAATTGTAGTCTTGCAGCCATGCTGAATGTTGTATATATGCTAAACTCAAACATCTAGCAGGGTGTGCTCTGGAGATTACTTGGATGTGAGACATTCTGAGAAAACACAGACTACCTCAGACCTGATGCTGTGAAACGGCAGGGAGACTCTCCCATCTGAGGCAGTACTGAGCCAATGCTCCAGCATGATATTAAAGTGCCACCAGAGGCACTTATATTCAGGTAAGATCTAAAACCCAGAAACTCCTTATTTGTAGGGATATGGGGTCTTTTGGCATTTTTTGTGACAGTAGAGGTTTCACTCCTGTGCCATGGCCAAATATGGGTAATTTCATTTTGCCTATTTAACTTCCCCCAGTAATATCAACTCAATGCAGCATTCTTCACTTCCTGTCCTGAACCGTTGTGCAGGATTGCTATTAATCAACTGCTGAGTTCCAGGCACAGGTTATTTAATATTGCCTTACACTAAACATACATCTGTCATACATGGTCCCATGCTCCCTCTGCATCTACCCCTTGCCCTGAGGACAGGCCTATGCCAACTGAAGGTGGACTTTGCCACTGCAACATACAGCCCTGACCCCATGAACTCTTCTGGATTCTTCCCATTTGAGACAGGTAAGAGAAACCAGTGCAAGTTAACTCAGCTGGAGCCTTGATACATTGTGCTCTTTACCCAGTCTATTTCCTTCCCTTAAGGGGACTGTGGATGGAAGAGCGCCTGGAATACAGCCCCTTCCGAGACTGTGCTTTCAGGGCACCAAAGGGATGAATGAAAGACTGAAGGCCCATGCTGTACTGCACAGCAAAGTGCAGTCATTGAATTGCTTCCTGTACTTTGCGAGTGTGGATTATCTCTAAGGCTATTCATATAAAGCAAACAATGTTAAATTAAAAATCTAGCAGCCTTCTTCTTTCAGGATCATTTTTCCCTCTGTCATGTTCCTTTTTATCGCCATGATCCTGCGCTCACTACGGTTAACAGGAATTTCACCAATGGATTTCAGTGGCGGTAGTCATGGTCCTATCGTACTGTAATGTTAAAGCTCGGCTGTTACTCATTTCAGGCTCTCACTCACCTCGTTTGATAACTTCAGTCTTCCATATTGCAAGTTCTGAACTTTTTGTATTCTACTTAAAAGGTAACAGAGCATGGATTAGGAATATAAAATAAAATGCTTTTCAGTAACTAGCCCGCAAAATAATTTTTATGGGGCAGAAGGGAACACAGTAACAGCCTAGAGGACTTAAGTATAGAAGACAGAATGGCACAGTTCAGTTATTTGAGGATTTCAGGGTTTGGGGGGTTTTGTGCTTGTTTTTGTGCTTTTTCTTTTTAATCTCATTCAGAACTTAAAGCGTGCTCCTACTCGCGCTGAAGTAAACAGGAAGGAACCGGTTGACTTAAATGAAATCAGGATCAGGCCTTGATTTATATAATAAAATACATTTGACAATGTAGCTATCACTTAACTTAGTTCGGCTTCTGGAACAATGAAACATCAGAGTACAAGTACACTTCTCAACTCACTATATTGTGAAGCTGTGTATTGGGGGTACGTCTGCATGGCAGCTGGGAGGGTGCTTCGGACAGACATGCACTAGCTCTGCTCAAGCTAGCACCCTAAAATAGAAGGTGTAGCTGTGGACAGCCTGGGCAGCGGCGCCAGCTAGGTACCTAAGTACGTACCCAGGGGGTCCGGATAGGTTTGTACTCAGACAGCTAACTAGTTTTAGTACACTGGTTCGAGCAGAGCCATTGCATGTCTGTCTCCCCACGCTGGCCTCACAGCTGCAATGTAGAAGGACCCGCAGAACAAGGAAGACTCATTTATACAGTCTAAAACACTTTTAATGTAACTGTAACTAGTGTCAGTTCCTTAACAAATCAACGTACAGGTGATTGCACTTTATTTACCTAAACTGTGGAGGTTACAAAAAAGTGCAGCTCTTCTAATGGGTTTGAGACAACAGAATATGTATGGTAGGGTAGTAAGTGAGAAGCAAGCCCTGTGTTGTGAGAATGCAGGGCACGCAGCACCTCTCAAGAAGAGCACAGCACCTTTCATTATTTGATCCTGATCATTTAGTTGTGGGGACTAATTGCCTGAATTAATTCAAAAGGAAACAGGAAGCAAAGATAGCATCCAGAAATTGTCATAAACTCCCACAGACATGGAATTTATTTCCCTTGCTGCAGTCTATTAATAGCATTAGTTACCTTTCTGCCTGAAAATGACAATTCAGCAGTGGAAACTGATCAAATACTGAGGCACTCATCTTATAAATGTTAACACACTAAATGCATTATTTGTTATAGATTTACTCATATTCCTAGCAATCACCTTGTGTTGTACTTACGTTAACACGACACTAGCAGCGCAGGAACTACCTGTATTATATATCAGGAGATGATTGGGGTATGTTATTAAATGTTATTAAATGATTTTATCCAGGAAAGGTCTGTTCAGGAGCAGTATATGATTATCAGCAAAGTCTGTTCTTTTACCTGCTTTTCTACCTGAGCTACTTGAGGTACAGGAAAATCAAATGATTTTTCCAAGGCCAAAAATGGAATTCAGTAGCTTAGTTTACATTAGAAGCCAAAGTCTTCTTGGGTCCCTGATCCGTACCCCAAACATTAGACCACACGGCTGCCTTAGTACATTTGAAATACATGCAAAATTCTTTCTCACTGCTTAATCTGAACATTTACGGTGCTCTGGAGAGCAATTGTAGAGACCTACAGTTTAAAAATGAGCAGCCGAGATAAGGAAAGCAGGGTTCAAAGAGGAGGGAAAATCTGAACAAGTGAAGCTTTTTGTGTGAAAGGAATGCAGTAATCTAGCTACACTTTGGCTGCCTGCTTCTTTAAGTACAAAATAAATTTAAATCTCTAGTATCTATCTCTTTTATAAGCTCCAAAAGAGGCACAACTGTAATCCACACTCCTGTTCATCCAAAGTCTGAATAGCTGATTTCTATGTTGTAAGACAGAAAGATGAGGATGTAATAGAAGACAGCATTACTGAAGTTTCAGCGTGAGAGCCCACTTTATACTCTACATCAAGTTTCAAAGAATGCTCCATTAACCAAAATCTTAACAATCCCTTGGAAACCTCTTCATAGTAACTGTGATAAAATATTGTGCTAGTTGCATTCGTTTATCCACTTCTAGTGATATACAATATTGGGTTGAAGACACATGATTGTGTTCCTTTCATCATCTTGTTCTCTGTTTCCCCCTCCCCTTTTATTTATTCTCTGTCCTCCTGTCTCTTATTTTCTCCATTAAAAAGCGGGCTGTTTTTCTTTTCCAGAACGGTATCTTATCTCTGTTCTTCCCTCTGCCCGGCATTCTGTGTTGCTCTCTCCTCACCTCTTGTCAGATCCCACTCCCTCATTTTTTGATGTCTTTTTTCTGTGTTCCTTATTTTTCCTGCCCCTCTTTGGTCCTCTCTCCTCACTGGCTGGTTCTCTCCTCATCACTTTCCTGGTTGTCTCTCACTTCTCTCTCCATTGATTCTTTAACCCACCTCACTGTTTCACCTCATCAGATTTTCTTTTGTTTTTATTTGGCTCTTTTGCCTATGTAACTCTTTTTGGTCAGTAATTTTCTCAAAGTCAGGGTGCTTTGACTCAGAGCCCTCAGCAGCATGCAAGAGACTTAGGAGAAGCTGGGACAATCATTGTAATGAAGACTTATGGATATTAAAGACTCATTGGATTTCAGCAAGCAGGCCAGCTTATTAGCCCAAATGTCCAGGAACTCAGCCCCACTAAAACTCTCCATAGCTTTCCAGGGTATGGAAGTTGTGCGAGACTGCATATGCTATATCAGTAATGGGTCCTGCATATTATCTCCTGACCTGGCCTTTGATCAGCAGAGATTTTTTTTTTAACACAGTTTTAAAAATTGCTCATCTGTTAGTATTTTCTAACCAAGCAACCAAAGAACCAACCAAACAAACATATTCAACTAGAGATTGAGTTTAGAAAAGTTCAGTCCTGAGATTAATGTTTTGGAAATGCATGAACATATGACTATAGGACATTATAAAGGAAGCATTAACTAGATGCCTGCTACGTTACTGCATAATTAGCACTGCCTCCCAAAAGTTTTTGCTCTACTCCATACTTAAATTGCTTATCTAGTGCAGACAAGAGCTCCATCCTTTCCCAACCATCTTTGGATTCTGACATAAATCTTTTAAAATCCTTCCCTGGGTGAGTGGTGTATAATTAACTGAGGAGAAACTCATACAGTATTATGGCTTTCCCATGAGCGTAGTTGGCATGTACTATATGGTTATTGGGTTGAGCAGACACAAAGGCTCCACTCCTGGGGGTATTAAGAAGAGACTACTTCCATTTCGAAACAGGAAATTACCTCAGCGGCTGCAAAGGCCATGAGGTCCTTGTTATTGTGTGAAAACACAACACAAACAGAAAGGAAAACTGACTAATTGATTGAGCATAACCCAATGGATATAAAAATGCTGTGATTCCCCAGAGCAAACACTCTTCTGGTCCCATGCTATCCATGGCTTCTGCCAGGCAGAGACTATCTGCTGCAGGAGACAGGCCTACCCCAGGAAAACTGATCTCCTTCTGCTTTAGACCCCATGGTTGGGCAACAAAATACTATTCTTAATTTTAGTTTATAAATTACTAATTATTATTAGTTGAGCCTATGATATTGACATCTTATAAAATCTGTATGGACAGTATTGAAATTTCTAGCTGGGGGAATAAATTGTCCATCAACGGCTATCCATGCCAGTCATTGATTTTCAAAAGTTCTTGCATTTTTATGTGTGTTTGGATTTAAAACTCTTGGGATGCGAGCTAATTTCAGGTAACGGGGTTTTTACTAGAGCACTGTGGGTTCTGATCCAATGGAAAAGTGTCAGAAATTTCTATTTCATTTACATTCAGAATGTACTATTTTTTTCTATTGTATGAAAACTCCTAAATCTACATCATCATATATGCTTCATCTGGGACACGAATACACAGAGGACTGTTAAGCTTCTGGCAAACAAAATATTCAGGAAATATGCAATTCTTCAACTAAGTTCTCAGCACATCCATACATATTTAGAAAAAAAATCATAAATCATTTTTTGTTTGTACATCTGTCATATCTGAAAATCAACATTATTTCTTCAATTGCATTTTTTTTTCATTTTGTCCAATCAGTAACATTAAAAGGACATAAAAAACTTAATCTCTTCAGAAGAAGACTGGATTTTAGGTCTGAGAGTGTACTTTTGTTAAATATAATATAGACTCATAGACTCATAGGTCAGAAGGGACCAATATGATCATCTAGTCTGACCTCCCGCACAAGGCAGGCCACAAAACCCTACCCATACACATTTATAACAACCCCGAACCCATGACTGAGTTATTGAAATCCTCAAAAATGAGATTTGAAGACCTCAAGCTGCAGGGAATCCACCAGCAAGCGACCCATGCCCCATGCTGCAGAGGAAGGCGAAAAACCTCCGTGGCCCCTGCCAATCCGCCCCGGAGGAAAATTCCTCCTGA
>ML675601.1:89057792-89124186 GCA_007922155.1 Mesoclemmys tuberculata
ACTCCATGCAATTTGGGTATTTGCTGATGCAAGTTGGGGCTCTGATAGACTGTAAGTATGCACAGATACCTCAGTTGCCTGCTGACATTAGGTATATAGATGTATAAATTAGATACACAAAATAATGTACATAATAAATCTGAAAATCAACAAAACAACATGTAGAACAACATTCAGAATAGGTCTTTTTTTTTTTAAAGGAAAACATTCTTACCACTTTTCAGATAGGAATGTCAGAGAAATTAATGTTTTTAACAGTGGCATATTTCTAGAGACATGTATGGTAATCCGAAAAATTCTAAAGTAAAAGGGTACCTGACTCACTATTTCTCCTATATTCATCAATCAACTCTACAGTGATTTTTTTCACTTGCCATTAATTCATTTAGGAACATGCTCTGAGGGGTGTGCTCCTTGATAAGTAATCCTAGAATATTTTATCCTCCCTTTGCTCCAGACCTGGAGTTTACAACAAATCCCCATTGTATCTTATACTCCATTTTAAATTCCTTGTATCTTACCCAAAATATTTAGCTGACATTTTCTTCATTATAAAACTGTATCTCAGCTTTTGTAAATATTTTGACACATTTCCACCTATCCTCGCCCGTTATTTTTTCTACATAGCAATGTAACAATGACATTTATGCACTCTAGCATTTTTTATCCAAGAGGATTCCAAAGTGTTTTACAAACTGCCGCAGGAATATGTAGAAATATTTTCACCGATCACTGACATGCAATCCTCCCAGCAATATTGCATATACTTTAGGAGAGAAAGTAAAAGTGCTGTATCCAGCTGAAACTGCAAGGAGATATTAGTTATGCAAAATATGTGCAAAACGTGCCACAGCTTCTTTCTTTGGCCAGGTGCTACTGGATTCTATGTCTTATCTGAAAGTTAGCACCTTCAGCAGTTCAACGGCCTCCAGCAACACCCAGCAGTATTGTTTCAATCCTGACTCAGAAGATTGCCACCTACTGCATCACCAACAGCAATTTGAACCGCACCTGGCTCTTCTCAGAAGGTCTTGCCTACAAGTACTCGCTCAGCCTAACTGCTTAGATTCTGAGGTCTGACAATATTACAGACCTCATACAGTGGCACAGCCAGGGACTGTACTCATCAGCACCATCAATTCTCTGCTTACCAAGCTGGTATTGGAGCACATTAACGCTAATGTCCCAGTTGTGAGAATCATCCTGCCAAGTTTTATTTTTGCCAGCTATGTAAGTCTCTCTTCTATTTTAGTAACTAGCTTCTTGAGTGTCTTCTCACCCGCACAGTGTAATTAAACATTTCTTTTTATCCTTGTTTCTTCAAATAATGTAAAAGATTAAATCTCAATAAAATGCTCCAGTTGCCACATGCTGACAGTTCAACATGCACAATCAGAAAGACATAACAGAGACACGCTGAAGGCAGGAAAATCTAAGCTGGCAGCCAAGAGTCTCTGGAAGACTCCCCAGTCCCTCTAACAATCTGTAGGTAACAGCATGTTCACCTACAGTACAAGATGTGTTTCATCAACAATGTGAACATTAGAAGTTTACTGAGGAGTTGACTCTATTTCCAGAGAGTGTTTGCCTTTTTACATAAGAGACGTTGCAAATTTTGCTGAGCCCAGTTCTGCCACCTATCCACATACATGTTCATGATTTCATGATTTCCCTGGGACTGTTCGTGGGGTAACATGACACTCAGTATGACTGACGTCTGCAGAACTGGGTACACTATACTAGACATATTACACTTCACAATTAAAGTGGGAAACCTTGTCCTGGTCTTGAACAGAGAGTCCTACTAAGATATAAAATATATTTATGGCCCATATATTCTAACAGTGATGCCTATGATGTAGCCACAACTGATTCAAATATGCAGCTTGAAATGGGCATAAAATGGGTAAGTGGACATCTAAATAATATCTCTGTGAAATCGCCTATTTTGTGGGAGGTTTTGCATGCGCATATGAAGATGCAATGTAAGTGCCTATATTTGAAACTTTTGCCCATGGGCAATGCACAACGGAAGCTGAGCTGGCAACAGAGGTCTGGGTACTCAGTGAATGACAGCTTACAGGAGTAGAACTAGGGGCTCTAGTGCTGTGTAGCATTTCTCCTGGACGGGAGCATGAAGTGGGAGTGAGACTAAAGTTTACTCTTTAGGGGAAAGCCCTTTGTAGTTTAACATGGATGAAATAAACAGGATGCTACTACAATTAATCTAAACCGCTGTATAATATAACAGAGAATAATCTCCTATCCACAGGGCTTTTTAAAAAAAAAAGTCCTACAGAATTCTTTAAAAGAAAGTAACTACCTGTTGAATTCCACAGAATGATTAAAAAACAAAAACTATAATAATGCCACTTAATTTCTATTAGATGATGGAGTAGCTTCCATACTCACATTCTTCAAGGCCAAGGATTTCAAGTAGGAGAGTGAGGGTGAGAGACCAGGCCACTGGGAATTGTGAAAGTATGATCAATTATTAGGTATGGTTATTAATGATTAAATATCAATTTTAGGTAAATTATCTGTATTAGCTACCCCAAATGACTGGCTATAATAACTCTGAGAACTTTTATGAAACTATCAGGATAATAAAAACAGCGAGAGTCCTGTAGCATCTTAAAGACTAACAAATTCCTGCAGGTATAAGCTTTCGTGGGCTGCAACCAACCTCATCAGCCTGCAAAAGCTTATGCCCGCAGAAATTTGTTAGGTGCTACAGGACTCTAGTTGTTTTTGCTGTATACAGACTAACATGGCTACCCCGCTGGAACTTATCAGGATAACACAGTTGGTAAAAACTCTTTAGCATTTCCAATAAACTGCCAATATTATCAAGTCACATGTTCTTTGATTGTTGAAGTTACTCTTTCACTATTTTGAGTTTCTTTTTGTGTCCCTGTGTCTATTATCCTATTTTCAATAAATTCATTATTTTCATCAATTTTCTTCACTAGAAATTTTTCTTTTATCATTTTTAGAAAGATTTTTAATTTCACACTTTTTTAAATCAATTTGGGTAAATTTTCACTTCAGTAAAATACAAATTGTCTGGATTATTTCTTAAAGTATTCTTACTCAAGATGCCTAAGACTGACTTGTCTATGAGTATCAGTACCTTGCGGACATAATTTGAATTTGTACTGTGCATTTCATAATCAAAGTACTCTAAAATACTTTCGGAAGCTGTACCACTGGAGGGAAACATACAAAAACCCATTCATCCCTTCTGGTGCATGCGTGGCAAATATGTCTGTCATGGTCACCTTAAAGGGATCAGCGGCAGCCTGCTCTGCTCTAGATCATCTGGCTAGTTCTTGCGCTTTTAATCAGTCAAATGAAATAAAGTTATTCAATTTTTGTTTAAAAATATTCCTGTTTTCCTTCAGCACTTCAAAAGGACACCCATTTCACCTGTATTCACCATTGTAGAAACCACCTCCTCAGCTCAGGTTATATGCATGCCCTCAGTTTACTCTTTTCCTCCTTTTTATTGGATTTTACTGGTAAAGGGTGTCATGACATGGACCCATCCATTCCCAGCCACCTCAGTGGGAAACAGCGTGGTGTCTGGACTGCCACCCTTCAAGACTCCACTGGGGAAAACAGCTTTAATCTGTGGCTATGACTCCATATGTAACCTGATCTTGCAGACTTCCTGGGTATGTGCTGAATTAGTTCTAGCCCTTGGTCAATCTGGTCTCACCCTCTCTCTAATCTATACCTCCCACTTTTGGGTGAACTTTTTGCCACGCAGGTCCACAACCTATGTTCCTCTCCATAAATCAGTCTATATTGCACCACCAACCAAATACATTGGCTATTTCATTAAGAATCTGGATGATTTGGGGTTAAAGGTGAAAACACTTAAAGTTTGTTCATCTGTTGTAACCAATACTTTATATTATCATTTATATGTAATTATACACTGAGCTGGTGGCATTTCAGAACAATAATTGAACATGAGCATTCTAAACAGCTGGGTCTACACCACTTTCCAAGCAGCAACACCACCACCATCACCATACAATTTACTGGGAATGCTTGAGATATGCTAGAATACATGAAGCATTGAGAGCAGTGGAAAGAGCTAGGTTAGGCTGGGCTCCCCGCTTACCAAATACACCCCTCTACTCAGCACGTGGCCCCAGAATCCCATTCTCCTCAGGGGCTACCACATGGAAAAGGAGTTCTCCAAAACCTCAGTGGGGAAGAAAGCCCTCTTGTTTATATGCATCCAATCTTTTACACAGGATCCTTGCCTAGTTGACTGAACAGGCTGGATGCAAAGGGGGAATAGAATTAAGGTTATGCCACAACCATAAAACTGGCATTTCCTAATGTCTGAATGCTTGACATGCAATTTCCTAGTTTTCTTTTACATAATACATGTTGTTTGCTTCAGCCACACTAAATGTGTTTACAAACAATGGGTGAAATCCAGCCCCCTGTAAAGTCAATAGGAGTTTTGCCATTAACTTCAATGGGGCCAGGATTTCACGCAATAGATCTGCACAGCTTTGGATAAGGGTTATGAATCCATATCATTGGAATAATGTATTTTTGATTATTCCTTCCATAAGGTACCCATTTTCCAATTGGAAGAAGATTAAAAAATGTTTAAGACACACACACTTTAGCAGTTGAACGAATGTATATTAAGTTTCTCAGCTATGTGGCAATAGGATTTGTAATAACACTCAATATTGTTTGAAAAACAAATGAATAAATATTGCTCTAAGTTACCATTTGAGATATCAAATCCTTCCAAAAGGAGAGAGACTTGAGAGGAAAACAAATAACTCAGAGGAATAAACGGTTTGAGTCTCTTTTCAGTCCGGCTGAACAATACCTGCACTGTCAATTGTCTAATGCACTGAAAAGTTAAAAAAAAAAGCAAATGCAAAAAAATGAAAATGTTTAGAATAGAGAACTTCAGTTGTAATTTAATGTTAAACAAATATTTTCAGGAACAATTAATACCGCTGTTGGATAAAACTTACATTACGAGCAATTCCAATTGTTTTCCAGAATGTTTACCTAAATTATTTGAAAGGCTATGATTTTGTACAACAAGAAATTTTAATTAAGCCTTGTGCTTGAAGTGTTTTTGCAATTATTCCCTTTGGTTCCATTAGACTGTAGCCCCAATTACAACGTATTGTTAATATTACAAGATAACACTTGCTGGTGGTACAAAATTGAAGATATGTCTCAGTGTAATTTTAGATTATTCCTTGCTGCGAGATTTTGTAATTATTTTTTTGTCAATGATGCACATTTTTTGTTCTCTTGCCAATGAAATATTTTTTAATCAGTTCACTCAGTGAAAAGATTTGAAAACAACTTTTCCCTAGGCTCCTAAAAGAAGGCAGGTTCCAAAGGATGCAACATCTTTTGTGCTCTAAATTTGATCTCTGTTCAACTAGAAATGTTGTTTGTTAGTTCATTTCACTAGTTTTGTGGAATTAGGAGAGTCACTGCATAATAAACTACTCTAGCTAATTACTGTACTGTATTTTATTAGACAGCTTCAAAAGGATGAAGAATAAAGGGACTGATCCTGCAACTTCTAGTCATGTGATTAGACCCATCAGTTGCTTATAACAGTGGTTCTCATCCAGGGATACATGTACCCCTGAAGGTACACAAAGGCCTTTTACGGGGTCCATCAATTCATGTAGATATTTGCCTAGTTTTACAACAGGCTGCGTTAAAAGCACTAGTATAGTCAGTACAAACTAAAATTTCATACTGAAAGGGACCTGTTTATACTCCTCTATAAACTATACACTGAAACGTAAGTATAATATTTATATTCCAAATCGATTTATTTTATAATTATATAGTAAAATGAGAAAGTAAGCAATTTTTCAGTAATAGTGTGCTGACACTTTTGTACATCGATGTCTGATTTTGTAAACAAGCACTTTTTAAGTGAGGTGAAACCTGAGGTACACAAGACAGACCAAACTCCTGAAAAGCATACAGTAGACTGGAAAGGTTGAGAACCACTGGCTAACAATGTAAGAATTAATTAAATCTGACTTACACATGAGCAGTGGTTGCAGGATCAAGCCCTTAATATAAATCGGTTAGTCTGCATTTTAATCTCTTTAATAACTCTTCTATAGCACAGTGTTATATTACATCTGCTTCAATGTCAATCATATTTGGAATTGTGTAAAATACATAGTTTGAGCCTGATCCAAGGCCCGCTGAAGTTAACAGGATTCTCTCCATTGACTTAAGTAGGCTTTGGATCTGGCTCTTGAGAAACGGAGAAAAAAAACCCAGACATGGCCAATGACTAGCAATTCTAATAATTCTGACTACATCATTTGTAACGTGTACCTTTTTCCCTCCACTAGCTTGAGTCTGGAATTTGCATCTTATAACTTACCTTTTCCAGAGTTATAGTTATGGTTATTGGATTTTACATCTTTATTATTTCTGATTTTCAGTGCTTATTTTTTAAGGCACATTATCCAGTTTTTAATCAGTATATTTTGAAAAAAAGGCTTTCGAATACATAAAAAATGGACCCTTCTGTAGTCCCGATCACCCTAGGATAAAGTAAGTATGCGAAACAGGATCCACCAGACCTTCCACAAAAAATAATAATAAAAAATGAACTCTATGAAAATGATAAATTTCTGGTATTTTGAGTTATATTCTATAAGGATCTATTCTATAATCTATAAATTCTAAATTCTATTCTACAGAGTTCTATATTCTGTATTCTAAATTCTATATTCTATCTATTCTATAATCTATAAAATTCTATATTCTATAAAGATTTATAAAGATCTATTTTGGGTTATATTCTATAAAGATCTTTTTTTAAAATTCGATTTTTGCTTCACTGAGATTTATTAGTTTCAAACTAAATGAGAAAAAAGAATTTGTTAATTTGCACTTTTAACACCAACACATATTTTAACTCACAAGACTTTTATGGAGAATAGCCCCAGTCCTACAAACATGCACACATATGAGTTACTTTAAGTACTTTAGTAATTCCATTGAGGTTAGTGAAACCACTGAAGTGTGAAAGTTTTTACAGGGTCTGGCCTATGCTTTTTAATCTACTCTACAGAGGCATAAATGGTGGGCCCTTTCACTTTCTCAGTAGACCTTCCTATGAGCTTTTCTATCACAAGTTGATACTGCTGCTGGAAGTGGCTTCAATGACTTTGTAAGTGCTACTCTTCCTTGTGAGACAGAATTAAACCAACATTTCCTCATATGTTAGGAGACACTGGGTCACAGTCATGTTAAGATTACATTTATAAATAGTTTATAAAGGATAATTAAATGATAAATACATGTTTTAGTAAATGGTTAATCAATTCTTCATGCTTGTGAACGAGTCCAACAGGTGAATAAGCTGCTTATAACTATCTATAACTTATATGCTCTTATCGGTAACTTCATTATAACATCTGTTAATCATCTATGAGCTCTTTTATAAATGTTTAATAAATAGAACCTTAATATAAAGTGTGACCTGGCATGGAATTGCTAGAGTTGCCATCTTTCAGACAGACATAAAACTGAAGTCCTGGCCACTTGTGCTAATATCCGTGACACTTGAAAACAAGATTAGAGGGGTTAACCTCTTTGTTCTGGCCAAATGACAACTCAGATAATTACAGTGTGCTTCCCTAAATCCCCCTGACGTTACATATGGGATACTCTTTATTTTCTGGCCTATAGCTTTGCTGGTGCCTAGTGTTTAAAGCTGCTGCACTCCATTCTAGAGCTGGGTGGGGTGACCACACAATCCTTTCCCTATCTCACACGTGTGTTTGAAGGCTTAAGTAATATTGGCCGTGGAGTGATATCTTCAAATGAAAAGAACCATATAAGAGAGACGTATTACTACTAGTATCGATTGTCTATCATTATTCTAATGCAGTCCCACCCTGTTCTTCTCTTTCCTGGATCCCTTACCATTTATTCTGATGCCAACATTTCTGACGTACCTTTTTCTCTTAATTTCCAGCCTTTGCCTACACTAGGTGTACTGAAGGCGAAGGTCCCTACTGAGATTTGTTTTGCCCTTCCATTTGCTCAATGTCACTGAAGCTGGGGTAACTTGAATTACAGCTGTCCTCTTCACGGCTGAGCTAAGGAAAGATGAATTCCACCGGAGCGTTCTCAAATATAATACAATGAAAAGTAGTGTACAGGGGTCTGCTGTCTACAGCTTTAGCTAATCCTGACCTCTGCTCTCATTCTTTCATAGAGCAGCACAGCTGAAATATTCAGTGTTTTCCCCTTTTGGAGCCCAAAAGTGTGCTCTGCTGAAATTTTCCAAGCTACCATTGACAGTCCAGACACTCACAATGTCATGTGACACAAAACAGTTACACAATCAACCCTGGAGACCTTTGTAAAAATATCCACTCTCACATACAGTGAAGTCAACTCTCATATTGTAGCTGTTTCTTTGTCTCTTCTGTTTAGTATTAGTTTACCCATCCCTACACCCTTTTCTTTCCTGCTACTGCCAAAAAATAACAAATGTTGTAATTTAAGGTGGATTTCTTTCAGAATTCTTCACTTGTTCACCACAAGTGTTTGTGTTTAATAGGGTACAATTCTAAAATAGAATTTTAATTTCAGCCATATAGTTTCATGTGAATGGAACTTCAGTCTTGTCTAGTGTCAAGGGGTAATAATATCTACTATTTAATTACCAGAAAACCAAGCATGGTATGTTTTCTGCTTTATAGATGCTTTTTTCAGTGTTTCTCAGGAGGTAGAGAGTCAGAAAACATATTTCTACAAGTTGTAAAGGAAGAATTATAAGATCATAAAATACAGCCTGTTTAGTCCTTCCTAAAATCCAACTTCTACTATCTATAGCATTAATATATCAGAAGACAATTTTCTTATGTGTACATGATATTTCTCTCATTCCCTAGCTAAATGAATTTACACCTATGTAGCACTTGAACAGACACAAGTAACAAATGGAATAGCAGAATTTTTAACCACTTACTACTGATTATCAAAAGGAACCTGATACTATTATAGTAGGTACAAGGTATGTGAGGATAAATGTGCTATTTCTTTAAAGCTGTAGTAGTAAGCTAGGCAGGAAGGGATGGAGAAGTGCCTAGCCAGAAGTTTTGCACTGAAGCAGAGAAAGGAAAGTAATAAATAGCGTGTTCCTTATTTTGGGAAAGTTCCTTGTCTAAAACTTTCTGCAGCTTTTTTCTGTTATTCTTTAACATTGTCGCATGATGAAAGGGAGAAGACTGTGTCCCTATACATTCTGCAGGGCAGAGTCCAAAAATATAAGTGTAACCCCAGTTTGCCCTTCCCCAATAACAACAAACACTTATTTCCAAATGTGAGCTGCTACAAAGGCCATGGATTTTGTGAAAACTTATGTAACTGACAAGAGGCCAAAGAACATGGTACTGATGTGTAATGGTACTGATGTGTAATGATCACAAAGGCAGAGCTGGTAGGCACTGTTGTTGGTAAGGAACCACCATGGTGTGGAAGCTACACAAACAAAAAGCTATGAAATTGTCCTGATTGATAGTTAAAAAAAATGACTGGGATGACTCCATCTGGTACCTCTGGGCAGCAGTGAAATGGTATAGCCATTTCAAGACCAGGACAGATCTGTCCTCTTGAACATTTTTTAACTATGAAATAGTTTGTCTGATGTGATGAACATTAACGATCCCACATATAGGAAACACTGGACTAGCTTTAAACACTGGCTCTCTGCTTTAGAAGACTGACAAAGCAGAATGACTGATACAGAATGGGGGAAGTGAAGGAAATTTATAAAATAACATCCTGCAATACAGGATCTTGCCAAATGATCTGAGAAAATGAGGTTCCTTTTAATGAAGCAGATAGCCCCAGAATTACTGATTGTCAGAGGATTCTTTCCTTTGAGACTGAAGAGCAGATGAGACTGCGAGATACCTCAGAGACTACTACACACAAAGACTGAGCGATTAAATTAAATCGGAATTAAAGACAGAGAGACAATGGCATGACAAGTTGTCAAGTCTACATCGCTGTGGGAGGCACAACCAAAGAGAGGGGGAAATTTAACTGAAAGAAAACATTGAAAGTAAGAGTGAAAGCTAAACACATCCTATTCAGCATAATTATGGGGCTAATAGGAGCCTCTGGATAAAAACTGCTGGTGGTGCTCAAAAATTCTGCTATCCCACTAGTTGTTTGCTCCTCTTCAAGCATGATTCAGCAAACTCCCATTTAGTTAGAAATTAACTTTGTCCCATATGAAGAAACTACTTAGTGAAAATGCCATCTATAAATGTTATTCCTAAACGTCCTTTTTTCTCAGTTACAAACTTCTTCCCCATATATCAGAACTGGAAGGGGTGTGCTAAGGGCAAGTGGATTCCCCAGTGTTTCCAGGCGAAGTCATCTTGGAATGATACATTTACGTGGCTCTAATTGCAGTGTATTTTGCTCTTCCCAGAAATCTAAACATTGTTACCCAAAAAATTCAGCCACAAAATTCCAAGTACTCCTGCTGATCTGTGGAAAGTCTTAAATAAGTGAGCTGCTGTGCTCTGGCATTTATAGTTTGAGTCAGAGCAGGGGCAGCTCTTCCTCTTATTTGAAATCATCTTTTAAATTGTACAAAGTCTATCAAGTACAGTTAGTTGGAAGAATGATCATATTGTAAAAATAATGATAAAACTTAATTAAAAGGCGTGAGAAAAAAATCTTTGAACTGTACTTTTCTCTTTCTTATCTTTCACTCTGAAATATCCAGTTAGAAAATGCAACACGTTCTTAAAAATTGCAAACAAAGCTCTTGAACTTGAACAAAAATCTCTGATGCTTGAGTACATCCTAGTAGCTTAACTGTAAAGAAAAGTCCTGTCATTGTATATACATATTGGAAAGTCAAACCCCAAATAAGAAGCTGTGTACTCTGCTGGATAACTTTATCATGTTTCGTCACTGTGGTGCAGAAATAGCATGAATGGAAATCTGCTTATTATTGAAACATAACATCATATTTTTGTGTAGATAATGTATGGTAAATAAATGATTTTAAGTTCAGTAAAACTGAACTAAAATTATTCCCTCTTACCGGTACAACTTTTATTTTTAAATAGAAAGGAAAAAAGTAGTTAGGAATTATGTTGACTCTATTTGTCTGAAAGCAGAGATTTGGGAAGATAGGCAATTTTGTATTTGTCAATATTTATCGACTCATGTCTATAATAAATTACATGTAAGTATGTTCTGTTGTTCTGGAGATGGATGATATGAGATGAAGTAGGTATTTTAATATCCTGTTTAACGTATCTTAGAAAATTAGATTTTTCCTTAACCTTTTGGTTTTATTCACAATGATTGATGGTATAGCACCTCCAAAAGAAAGGCACGCCAATATTTGAAGAGAAGCTAAATTTTCAAATGATACGTACTTTATTTTTTCAAAAGGACTGACAAAGTCCTCAGTCTTTTATGAAAAAATAACTCATCTCTTGCCCTTTGCTTGTGAAGAGAACCTAGTCATTTGAATGAATTAACATATAATAATCAGCAAATAAGTAAATTATTTTTCAAGAAGTCTTAAAGAAATTCAAGGTCTGTTGAGTACTGATAAAAGGTTCTTTGGAGAGGGTATATAAGGGGAAAATGTGTCGAGTGTTCTATTAGTCTCTGCAAAGACAGGACAGAGAAGAAAAACAGACAAAGGCTATGGCAAGATACTGGATTTATGGACCAATAGGTCAATCTGACAGGACAAATTCATCATGTTGCTAATGTTTTCCGCTAGGGCTGGAGGAAAAACTTCATGCAGGAAAATGACTGTTCTCACTAGGTGTAATTCTGATATTAAAGAGAGTCATGACATATTTACAAAACAAAAACCACATCTACTCCACTGTTTAGCCAAATTTGGGACACCTATGCAGATTCCAAGATAATGTATTACATTAACATTACCTATCGCTTATTGGTGGCAATTTGCACAACATCTGTCAGCAAATTAATTTACTTAAGAGACTGAAAAATTATTCTGATATTTCTGCAGCCTGCAATGCAATTTGGAAATTATACAAGGTGCTCTGTTAGATCATTCTGCTAACAAATGGCTTTATTTAGATTTGTTGTCTTTGAACCTTTAGTGAAGTCTTTCCATCAAAAGGCTAGCCCAGTTTGTGTGAGAAGTACCATACATATGCAGCTCCAAACAAAATGATGAATTGAAACAAACAATAAAACATCTGCCAGGAAGTTCTTATAGCAAAGACCTTTACTCAGACATGTATCAAAGCAACCACTAGACAATGACAAACATCCCTTATAAATGATGGATCTAATTATAAAGTTAAATTACAAGGTCCTTGCAAAGAAGTGTGTGCTGAAGACACAATAACTGCAGCGTGCCTGGAAGTGGCTAAGTTCCCAACAAAATCAT
Source organism: Mesoclemmys tuberculata (assembly GCA_007922155.1). Taxonomy (NCBI): domain Eukaryota; kingdom Metazoa; phylum Chordata; order Testudines; family Chelidae; genus Mesoclemmys; species Mesoclemmys tuberculata. The sequence goes on from ML675601.1 coordinate 89,070,256, forward strand.
TCCTATTAGCTTCTATTCATGTCTTGAATTATGCTTTTTTTATCTCTGTATAACATGCTGCATTTACTTACCCTTAAATTTTGAGGCATTATAGCTTCTGCTGACATGAATGTATTCCAAAAATAGAATGTTACATCAATGCTGTGCTAGACATTTAAGCCATTTATATGTTTATTCTTTAGTTTCTTTTCTTGAACTTTCTAACTGTGAGAGGGCTGGGAAAGTGGAGTCATGATGAATGAAAGTTTGTTTTCTAAAAGAGTAGCAATGTAGACACTTGATCTAACGTTAAAAAATTCACAGCATCCTACCTTGAAAACAAACATTTCCCTGCGAAGAATAGCTAGAGTGTTGAAGTTCCCATCACAGATGTTTGGCTTAGCTCCAGGATAGGAAGGTTTGTCAGCAGTGGGAGGCCGAGGAGGTTTAGGCTGCCTGTCATTCTTCCGAGGGTCTGCTGGAGGGATAGAACGATGTGGGGGCACTGTTGGCAGAGGTCTTGTTGGTGGTGGGATCTTGTCGGGTGGACCTTTAAAATATCAGCAAGACATTGTTTAGATTGTAAATTGCACTGCAGAAAGCGCAATAAAAATATACTGTAAGGATTACGCCTGCATTTGGCAGAGGAATGGATTTGATGGCCTAATATGCTTTTTCCAAATTCCGATCTGTGAAGACACAGTATAACGTGTGCTTTGGATCCATAAAGAAGAAAAAATTGACTTCTGGAGTTCTGATACCTTTATTCAGCAACAAGCTTAAAGACCACAAAATCCACCAATATTTAAGATCACAAACTGTTGTAGTGCATACTTGAACAACAGAACTGTTTTGGTAAGAAAATTTTTTTTTGCTGGTTATGTAAAATGTGTGAAATGCATCCGAATGGCATGCAATAATTCTACCATTAACCCATGGTTTTGGACACTCTAATACCTACGTCCATCCATCCATGCACACACACGCAGCACATGTGGCGGCTATGTGATAAATGACACAGCCATGTTATAGATTTCTGCCCCTATCCCTCCAACTATACTGGCCTAAGTTGCAGGCTAGGTAAAATTGAGTTCTGCATCAGTGATAGGTTTGAGGGGTACAAACAGAGGGTTACAGGAAAGGATATTTTCCCAGCTCACCTATGGGGCACAAAGAACTTTTGTAGCTGTGGAATGTCTTGAGATTAGGCTTTAAAGCTCAGGCATTTGTACACATAGGAAATATATTTAGGGCTTTTTTTTTTGTAAAGAAATGTTTAAAATTCATTGTTTATATTTTTCCCTATGAGACCTGTACAATTGGAGTCCTGGCCATTATGATAATTGATTTTACAGGTGGATGAATTGAAAAAGTTGTCCAAACTTAAAAATAGAATAAAAGAATGATAATAAAAAACCTTTGTATAACATATCTAAAACAGTTGTGCTGTAAAATATTTTACACATACTGAATAAATCATGGGCTGGTGCAATGGCACTCATTTGGCATGGCCTAACTAGTTCATTCGTAGTTTCGCCCTGTGTAAGTAATATGGTCATTCCAGATTCACGTTGTTAAAAACCCTTCTGTTGCATCATGTGATGTACAATAGGCAGGCTAAGAAACTTCATTCCAATTCTAGAGATTTTATTGGGTCTAGGGATATTTCCCATTTTAAATATAGGACGTCTCACTAGAACCAGTAATATATTTGGAAGTAGGACAAACTTTTGAAGCCTGCCCCCTGATGTAGCTCTCTGTGTATATCAGTTTAATTTCAGTGTTTATTTCTATATGATGAAACAGTCTGCTTTAATTCATTGCATGATAGTAGGTTAAGGAGTAACTTTGCAGCTGGAGACAAAACTAAATCTTACATAGATGAAATCTGAATTTCTAGTACTTGAGCAAAGTAAGTAAATTAACTAGGATAAATGTTTACTGATTGAACATTTACGGCAACCCAAATGCCCAAAACTACCATTAGCGAAATGTAATAAGACATTTATTTCCTTCAGAATTTTAAGGAGCATGACACTGATAATTTACAGTTAATTGGGCTGTGAGGAGTAGTGTAGACCAATGTAGTTACTTTCATAGGGGTGACATTTCTTTTTCAGAAATTGAGTGCAAATCACCCTTTGATTTTAATATAGGCAGCAAAGGAATTAATTCACAGTAGCTAATATTTGAATGATTCCAAATCCAAACCAAAGTTTCCCCATGCAATTTGGTACTGATGTCACTCATTACTTCCCAGGGGTAATAAAGCTTGATAGCATACAGCTGTTGGAGCTTAGTATATGGGCAAAATATCCTTGTCTAGACTACCAGCTTATTAGGTCATGAAAAACAACCTCTTTTGGTTAACCACGTAAAAGAAATTTTAACTAACTAATCACTTTGTTCCCCTTCTGAAGCATCCTGAGTATAATATCTCTTAATAATATAATATTTAGCATGGATGTATTTGGTTTTGAATCAAAGGTGCACCATTATTCTGTACCAACTCATCTGACTTTCTTAACAGCAAAAGACCAGCAAGAAATGTGACCCTGTTCAAAGTCAGTTTAACCCTGAGAGAACACTTACCACTTAGACACTGAAATGGGAAAACTAATGAATGCAAAACAAATTAGTGAACTTAAACTACATCATTTGCAAATGCAAATGATAGCTACCAGTTACTTGGTATTAACATAGAGATAGACCCGATTTTTCACTGTAACAATGTAAATGCTCCATTAATTTAGCAAAGTAGAGTCCTTAATGGTTAACTGTGGATGTGAAGCTTTTTAAAACTATGTATAAAAAAATTGCATGCAGGAATGTCAGATAGTCATGTGGAAGTCAGAGTTACCTTAAATGAGTAAACTGCTTTTTTTTTCTTTTCAATTAACTTGCTTTTTTTGACTGAATACAATAAAATAAGAAATTATTTATAGTGAATGTGTTTTTCATTTTAGGCCACACAAACCAAATATGATATACATTTTAAAGGACTTCCCTCCCCCGCGCCCCCCCCGCTATGTTGCTCAGATCCTTGGGTTGGTAACAACATGCTTTTGAAAACAATTTGCTACATTTATTGCAAGAAGAGTGAGGGAAATTGGGAGGTGCTGGGACCACAAAATTGCTTTACCTAGGGAACTGCAGAGTTTCAAAACTGATATACTGGGAACCCACCAATTCCTCCAGTTATATGAGCTGGTGTCAAAGAATACTGTGGAAATGAGCTCGTTATGCTTAAGGCTTGCATTTCTTAATATTTTAATAGTTTGGGATCCCTTTACAGATATTCTTTACTAGCATTTTAAATATTTAAGATTACCATTCCAGCTGAGTGCAGATTTAGATGCAAGTTGTGAATAGTGGGACTAAATCCATGGCATAAAAATCCATGGCTTTCTCAGTGCAAGGAATCAAGGCTTCGGGGGACTACAGCTGACAGAGCCTGTATTGATATATCTCCTCAAATATGTTCTGAAGCAAAATACTTAATATATGTAATCAAAAATGACATACCATATATCTTCTGGATGCCCTGTAAATCATCACTAGGTAGTTTGAAGTTGTCTGTTTCCATATACTGATAAAATGGAGCCATGATTGCTGTGGGGTCATTGGAATGCTCCAAGCCTAGAGCATGCCCCAGTTCATGCACTGCAACTAGAAAGAGATCATTTCCTATGGAAACACAAAAGAGGAAATGCTTTAGATTAATATGATCAATACAGTAATGCAAATACAGCACCCTGGACACCAAATGATTTTTAGTGGGTTCAGATCTTACTCAAAAAATCAAGAGACAACATATGAAAATGAAACATAAGGGGAACACTAGAACAGCAGACTTTTTTCCTTTTAAACAAGACAACAATTACTATCACCGTATGATGAAAGAGATGTGGTGATTCCTTGATGGATTCAATCGAATGTATTAATCTTTGTTTAAATAGCCTTGCAAGGTGTACAGAATTAATGCAGAAACACATTACTGTACACAAGTCTTGATAGTCATGGCTAGCTTGCATGCTATTTCAAATTCTAATCTAATCCTACAATGAGACTGAATAAAAAGCTGGGGAACAGGCTTGAGCTCAAAAGGAAAATATCTCTGCCATAAAGTGATAAACTTCCTAAACTGTACACTATCTATTTAGGACAAGTCCTGCAGAGAACTTTAGTCTTCAAACTGCTTACAATCAGAACTCCACTGATGACCCATACACAGTGTCCATGTCTAAATCATCCTAAGTGAAGTCATTACAAGGATAAGGGAAGAGGTAGGTGTCCCATTATCTTTCTCAAACCAGGATCCTACTTTTACTTATATATTTTACAGTGGGGTCTTAACAGATTCCTCACTGTGTGAATTGTTTACAGAAGTAAATGGTTATATAAGAATTAGAACTTTTTTTTTAAGAAAAATTAAAACCATGTAATTGACTTGTTGCACTCAGGCAGTGTCATTCACTAGAAAACAACAAGGGCAAGCTACTGTTTTGTTCATGCGTTATTGAAAATCCACAAAAGAAATCAGAGATGTGCGGACTGATTTCACTTCTTAAAGTGTTCCCCTCTGCACAGCAACATTCCATTTTTATTACAAAGAGCTGAGAATAATTAGAAATGCTGATGGTGAGAATTATTGATCTTGCTGAAAAGTACAGATATGGGCCCCGATCCTGCAATCCCTCCACAAAGTATACTGCAGGGTCAGGACTATACATTGTCTATTGTTTAATCATCTCCCCCCGCTTTTCCCCCTCCCCACCGCCCCCACCAGTCCACTCAAAAAGAATTACTCTGTGCTTTTTTAGGAGCTTTCTTTTTAGTGACTTAAGCCCTAATTCTGCAACCTTCACTCATACAAACAGAAACATTGAAATCAAAGATACTATTTGTATAAAATAGTAGTGTAAGGTGCCCCTGGTATGTTGTTTCTTTTAGCAACATCACCAACAACAGAGCCAGAGTAAAGCTGAGATGTAAGGGCCATATTGTGCTAGACAGGCTAGTTCCAGGTAGGGAAAGGGAAATGTCCAGGGGAAGCACTTGTCACATAGAGTGTAAGAACTTCGTAGCAGGTCGCTGATTCTCCATATATTTGTACACTGCCTAGATCTTCTTGGTGCTACTACAATATAAATGATAAACAACAACAGTGAGACAAGGTGGGTGAGGTATTACCTTTTATTGGACCAACTTTTGTTGGTGAAAGAGACAAGCTTTTGAGTAACGCTGTGTAGCTCGAAAGTTTGTCTCTCTCAGCAACTGGAGTTGGTCCAATAAAAATTATTACCTCACCCACCTTGTCTCATTTATATCCTGGGACCAAGAAGGGTACAACTACGCTGCAAAAAATAACAATAGTGGAAGTTCCTTGTCATTTGTCTTTGCCGTACCCATCAGAAATAGCTAAACTTAGGCTTCCCATCTAAAGGAACCTGTGCTTTCACAGTGCCCCCCAAATTCGCATGTTGCAAGTCTCTCATACCAGCTGATGTTCCAAGGATTCTCTTTAACAGGAATGGGCTTCACGTCATGGAAGGGGAAAGAATGCTAATGCTGAACCTGTTAGCATTATATTTCTGACAAGCCCCAGGTCACTGGGGGGTACGATGCAGCGGAGAACAATCACACAATGGAACTGGTGAAAGGTCTACTTCAGGGTCAGGGATGGGGAGTAAGAGTGATACCAAGAAAATAGCTCTCTTCTGTGTCTCCTCCTTTCTCTTCCCTTCTGCCCAAGGAAGCAGAAGAGATGCTTTAGACACTAGGAAAATTTCAGGCTGATGACAGGAAATCAGAAAGATACTGAATCTGAACAAATTCCAATCAAGATGTAATACTGGTTTTAAAAACAACGTGGCAAAAAACCCCAAACTAAACAAAAACAAATAAAACTCCACAACCAACAAAGCACACACACACACACATTAGAATTAATACAAAACATTTTTACGTATCAAGTTGATAGCACCTTCAGTTTTTCAAATATTTTCTATTGCTGCCATGTAGAAATAAACTTTACCCAGAGTATTTATGACAACATAAACACCTGATGTTAAATATCTTCATGATATTTGGAGCTATTACAGAATCACAGAAATGCAGGGCCATAAGGGCACTTGAGAAGTTATCTAGTCCAGCCCCCTGAGTTGTGGCAGAACCAAGCAAACCCAGAGCATCCCTGACAGTTTGTCCAAGTTGTTTTTATAAACTTTCAGTGATGGGGATCCCACAATCTCCCTTGGAAGTCTATTACAGCGCTTGTTTACCATTATAGTTGGAAAGGTTTTCCTAAATCTGCCTTGTCCTATCTTGAGGGGACATGGGGAACAATTGATCACTGTCCTCTTTATAACAACACTTAATATATTTAAAGACTGTTGTCAGCGCCCCCCTCCGGCCGTTTTCTTTTCTCAAGACTAAATGTACCCTGTTTTTTTAACCTTTCCTCATAGGTCAGGTTTTCAAATCTTTTATCATTTTTGTTGCTCTCCTCTGGACTCTGTCCAATTTGTCCACATCTTGCCCAAAGTGTGGCACCCCGAATTAGACACATTGCCTGAGCTAAGGCCTCCTACCAAGTACAGTAGTGTGGGGCAATTACTCCCTGTGTCTAACAAATGACAGTCCTGTTAATACACCCCAGAATGGTATTAGCTTCTTTCACAGCTGCATCACTTTGTTGACTCATATTCAGGTTGTGATCTACTGTAATCTACAGATCCTTTTCAGCACCACCTAGCCAGTTAATCCCCTTTTCTCGTTATGCATGAGATTTTTCTTTCTTAAGTGAAGTACTTTGCACTTGTCTTTACTGATTTTCATTTTGGCGAATTCAAACCAATTCTCCAATTTGTCAAGGCCTTTTTGAATATTAACCTTGTTCTCTAAAGTGTTGCAAACCCTCCCAGCTTGGTGCCAATTTCATAAGCATCCTCTCCACTCCACTATTCAAATCATTAATGAAAATATTGAATAGTTCCAGACCCATGATGATCCCCACAGGACCTAGACATGCCCTCTCAGTTTGACTGCAAACTACTGATAACTACACTCTGAGGAGGGGTGCTATGTCAGATTTGGTTGAGGGGAAGGAGGCTGAAGAGCCATTTCAGATGGGTGGGGGATCAACTTTAACCGTGATTCCAGGGGTACTTAGGCAATTGAAAACTAGTGGGTTTTTTTGCAGGTAACTTCAAAATTCACTGTATCTAATTCCTATATAAAGAAAGAAAATTAAATAAATATTAGACCCACTCACCTCTAATACTAACATGTTCTAACATGTTATGTCATGTCACTTAAGGGATAACTGGTTACATTTAAAATTTTAATGTATATTCTTAGCTTGTTACTAACTCTGAAATACAACAATTGAAACTAGATTATTTTCTATCATTTAGGTTACTTACTTTCTGCAGTTCACCAAGCTTGGAATACATCATTTCTGGAAACATCTTACTAGGCTAGAGCAAGGCCCTGTGAATTTATACTGCCACTGCCTGGGGTTCTAGAGATGTTACCATACTACAAATAATAAACCAGAAACTGACTTTAAACAGGAATGAAGCTGACACTGTCAAGTCACTTTCACAATATTGCCAACCCCAAATGTTCAAAAATGAGCCAGACCCACCAAAAGTCATCAGATTGGCTTAAAAACCAGAAGATTAAGTAAAAACGATAGATTGGGTGTTTTTTATTTGCCTTCTGCTTTTTGACCGTTTAGGGTGCACTGGGGTCACATTTTGAAGCTTTCTCCACTGCCACAAGGGCTAGTAACTTACTTTTCCTTTAATATTGAAGGCTGAAATCATTATTTAATCCATTTGACTCCAGGAGCTTGGGCTTTAAGGAAAACAATAATTATCACGGAACTCAAGACAAGGTCATGAGAGTTGGCAACCCTGCCTTCACTTCTGTTTAAACTTTTCCAAAGGCTCTGAACCACTACAGTCACTGAGTTGCAGCTCTCACGGGAGAATATTTGAAACCAAACACCACAAAATTCCACATTTTAAAGCTGAGAAAAAAATGGAGTCTTCTGAGGTATATCAGGGCTACTGCAGGCAGGAAAGGCAAATAAAGAGACACAGCAACTCCGGGCAGTCCTTCCTTTTGAAAAAAAAAGGTGAAGGGTCAAATCTTCCAGGCTTCAATCAGGTAAAACTTCTGTTGCCATCAGCACCTTCACTCATAGATATAAATATATGCACAATAACTGTACACTCCATACTTAAATAGCTGAGCCATTTTATCCAGGGCTACACATTTGATATGCATTGGCTCAGGGACAACATTTTCTGACATATGCTGAGCAGTACTGAGCACACACATGATGCCCAGGGAATAATACAAATCATGACAATAATCGTCGGCTTTATGGACTTTATGTATGCAATTTCTGTTCTTTGTTTTGGAATTGGCCTGAATACATCTGAACCCCCCCCCCTGGTTCACAGGCTCCTCTAAGAGGTCCAAATCCTTAATTTAATCACCAGCCCTTCACCCTGCCTCTGTTTGTAAACAAAACACTGATTCCCTGCCCCAGGAATTAGGCAGGGAAGTAGGAGCAGCAAACACACATTCCACACTCAGGCTTCTTTGAAATTAAGAGCTCTGCCTAGGGCTAGGACATGGGTCTCCCACAGACCTCCTGTAAGAAACTCAAGGTTTGCCCATCCTAAATGGTGCCACTGATTTTGAGCACGGTCTTTCAACCAGTTGTGCACCCGCCTTACAGTTATTTCATCAAGATCACATTACCCTGGTTTGCTTATGAGAAAGTCGTGTGGGACTACGTCAAAAGCCTTACAAATATTAAGATACAACAAATTTATTGCTCCTCCTACCCCCCTATCCGGTAGGCCAGCAAGCCTCTCAAAGAAGGAAAATAGGTTGGTTTGGCATGATTTATTCTTGACAAATTCATGCAGTCTATTGCTTATTACATCATTTTCTTCTGGTGCTTAAAACCTGATTGTTTAATAATTTGTTACTATACCTTTTCAGGTATCAAAATTAGGCTGAATGATCTATAATTCGTCAGGTCTTCTTTGTTCCACTTTTTGAATATCAGTACTATGTATGCCCTTCTCCAATCCTCAGGGACCTCACCATCTTCAGTAGTTCTCAAAGATAACTGCTAGGGGTGTTTCTGAGATTGCTTCAGCTAGTTCCTTAAGTACTCTGGGATAAATTTCATCAGGCTCTGCTGACTTGAATATATCTAACTCGTGCAAATAGTCTTTAACCTGCTTTTCCCTATTTTGGCTTGCATTCCTTCCCCGTTGTTGTTAATAACAATTGTATTGAGTATCTGGTCACCACAAGCCTTTTTTAGTGAAGACTGAAGCAAAATAGGCATTAAACATCTCCGTTTTCTTGATATCATCATATTAGCTCTCCTTCTCTGCTAAACAGAGTACCTATGCTTTCCTTTGTCTTTATCTTGCTCCTCAGGTATTTAAAGAGCTTTTTCTTGCCTTTTATGTCCCTGTGCCTTTTATGTAACTCATTTTGTGCCTTAGCATTTCTGATTTTGTTCCTACATGCTTATGCCATTTTTCTGTATTCCTCCTTAGCAATTTGTCCATGTTTCCACTTTTTGTAGGCTTCCTTTTTGATTTTCTGGTCATTAAAGAGCTCCTGATGGAGCCATATTGGCCTTTTACCATTCATCCTATGTTTCCTTCACATTAGGATAGTTTATAGTTGTGTCTTTAATATTGTCTCCTGGAGAAACTGTCAGCTCTCTTGAACTAAATTTCCCTTAGATTTTCTTCCCATGGGATCTTACCTACCAGTTCTCTGAGTTTGTTAAAGTCTGCTTTTTTGAAATCCATTGTACTTATTCTACTGCTCTCACTCCGTCCTTTTCTTAGAATCATGAAATCTATCATTTCATGATCACTTTTATCCGACTTGCCTTCCACCCTCCGATTTGCTAGCAATTCCTCCATTTTGGTCAGATTAAAGTCTAAAATGACTGTCCCCCTGGTTACTTCAGCCACTTACTAGAAAAAAAAGCTGTCCCTAGTATGTTCCAAGGAATTATTAGAAATTTTGTGTTTTGCTATAATACTGTTTCAACGGATGTCTGAGTAGTTAAAGGCCCCCGTTACTACTAGGTCATGCATTTTGAATATTTCTGTTATTTATTCTAGAAATGCCTCATTCATCTCCTCCTCCTCCTGATTTGGTCATCTATAGTAGGTACCTACCATGACACCACCCAATTTTGTATCTTTAAAATTAGACTTTCAGGTGGTCTCCTCCCACCTCCTTTTGGATCTCAGAACAAGTGTATGTACTCTTGATATATAATGCAACACCGTCTCCCCTTTTACCCTGCCTGTCCATCCTGAACAAGCTAAACCCCTCTACCAATATTCAAGGCATGAGAGTTAACCCACCAAGTCACTATCTTGCCAATTAAGTCATATGTATGTGCATATGTACAGTGTACTATGATGATATTTGTGAAATAAATTTTTAAATAAGGGTTTAGAAAATGTTACAGCTAATATTCCATGTTTAATTGACAGAGTCCTTTCTTTCCTGTTCTGCTACCTAAGCCCTGAAATAAGGACATTAAATAAACAGGATTTTTACCGAGCAGAATGATGCAGACGAATCATGTTTTTCCAAAGTTAGCATGTTGTAATGTGCTTCCAAAAACTAAGAGTTTGTTCTGTGATCGTGTGGTTTTTAACAAAACTATTTTCATGAAAACATTTTTCTTCAGGTATATGAAATCTACTTATTGATTCTTTTAGTATTTTAAAAGTAACTAGAGAAATGAATGGGGCCAAAGATTAGAAACATTATTGCAACATGTCCAACATTATCGTGGCAGGTGCTATGAGGAACTTTTTTGATAGCTAAAACTGTCCCCTTACCAATACTGAACCTAAGATTATCACACCTCAATAACCTGCAACCACAATGGCTGACATGTTTCTGACCAATCTCTTACATGTGATGAAAAGGCTTTCACTTTGTAGCTATATGGGAACTACTGTCACTTTAAGAATGAAAAATATGGAAAAAGGGAAACATTATTTTACTGTATTGTAATATAGTTTACAATATTACACATTCTTTTTTGCCCCTTATTAAAGTTAGTGTCTGAAACAATTCTGACTATAGTATTTATTATCATGAAACTCTTTTTGTGTGGTGGTGTCTCAGGTATTTAACTTCCCCCACCTTCAAACCCTGGGACAGGTAAATATCCAGTCTGAGGCTTTGTCTTTAATGAGTTAGGCACTGCCTTTGATGAACCAGCTTAAAATACTTTTAAACTAATTCAAGTTAACTCTACTGAATGTGATTTGGCTGGCTAACATGGGGTGGGAGGGGGCGACAAAAAGTGTTTTATATATGGTATTCCAATGTTTACAGCCTCAGGACTGTACCGTGTCATCTGTAAAAGGTCAAAGGGCAACAGTCAATATTCTAGGAGATTCTAAGACCTATTTTGCTCTGTTTGTGCCACTAAATTGATACAAATGGAACAGAAATAATCCACAAATCCCTCGCTGGAGAGTGACCGATATAAAACAGAAACAGCACAGCAGCTCCTACATCTCATTCCCCACAGGCTCTGGAGCAGGGTGTATCTGGTGTGGGGAAAGGGAGCTATCCTTTCATAGGCACTCCCCTAAGCTCAGGTAGAGCCATTTCAGTCTATCCAGGTCTCCCTGACACTTCCAATGTCCAACAGGAAACCAGGCAATGGAGCAACTCCAGCTATAATCTCCTCTGTCCCCTGCAATACAGCAGGTGGCCAGCAGGGCAGCTATTCAGCAGCTGCAAACAAGAATTGCTCCTTGTGTTCCCAGCTCACACCAGAGCAGCTCTAGGGGCTGCAGAGCAGACAATGGGACCCAGCTGAGGAGGCTGGGGTGCTGACATTCATTCCAGCCTTGCATATACGAATCACAGGGCCCAGCTGAGGGAACACATTTTCAGTTCACAGTCAAATACAAATGTTGCTCTTTGCACAATCAACATCCAGGGCCACAGTTGCTCCCCAGGCAACGGGACAGAGATCCCTAGTTTAAACAGAGTCAATTACCCTAAAGTAGTTTAAAACTGAATTTTAACAAGACCAAGATTGAGAGTTTTTACCCCACTGTGGACAGAATTAAGTGGAGATCACAGGGCCTTCACTAGTGGTCACTTTCTTTTGCCTTTATATAATCCCATTTCTCACCTGTAGCAGCAGTTTTTAATTTTATATTCACCATATGGCTGGTGGAGCAGACAGTCACTTCTAGAATCTCAGGGTCATTGTGACTAGCTTATGTGAGTGCAAAAGGATAAGAGAATCTCTGCTCTTTCCTCTTCTCCAGGCCAAGTATCACTTTTCAAATGTGTCCAGCCTCAGTCAATCTAGGTAGAGTGTCCCTGACATGCGTCTCCCCAAGTGGAAGCAAGTACTTCAATCCACTTGCTGATTGTCCTTTTTATGCTCACTGCCCAACTGCTTGGTCAAAGTGTTTACTGGAGGTGAGAGAAAGCTTGCGTAATACATGTTCTCCCCTCCAAATCAATAATATTCGTCATCTGCATAGGGACTAGAAATGTTCCTGCTGAGTTAGAAAGCTCCCTGATTAACAGTACAGCACAGGAACTGAACTTGGACCTTCTTCCTTCTAATTCACAGCTCTCTCAGCGCTATCCCGCTTACATTACAATTGGCTGGAGTTTTACCATGACTTCAATTGCAGCCAGAACAGGGCTGTGAGACAAAACAGTACACAGGTTTCTAAGCTTTCCAATGATTAGTGATAATGTAATTAATAATGTAATTAAATTGTACTTGAAATGTCATAACAGTACACCCACTGTTACATGTTAAGTCAAGCACCATCCTGAAAATGTTAATTTTAATAGGAGCAAAAGTTGTCAATGGCTATCAGTACCTTGGAATTAAATAAGGAGGATACAAATTAATATATACTCAGGCTGGGTCTATACTGACGGTGGCAAATTTGCTCAATGTCTCTGGACTGACTGAGTGGTCTGCGTAGACCTGCTCAGTCAATCCAGAAATCAATGTGGGAAAACCACCCCGGTAAGTGGTAACGCTGTTCCTGTCAGCGCAGCGCAGTCTGGACACTGCCCGGAACAGATGCAGCGAAGTCGACGGGAGATACGCAAATCACTTGCATAAGGTAAGTGTGGACCAGGCCTCAGCATAATATTCTGTTATATCCACGGTTCTAATTGTACAATCCCTGGTTCTTGTTGTAAAACGTATTTCAGAGATCCAGAATGTATGGGCCCTCTGCTCTTATGCTACCATTGCAGACTTGGTATGATAGGAACTTTAGCTTTATACTACTAGATGCCCTTTTTGTTATTTTTTCTCTTAGATTTGATTTCATAGGGAAAACAACCTTGTAGCTATATGCAAGTGGTTGAGACAAAATGCTTATTTTTACATGGATCTTCTTTTATGACAGCGGTTCTCAACCTGTGGGTCGCGACCCCGGCGGGGGTCGAACGACCAAAACACAGGGGTCGCCTAAAGCCATCGGAAAATACATATTTCCGATGGCTTTAGCCGCTGAGAAGTCGCGCTACCATCTGTAGCAGCGCTATTCAGCTGGAACGCACACCGTTATGGATGCGCGTTCCAAACTGAATGCCTGCGCGCATGCGCAGACGTGATTGCATCATCCGTCCGGGGCCTAAGGGGCGGAGGGAAGCGGGGGGAACGCTCCACAGTCCATAGCAGCGCATTACGTGTGTCCGGTGCTTGTTGACGTCATCAGTGGGCGGACGCAGCAAGCGCCGGAGGACAGAAGTCTAGGAGGCGGAGAGCCAAGAGGCGGAGAGCCAGGAGAGCCTGCGAGACAGCCTGCTGGTGTAAAAAAACTGTAGCAAAATTACAGTTTTGAAGTAGCCACCAAAATTATTTTTTGGTTTGGGGTCACGGCAATATGAGGAACTGTATTGCGGGGTCACGGCATTAGAAAGGTTGAGAACCACTGTTTTATGAGAATATATAACATTTAGGCTTTAAATCTCCTTTTATTTTACAATTACCATCCAAACTCCAGATTTTGAATAACTATTCACAATATCCTCAGTTGCCAGCAATGTGTGGGGTTTTGGCTTGATTTTTTGTGTGTGTTTAAATAGCCACTACTTTTGCAAGCCTCATGATAAAACAAGATTGTGAATGTGCGAGCAGCAGATCATTAACAAACCCAAGCCGCAGAGACTGGTGGAGGAAAGCGGTGAGCCTGCTGGTTTAATAGTCCCTGGATTCATCACTTGGAATTCTTTTTGGAGCACCAGGTTAACTGCACCCTTCTGCAGTCCCCCAACTTTACCCAGCTTTCCTGAGCTGTCCTGGCAGGATGGCTTGGTCTAATGTAGAAGGCTACAATTAGCCCAACTCTTTTCCTTGGTGGATAAAAGTTACCACTGTAAAGATGGTGAGGACTATGCAACCCTTAAATCCCACCTAAACTTGATTTTAGATACTTAAGTGATTCATAGGTCTTGCACTGACCTTCTGCATGGGGGGAAGGAAGGAGAGGTAGAAGGAGAGTATTTTATCCTTATAGAAGTTAGTGAAAAAAAAATTATTTTAAAATTAAAATGAAGTCAAAAGTAAAAAATAGCAGAAGAAAAAGCAGATTTGGTAAGAGATCATAAATCTAAAGGAAGCCCTACTTTTGAATGAAATGCCTTATTTTTTCATATGACCTACATAGATAATTTCAGATTAAATCCACACTGTGCTGAATTGTACAGGACAGACTTCTATTGCAGTCCCAGTATTTACAAAACAATACCTCAAAGTTACGTGTAACTATACTGAAGAAGTATTTTAAAAACTCAGAGCGCTGTGGACCCAGGTTGGCAACTTTTTCAGTAAATATTTCATGTGTGCCAACCAGGAACTTGTGTTGTGATATATTTACTGCTTTAATTTTCCTCATTCACTCCAGTCTTACTACTGAATGACCTGATTACAGTTGCTGAACTTCAGCTGGTGGTTTAGCTTGTGAAAAGTTCACAGTCGGATTCTTGCTTTTAACTAGCAGCCAAAAAAAAATGTTATCAATGTACAGTATTAATTTTTCTGGGCATGGCATAATTTGAAATTTGTTATTTCTTCAGGCAATGATATCAGAGATGTTCTCTCTTTTTATTAGATTAGCTTTTGAACTCTTTTCAACATTAAGAAATTAAACAATCGGTGGACCTATCTATAAAACAAGGGTGGCCGAACAGCAGCAGCAGGTTCACATGGCTGTGATGTAGCCATGGTGGGGTGTGGAATGGACTTCCATCTTGAACAGTCTTTTGCAAATCTTCTTTCTTTCACAAAAGTCAGTATGGGAGGATTTAGGCTTCATAAATACCTCAAAATTGCATCTTCCAACCTCATCTGTGGTGGATTTCATGCTCTGCTTCCTTCAGCCTCATCTCTGAACTGTTTCAATCACTTATAAAACTATTTCAGTAAGACATAAGTGGCCAAACACCTATAGTGAAGGTTGCACAAGAGTTTCCAATCTATGGTATTGTTTTTAATTATTTTTAACTTTCTCAAATTTTTGCCACTGTTGATGACATTTGGCAACCTCAATATTAAGTCAGGGTGCAAATTTATGTGACAAGTTTGAGCGAAAATGCTTCAGCCATTTTGGAAAAGAATCAGGAGAGTGAACTGCCCTGCTCACTTTTTTTGTGAAATTTGGATTTAGGAAAAAAAAGTGTTTTACACATATGTCCTAGGTACTGCAAAGAGATTTCTTAAAGGACTGCCAATGTTTTATTGGTTCTGCACATGACTGCATCCGTTAGGAGTGCTCATTAGTACGTTTAGTAAAACTGCATATAAAAAGAGGTAGACATTTGCAAGGAGTTCACCTCCTTCCATAGGTCGATATGTACTCAGGTTTTCTAAGTACATGGCTAATGTCCTAACCACTGGACCATCCTGCCACTCTTTCCTGACACCTCATTAATTATATTTATTTCACAGTGCAGAACATTCTAGTGCTGCCTAATAAGTAGTTTGAGCATGGTGGAATTTATTTGTTTCTTCATTTTTTCTTTTCAAAAAGCATTGATGCAAGAGTCTTCTCCATTGTTTCTTTACAATCACAGTCATTGCATACTCAGAGAGTCCACAGGCTAGTAAGACTGGCACCTGAACCAGCAACAACCTCTGAAGAAACTGAGAAGTGAAGAAGAGCTGATACCATGATGCAATGAAAGCATATGCTGCTTTCTTTCAGAGGTGAAGCAGTGGCTGTGCACCCGCTGCATTTACAAAGCTCTTGAAGCACTGCACTTGCCTTAGTCTCAATGCTCTGCAGAACCCTTGTTGGGGTGGTACACCTCCATACTGTTCCCAGTACCAGCTCTGCCTTAAACATATGCCACGTAGCCCACATGCCATCTGTATATCTCAATCATCTGGAGTCAAATTGCTTACTACACAGATCATCACATATCAAGTCATTACTTTTTAACTCATGCTATTTTTTTGTTTATATATTGTGCTGGGGAGAGAACTAGATCTACAGTCACTGTAAATTTCCAAGATTAGTAGTGTGCAATCCAGAACAACACTAATTCAATAAAGCATTATATTTGTATATATTAATGCCTGTGAATCAGTTGCAGCCATGCTGTAAATAGTCCAGAGGCTAACTTCCTCTTTGAGTAATGAACTTTTTATAATACTTTTGAAGTCCCATTTATATTCTGATAATAATAAAATCTTTTCAAATAATAGTTTTTAAAGGTACTTCTTTTATCTCAATAGTGATGGCTACCTTTAGAAACCGCAGATTTAAATTAGAACTGGTTGAATTTTTCCATCAGAAGTTTTCATATTTATGAGAGGGAACCAAGAAAAAACTTAAAGGAGATTTTCGTGAATTCTCAGCTTTCAACAAAATCAGTTTCAAGTTCATGCCTTTAAAAAAGACCTGGTAATACACTGGTCTCCTGTATAAAATTGCAAATCACTAAGTAACTAAATAATGTTACTTCTGGGCTTGCAGTCGTTTCAGTATAATATTTCACATTTCAAGTATAGCAAATATTGTAGCAATTGTATCTAATTATACTCTTTCCCCCCTTTCTTTTTTGGCATTAGTTGTTGCTGTGCAAACACTAAGTGAAAGAAGTACGTTTTACACTTCATTCTGAAGGCCCTCATGCTGGGATTGAAGATACAGACAAACATGTGAAAATAGCATTTCTCAATTCTCTGCTCTCCTGCATTATTATGTCTTTGAATTATCACTCTTGGGAATGAAATGGAGAAATTTCCAGCTCCATCAGTGCAAGCATGCAAGCAAGGGGAGAACATGAAGCAAGTTTAATTGAACATGTGCCCCGGTTAAAATCAAGCTCCTGACTTCAAACCCAACAAATCTAGGCTTGTTTTTAGGTCACCTAACTCAAGTACTGGTATGTTAAGACTCTGTCATCCCTTGTTTTGAAAGGATGACTTCGTCATTTCTCTTAATATCCAGTGTATCCTACTACACATATATGGAGAAATATATGTAATTTTTGGCAGAAAGGTCAAATTCTTTTTGTCAACCTTCACAGTGGGTGAAATTCACCCCTAGACAGAGGACCAGCAGGAAGCCAGTGGATCAGTGAAGTCCCTAAAACAGAGCATAAATGGAATTTAATATGCACACAGGACTTGTCCTGGGCCTATGCAGAGAACTGAATTTCATCCACTGTTCCTTACTGAGATTAGTTATATTAGTCTGCAATTTAAATAATACCCAATTCATCACAAACTGGTTTCCCAGATCTATTCAAGCTAATGTAATCTGACTGCAAATTGTATATTGGTTAGATTTTTTTTTTAAAGTTCAAGTAATATGCTCTGATAGATATTATGGCATTTAACATGATCAGCCCTTTCCCTCCATCAGTTCTATAATTCTTTAATTTCCTATTCAGTTCATATTGAAACTGTCATGATGGAACTGTCTGTATTTTAATTCTCCCTTGGACAAGGGATAGGAAAACCTTGTATTTAGCTTCATAAGAGGCAAAGTATTTAGGAAAAAACCATTATAAATAATCTGATATGAAAAATGGATGTGGACCCCAGATTTCAAATTAGCTAGGTCCTTTATGACCTTTATTGGCTGTCAAGTAGATTGGCCTATTTAACCAGACCGCTTTAGGGAACTAGTCAGAGATTAATCTTAGGGGTGCTCAGTCTGCTAGGGGCCATGCTGATAATGACAACATATAGTACATTCAATTTTCTGTTGTTACATTCCCATAGAGCAATTGTGTGTGTGTGAAGGACCACATAAGATCATGAATATATTCATGAAAATACTTGTTCATGTCATAGACACTCATTCATTCAAAACAGTCTTATTTGCATGAATAAAACCTCCTTCCCCAATGTTTTTTTCAAGCAAAAGTCAGTCACACACATTTTCACAGGAGACCTAACAAAATGATGGAAACATGCTTGGATTCAACCAAAAATTAGATTTACCAAACATGTTCCAAATACATCTTTCCACTTTTCTAGATCTCACCATATGATTAAATACAATACAGAGTTTGGAAAGGCAAGGTGGGGAAGTCTCGTCTTCCCTATCATACATCCATCTCTGAGACAAAGAAATATTTGGACAAATTATGTTATTTGCCCACAGAGAATAAAAAGAACATTCAAAATGCTGGGTCAGGTTTCTCTGCCTTTCTGGTTCATTGCTCTGACAGTCACAGTCTCTGTTTGGTAATTAATCATCAGCGTAAATACCACCTGGTTGCTGAAAGGGTTAAATGCAGTGTGGGATGACCTTCGCAGCTTACCTTTTTATCACTTACATTATATCATTACAAATTCCATCTCATTCCTGTTCCTTTTAGACCAAGAAGGAAACTAGAAGCATGATGTTGCACATTGACAGTCTCTGGGATCTATTAAAAGCAGCCAGGTAACTAAACATCTCGAATAGTGCGCTGGATTCATCTACAAGAAGACTCTGCCTTTGCTGACTGCTGGCAGTTAATGGATTTTTTTTTATTACATAGAAACAAAAACAGCTTTTCTCAAAGCTGGAGGAGCATTCCATGAAAGCAAAACAAAACAAAAAAGATCAATAAAAATGAGCTCATTACCTAGCCAACTCTTAATATTTTCCATCGTCTGGCTTCCTGACAGTAAATAGCCCAGCAGATAGATCGTCTTCTGACTGTATAGACCTGAGCCTAATGACTGAGTCCTCACAAACCGACCAGAGTACATTTTGTAACAAGTTTTTCATTGCTTGAATGGCTGAAGCGATGTTACCTGTTCTCAAGCACAGCTTTATATGCCAATGGTAATACTCTCAAGGAGGAATTTTATACAGCAGACAGTGAACACTTTAGAGTCACCTTTTCAACTTAGATCTTAGGGTGTTTGAACACGGAATAAATGGAGGCTATGTTCAGAATATGTAGGAAAATACAGTCAAGGGCAGATTCAGGAATCTTGTGGATAGATTACTCTATGAGGGTACATCAGCAGAACTTATAGGAGCTGTGTAAGAGACTGATCTGAATGTTCAGTTCCATCATGCAGGTCTCATGGGTACATCTATTGTAAAAATGAATTCTAACAACAGAAAATATGGTCTCCTGGCATGAATAGGTTAAAACTTTGAAGGAATTGGATAGTGACTATCTTCAGGATAAAAAGAGGTAGATTTTTGCAAAAAGGTATGAAGTGAAAAGAACTAGTAACTCTCTCATTTCATCTACAGCTTCCACAGTCATTTTTCTGTTAGTGAGCAGCCCTTTGAAATATTAGCTTGGCGGCACCATCATCATCAAATGCCATTACCGTAATAGCCAGTTTGTGTTTTTCACATTTGTGTGGTATCATCAGTAGTCTAGTATAACACCAAATACATCTTCTATTCGAAGTGCAAGGGACATTTTTTTTTACCTTGCCTTTTCTAACAAACATATAAGAAGGTGTGTGTATGTATATAATAAAAACAAAAATCCAAAGTAAAATAATGTACTGCACATATGTCTCCCACTGGGGAGAGAATACGAGAACAAACTTGTGACCGATGTTGGTCACATCGCTTAATGCACTACTGGAAGTTCATAGAATCATAGACGATTAGGTTTGGAAGAGACTACAGGAGATCGTCTTGTCCAACCCCCTGCTCAAAGCAGGACCAACCCTAACTAAACCATCCCAGCCAAGGCTTTGTCAAGCTGGGCCTTAAAAACCTCTAAGAATGGAGATTCCACCACCTCCTTAGGTAACACATTCCAGTGCTTCACCACCCTCCTAGTGAAATTTTTTTCCCTAATATCCAACCTAGACCTTCCGTACTGCACTGATCCTTGTTCTGTCATCTGCTGCCACTGAGAACATTCTAGTTCCATCCTTCCTAGAACCCCGTTTAAGGTAGTTGAAACCTGCTATCAGATCTCCCCCACTCTTCTCTTCTGCAGATGATCAGATACTATGCTAGTACAGAATAGGACCAATTAAATAAGAGCAGCATGCTACGTGAAATGTCAGAAATGCAGATACTGTAATTTAGAACATCCTTTAATCTGAGGTCCTGGCTCTGATTATGCCTGTACACTGCACATGACATGACCATTATTGAGACACAAAACTCCATCAGGAGACTTCTTTTTCAGCTCCACACGTTTGTGTTTCCAGCAGCACGTCTCTGCTCCACAGTGTCAACCATGTTGGCAGCATAGTGACATTTACTAGAAACTGATCCCTGAAGTTCAGAGATCAGGATTTTCATTAGTTTCACTTGGCTGCTAGCAAACTATCCAGGGCAAACTGAGTGAGTACAATCTATGTACTGAATAGATTCTAAGTATATTTCACTTGACTTTGTATTTGCATCATGTCTGAAAAACCTTTGCTTGGAAATCTATAAACCATGTGCATAGGCAACTCATTTATGTTGCTAATAGTCTGCAAAAGTTCAATAATTTTTCAGAGCACTAAAAAGAGTTAACAAGGTACAACCTAATCCCTGGAAAGGTATTCCCATAGGACAAGCTTTATGTACATATAGATTGCAAATGTTCTCTTTTAATGCAAGCCCGTTGCAAATATATTTGCCTTGCTTTTCAATGCAAACAGTGAGCAAAACATCTATTGCTTATCTACTGTTACTGCTTAAAAGGTTTTCACTGTCGCTATTTCTCAGTATCCTAGCTCTATCTTGAAGGATGAACTGGCATTTTGCAGAGCTTCATTATACTGTAGTCATGCTACAGGCAAATCTGCAAAAAGGCCAAAAATCTTGACTCAGATCCATGTATTTAACATTGACTTCAAGATTCTGTTTCTTCCACAGGTATGAACGGCACATAGACAGACTGGATTAAGAGAGAGGAGACACACTATATAGATCAATATAGAGATTTGAGGGTCTGCAGTCAGCTTCTGCCTAGTTTTCCACCATTGCTACCAACAGTGGGAGTGCTAATGTAGACAAGGTCTCCAGACAACAACTGACATTTTAAGTACCCTATGTTGTTGTCGAACCCAGTGGTTCGCTACCTTTTTGAGTGAAAGCCCCAGTGGTTAACATTAGGTAAAACACGTGCACCCCCCACCACACACACTACACTCCCAACCTGGCCATAAACACACAAAACCCCTATAAACTCATATGATAATAATAATAATAATAAATTACATACATTATTATAATAAATGACTCTTACCTGAGTAAGAAGCTAAGCCTTCCCTGGCACAGCCGCCACCAAATGCGCCATGTGGCCCCGCCTCTTCCTGTCTTTCATGGATTGAAGGTAATAGAGGCGGTGGGCGCTGGCAGGCTGGCTGGGGCTGCTCCAGGCCCCGCTGGCACAGGGCTGCTCTGCTCCAGCTGGCTCCAGGCCTAGTTGGGTTGGGGGGCCTGCTTTTCTGCTATGATCAGTGTGGGGCTTGGGGGGGCTGCTCCTCCACTCTGGCTGGCACCTGATTGGCTTGGGGTTGTGGGGGCTACTCCTCTGCTCCGGCCAGCTCAGGGCTTGAAGCTGCTGCACCCAGCCATTGGGGGCTACATTACCTCAATACTACTGAAGCCTCACAGACCCCCTGTAATCTTTGGCGCCCTCCCAAGGGGATCCAGCACCTCAGATTGGGAACAATTGGTCTAACCCTGCTCAGATTACAAAGCGTAGGATGTTAAAGTGTCTCTGTTTTCCCTGAGCAAGGTTTCTAAAGCCTTGTCTATATTAAAAACCTACTCTTGGGTGACTAGACCAATTTAAAATTGATCTAATTAAACTGGTGCTTATCTGTAAGGCTTATGCACTTAAATTGATTTAAATAAATTAGGTAATTTACCAAAGCAAACTAAACTGATTTCAACAATGGTTTAAACTTGTTTAAGTGTATCTACATTAGGTACATGAACCAGTGCAACTAGATTAATTTAAAATCAACTTAGCTAGATCAGTGCAACCTTTTTTGTATAGACAAAGCTATGTTTGAAAGTTAGAGGCTTTTATTTTCTGGCAGAGAACAAAAATGTTCATACTGACAAAGGTAAAGAGAGGAAAGCTATAAATTAAAGAAGCCAGACAATGAAAAATATTGTGAATAAGTGAAAGGATTTTATCCACAAAAACGTTATTAATTTAAGTTTATTTATTAAAAGTTTCATGGTGTGTAAGTCTTTATCTATGATGTCTTGATCTGTAAACTTCTTCATCTTTCTTTTGCTTACCTTTGTCTTTAGGATTATATCGAGAACTTGTCATTTTAATAAGAATTATATTTATAGTAAAACATGTAATCAAGCTAGAAAAGAGATGGATGGAAAAAGATGTAAGGAAATAGTAAGGAAGAAGACAGATACACTGTTAACTGTCAAGAATACTTCAAATTCATTTTTGGTCATGATCTTAAATACACAGAATTTGTTACCTATAACTACTATTTCTTCACCTTAGCCCATCAATCCAGACTGACGGAGATAGTTTCTCTTTCCTCCAATAGACAGGCAGCAGCAACCAACAATTGCAGAGATTTACCATAATTTGTCTTCCTTTCTCTGTCACAATCTACCAAGATGAAGTTTCTGATAGAACTTAGTAGTTGGAAATCTGCCTTTGGAAGGTGCCAAAAAATACTAGAAAACCACAGAAACTTGATTCAGTGAGGAGCCGTTGAGGGTTATCAAAAGAGTTGTGGTGATTTAACCACAGACACTGCTAAAGAGATGGAGCTTCTATAACTCTTGAACAGTTAGTTCAGACCCTCCAGTCTTCCTCCTTTAGAAAGGGCAAAAGGTCCAAGAGTGACTTAGTATTTGCCTCTGTCTTCTTTCAAATGAAAACTGAGTCAAGGAGTTCTGCCTCTAACTACAGCCCTCTCACACTGAAGGCTCTACGGAGTATGGAAGCATTAACTCTATGGCTGGGTTTCCATAAAATCCCCACAAGAAGAGGCTACCTAAATATGGGCTGAATCAACATGTTTCTTGTATGTCCTGGTTCTGCTCCTGCCCCAAGCACCACTCCAGCACTGCCCACATTCTGAGCTGCACTTTACAGCTCTTGGACCACTATATCCCTTTTTACCACTATAACTGGGTAAAGTTGAGAGGTAGGGTCTCCGTCCTAAATTGGGCCACTGCATAAATGCTCTCTCCTTTATTTATTTATTTTGCTATTTGTAAACTTACAAAACGGACAAATTCAGAACTTTAAGTAAGCGGTTGGCACAGATTTATGAAGACTGACTGCCCCTCATTTACAAAGACAGCAAAATGTAGATGAACAGAAATTAATCCTTCACTATTCAAGGACAGGTAATCTCTTGTGTCTCAGGCAAAGCACTTGCTCTGTATGACCTTAATGATGTATCATGGAATAGTAAGATACAGAAGTGTGGAAGAAATAGGAGGCTTTGCGGCATTGGAGTACAGCAGAGCGCTCCTACATCACTGGCTCTCCAGTGGCTGTGCTATTTCCTGCACCTCAACAGTGTTGGTTTGTTGTGGCTCACAGTGCATCAAAAAAACATCCAAGCTATGGATTTAACATTGATTGACCAGATTAAAAAATTTTGTTGGAGAACCTTGTAACAAGAAACAAGAAATCCAACAAAAATGTGTGATCTTAAGTTCCAATATGAAGGGAGATAACAATCTCCAAACACATTAAAGATTGTTAAAGAGGACAGTGATCAACTGCTGTCCATGTCCACTGAGGGTAGGACAAGAAGTAACCGGCTTAATCTGCAGCAAGGGAGATTTAGGTTAGATGCTAGGGAAAAATAGTTAAATTGTGGAATAGGCTTAAAGGTTGTGGAATTTAAGAACAGATTGGGCAAATCATCTGTCGGGTGGTCTAGGTTTATTTGTTCCTGCCTCACATTGGGGTCGGGTGAGACCCCCTAGATGACCTCTCAGGGCCCCTTCCAGCCCTACATTTATATGAATACCATTTTTCCCTAGGAGTGCCACACTCTGGAAAAGGTCTTTTTCTGGTTTTGGACTCATCATCCAGTATCTAAACTTTCCATTAGAAAAATGAGGTGATATATAGCATCTAAATAGCATGGAGTTATGAGAATGATGACATCTCTCATCAGCTAAAGCATGGAAAAATTAAAGTTTCTTTTTCTTTTTTTTTTAAAGGACCCAAATCCATGGGAAAACATAGATTTAAATAAATCACATTCTAAAAATATATATATTAAATAGTAACTTATGGAATAGAGGGGGCATGTTTATTCTCTCTTTTGCTTTTCTCTTCTCATGTAACATCTTTATCCCATTCTTTTTCAGGATTTGTATTTTCCTTGTGATGAATTTTTAAATAATGTTTAATCTTTTTTCCCTTTAAACATGTTTCCTCATAGGTTTTTCTCCCATGTTCTGATTTGACCTCCACTCTATTATTTTTACCTTCAGTGTTTCTTTTCTCTGTCACTGTCTTCCCCATCATCTTCTTCTACCCCAGTGATACTCAGACAGTGGCTCACGAGCCACAAGTGGCTCTTTAACGTGTCCCCTGTAGCTTTTTGCAGCACATGATATTAAAACACTGTGATTTAATTATTAACCAATTCAAGTTATTAGTCAATCAGAATGCTTTCACTATGTTATTAACCAATTGTAATTGATAAAAAAATTATACTTGGTCAGCCATTTTGCTGTGAGACATATATATAAACTAAATATTTCCCAACACACTGCTTAAATATGAATATATAGTACAACAGTAAATGAAACAATGAATTCACATTAATGTATCTCTTTTGTGTAATGTTGATTGATAATTTGGCTCCTGAACCACTGTGGTCTAAATATCACAGCTGTACATCACTACTAAAGTTTGGGTTACAATAGTATACACTGTAGAGAGATTTAATTAGGATTAGGGTCCCATTGCACTACATGCAGAATAAGCATATATGGAGTCACTTTCCCCGGCCCAGAGAACTTACAGAATTCTAAGTCCCTGTTCGGGTTCAGAGTTCTACACAGAGACACCCTAGAAGTAACTGGAGCTCCCATATGAAAAGTCCCACTCATAAGGAACAACGGGAAGAATGAAGGCCTAAAATAACAAGTGACACATGAAAGATGGGAGGAGAAGGATATTGTCCAATATATAATATACACAGACCGTTATCTCCCTCCCTTCTTTGACTCTCCCCACACACGTGTGCGCACGCACACATACTCCCTATGCTCTTCTTCCCATTCCTCTCCCTTAGCCATCTGTTCCACAAATTCATTGCCCCTATAGAAACAAATGGTCTTAGAGACCCAGCTACTGTTGAGCTGTGAGAGTGAAGACCTTTGTCTAAGTGGAAAGCCCATTTGCTCCATGAGTCTCTCCTTATTCAAAAGTAGGGGTAACCCAAACGAAATGTATAGAAAACAGGATATTTATTTATTAAGGTTTTACTAGCACTCCAAGAAGTTGTTTATCTCTTTTGAGGTAGACAGAACTCAAATTGCCTTCATTAGCAGAGCAATATGCTGTGGAAAATGAGCCTGGTACTTATCAAGAGGGTCCCTGATTTGCATTTTTGCTAAATAACCAAGCTGTTCTGTTTTTTCAAACCACTCTAGAGTAGTAGAACAGAAGAGAGATAGAAACTCATTTAGCTAAGTAATACTTGCAGCACTTTGGGGGTAGATTTTATTTTATTTTTTTAAGTATCTGTCACTGAAGTTCTCTGCTCTATCAGATTTTTAAATGATATAGAATATACTACATAAAGACTGTGCTACATCATACAACAACTACTATATTAGCAGTGAACCTCAACAAAACATAAAGGCTATGTTTGAGGAATTAATTGTGGTTCAACACCAAGTCATGCTTTGCGTCCCTCTGTCTTTTCCCACACTGTCACTGGGTCTGTTCAAGGTATTCAGACTTCATTATATATCACCTCAATGACCAATCCAGGAGTCTCCAAAATTTGGAAGCACACTTATTTTTCTAGGAGAATTCTCTCTTTCATTTCTCACAATACTGTGGCCTGGTTTATGTTACCAGTCAGTTTTCTTCCTGACAGTATATTCCATTTTAACAGGAATATCTCCTCCTTAAATAGCTATATCTATAAAAATGGATATAGAGACACAAAAGCACACATGATATTAACTTTATAAAATGCAAATTGTGAATGGATACTAAGCTAAAGTATATTAATTTTCAGTGATACCGACCATGGTATAGTAGTTTACCCTTCTTCATGATACAGATGCCAGTATCTTCTCCTCTAAGTAGTCAATGTATTAATTTGTATAACGCACTTCTTTTTAAAGATAATATTCAAACACCTCTGGTAACCTTTGCTCTCCAGTGCTCTCCCACTTTTCTCCTCACTGAAACATACCTCTTAAAAAGTCTTAGAGCTTGTCAAGAGTGTCTTTTCCTGACAGGATTAAACTACAGACACAGCTATTGCTCTTAAAAGTCACATTTTGCCTTAATTCAAAATAACTTTCAAATGCACACCAGCCATTATATGCTACCGAGGGCCCAAACTGATTGCTAAAGAGGTGTTGTGCAGTTCTCAGTGAAGTGTGTATATACAGTATTTTAAATTCAGGCCTGCAACATCTTTACTATTAACTCCATCTAACTGAAAACTATCAACTGTGTCTGTTTGTGCTGATCTGTGTAGAGATTTTAAATTATAAAGGGAGTAAAAATACGAGCAATATAATCCTCCAGATTTTACTGCACTGTCAAGGATCTATGCTTTCATTCAACATATAAATGAATTTTCTTGCAGCCATTCTGTTAGTAAAGGACTTCACTGTGCAGATCAATGCTTTGCTGTCTCATTGAGCCTGCTACATTGAAAGAACTACGCTATTAAATGTTACCATATCCTATGTCCATAGTAATGAAATGTTAACTTATTAACTTAAAGCCTTGTTGCTAGCCCCTACATGCAAATAGTGTTTAACAAAAAACAGAGGCTTCAACTTGGAAAATCCCTGGGGGAAAAATTAAAGCCAAAAATCCCCCTCAAATTCAGCAGCAGCAATAAATACAACATATATTATGTGTGTGTTCTTAATTGCTGCTTTTAATTTTTTCTTGTGGGTTAATGGATCTATCACTTCAGTTCAGCGGATATTTCATTTTTTCTGCAGATAGAATAAAGATTACTAAAACTTCTTTCTCCAACCTCTTCCTCACGAGTGACAGGTCCTATTGAAGACAACCAAATTCATTATCTTAATTATCTGTGGACAACTTCAACGAAACTGGTATACTCATCCAGTTACCTAAATATTTTAATAAACTAGCAAAGCT
The DNA here is from genome assembly GCA_007922155.1 of Mesoclemmys tuberculata. NCBI lineage: Eukaryota > Metazoa > Chordata > Testudines > Chelidae > Mesoclemmys > Mesoclemmys tuberculata. The sequence goes on from ML675601.1 coordinate 89,098,072, forward strand.
TAATTTGACGAGTCATGTTAACGAACTGGGCAGCATTAAATGGTTTTCAGCTGCTTATGGGCTATTTAAGCACTGCCACTTTGAATTTCAGGAATGGATCTGTAGACATTGGGGATAAATGAATGATATCTTTGAATGGCAAGTCAGGGTCTGATTTTTGCACCAAGCCATGGCATCATCATGGCAAATAACAGCAGACCAGGTTGTAGTTTCTAATTAGCTATTGTTCACTGTTCTTCACTGATGTTCTTGTGTCATAATATCCCTGCTATTAAATGTTCAGTTTTTCCTAAACCTAATTAAACATAGTATTGTAAACAAAATACACATGATAGGTACATTCCATAAATAATTCAATGGTTTGATGAACTCACTAGTTCCTACAACTCCACCTATACCCAAAGAGAAACAATAATTATGTAACTTACATTTATTTAAAAAAAACGTTTTTTGTTGAAGATCCCTAAGAGACCACATACTGATTGACATATTTCTACACTATCGTGGAATTAGGAAAAATCCTACATCCTTCGGTGCCACAGGATAGCATGGACATTGTTTTTCTTTATTCTGGAACTGCATTCCACACTTGAATTCACTTTTTTAAGCTGAAATCTGCTCTTACCATCATGATTAGGATTTCCCAAAGTCCATGGCTCGTCTGAGTCAAAATGAGTGTCTCCCCCAATTCCTGGTCCAGGGAAGTAGGCATGGGCCAAAAATCCTCCCTCCCCGTCAAACGGAGAACTGTCTCCATGGAAACCTGATGCAAAAATGATTGTAATATCCACGTCCCTCTTGCCATTTTCTAATTCAATGTAAGGAACTTCTTCAAACGTCAGTGGAGTTACATTCTGCCACACATCAAAGGCACGACGAATGGCTTTGCGGGTTTCGGCATCACCTACTTTTGGAGTCACGTTCTTGATGCTGAAACAAACAAACAAATGAATACATTCATCTGACAGGGTGCTCAGTGACACAACTCACGTTCATTTTACTCTGATTTCTAGGCACGGACATAGCCAGTGCTGGTAAGGCATTATATCCTTAGGGAAAAATAGCTTTAAATAAATAGGTGAGAAATTACTGCATTAATCTGTGCCATTTTTTATGCTAGATCTCATTATGGGTTAGTTATCTGAATCTCAGCAGTACAGAATTCTTATATCATTAAAATATTTGATGAAGAAAAAATGCTTAACAGTGGGGTAACAGGATTAATCAAACACTGGCCATTTATCTCTTGGACCACAATTAGAATCAAGCTCAGCCAAAGGACTGCATGCCATTCTGATCAAAAACTGCAAATGTTCCCAATTTAAATGAGATTTTAATTTCTTTGTGGTTACAATTAACAATAGAATAATCCCTAACTGTGCCCACCAACCAGAACTTAAAAGGCCCTAAAAACAATTCTTGCTACATTCAGAACTACACAACTAATTCCTAATTAGAAACATTTTTTTTCCATTTCATTAGAGGTTAACATGTCCTTTTGCTGTCTGATTAAGCACACAGTAACCTTCTATTAAATTAAACAGTCCATGAGAAGAATCATTTGAAAGGAAAGTTTGAACTACTTTAGGAATCCATACTGTTACAAGTCCATTTGTTCTGAGCTATTTCATCAACAGAAAGTACTCCATCTTAATTTCCATGAGAAATGTGCAAAATTTGCACACAACAATATTGATTAAAATGGGTGATGCTGGAAAGTATGTTACAATGGAATCTTTACAAAAATATGTATTCAAAACACACACGAGTCCCAAACGAATCAATTTGGAATCCAGTTTACCACTGCTATTCATAACACCCTTTTACCTGATATATCCCAAACAGTCAAGCCCTACCTTGCCCCCTTTTTTGTGTCTACACTGAAACTATTGCACTTGGATGAGTACTGCTGATTTAACATGTGGCTGATTAAATGTGCAGGAAAGATTTAAAGAAAAATATAGTTTCAGAGTATATTAAATTGAGTTACATAAGTTCTCAGTGTGAAGAAAATTATTTGATGAATAAAACTGGAATGATCTTTTCTTTGGTGTTATGAAATGTGTTTGAATTCATGATGTGGTATGTTTATGCAAATGTAGGTGGATCTTTTAAGTTTCTGTTCCTTAAACTCAGATATTCATAGAGTTTATGAAACCATTAGATCATCTAGTCTGACCTGCATATCACAGGCTATTACATTTCACCCAATTACATTTTTATTTAACTCAATAACTTGTCTTTGGTTGACTACAGCATATCTTCTAGAAAGGCATGCATGGTTGATTTGAAAACATCAAGAAATGGAGACTGTACTATCTCTCTTGGCAGTCTGAGAGACAGATGTGGCAGTTTCCTGCAATATCCTGAACAAAAATTATTGAATTAAGTTTAATCATCATAGGAGTTCATTGTAAAAACCTAAGAATGGCCATATTCGGTCAGACCAATGATCCATCTAGCCCAGTATCCTGTGCCTACAGTGGCCAATGGCAGATGTTTCAGAGGGAATGAACAGAACAGGACAATTATTGAGTGATCTATTCCTTGTCGTCCAGTCACAGCTTCTTGCAGTCAGAGATTTAGGGACACCCAGAGCATGTGGTTACATCCCTAACCATCTTGGCTAATAGCCATTGATGATCCTATCTGCCATGAACTTACCTATCTAATTCATTGCAGACTCTACCTATGCTAATGGGAAGAGTTCTCCTGTCAGCAGGAGTTAGACTGTGGATTTTTCATACCTCTGAGTAATGTGTCTGGGTCAGTCTAATTTTTTAGTGTATACTATGCCTAAGTGTCTGATAATTCTATTCTTTACTATAGTTTCAACCAATTTGCCTGGCACTGAAGTTAGGCTTACTGGCCTGTCATTGCCAGGGTCATCTGGAAAAAGTTTATGTATTATTGTGGAATTGTATATAACATCCAAGGTGACTACCGTAAACTCTAGGAAGTGTTATGAGTGTCAAAGGACTATCTGAAACAATGTACACCCTCCAATTATGCAAGACCTCAGCCTTCTAGTATAAGTCTTACCAACGTCATATACAGAGGTAAAAATCACCTCAAGGAATGAAATCTGATTTGTTTGACAAGATCTATTTTTCATAACACCATCTTGACTGTCATTTATTAATTACACTAACTATTTCTTGTAGCAATTAACAAACATCCTGATCCTAAAATGAGCTCTGTCTGATTGGATCCCTATGCCCTTACAGAGCTGATTGCAAGAGGAAGGTTGTATTAAGATTTTTTGTAGTGAATGATATTATACTATCCGTTATTGTTAAAATATATCGGAAGTGAATCCCTTGAATACAAATGATATTTAAAATCTCCTGGCAATTTGTTCTTTTGCTAAGTTTTAGAGAACAAATTTAAACTTCAGGGGGGCAGTCTGGCAGCTGGTATAAAAATGAATGATGATGAATTAGAATTGGCTGGATCCCTCAATTACTAATTTGCAGAGTTGTTAATATTTGCATTTCTTTGAAGTGCAGGTTGCTTTTCTTTTAAAGGGTATGCACTTTTCTGAGTGTTAGCTGAATTCCAAAGAAATACACTTTTGCATGTTGTACAAAATATTTCCTTTTTACATTTTAAAGCATATTGGTCAAAAGAACTTCACAGAAAATTAAATTATCCTGAGGTATTTGGGCCTGAAACAAAGACTGTTAAAATCAACGGGGGGAGGCAGAGAGGGATTTACACTGACATCAGGGGCTTTCGATCAAGCCATTAGTGTATCAATTTGTTGAAGAATCATTAAGAGTTTTAAAAGACAGATTTTAGTCCTGCTTTAACTGCAAATCTTAACACAACCTTAACAATGGAGCGGCTAACGGCATTTTTTAAATGCCCAAGACTTTTGGTTTTAAGAAGCAACTTCTATTCATATGCTATAATAACAGTTTCAAGAAGATTTTGAAGTAGTATAGTGTTTTTTGTTTTTTTTATCATTTCCTTTTGAGTTTATTTTCCCATTGATTTATAAATATCCCATGCAGGGCAGGAAGTTAGTTTCCACCACAGCAGGAAGCAAGATGGCCAAATCTTCCTCCTGCTCTCACACCACTAAGACTGTCTCAGACAAAGTAGCTTACCCTACCGTTCCACCGACTGCTTCAGTTTGCACACCCCCTCAGCACTCACTTCCAAGAGTTCCATGCTGCTGCCCATAGGAATAGACTAACTTCAAGCTCGTACAAAACCCCAGCAGAGGAGCCAATGGAGGTGTGGGGGGGGGAGAGTGGAAGGGAAAAAAAGAGGGTGGGGGAAGAAACAGAAGCTGCTTCAAATTCAAACTTTAAGTATTGTGGGTTGAAGTAATGGATGTTAACATAACCAAACTCACCACCACTGCTGCAACTCTTTCCGTCAGGGTGAAAAGCAACACTGTTTATTGGACCAAAAGAGGTCCAGAAGAAGTATAGTGTTAGCAGAATAGTTAACCAACATTGATATGTTAGGAGATTATACAATATTAATGTTAAACGTAAGAATTCTGGCAAGTCAGAGATTTTCATTTCATTCATACAGTAACTGACACTTGTCCAGGAACAGTATGGAACTTTTCTTGACATACAGTTTGCAAATCTTAGTCACAGTGGTGTCAGTTAAGTTTAGAATGAAAAGTTTAATTTTGAAATGCCTGGCCTATGTGGATTTTAGTGAGACCTTTAATATTAATCTTTAGTTTTTTGTGTATTATAGTAAACATTTTAAATTCATAGAGATTATTGTACATAGGCCTGGCACTGGATGACAGGGGATTGATCACTTGTGATTACCTTTTCTGTTCATTCCCCCACTAGGCATTGGCCACTGTCAGAAGACAGGATATTGGTTAGAAGGACCATTGGTCTGACCTAGTACGGCCATTCTTATATTCTAATTCCTAAACAACCAATTGTGCAGATCACTGCAGTATTATGGCACCTTCACAAAGGTTAAATAGAATGGGAGCACCCTTTCCATCAGGCTTTAGCCATCAATTTATTTCTGTTAGTCTTTTAAATCCTGACTGTCAAATTCAAGAAAAGTCCATTATTTATGGCTCTTCCATAACACACACGTCAACTAGAACAAAAGACATTCTTGGTTTCTAAAACAGCCTTACAGATAGGGTGACTTATATTTAAACATGTAGCTTAGGAAGAAAATCACATGAACTATTTGTAAATGTTTATAACAGAGTACCTTTGGAAGACTTTTTAATAGCTACTGGGTTTTGTAAGATTCCTATAATGATTGTGCATTTTAAAATTTATGTAACATTAGTAAATGTGTCCATGATTACAAAGAGGCAGATTTTCATCTCATTTACAAGGGTGTAGATCCAGATTAGCCTAATTGAGAATCTGGTTTAATATATGCAAGAGAAGGGGACATGAAAAGGAAGTGTCTGTGTTATAGCTATTATAGTGGCAAATATACTAACTGAAAGTGAAAACTGTTGTCCTGTTGGAAGTAACAAGTTCATTATATAAATACATTTGATTAGCATAATGTGCTCCAATCATTTTTTCAAACCTCTAGGTGTTACTGCAATACAAACAATGATAAATCTCTTAAAAGACTTCATTTTGAACATGTCACTGAAACAGCAAGTAAAGAAGTGAAAAGGTCTGAGGACTATCCTATAATAGCTGAGCTGTAAATATATGCATCATAAAGCCATTGCTCTCCTGCACTCACTAGAAGAAAGAGAGTGTTGACAACCACACACACTGAGGTACAAAGACGTTTAGACACAATGTATCAAACCTGCTGATGCAGGAGCAAACAGTAGGTTAAGGATATCCCAGTGGGGGAGCAGATATATTGTATGTTGTCCTACTGTGCTGAGCATCCTTCTTAGAGCGCAGTTTTCCAAACATTCAGACCTGGCAATCTCCTTCCAGAATAAGAAGTGTTCTGGAGAGAGAGTTATGAAACTTCTAATTCTAACCTTCAGCTGGTGACATTTTGTAACTAACTAAGTTAGAAATAGCTATGAAGATTTGAAACAGGAACTTTAATCCCAAAGGAAGGTCACAATTTTAAGCACAGTCATAATTCCCTGTTACGGATGAGGCTTTCTTGTTGAAAAAATGGGTAAATACATAGTTCCCATCATTTCTGATCAACAGGTAAATTGCTTAGTTGTTACTTTTTGTTAGTTTTGAAAGCAGTTGTTCTCAGACATCCATGACCATAAATCTAATCCTATATCCCATCATGGAATGGGACACCCAAATATCCCAAGAGAACCTGCTTCAATATAGAAAAAATACCCTCCAACTCAGAGTTGTTACCTATCACTCCACACTGGAACCATATGGGGTATCATTAAATTATTATAACCCATGCTTGATGGGGACCCCCACCCTAAAATAAATTTTTCCCAAACCCCCTCTTTTGGTCTTCAATCAACACCACAGCTCATGAAACACATCCTGAGAAGAAAGCTCCCCATAGATGAGGACCCACTGACTTAAAGTGGCACCAGACCCTGCAATAACAGCAGATGCCAAACCTGCCAACATATCTCCACTGCTACAATGATCAACACCCCCCACAGAACCCTTTTCAAGGTCCACGAGTCCTACACATGCCTGTCACAGCGTGTGGTGTGCCTTATCCAATGCTCTAAGTGCCTCAGTAACAATTCTGTAGGTGAAACCAGACAATCACTCTTCTCTTGAATGAACTCACAGAGAAAAATGATAAAAGGCACTCATGGTTGAACACTTTTCACATAACCATCACTCCACATCTGACCTCTGACTCTTCATCCTCAAAATAAATCTGCTCAACACTTTCAAAAGATGAGCATGGGGGCTTAAATGCCTAGCTTTGCTAGACACTGAAAATCATGGTTTTAATAAAGACACTGGATGTATGGCATATTACAACAACCTGTAAACAACTACTCTCCCCTCTTTTTGTCCTGTGACTGGAGTGGTGTTATCTGGCCACTTCACCTTGAAAGGCTTCTCAGAATATGTGCTATTTATGTTAAACAATCTGTTCCACCTTGTGTTTAGTTGCAATACCCTGAGTACCTTTTCCAGATGTGAAGATGAGCTCTCTGTAGCTCAAAAACTTGTCTCTTTCACCAACAGAAGTTGGTCCAATAAAATACATTACTTCAGCCGTCTTGTCTCTGATATATCTAATAGGGCAGAACTCAGTGTTTTGTTGTTCTTTTTTGACACAAATGTTATTTTCAATTTGGTACCTGCTTCAGGCACTATAACTTCTGAATCCATGTCTTCTGCACAGGGAAGAATAAGGTTTTCTTCAGTTGTATGCACCTTTCAATATTGTGTGATTTCTACAGATATCAAATACCATGTCTAAAGGGCTTTCATGTTCACATTACTGGTCTGATTAATTGAGTCTTGTTGATTTTATAAAGGCCTCAGGTTTTCTCTGCCTCCCTTCCCTCCACCCCAACAAAAAAAAAAAAAAAGAAAAGAAAAAGAAAAAAAAAATGAAAAAACATCTTCATCTTTCAGTGACAGATTTTTTTTTTCTAAATGTTGCAGTAATTTTAGGGGCATCATATGCTCAGTAACCAACTCTTCAGGACATACCTCAGTTAGTGATTTGGAATAAGTCAGCATAAAGCCAGTTGTCATATAATTGCTAACATACTTGGCATGGATGCTTGTACTGTCTGTTGTACATAATCAATAAATATTTTTAGAGGGGTTTGTACTGCTCTACCTAAGGTAAATTCAGTGTAACAGATTTAATAATATTTTATTAGTAGTGTAGGCTGTAGTGGCCTGCTGTACGGGTCTCACTGGACCATTAGCTAGAGTTCTCAAGGCTATCACAAACCATAATTACATAGAACTGAGGTGGTGTATCCATCTTTAAAAAACATTTTAAATGTAATGATTTCTCCTCCAAAGATTTATATTATTTGATTTCCCATGACACCGTCCATATCCCCCTTCAAACAGATCTGCTTTGAGAGTTTCCACTCATAGGTTAGGAAACTCTGTTCTAAAGAAATGAAAAGCATAGAAGGATAACAGGGTGGGACATTTGTCTGAATGGGGAAATAGGTCTACTCAGCAATCCATCCTAAGTAATCAACCAATTCTAGATTCATACTTTATATGAAAAGGTTAACCTACAATTACATTAAAAAAGGGCTAAATCTGGGTAACTTGATAAAACCTTATCATCTCATCAGTTCCACCAGTCAAAGATAAGCTGAGCTGAATATACATTGTTGCTTCTCCTGTCTCAGTGCCTGTCTTACTGAAATGAATTGGTTGCCTCTGGTCAAATACAGATTTCATTTTGTGCCACTATTTCCCCAGAGACACTACCCATCAAATTACTTCATTAATCTTTCACTGGTTTGGGTTAAGTCTTAGCTTAAGTCTTTCTAGTGTCATTTTGCTAACTCTTTGAAAGTATCATCTTCATTCACACAATTACAGCATCAATAGATTAAACCCAAAGCAGAGATACTGTTTGTGATTTTCCTATTTCACAACCACATTAAAAAGAACCTAGTGTTGCCATATTGGACGGGAACTATAATTTTTTTGCCTTTTCTTTTTCCAGGGATAGCTCATTAAAATGAGAAAGAGAGGACCAATTAAAGGGTAAATTTCCATGATCCAAAGCCCAGAATAGCAAAAGACAAATAATTTCATTGAGCAGCTGCTTTAAGAACTCTGAAATTTGTAACTTATTAGCTCATTTAAAATGTGTAAATCTTAAAGATAAAATTTTTAAATTAGATCATGCATCTACATTCCAATATTTTATTATTTCAGGGTTGCTGAGGTAGGTAATCATTGAAGAAGTGAGAACTGGTGTTTTACAATGGAGGTGACTATTAGATGAAATTAGTTGACTTTCAAAAAGCTGTGGTAAAAATAGCAAATATGATAGGTGCTCAGCTTGGCTTAACAAAGAAGTCTTTGGTGATCTTAAACACAAAAAACAAGCTTACAAGAAGTGGAAGCTTGGTCAGATGACTAGGGAGGATTATAAAAATACTGCTCGAGCATGCAGGAATGAAATCAGGAAGGCCAAAGCGTAAGTGGAGTTGCAGCTAGCAAAGACACATGAAAGGGAACAAGAAGGGTTTCTACAGGTATGTTACCAACAAAAGGAAGATTAGGGAAAGTGTGGGCCCCTTACAGAATGGGGGAGGCAACCTAGTGACCGAGGATGTGGAGAAAGCTGAGGTAAACAATGTCTTTTTTGCCTCTGTCTTCACAGACAAGGTCAGCTCCCAACTACTGCACTAGACAGAACAAAATGGGGAGGAAGTGAACATCCCTCAGTGCTGAAAAAACAGCTCAGGACTATTTAGAAAGATTGGACATACACAAGTCCATGGGGCCAGATGCAATGCATCGAAGGGTGCTAAGGGAGTTGGCTGATGTGATTTCAGAGCCATTGACTATTATCTTTGAAAGCTCGTGGCAATTGGGGGAAGTCCCTGATGATTGGAAAAAGGCAAATATAGAGCCCATCTTCAAGAAAGGGAAGAAAGAGGATCTAAGGAACTAAAGACTGGTCAGCCTCACCTCAATCTCTGCAAAACTCATGGAGCACGTCCTCAAAGAATCCATTTTAAGGCACTTGGAAGAGAGGAAGGTGATCAGGAACAGTCAACATGGATTCATCAAGGGCAAGTCATGCCTGACCAACCTGATTGCCTTCTACGAAGAGGTGACTGGCTCTGTGGATGTGGGGAAAACAGTGGATGTGATATACCTTGACTTTAGCAAAGCTTCAGATATAGTCTCCCACAGTATTCTTATCAGCAAGTTAAAGAAGTATAGGTTGGATGAGTGGACTATAAAATGGATAGAGAACTGGCTAGAGCATAGGGCTCAGCAAGTAGTGATCAACAGCTCCATGTCTAGCTGGAAGCCAGTCACAAGTGGAGTGCCCCAGGGGTCGGTCCTGGGGCTGGTTTTCTTCAACACCTTCATTCATGATCTGGAGGATGGAGTTGATTGAACCCTCAGCAAGTTTGCACAACACTAAGCTGGGGGGGAGCGGTGGCGGTAAATATACTGGAAAGTAGGGATAAGATATAGAGTGACCTAGACAAATTGGAGGATTGGGCCAAAAGGAATCTGATGAGATTCAATAAGGACAAGTGCAAAGTCCTCCACTTAGGATGGAAGAATCCCATGTACAGCTGCAGACTGGGGTCCGACAAGCTAGACAGCAGTTCTGCAGAAAAGAACCTGGGGGTTACAGTGGATTAGAAGCTGCTATAAGTCAGTGGTGTGCCTTGGCTGCCAAGATGTCTAATAGCATATTGGGCAGCATTAGTAGGAGCATTGCCAGCAGATCGAAGGAAGTGATTATTCCCCTCTATTCGGCGTTGATGAAGCTGCATTTGGAGTATTGTGTCCAGTTTTGGGCCCACCACTACAAAAAGGATGTGGACAAGTTGGGTAGAGTCCAGTGGAGGGCAACAAAATGATTAGAGGGTTGGAGCACATGAATTATGAAGAGAGGCTGGAGGAACTAGGCTTGTTTAGTCTGCAAAAATCCTGCAAATGAGGGAGGATTTGATAGCAGCCTTTAACTACCTGAAAGGGGGCTCAAGGGAGGATGGAGCTAGGCTGTTCTCAATGGTAGTAGATTACAGAACAAGGAGCAATGGTCTCAAGTTGCAGTGGGAGAGGTCTAGGTTGGATATTAGGGAAAAGTGTTTCACTAGGTCGGTGGTGAAGCACTGGAATGGGTTACCTAGGCAAATGGTGGAGTCTCCATCCTTAGAGGTTTTTAAGGCCTGGGATTTTGAAACGTCTTGCTTTTTTTTATTATATTCTTATCTAGTAAATAATCATAAATGGCTTAATTGTGCATCCTGCTGTCATGTTGGTGAATACTTAATTATGTGAGTAGTTTACTGGCTTCCAGGGGATTGCTCACATGAGTAAACTGTCACCAGTATACTGGAGGCAAGATCAAGCCCTAACTAAGGGTCTGATCCCATAACAACATTTACCACTGAATTTTAATACTGCGTAACACCAGGAGTCTTCTAATTGGACTCCCATTAGTTCTTAAGGATCATGTTCTAAGGTAGCATAAAAATTCATGGGAGTTTTCCTATAGGGAATAGTTAGAGATTTATAATAAAAATACTATTTTCTGGAGTCTTGACATGCTTTTTTCATTTAGAGTCTGAGGTAATATTGTCATGTCTTATGACTGCAATGCATAAGCTTATCCTTACAGGTGTCTGAAGCTGTAAAAGATCACTACAGCTCTACCACCACATATAAGGTTAGGTGCTCAGAAAGTCAAGGGGAAATTATTTTGTTCATCTAGTCCCAGAATGTTGTTGTGTTGTATTATAGTAGTATCCACAATGCGTAATCAATTTCAAAGGATGTAAGGGTTCCAAAATGTTTGAAGATCTGTTTATCTGCCCACACAAAGTTTTATGATCCTGAGGTATTAGAAAACAGGCACTTTCCATTTCTGTTTCAGAGAATCTTTAAAGCTATGCATGCAGTTACACATTCTTCCTTGGAAGCTCTTAATCACTCTTTCCATATATGGAGATATCGCTACTCATTAGCGTATCTTTAAACTCCTTTTCTATACTATTTACAAAGTGTGCTCAGTGACAGAGTAGAATAAATAACCTCAAATATATCACGGCAGAGCGTGAAGCCCTTATTCACAGTAGCAAGCACTTAAACAAGTAGTCCCAGTGGTTTCAAGTGAGGTGTCCTCAACCTGTCACCAAATAACAATTACTATATATGCATGCAACAGTAATGTGATGATGAGAAGACGTGTTTGGCAAGTTTCAAAAATATTACTGGGATATAAATGAATACAACTGAATTGCAGTGGGTTGTTTTTAGGGAACAGACTCAGAGACTTTAAGGTCATAAGGGACCATCATAATAATCTAATCTGACCTCCTGAACATTAGAGGACACAGAACCTCCCCCATCCACTGTTAGGGGTAACAGACCCCTAACCTCTGGCTGAGTTACTGAAGACCTCAAACTATGGTTTAAATTACAAATTACAGAGAATCCACCATTTTCACTAATTTAAGTCTGCAAGTGACCTCAGCCCCATGCTTCAGAGGAAGGTGAAAAAACCCCAGGGTCTCTGCCAATCTGATTTGGGGGAAAATTCCTTTCTGACCCCAAATATGGTGATCAGCTAGACCCTGATATACCAATCTATATAATATACCTGAAGACCTCAACCCTAACCATCTCTAAGGGCCAATAACCCCATACTCTGAAGGACTTGGGGGTTGGCTTTGGTATAGGCATTCTATTTGGCTCACACACATTATTTTTCTCACTGTCTATTTCTCTAGAAGTTCATAGGAAAGACTGTGATGGCTGAGATCACGTCTTTTTGAAATGACATAACCTAATCCCATGAAATAGACTGTTGTTCTACCACGATTCCTATGGCAGCCAATCACTTGAGCCTCCACAGGTCACATGAAAGATCAGAAACCATTTTTCCTCTGGAGTTGTTAAAAATCTACCATTACGCTTCCAGATCATCAGTTTCTAATCATCATTTGCACTGCTGAGATACTGGTGTCTAATACTTGGTACCACCTCCATTCAAAGTTTTAGTATTTGGCCAAAAAGATCCACCTGTCATAATGAGCAAATCATTCATGTGAATTGCCACTGAAACTGTGTGAAGTTTCATTGAACGTTTCTGAAGTTTCATAAAACTGCTTCAACTTTAAGAACTGAAAAAATGAAAATGGGCAAATTTACATTAATATATTTTAATGCAAATCTCTTGCCTGGCTGAATTGATATTTTTATTCACCACTGAAAGGACACCTGCCACCACTGAATGGATATCCTGCCACGACAAGACAATGGATCAACTGTGTACTTAAGTAACAGTTTAAGTACAATAGCTGAAGTAGCTCTTTGACACCCCAGTGTTCCCCTTCAACAGGAGAACAGACCAGAGGACCCGTTCAGCAGTGACTCAATTCTATTCAGATTCTTAAACTGCACTTCTTCAGTTTTTGTAAACTGCAGCACCTAGATGTCTGAAGTTATTGTATGTAAAAGCAGAATTCTTTTAGTTGTATACAAGTTCAAAAATCATACTATACCATTAATATTTTGCACAAATCTAACTAGCTGAGCTTTGTCTTTTCTTCCCCTTAATTTAAGGGAAATATTTATTCCAGTTGCATCAATTTGTTTAATTTAACTTGGGTGCCAGGAGGAAGTTCCAAATTTTGGCGAAAAGTTCTTGGAGCCAAAGTAACAGTTCAAAGAGAAAATACAGAAAGAAAATAGAAAGACAAAAGTAAACATGTCCAATAAGTTCTTGGAATGTACTGGGGAGAACGTCTTGTTTCAGAAGGTGGAGGAAATAACCTGTGGAGCTGGCCATTTTAGACTCAATTCTGACTAACAGAGAGGAATTGGTTGCGAATCTGAAGGTTGAAGACAATTTGGGTGGAATGATAGATTTCATGATTCTAAGAGAAAGTGTGAGAACAGCTGAACAAGGAAAAAGGATTTTAAAAAAGCGGACTCTAATAAACTCAGAATTGGTAGATAAGGTCCCAGGGTAGGGGTTATATATGGAAGAAGGTTTTCTACGAAAAAAAGGAGTTCAGAAGAGCTGGCAATTTTTCAGATGACAATAATAAAGGCAAAACTGCAAACTATCTCGATGCAAAGGAAAGACAGAAAGAAGAGGCCAACATGGTTCCATCAGCAGCTTTTTAATGACCAGAAAATCAAAAAGGAAAACAATATAAAAGCAAAACATGGACAAATTGCTAAGGAAGAGCACAAAAGAATAGCATGGGCATTTAGGGGAAAAAAGCAGAAAGGCTAAGATACAAAACTAGTTATACCTAGCCAGGGATATAAAAGGCAATAAGAAGAAGTTCAATAAATACATTGGGAGTGATAGAAAGATGAAGAAAAGTATAGGTCCTCTACTTAGTGAGGAAGAAGATGTAATGATGGATGATATCAAGAAGATGGAGGTGCTTAACACCTATTTTGTGTCAGTCTTCACTAAAAAGGTAAATTGTAACCAGATATTTAGCACAATTAATATTAACAACAAGTGGGAAGGAACACAAGCCAAAATAGAGTATGTACATAAGCCAGACATATCAGGGCCTTTTAAAATTCACCTCAGAGTACTTAAGGTACTAACTGAAGCAATCCTGGACACACTAGCAATTATTTTAGAGAACGCCTGGAAGAAAAATGAGATCCCTGAAGACTGGAGAAGGACAAAAGTAGTACCTACCTTTACAAAAGGGAACAAATAAGACCCAGTGAACTATAGACTAATCAGCCTAACTTCGATTTGATCCAAGACTATTTAGAAAGATTGGACATACACAAGTCCCTGGGGCAGATGCAATGCACCTGAGGGTGCTGAGGGAGTTAGCTGATGTGATTTCAGAGCCATTGGCTATTATCTTTGAAAGCTCGTGGCAACTGGGGGAGGTCCCTGATGACTGGAAAACAGCAAATACAGTGCTCATCTTCAAGAAAGGGAAGAAAGGGGATCCAGGGAACTACAGGTCGGTCAGAAAAGGATGTGGAAAAGTTGGAGATAGTCCATCGGAGGGCAACAAAAATGACAAGGAGGCTGAAGCACAAGACTTATGAGGAGAGGCTGAAAAAACTAGGCCTGTTTAGTTTGCAGAAGAGAAGAATGAGGGGGGATTTGATAGCAGACTTTAACTACCTGAAAGGGGGTTCCAGGGAGGATGGAGCTAGGTTGTTTTCAGTGGTGGCAGATAACAGAACAAGGAGCAACAATCTCAAGTTGCAGTGGGGGATGTCTAGTTTGGACATTAGGAAAAAGATTTTCACTAGGAGGGTGGTGACGCATTGGAATGGGTTACCTAGGGAGGTGGTGGTATCTCCATCTTTAGAGGTTTTTAAGCTGCAGCTTGACAAAAGCCTCGCCGGGATGATTTAGCTGAGGATAGTCCTACTTTGAGCAGGGGGTTGGACTAGATGACCTCCTGAGGTCCCTTCCAACTCTAATATTCTATGATTCTGAAAAAGATACTAAACAAAATATTAATACATTTGTAAGAATTTAGAGTACAATAGGTTGATAAGTAATCACCAGCATAGAATTTGTCAAGAACATATCATGCCAAACAAACCTAATGTCCTTCTTTGACACGATTACTAGGTTAGCAGAAAAGGGGGAAGCAGCAGACGTGACCCTACCTTTGATTTTTAGTATGGCTTTTGACACAGTCCCACATGACATTATCATATGCAAATAAGGAAAATGTAGTCTAGATTAAATAACTATAGGGGTGGGTTCACAATTTGTTGAAAAAACATACTTAAAGAGTAGTTATCCATAGTTAGCTGTCAAACTAGGTAGGACATATCTAGTGGAGTCATCGAGGAGTCTGTTCTGGGTCGAGCACTATTCAATATTTTCATTAATGACTTGGATAATGGAGTGGAGATTATGTTTATTAGATTTGCATATGACACAAAGCTGGGAGAGGTTGCCAGCACTTTGGAGGACAGAATTACAGTTCAAGAGGACCTTGACAAATTGTAGAATTAGTCTGAAATCAACAAGATGAAATTCAATAAAGACAAGTGAAAAGTATGCAGTCCTGCTGCATGTGGGGCAGAGGCTGGCTCTCAAAAAGAAACCCACATTAGTTCAATGTGGAGCCTCGACAAACAAACTTTTTTTTGAGCACATGTAATATAAATAATGTCCCATCTTTGGAATACAATATTTTTAGATGTCTAGGGAAGGACGATGGCCTCATTCTGCTCCCACTGAAGTCAATTGTAAAACTCCCAAAAGCAGAACACTTTTGAATGTCCAATCTATAGCATGTTCTGTATGCTCTTGCTGATTTTTGTTTGAAATAAAAGTAGTGCTTGCTTCTAGCTGTGGAGTGTTCAAATTATACTTTCAATTTTTGAAAACTTCTGGCAAAGTTTCATGTGGAAGATTAAAGTTAAATTGCAGAGGCATGTGAAAAGATGACACAAAAAGTTTGCAAAAAAGACAGGAAACAAAGAATGACCATAAATTCTTCAAGATAGAAAGGTTACAAAAGGGTTACCAAACAGATTAATGTTAGGATCCATCTTTGTATTGCTTTTATCATTAATGACTTGGGTAAGAGAAGAATGATATTTCAGTTTCTGGATTGACAGTGGCATAAAAATGGTGTAATGGAGCACAGAATCAAGCTCACTGATTTGAGATAACAACAAGGAAGAATGTTAATAAACACACACACACTTTGCATTTAAATCCCTAGATTAAGAAGTTAATAAATGTAAAATAATATATTTGGACATACTGTTGCTAGTTGCTGTGCTCCTTCAACTCCTAAAGACTAGCATACTGTATTTGATACAGCAATAACAGCAGGAGTATTTAACCACTGAAACAACTCACTGAGGATATGGGGGATTCCCCAATCATCTGAAGTATTTAAATCAAGATGGAATGTCTTTCGGAAAAGCATGCTGTAGCTCAACCACAAAATATGGGATTGATAAAGGAATAATTGGGTAAAATTTTATGTTCCGTGTTATGCAGGAGATCAGGCGAGATGTCAAAAAGTTCCTTTCTGCCTTAAAATCTATGCATCATATAGCTGTAAATAGCTGGTCAATGAATTTTAGGATGCTTTTATCTTGGAGAACATTCAGTGCCATGTTGGATCCCCAGGAATCCTGGTGAGATTATGCTGAATTTCTAGGGGACTATATAAAAATATCTGCTTTGCCGACAATTTTTTGTCCACATACTGTGTACACATGACATTTTCTGGCTGACAGCACTATAACCGGTACATATTTTTGCATAATGTATTTCATTTGCCAAGCCAAGGTCAGCTTTGATAGAGCATGCAACATGTCCAGCAAACTGCAAATCAGATCCAGAGTTTCACTTATGCATACACGCCCCATGCCTATTACTGTGTGGGAATGAGATGACTGTGTTACTGACTCACCAAAAATGTAATCAAATTCATTTATATTTTGAAATAGACCTGGAGGCACCTATATTTCCAGCCACTGCCTCCCTTCAATTACCTAATTTGCATATTTAAATTAGAGTCCCCAATTTCATTAGATTGTTTCTTCATTCAAAGTGACTTTCCCTGAGAAGTTGCCAAGGGGGTTGAAAGGTACAGTTAGGAGGACATTGGAGGTTAATTTGGTCCTGCAAGCTTCAAAGAACATTCTGTTTAAATGCAGACAATTTAAATCCCAAATAATCATTCAGTACTTTTGCAGTGCGTGAGTACTTACTCTAGGGATACTGAAATCAATTATTTTCATAACACATGTCAACACCTTGACAATGCGTTGTACACAATGAGAAAGTAGTATCTTAGAAATATTTGTTTTCTTTTAATAAAATGCTCAACAGTATCACTGAAAGGTTTATCAATTTTTGGTACCTGTAAGTGATATGTTTGTGTTGCCACTTCTGTCCCGTTAATGCATATCGTTTTCGACGAATGTTAAATTTGGAGCTACCTCTTGTCTGGTCAGGCACACCACATCGAGGCTTCTTCATCCAACTGAAAAAATCAGTATTCACAGTTACAAGATCTTATCAGCCATACTCAGGCCAGAATACAAATTGCAACAGACTTATCCAACAGATGGCCATATCAACACCTCTTGTAAGTTATATGTGTCTCACTTTTACATCTACTCACAGTAATGATTACAAATATGAGAAGTCACATGGTTAAAGATTTTTTTTGTTGGCGTAGGGAAGAATAACATGGGGCATCAGAGCTTCATCACTTCCCAGGCCATTCAAATACAAATTCCTCTGCCCATTATTTTGAAAATTTTCTTTCCCTTCAATCTCTGCAAAATAATGCTGTGGCATCTCTCATCTGGCTGAGTCTTTTAGCATTAATAATTTATTCTGCCTCTACTGAGATAAACTGGTTCTGTATTAGAGGATTACTTACTATAGGTGAGGTTACAATATTTACATGAAGATTTAGTAGAGTATTGATTTTTAATCATAATTTTTCATTTCATACTCTTTCTTTCTGTCACAATGTCTTTATGTTTGGACAAGCCTGACTTCATTTCATCAAATGGTCCGCTCCGAAAACAAAAAGGAATTTAATTCAAGACTCTGGGACTGTTCAAGAAATTATACCATTGAGCTCCTCATTAAATATTTGACTGCCCTACTGCCCCTCTACAGTAGGAAGAACAGTCACCCTAAATAGTAAATGTAGCCTCTCAAACTCAAGAATTTGCCTGAAAAGGTTGAATGCATTCTAAAGCATTAACTTCAGAGCTCCTGATACACTTTTTCCATTTCCCATAAGAGTTCAACCTGCTAGCACCAACTGCTGCAAAACAGAGAGCAATTTGAAAGTGTGTTGAAGAAGCACTAGTGCTTCTGTGGAAGATGTTTACTTAATATTTTAAGTTTTAAGATGTGTATTTCAGAATCTAATGACTTGGTATAATGGTCTGACTTAGGTGTCCATAAGAAAGTATCAGATTCTGACTTCCATACTCTAATGAATGAATGGTTCCTTACTTGTAGAGTAAGGGGTTATTTACATGAATAAAAGTATCAGAATCCAGACTGAAGAGATCCAATGGAACTGAATACTCTCAAAATAATTACCCAATGCCGCCACACGTAACAAAAAATTTATTTTGTAAGTGAAAGACATTTATCCTGTGGCAACTTTCTATTCCATTTACTTGATTTCTATTATGCCAAATAATTAATGATGTAGATGCTGTAGTTTTATCTGCTGTTTTCTGATACTATATTCCTTACTACCATTACTGAAAAGCTGTATTCTGATTAGCTTAGAGAACAGACTTTCATTTCAGACAAAAATTTAACCACCCTTTCAATGTATATTGTACGTATACATATGCGTGGTTAAGTCCCCACCCATTTGATTGGCTGACAGAGAATTCACCTGACACATCATCCAATTAATTTTTAAATTACCTTTACTATATCAGTCCCCAAGATACAGAGATAAAAAAGAAACCTCCATTTGTCCTACAGAAACTCTTAGGCCAGTACAACTGATAGAGGTAAAGAAAAGTCTTTTGGGCTTGTCACAACAGAGCAGTACATATTATTGTGATAAGAAGCACTTTTATAGATGTGTGTTCCAATGAAACAACTGAAGTGCTAAAGAAAACAGATCTTGGTGAGACAGAGGTTTAACAGTACTAGTAATGTAAATTGTCAGCCCTATTGTCAAGGAATTGGGTGTGCAGTCTAATTTTTACACCCATTAATATGATGCATGTCATATGGTAGATTAGCTAAATGTTTAAAGACAGAAAATGGAATATGGTGCTCCTCTCTAACACAGGTAACGCTCATTTTCATATTTTAGACATTTATACACACATACATTCACATCTGCACATGTCAGCTAAAATTTTCAAATATGGCTGCCTAAAGTTAGGCATCCGATTCCATGCGTAGCCACCTAAATAACAGCTGTTATATATAATGGAATATATCTACACCATCTGTATAGAATGCTGTATAGAATATGTGCAGGCATTTCCTGTAAGACATGATCCTTCAGTCATGGGGAGTATATGCAGGGCCTACTCATATCAGTAAGGGTTGCAGGGTCAGCACGGTCTTTCCAAAGAACATGACTGGTGATGTCTCCATAATATAGCAAAAGCTTTGGAACCAAAATTTTCAAATTTGGCAATTTACACTCTGACACCTACACTCAAATTAGACACCTAAATAATAGCCTTATTTTCAGAGGTAGATATTACCACCTATTTAGGTGCCTAAATATGGTCATTCTTCTTAATGGAATTACCTTGGATTTACATCTGAGTAAATGAGATTAAAAATGGGCTCAGAGTTTTGTAAATTTTTAGACATATCCTGTCAGTAAAACTTATTCTGAGTAGATGTTAAATCACCATGCAGTTACCATGCATTTGAATCACAGGTTATATTTACATTATGTAAAGTAAAACACACACACACATATTGCAAAAAGCAGACACACAAGTAACAAAAGACAAGTTTTCTCACCTTAAGGTGATATCACTACATCAAATGAAAGAAGCAAGGAATAAAGCAAAAACACAGAACTATTATATTTTGTTAGAAACACTGTACAGAAAAAATCACGCTTTGGTACATATTCAGGAATCACTTCAAAACATAGTTTTTTAAAGTTGTTATCTTTAAATCAGTTGAATTTGTCCTATGTAAAAAGATGCTCAATTTTAAATTAGTCAATTTAACTGATCTAAATCAGTGTTTAATAAGAGAGTTGTCTCATCTGGAAGACATAGGTCCAGAAAAAGGATGTAAATAACCAAAGCTGTAAACTGAAAATGAATCTTCAAAGCTACTATTGAAATGAACTAGGAAGTTATGTCAAAGTTTCAATATTCTTGTAGAGAATTTTGTTAGCATTGTAAAAGGCTTTATGCTTAAAAGAGGAATTTAGTATACAAGATTAAACTAACTGGTAGCCAATAGGAATTCAAATTTCAAAACTGTATCATCTCACTACAGGATGTAATAATCTAAATAATTTACCAAATCCCCAAACACCACGATTTATTATACTTTTTTTTTTAAAAAAAAATATTACTTAAGGCTTTAAAATGGCATAAATCAATCAAATCCATTATGCTCATATGTGTTTAAATTGGAGGCCAAATTATGACATATATAATCATATCATGTGCCCGACTACTCTCCTTATGTGAAAGAGAAAAATGTGGCCCACACACACTATAAATCTCTGTCTAATCCAAATTGAGGCCTTTGCACATTACGTGCTGGCTCTCTAGCCTTGTATCAAATCATACGTTTGTATTAAACTGGAAAGGAGCTGCAAACTTCTTCTTTTAATGCACATTAAAGGTTAGACTCCTAGCAAATTGACAGCAGAGCCCTCACCTCAGCTATTTTTGGTATTCCAAAGTTTTAATTGATTTCTTGAATGTCCAGTGTGCATTACCCAATCCAATTCAAATGCAAATACCCAATATGAATCCTCTTTATCACAAGAATAAATGCAGATTACAAGCACTTTATGGTATACAACTTCCTCTTGGTCTTTTTATTCTTAAAATGATTTAGTAAACATTAACTCTATCCTCCCATTGATTGCAGAGGAGCTTCACATGGGTAATACCACTGGTGGTCATTACATTTGTATATTTTGGATATATTCCTTCCCCCTGCCTTCCTATGTATCAGTGGGAGAACTGACAATTATAAGAGCACATTGGCCCATGTATTTCTGGTCAATTTGGAAACAGTGTAAACTGACAAAAACAGAAATGGATTTTCAACAATAAAATACGCTCTCAAGCAACAAAACGGGAACAACTGTTGTTTACGAAAACAGAGGTTTTCTTGGAATGTCTTTTCATTATTTACACTTATATTTGAACCCATAGAATTCATCTGTGTATCAGCTCTTCAAAAGTATTATTTTAAGTGATTTCAGCACTCAAGCAAGGTGCCAGATTGACAGCACTTGTGACTGAAGTCCTCTCTTAAGCCACAGGATACCGCACACAAAATTCTACTCTCAGTCCATCTGTGTAAACAGTAAGGAACTGCAATGAAGTTATACTTGGGTGGATCCAGAGTAAATGAGAGCAGAATATGACCCAAAATATAAATCAATACAAGCTCTCCATAATTATTATTTGTGTAGTTGTAGTGAATTGGAGCCCCAGACATGAACCAGGACCCATTGAGAAAGGTGCCACCAATGTGCCAAACCATGCCCTAGAAGGACCCCCTATTAGTTGAAAGGGCTCAGTCCCTATGCCCATTCAATCCTTGGTCTCTCTGCTGAAGATGTCCAAAAGACTGACAATGAATTAGTCTCAGTCATGGTGGTGGTGTTATCTTATCCCCTTCTTCAGCAGGAACTGGACTCAGAGCACCCCCAGATTTCATATAATTCCACCCTAACTTTGGAAATCTAGAGGGCCTTGTGCTGAATATGTCCATGGTTACCATTCTAGCTAAACAGACTACTAGACAGACAGACTGTGCCTCACAAGTAGGGTTGGTCAGCAACTTTGTAAGTAAATTTTGAATTAGAAAATGCCAATTAGTGGAAACCAAAACTCTTCATAGACACATAACGGTTCTGACAAAACTTGAACTGGAAAGGTTGCTCAGGTCCAAGATTGAATTTTTGGGCACAAAGAGAGAGAGACCTCTCCTTGAATAATCAATAACGTAATAGTTAGGGCACTCACATAGGCTGTAAGACACTCGACTTGGAGTCTCCGCTCTCCCTGGTTCAGAGCAGAGTTTTGAACCTCGATCACACATACCTAAAGTGAATTCCCTAAACATTGAGCTATAGAATCAGTCTCTCTTGGGCTGGCCACATGAATATTTAATTTATACAAAATGGAACAGCTCTAACAGGAGAAACTGAGAAAGGCTGGGTCTATAACCCAGTGGTTAGGACTCTGGACTGTGGGAGACACTGGGTCAAGTCCCTGTTCCAAATTGGGTAGAGCAGAGCTAAAAACTGTCTCTCTTACACTTCAGGTAAGTGCCCTAACCACCAGGCTACGGTCTATCATATGGTGATGGGGGAAGAGTTCTCTTGTTTTTTCATGCAAAATTTTGAAAGGTTGTGTTTTTGTTCTGATGTGCAATGAAAAACAAATTTCAAAACTTCAAAATTTTTCACTACTGGAATTCCTGTTTTCTGGCCAGCCCTATTTACAGGTTCCCTCTAAGTTGTTAAGGCTATTTAACACTGAAAAAATACTTGAGCATCAATATCAATATTTTTCAGAAAGAAACAGAGGAATGATTTGGACAATTGTTTTAAGATGGAGCAACGTTGGCTACCAAAACAAGAAAGGGCAAAACAGAGAGAGAACTGAAAATATAAAGACTAGATACAGCAATTAAAAAAAAATAATTGAAAATTTTAGGATCCTGCTGAAGGGTGTTTTGTTTTTTCTCTACAGGGGATTCTCTTACCCCTTTTTACTTCCCACCCCAACCTCAAGAGCCCCACCAGGCATTACATCATTTTCCACGTCTGATTTAAAGTCCATTGGTCAATTAGTCTTGGATCAGGCCTTTAGCCAGGAAAGATGGATGCAGTTCCCTTCCCTCCTTGTGTTAGACAGAGGGAGTCTCAGGAGATTGATGTATGATGTTCCATTTCATGCCAGGGACCGAGTGTGCTGCCTCTGTAGCAGTTCTTATCCAAAGGTAAGAAGGGACCAAGTTTAAGGCTTTAGTTCAGAAAACCATGCATGGCTAATCCTCGTATGTTGTGTTCACATCAACTGCAGTGTCAGCTACTAAAACAAACCACTGTTTTTGATTTAATAGCTCAAAATTTACAGCTCATGATCGTTTCTGAGGATTAGACTGTCAAATATATAAGCAGCAGAGGCCACTCAGAAATGGAACTTAACCATATCCTAATTGTTTCCCCAGAAAAATGTTTAGAGAGTGCTCCTGAGAAAATCATGCTTGTTATTTCACTAAAAAAAGAAACAATTAAGGAACATTTCTTCCATGAACTTTATCAAACATAACATTTCATTGCATACATATATTTAGCAATCTGTGAACTATAATACTTTCATTGGGACAGGTGATTCGTATTGTAGCACCTAAACTTGAGCACTTATACTAGGGCACTTGTGTTTTAATTAATATAATTTTGGCAAAAATGCTTATCAGGTGATTGCAGAACGCCCTAGCTACTCTTTTTGCTATACTTGCTACAGTGAGTTAGACACTTGTAGATTTATTTCAGGGATTTGAAAATGTAGAAAACTGATCAAATGCATTAACTTTTGAAAATTATTTGTATGAAATATTGACTGAGGTTGTTACTATATAGATATCATCATATAAAATACTAATGCAATGCCAAACAACGTTCTTACTGGATTTATCATTGTGATTATGTTTATAGAACCCTTTTATCTTTGGCAGGCCATTAAAATGATTTCTTTCTTTTCTACTCCTTTCCCATTAAGCCCCATCTATAAAACAGTTATCAAGTTTCTCAAGCTCCCTGATAAACAAATTCCAAAATACACCAACAAGGCCATTATGTAAATTGCATGTATAAAGGGACAGGTGAACACCCTTAATATTTTTGCATGCCAAAATATTCCTTCAGGGATCTTTAGTTTCATACAACAACAGCGTCCCCCCAAGAGATTTTTGATGATGATGTTGCTGCATAATATTTCTCTGCTAATATTCCCAAACTGGTTCCTATCAAGCAACTGCATTAGCTTCTTTTAATTGTTTGTCCTCTGATGACTAAGTGGTATGCTGTAATCTCTTTTCAGTGCATGGGAAAAAAAGGCAAGTAAATCCCTGTGCAATAAGATGAGAACAAACTGTATTTCTACAAGGTCCTTGCTACAATATTTATTTTGTAAGGTGCACATTGTTAGTTCCCAGCCTCTTATTACTAGTTTATTATCCACAAAGGAAGAAATGTTAAATTGTCAAATATTTCTAGTGGAAAAAGAATGTTTCCTCTTTCAAGATCGGACTGTTCCAAAATATTACAAGAACTGAATAATGTAAAAGGTCTGATTCTGTCCTTAATTACATAGGTGGAATTTCCATTGATTTTAATGGTCAAATGGATGTAACTGAGAGCCAGTTTTGGCCCAATGTGCGTCCCTCTCTCAATATAAAGGCCCAGTGGGCCAGATTCTACCTTCAAATTACTCTCATGCAATCTAGTTGAAGTCAGAGGAAATGCAAGTGTGTAAGTGAATGCAGAAGTGGCCCCAAATGGTTTACATGTGCTTAAAAGAAAAAGAATATTTGCAGAGTTCTGATATATCTATACACTCTATGCTGTGTGAATAAGCACTTCATGCTTTACTACTTACATTGAGGAAGATAGGTGATAGAAGAGAATACAAAACAAAAGATTTGAATTGCTGTGTAAGACTTGTATTCCATATGGCAGAGAAATAAGGCAGGCTTGCCAGTTTTCTAGCTAACATGCTCAATTTAATTTAGCGTACTTTGAAATTTTTGTGCATGTACAAAGATATTTCTTTTAGACTGAAGCTCTTTGTATCTGCTGCGCGACATCCGGCAGTAGAGAATGGCCACTACCTTTCCCCTGGTTTGCCACTTCCTGTCCTCCCTTTGATGCCAACTCACAACAGATCATTTTCCTTCTAGCAAAATATATGGCCTCCTCAAAACCCCCACTAATGCAGCTTTAAAAAACCCAGAAGTAGGTAGCGCAGCTGCACCCTCCCGACAAAGCTCAATCATTTTAGCTCTGCAAAGAACCGGGTCTGTAATCACCAGGCTGGAAATTGAATTCGAAACATGCTTCTAAACTTGGCTCTCTCACAAGGCAGCATATACTTTCTGTTTCTCTTCCGACTAAATAATCTATTACAAGGTCTTTTAAATTCCTAAGTCCAGGGACGTTTGACCCACTCACCTCCCCTAAGGGCTGCCCTGAAAACTGCTTCACTTTATTGCTTTTCAGTGCAATAATACATGTGCTAGTGGGATACAATGATTTTTCCAATCCTTCTTTGGCATCAGCAGTTTAGGTAGACTCTTTCCTAAAGTGCTAAGTGACTGAAAAATCATTCCTGTCAGCTATTTTACCAAGGAAAAAACAACAACAGATGCCACATTGGGAGACGACAAGGGGGACAAGGAACAAGAATTCATTTTAGAAAGCTTTTTGTTAATTTAGAATAGGAGTATGGATTCATTTGCATGTAGTAATCAGTGATAAAATTGCCATGGTGCTAATTTTTTCCCTCCCTTGACATACAAGCAAAATAACTTATCTATAAAAAGTAAAGAAAATCCCCATTAAATGTTAACAGAAAAAAGGCAAGCAAGCAGTTTATTTGTTCATTTCCAGGTTTGTTTTCTTCACTGGGCACTAATATTCTTTTATTTATTATTATTTTTATTTGATGTTGCTATATGCCTTTGAACATGAATTTCAAATCATGATGTTGCACAGTGTTGGGCTGTGTACACAAATATAACACTCAGAATGGCAGTGAAATCATACGCCGTAGGCTCCACATCACTAAT
>ML675601.1:89124586-89140722 GCA_007922155.1 Mesoclemmys tuberculata
TATGTCATTGGAAACCATTGAATGAATGGACCAGTGGACAGCCTTACAGATTTTTGCCTTGAGGAAGAGAAAGGAACCTGGCCTGAAGATTTTCCACCAAATGGAGGGTCCCCTTGAAATTTTTATGCCCATCAGGATTTTTTTTGTTGACATTTTTCTTATCTACTAACAGCTGACTTCCACACCTCCTTCTGTGTGACCTATTGACCATTCCAACAGTTAACCCGCCAATCCTTTATTTTTAATCACACATTAAAAGCAGAGGGGAAAGAGGGGCTGATAGTAGATATTTGCCTTCTGGCCACTATAAAATACAGCAGGGGGGAAAAAGATTTTTTCATTCCCCCTCTGAAATTGTTGCACTATTTGGATATCCCAGTCATTACAGTTCATGTGCTTTCAAATTCCTACAGTCCTACTTTATTCTGTAGAAATATAAAAGTCGAGGGCACTTCAGTGCTCATTACTTACTCAATAGTGTTCCTGTCCACTTTTCCTGTCATATTAATGCCATAGAACTGCTGCATGGCAGCTATAGCTGATTGCATGGTCTCTGCAGAGCGTAACACCGACATTCTTGGGTCAGTTGGTGGAAGGTAGCCATACTTTTGTAACCATACCTGCAATGACAAGTACAGTTCCTATTACATAGAAATTACTGTTAAGTCAAATATTACCTAGTAGTTAGCCTCCATGTCATATCTGATGAAGCTTTTAATTCACCAAACATAAACCATGTTAGTTAATTTGTAGAGAAGAAATTCTTTGGGGCTTTTATTTCACCAACTTTACTAAGGATTGAGCAGTTTTAAGACCTACAGCAGTTTATACCCTTGAGCCAGATCTCATTATTATCTGCAAATGCCGGCTTCAATTATTTAAAGTATTTATTTATTTCATGTAACAATTTTATGCACTTATCCTTGGCTCTAGACGTGTCTACCAATTTTTAAAGCAGACAAACTATAAACTCCACCACACATATGTCAAATATAATTGACTGCCCACACGGTGCGTAATAATATTTGCCCACTATAGCAATAAATCCACAACAGCTCTCACACACAACGACACTGTGTTCTTATTTCCTCCTCAAAGAACTATGAAAAAGATGGGTTTGAAACACACCAAGGAGATCAACAAGTTCATGCACTCATAGGCAAAAGGCTGAGGAAGGGGAGCAGGGGACGGCATGAGCAAGAACCAGAGCCAATGCCCATTCCTGGAGAAAAATTTGCCAACAGCCTCCTCCTTTAGATGGATCTATCTCAGGTGCTGCTGATGCTCTTAACTGTGATAGTTGGTGCAGGATCAGAGGTGATTACTCCTGGTGGGGGCAGGTTTAAGGCTTTACAGGCTAAAACAAATACCTTAAACTGCACCCAGAAACTAACAGGCAGCCAGTGTAATCCTCAAAGCACTGGAGTAAGTGTTCCCTATGTAATGCAATACTTAACGAACAGTCACACTCTTCATTAGATTCTGTTTCCAAGATGCTCTTCAAATTTAGCCCAGCTGAGAGTGCATTGCAAAAGTCTCAAAGTGACAAAGGTAATGACAAAACTTTAAAAATTTCCTCAGCGCTTACTCATCTGAGGGCTAAGCCTCCTAGCCCTGTCGAAAGGTAGGTGCAACACCATCACACATGGCCATGCTACATTAAGTTGCACTGCCACAGCTTCATTCTCACGGTAATAAATTAGCAATGTCCCCATCATACATACACTAAATGGGTTCTGCACTGCCTCAAATAAAATCCATCCAGACATTCTTTTTCCACGTACTCACACCCCATTTAATAGACTCTGGGTGCATCTCATAACTAAATGGATGTTCTCTTTCTCACCTAATAACATATTATGAGCTCTCCCCACTACATATATCAATGGGTCAACTAACATGATCCTTCTTCAGTCTTCAGAACAGTAACAGGTAGGGGAGGCCACTGGCAGTGTGTGGGAAGGTCACATGAATCTCCTCTGGTAAGGTTTCTCTGCAAATTCAGATAAGCATTTAGGATATGTCTCCAAATAGATTCAACTGCTGAATCTCTGGGATTGCTCCATTGCTCTCTTACATATGTTTACATTGTTGTGTCCTTTTAATGAAGCATCATGCAACAACACAAGGCAATATGTAGGGCAGCAAATACAGGAATTGATGGTTCTTGTTTCACTTCTACAGTTCACCCACTCTGGTAGGAGAGGAGATTTTTAGTGACTGACTATAAAAGCTTTTAGGTTCTGAGTGCCTGATAATTAAGATATACACAAAACACCTCATTTAAAATTCAGCAAAAAGGACACACATCCTTTTAGGAGCTGAGAGGCTCCTAAACCTTGTCTTTTTCACAGAACAGCCTCTGGGGAAAAGTTTCAAATGCTGGCAATTATGGAGGAAACATTTAAATTCTGAGTGAAATCACAAACAGACATGTAAGAAAAATGACAAAGGGTGAGAGAAAGAAAATGAGGTAGCTAGAGTACAAGGGTAAATGAAAGCAATAATGGTCCATCTTTGTATTTTTAAGATACCTACACTGAAGAAATCATCCCTACAGTAATTCCCCCTTCCCCAATACTAAAAGTAGATGTATCCTCTGTTCTAATCCAGTACAGGAGTGATAATTCGGTGTTGTTAGGGAAGTGCATTTTCAGAACCCATCTTGTACTCTAGAGAGCTCATCTATCATGAAACAAGAAAACAGTAAAGTACGCTCATCATACACATAATGACTAGGGCTGCAAGAAAGAATGAAGAAAGAAGCAAGCAACTCTGTTACCTAGTTAACAGTGATGAAGTCATATATCTCACTCATTTATGAGATCAATATAAAAAGATGTGTTATCTCAAGTAGTTTTCCATATGGAACTTTCCCATCATGCAACAATCTGTATGTAACTGAAAAGGAGTCCTTCGAGGTAGTTTTCATATGCAAGTATTTTACTAACTGTTCACAATAGCCTCTTGGAAACCTAAAGTGTTTTGCAACCAGTTTTTTTTTCCTCCACTGCATATGCATACTAGTTTTTTATTAGGTTACCAATAAGATTTGGGCTGTAACCAAATGGTTTGTGCCGTATTTTAAGAAAAAATAAAGTGTTGGGGCTGAAGTATTTGACATGAAAAAACAGAACCATGCAAATTTTTAACAAATTATATGAAGTTTGCTAAACTATAAGAAAATAAATGTCACATTTTGTTGCCTTGACAATGTCTTTTCATCTTTTGTGCAGGCCCACCTAGGTGTTACTTGAATTAACAGGTGGTTTGTTTTCCCTAGGTACTTAGATTAGTTAATAGATTTCGTTAAAAAATTACTTCCCCTCAGTACTTTTTCCCTAAAGGTCACATCCTATTTATTAATTTATATAGATTTATAAAAATGCTAGCAAAATACCTAACTTGATGCCCTCATTGATATAACTTTAAAAAATACACCTTAAAATGCATCAATTTAAGATAATCCACCTTAACAGCCTCACTCTTTCAAACAATTCCACAACATTATACTTCTCATTCCTCGCTTATTTTCAAACCTCTGGGGAAAAACATAAGCCAGATAACATTCTCAGAAGATCATCAGAACTTGGGTGATGCTGTGGATCTGCAATGCCAACTGACAATTAACTGATCTTTGACTACTAGCAGTAAATATGCCCAGTGGCCTGTGATGGAATAGGTTCTGAGTTATTACAGAGAATTCTTTCCTGGTGTCTGGCTGGAGAGTCTTTCCCACATGCTTAGGGTTTAGCTGATTGCCATATTTGGAGTCAGGAAGGAATTTTCCTCCAGGTTTTTTCACCTATCTCTGCAGCATGGGAAACAGGTCACTTGCTGGTGGATTCTCTGTACCTTGAGGTCTTTAAAACATGATCTGAGGACTTCAATAACTCAGTCATAAGCTAGGAGTCTATTATAGGAGTGGGTGGTGAGGTTCTGTGGCCTGCTAGATGAACATAATGATCCCTTCTGACCTTAAAGTCTATGAGTCTATGAAGTTGGTGGGAACTGTACGTGCTCAGCTTCTCTCAGGATTTCATCTGATGTCCACATTTTTGTTTCACTGTGATGAAAACTTATCATTATTCACTTGTCTTAATTAACAACTGACAACTATGGAACAAATGGCATCTCGTCATCTCTAGGCCAACACCTTCAATGTCTGAGACGCTTCGTTCTGAAAATACAGAATGAAATCCTGCCTATCCTGAAGTTTGTGGCAAAAGTTTCAGTGACTTCAGTGATCCCTGATATTACCCATAATCTTCACAAGCTTGGGAAATGAGTCTTGAGAGCAGTGTGTGGACACCAGAATGCCACCATGACCTAAAACAAGCCCTAAATCATTAAGCTGAAACTGGACCATTCTGATGATTATTAAATCTCATGATGCCAATAATTTCTAGAAAATTTGTAGAAAAAATACAAAAAGGAGTGATCAGTTCTATTTCAGTACCAGTATGGAGTACTGTATATGTGACAATACATTTATGTTCTATAACCTAAAAACTTAGCAAATAAAACCACCTAACAACACATTCTTAGACCATACATACCAAAACAATTTAATAAACACCATACACAGTTATTAGTCATATTTTTGTTCCTTTTTTAGATTTTATCTTATTGGTAATCAGTAAAAACATGACATTTCAAAATTTCCAGTGTTTCATCCTTTGCCTTGTTGATATACCTCAGCCTAAGACAAATTTTTGTAAGTCCCAACTTAGGAGGCAGATTCTTATTGTCAAAAAGGGACAAAGGTATTTAGGATCCTGAGCCTCAATGAAAGACAATGGGATTTAGGCACCTAAATGCCTATGTCACTTTTTAAAATGGGGTGCAGGCAAATAAATCTAATAGCTGCCTTTGAAAGCATTTTGAAATGTACACCAACGGAGTTTCTTGAATTACACTACTGTCCTTCAACTTTTTATGGTCTTCCTAATGCTGTCCCATTACTGCAAATTGCAAGCTGATAAGGGTGTATTCTAATTACAGGCCTACCTGCTGTAGCAAATACTGTCTTTTCAGTGACAAGTTGATGAGACAGGCCAGAAACTATTATTTACAGATAACAGTATAGGTCTGCTCTGCTTTTTTTTCTTTCTCCCCAACCTATATTTCTAATTTCATCAGACCTATATTGAAGGGTTCTTCCTTTTTTTTAATGTGGTGAGAAACAGCAGTGACCCTTCGAAGAGTACAGAAATTTTGTGTGCTTTGTGCAGCATATGTATTCAGTATAAAGCTTCCCCAGATGACAGGGTAACAAGTCATTTTGGAATGTATTAGCAGGAGAGTTGTACGCAAGACAGGAGAAGTAATTCTTCCACTCTATCCAGCAATGATAAAGCCTCCACTGGAGTGTTGTGTCCAGTTTTGGGCACCACACTTCAGGAAAGATATGGACAAATTTGAAAAAGCAAATACAGGTCTAGAAAAATATGACCTATGAAAAAAGATTTAAAAATTGGGTTTGTTTAGTCTAGAGAAGACTGGAGGCAGGCATGATAACCTTCTGGCATGTAAAAAGTTGTTATGAAGAGGAAGGTGACAAATTTTTCTTCTTAATCACTCAGGACAGGAGAAAAAGTCATTAGCTGAAATTGTAGGAAGGGAGATTTAGGTTAGATATTAGGCAAAACCTCTTAACTTTAAGGATATTTAAGGACTGGAAACATTTACCTACAGAGATTGCAGAAGCTCTGTCACTGGGGGTTTTAAGAACAGATTAGATAAAGATGTGCCAGGGATGGTCTAGATAATAGATAATTAGTACTGCCTATGATTTCTCAAACTTCCCAAAAATAACATGTTCAGATGAGATAAATAATAGCAACACAAACAGTGGGAGAAGGTATCCTAGCCTGTTAAAGGTAGCTATAACCATGGATAATAACTATAGCAATTAACAAGTGAATTTAACAGTTCAGATTGACGTGTTACTGACTTGTGGAATCTGAGATAAAGAAAACAAGTTAACAGCTAAGAAATCCTGACCCCTCAGAATCCACTAACCGGGAGCTCAGTGAATGTAATAAGCAATCCCTTTCTTTGAAACCTCATATAAGGGTGGAAGAGGATTTAAATGGAAGCAACCATCCTCAGCACTTTACAAACAACTATCCTCTCTGCTACTGCAAAGATGTCAAAACAAATGTTTAGATGGAACAATGGAGCAACCAAACTGCTGGCCTGCAAACTTAACAGATGTCATCTCTTTCCTACCTGGAAAAAAGTAACTTAGTTCTTGTCTAGTGAATTACTGAAATAAACTAGATTGCTATCTGAGCCTCATTGCCAGTACAAACGATCATTGTGACAGTTGGAGGATATGTCTGTGTCATGTTATGAATTCCAAGTTGTTTTATGGATGCTATTTAGGATTATAACCTTCACTGTGGATTAGATCATCCATTCTGTAGCAAGGAATTGACACCGAGTGGAGACACCTATGTCAGGAATTTGTGACAAAGCAATCAAGGGCCATCAGCATGGGAGTGGAACAATGGCTCTGCAGCTAGCAAGGGCCATTGACTTTGAATGACTCTCTAAGCACAAGTTGACAGTGTAGGTGTGGGGGTAAGGCGCAGGAGCTTGGAACTTCCCCAAGGGCTGCTTTTCTGAGCAAGAAGCGATTCCAGTAGCAGAAGCAAGACAGTTACACCGAGAAGGGCGTACAGGCTACCTAGTCCAAGGATTCAGACCAAACCGAGGACGCTCAGAGATAGTCACAATCAGAAGAAATGTGTTCAGAATAGTTGTTTTCCTAAGATCTGTAACTGTACTGCTGTTTAAGAATAAAAGTGTATGTGCATTAGAAATTCCTTTGCTAAGTTTACATTCCTTGCTTTGCTGCCTTGTTGTTACTGAATGGTGTAACTAGGAAAACAGAGCTTCCACTGTGAAGTGGACCCTGAGGAGAATGTGTCTTAAAAATTAGGTGTTCAGGAGGGCTGTGGCACAGGTTCCAAGGTTTAGACAGCGGGACTATGGAGTCCCACTCCCCAGGATAGTTCCTAGACATGGGGTCTGTACCTGGGAGGGCAACTGAAAGTTCCAGAGTTAGGAACAGTGACCAATCACTACCCAGACCCAGAGTACTTGGAAACACATGGGAGTCAGCAGTTGGATCCAAGAGCAACAGATTGCTGTCCAGCCAGAGAGTGGGTTGGGACCACTTGTGACACATTATGACTAAAAGCTTAGTCCTGGAAGGAAATTTCTTTGGGAGATACAATTCTATTATCCACCAGAAGAATGGATTTATTACTGCCCGAAGAATGAGAACCTGCTTAACAAATTATTCAGGACAATGCTCTTCGGTCACTAACAGGAATCTCTGGAGAAGTCTGTCACGAAGTCAGGCTCATAGAACCACCTCCAGAGGTGAAACTAACAGTCCTACAAGATGGAAAGAGAGCATATGGTGAGAGAACTTCCTTGCTGCATTTTCTGTAGCCTCTTAGAAAATGAGAATACTTTTATGAGGAGTGTGCTGTATGGAAGAAATTGCCAAATAAGTAAGATGCTAGAAAAGGTGAAGAGAAATTTTGAAACTTCTAGATCTAAGTCCCAGAAAACCTGCAGAACCGTTTATGCCTAATTTGATTAAATCCCTAGAAAAGTCTATAGATGGGGGCAAACTTCCATGTATGCAGCTAATGACAAGCCTTTTACTGAGGGCTGCTGCAATTACCACTGTAGTATCTCTCCAGATCATCTCTGAGATGGTTAAACCAATGGCGAGAACTTTATACTGTGCACAATACATCCAGGGTGAAAGAAAGATGAACCTGGTGGGGCAGGAGAATGTGTGTATGAAAATCTGCTATGAAGCCAGATAATTCCATAAAATAATAATTCTGACAGATTCTACTGAGGTAACTTCACACCAAAACTTAACTCTGAAATGGGACATACGTGCCTGAATTTACCTGAGAATAAATAAACCCTTTGCAGTCTGTGTTCCTGCTGACCCAATGACACACAAACAATTCCAGTACAGTACCCTTTCCTTTTTGTTGGACTTGGAAAGACACTGGAACAGAATGATCTAGGAGAGGAGCCCATATTCAGTATAGTAAACCTTTATTATTATTGTCATGACCCACATATGTGCACAGTGCCACTCCAAGTCCTCTGAAATGGGGTAACCTACACCGCAGGCACAAAGCCAGACATGCTCCTGAACAGTCACAATGTTTTCCAATCTCTCTAATCTTAGGTCTGCAAGCTTCTGCTCCTGTTATGGGGATTAAATAAATGATTCACAGAGAATAAGGAAACTGAATAGATCTCCCATTTTATTATTAATTTTTTTGGGGGAGAGGCGGGGAGAGAGGGAGGGAGGCTTTAATCTATTGTTCTAGACAGAATAAACACAAAATAAGAGACAGTCTCTGCCTCTTTCAAGCTGAATGAGTATTTGTGTGTTTTTATGATCATTTTCTGAAGTCTTGGCCAGATTTTGCACAATGGTTTCTATAGTGTGACTTCTAAAGATATATGGTCAGCTTCTACTCAGCTGAACATCCTGGGGGTTGCATATTTATCTAAAGCTAAACAGGCTCTCTCTAAAACCTCACAATCTTTTATCTCCAAAACAGACTAACTTTACCTATGGATATTGTCCTGGGGAGGGACAATGGTGGGTCTAACCCCCACTTCCATTACTTACAAGAGGGAGATACTGGGCATGTAGGGCTTCACCTTTCTCCAGGAAACCTTCTACTCAGGGGACATGGGCTTCTCCCCTTTCTTTCACACCCAGGAATTTGCCTGAGGCCTCTGCTAATGGTCTCCTCTTCCCATTTAGATCCGTCATGTCTCCTATTGAAATCCCATTTCTCTCTCCCCTTTGCTGTGCCTCATGTCTTCTATGAATGATACCCATCTGTCTCTGTCTGTGTGTTCTCCAGCAGGTGTGAACCACTTTATGTTCCATTTTCTGTGCATCCTTCTGTTTTATGCCTTTCTGTGCTCTCCCACCTAATCCTGCTCTGTACAGATCCATCTAGTGGCAGGGACATACAACAGAACTGTTTATTCAGCTGCTCAGGATGCAGACCAGGCCAGCTGGCATATAGGCAGTGTGTTCTAGGAGAATGAGCACAGGCTGAGAGTCAGGAATCAATCCTGCCACTGACTCACTGTGTGGGCTTGGGAAGTTTGCTTGACCTTTCTGTGCATCTCTCCCTCCTCACAGGATTGCAAGGATTTGTACAGTGCTTGGAACATGTTAAATGCCATATACCTGATCTCACGATTGAATGAAGTCTCTAGTACAGCAATAACATGAGTTCAAAGTGCTTCTTTCTCATCATTACACTACAGAGGATTACAGCAAGTTGAGGGGATAAACCCTAGCTTGCCTTGGCATTAGCATTTCTTTGATCCCCATACATTTGCACTGCCTCAGCTCCAAGCTGATTATTCCTGACTAATCTATCTAATCTATCTACACAGGCTTTATCCATAGTTTGCTCATAAGCACAGTATTTGGGAGGAGGAGTGTTTCTTCCAAGTCACTGGCTCTAATGGTAAGCTGGGGACCGATAGAGCTTGCTGCTTACTTCCTACAATTTAACACTTTTCTGTTTTCAAAATCCTCCTTGAGTTTAGATTCCACTGTACAAAGACATTGAATGGTATAATGAATGCACATATATACAAAATGATCATAGACATAAATACTCACTATACCCCTCCCGCAAAAAAAAAGAAAAAAAGGACAAGCTGCATCTGCTGCCACCATTTCATAAGAAGCAAAGAAGTTACTGAAGATGCTTGACGCTACTTGTAAATAAAGACTGCAGAATTTTCTGAGCTCTGTGAGTGATCACTGCAGCCTGTCAATTACTTCATGAAAGAAGCACCCATCAGTTTTGCCTGTGTCGGATATGTGGAGATAGAACTAGCTTTATTGCCTGTATAAGAATGTAGCTTTATTGTCCATATAAGAAAAATAGGGACTTTCTATACATTACTGCTATAAAATTAAATTTGCATCGCATGACTATTTGACATTCCTGCTAATGTAATTTTGTATATATACAAATTGACAACAAAATAACTAAAACTATCTTGTATATGTTCCAGTAGATGGCTTCAAATTATCTTACTAAAAGTGTAGAGACTTTGTTTTAAGACATTTACATAGGAAATACATACATACTTAATGTACCAACAGATGGTGGTATGCTTCTTTAAAAAGGCTCATGGGAAGGTAGACCATTGTAATAAAATCAAAAGGTCATGCTGCAAAGTTCCTTTGAGGAAATGATTATTTAAACCATATCTGACATTTGAAACTATTAGATAAAGTAACTACTATTACCGTTTCCAAGGCTTTAAGTTTGCATCAGCAAATTTGATGGATTACAAGATAAACATCTCTAGGAAACTTGTGTTACTCAACTCTTTTTTTCTTGTTGCTCTCAATAGCATTTCTATTTAATTTCCTCTATTTCCTCATAATTTTTTCTAGCTTTTCACAGCCCTAAGCAAAATTAAATTTTGATTTCGAGAAATGTATCCTTAACATATAAATATAAATAATGATGTTCTCACATTGCAGTTGAAACCAGATCTGCAAAATAATAAAAACTAGACCAAAGCAAAGCAAATAAGCAAAACAAATAAGATACCACACTGCACATTTATTGATTGTATGCACATGTGTAAATTCTACAACTGTAGAGAAAAAGAAAATAAACGTGGTCCCACTGAGGTCAACGGCAAAACTGATTTCAATTTGGAAGGCTGGGCCCCTAGGTACTTCACAGAAAAACAAGTTACCTCCTTTTCTTTCTCTTCCACAACTAATTATGTCCTCGTGCCTTGCAATACATATTCCAAGGTTCGGTTCAGATATCTACTTTGGAGTATGTAGAGCTAGGAAAAGGCTTTATTCGTTGCTGTTGGGTATTTTAAAAAGCTTCAAATAGAAAACTTCAAACTCTAGAATATTTGCAACTATTTCCAAGTTTGTGTGAGGATATAATTTTGAATTCCATGATAATTTTGATCCCATGATCTTAATTCACACTAAAGCTTCTTTTACACCTTAGTTTTCTTATTTCTGCCTGTCCCTTCTTTTCTCAAACAAGTCAGCTATTTGAGACCTAAATTTTAGAAATCCTGTGGTTCAAAGCTGCTTATTATTCTGGTAAACAAATTCTTGTAGTTTAGAATCAGGCTTTTTTTTATGATTATGACAGAAAATTATAATTTAAAGGACTATAATGACTCTTTGAAAAACTTTACTCCTGTTTTTCTTTAGAAGCCTGGAGAAGTTAGATGGTCTTGGATTTTATAAGGAAAGGAAAGAACATGAATATAATCAAAACATAGCCTTCTATGAAAACACCCGAGAGGGTGAGAAGAGGCCACAAAAATTGTGTAAGGGTCAATCTTTGGAGTTTCGATCATATCTTCCTCTACAGTAAGGAGTTAGGCGGCTAGTGGAGGAGGCAGGGATTATAATCTCCCCAACCTACAGATTTCCTGCTGAAAGGAACCCCCGATCTTGGGAGCAGTTTATGTCTTCCATTCAGCTGCTCTTTCTCAAGGCAGACACCATCTGCAGCTGTGTAGTAAGTTCCAATTGGCTTTCTAAGAAAAAAAACACGGTGGTCACCAGGAGATGGTTGTATGGAAAATGTCTGATCTTCTACTCCATCCCCACTTACCCCACCTTTGCAGCCTTGCATCCAAAATAGGAAGACTGCTAACCTTACAGTGCTCCAGCAGAAGAGTTTTCATAGGGATTCCAAGGACAGGGGAGACACTGATATGGAGCTAAAATTCTCCACGTCTACTCCCTAGGAGAGGGTTCTGTGGGAGAAGGGTGCTGCTGCTCCCGAGAAGGTAGTGGCCAAGGGAAACTACCATTGCAATTTTATATACTTACCTACAACTGTTCTCACTGATAAGCTCCATAAGGAACATGTGTTGTTTTTTTTTTGCTTTATGTGTGATTTAAATGTAGCCCTGTACTGTAAACAGCAATGGTGACGATGCTAGATAAATACATCGACATTTTTACATCCCTTTTACAGTTTCCACTTCTTTATGTCAATTCCGGTCCAGCAAGTATGATAGTTTGTTAACAGACTGGCTTTTCACCATGGTTCAAATCCTACTTAGGTCACACATGAAAATGAATATCATGATTCACCTTAATACGCTGTTAGACATTTGTCCATACTTCAAAATCACCATAAAATGTGTCTCAACTGGCTTCATGACTAGATTAATGAGTATGTTACAGACAGGGTATATGACAGAAGAGTGCACAGAAGATTGCATAGCTCCTGCCTGCTTTAATATGGACCACAATCAATGCTGGTACAATGACAGCACCACACCACGGGGTGGGGGAGGACACGGACGGACTTGTCTGGCTGGCCGAATGAAGGCAACAGTGCTTTATGGCGGTGAGAGGGGAGGAAAGAGGTCAAACTACTGCGAAACTGGACAAGGGGCCAGAATGTCAACGCTGATTCACCCCCTGGGAACAGGATGGGCGGAAGGTTTTAAAAGGCGCAGCCCTGTGTGTGAAACCCCCTTTTACATGGACCAGGCTGAGGCTCACTCTCTCTAGGTGGTGAAATACGAGGTTTGGTCGAGATCTGCTGTGGGTATTGTACTAGCCACCTCTTTTTTAGCGGGGCTGGAAAGGAATTTTTCCCTCACCACCGGACTGGGTTTTTTTGCCTTCCTCACAGCAGGTTCAGGGAGAGTTTTGTTCATGCATGGCATGAAGGGAGGTAGGCTATATGTGGCAACTCATTATCTAAGAGTTGGGCGGATGTCCAGTGCAGGTACCATAGGAAAGGTATACAGTGACCAGATAACTGGCTTGGAAAAGGACTTAAAAGGAGGTATTCCTTAAAGAAATGGAACGGGGGTGGGGGTTTGAGGCTCCTCTGAATGGCATGGCAAAGAGCCAGCCCCTCTTTCTTATAGCCCAACTTAACCTTCCTACATTGGGGGGTGGATGGTAAAGTCCCCTCAGCTGGAGAACCTGGATGGAAAAAGAGGGGGAGCTGGGAGAAGCCCACCAGATAATTATTAAATGAACATGGGATTACCTGCACTGTCTACTTTGCCAGGTAGTTCCAGACATCTAATAATAAAGTTGCAGACTGATTAAAATCATATCACCTTTTTTCTATCAAAACCTTCTTTTGATGTAGCTGGACAAAATATCCAATGACTGATGATAGAATAACCAGAGTGTCTAGGTGTACTAGCCCCTCACTTTCATGAATCTAGAAGTCATCAAATTTGTTCACCTGAAAAGTAACTGAATCCCATTTACTTAACAGATGTATGGATTCCTTCCATAATGCACAGAAAGACAGCACATATTTCAGTACCTCTACAATTCTCCTTTGTATGTCGTTTTCCAAAATGTCTTCTGTTGTGGGGTTTTTTGCTGTTGTTAAAAGGCAGGAGTACAAAAATAAAGGGGGATGGAGTAGCAGATGGTGGATTAATGCTAGTGGGTGATGTGACAAGGTGATTCCTGCAGACAATGAAGGATATACACTAATTGCTTCAAAGCAAACCAGGAGACTCTCTTATTAGCTCCCCTATGAGCTACTGTCATGATTACTTCAATTTAAAATGCAATAGTACAACTTTTGCATAGCTTAATTAGTGGTGTGATACTGCACATTGCTATGCACGCTCAACTGTCATGAGTTTCAATGGGAATTGCGGAGACTCAGCACCTTGCAAGGCTCAGCCACAGGTCCTCAGTAATCTGGCAGGATTAGGAGTTGCAACTGCATTTATAATTAGGAAAAGAAGTCTCATTAAAAGTGAGAAAATAGTTTTTCTTACAGTAAATTTGGGTACGATTATTTCTTTCTGTAACCATTTACACATTGTTTTTATGCATGGAAATTGTTCGTGCATTATTTTTCTCTGTACATGCATTATTTCTCTAGCTTCAAAAAGGCCGCTACATTTAAAGATGATGAAAGAGCAGCAAGAGAACAATATTTTTTTCTAAGAGGCATGATCTTCCATAAATTAACCAAGATGACATAAAAACAATGCAATCAAATACATTTTAGCAACTGCATTTGTAATGATTAAACATAATAGGTTCTGTATTCTTGTAGCAATGTAATTAGCATGCTAATCCTGTGAACATTATGTTTAAATACTTCAAGCAGCATCTCATTAGATACTCATTTGTGTTCAATTTAATGTAAGTTATTCTGACTTGCTCTACTACTAACTACTGGTAGTTTACTATTGGTAAATTGGAGATGGGCCTATCATTCGTCACTTAGGTCCATCTTTTCAAGAGTGGGCATATACATCTGCATAGGCCCAAGTTGCTAGTGTTCAATTCCTGATGCAAGAGCACAAGCTGAGGACTTGTACATGTGCACCTTTCCTGTTTATATGTGTGTGCACTCACAGCTGAGTTTAACATAGAAATATACACATTTTTGCAATTTTGGATTTGAGAAACCAGGTTTGGAAAAGTGGTAGTGCCATCAAATGTAAATGTGTGAGCTGAATATTTGATTCTCCAATGTATATATAATATAATATAATAGTCATACTGCATAAGAAAGAATTATGTTGTGAACAGGATGCAATATACTCTCTCCCTTTGTATATATTTTGTGTGCATACATACACATTATTTCCACTAGAGTTTACTTTTTCAACCTTGTGGGCAATGGTTTTCTACTGGTTATAGTGAGTATAAACTATATGTTTGTATACCATGAAAGTGGTGGTGCCACACATGTTATAAACTGCATATATACAAGATAACTGCATTTTTATTAAACGCCATTTTCTTCCTCATCCAGAGTTTTGACCACTAATACATCTCTATGGGAATTATTCTAACATAACCATTGCCACTTATTTTTGTTAAATCACCCTGCCACAAAAATATTTCTTTCTTCTGCAGTCAGAAGAAACATCATTCAGTCTGGGATAAGTGACGAACTTAAAACTTGGTATTTAATGATATTGGATAGATAAAAATGAGAGCTTTATGCCACTGAACATGGGATTTTACCAACACTTCCTTCTAGCTGTGCATGGCCTTAAAGCAACAGACCCTAAAGTTACAACAGTTTTATGTTTAGACAATCTAATTTAGGTGATTTTTTAAAAGGAGTTTAATCTATCATTAGAATTTGAAAAACCTACTTGGCCATGTGGTGGTGAATTTAATCTTCCAAATGTAAATGAATGTAATGACTACTTCCTGAGTTTGCAGACAGGCTGCTCCAGCCTGCATGTTGCTTGCTGCTCAAAACTTTGTGAAACAGGAGCAAAGTGAAACTATCAAGACTTTGGTTAATTTCACTGCAGTTGTTCACAAGCCTATGGCCACTGGCAGCATTGAAGCTGCTGAGAATCGTATCATTTTCACACTACTGTTGCTGCTTGGAAGTTATGAACAGCAACAGTCAAACACTGGGATTATTCACAGAAGGAGAGGGCCAAAAAATATG
Source organism: Mesoclemmys tuberculata (assembly GCA_007922155.1). NCBI lineage: Eukaryota > Metazoa > Chordata > Testudines > Chelidae > Mesoclemmys > Mesoclemmys tuberculata. The sequence continues at coordinate 89,140,096 of ML675601.1, forward strand.
CAAGTTGTGAGAGTTGCAGTGGCTTTTCCCTTTCACTCCTCTCCGGAGCCAGATCTGGTGAAGCAGCAGTGGAGACACTCCTGCAAAATGGTAGATTATTACTTTTATATTAGCTTTTACTAGGTATCTGGCAAACTGAACCAATATTTAAAATAAGGGAGGAAGTTCATGTCAGAAGCATATTCTAGCCTCAGAATCAAATGACTTTTGCAGATGACTGAAAAACAAAGTAAAGCTGAAGCATATGATAACTGCAAAAGTCATTAATTGGCTGTACTTGCCAGTACTGAGAACATTATTCCTGTAACACAAGATGATGGGAGATGAGTGTTTCAAAGTTCTGTGCTTCTATTTTAATAAAATAATCATTAAAAAGGAATAAATAAGAGCAACATGGAAACTACCACAAAAGAGTGTCAATGATGATCTGTCTAGACCTATATTCTTTCTCTGATAGTAACCACTTCTTGATGTTTCAGAGGAAGGTGCTTGAAGCCTCCTGGTGGACAATTAGGGAGGAAAATTTCCATGGAGGAAATTTCTTCCTTGCCCTGATCAATTAATCATCGGCTTTGTCCTAAAGGAGCAGGTATTTTATCCCTCATACATTTTTACTCTAATGCAACT
>ML675601.1:89141122-89167244 GCA_007922155.1 Mesoclemmys tuberculata
TCTTTGGATGTCTCTAATAATTTTTGTGACCCTTTTCTAGAACTCTTCTGTATCCCTGTTAAATCTTTTTGAGAAGCAGTGGCCAGAACTGAACACAACACTCAAAACAAAAAAGTACCATCAATTTATGTAATTGCATTGTAATATTTCAGTGTACTTTGGTATTCCATTCTTTATAACTTCTAACATTTTTCTTGAGCTGTTTGACCGCTACAGCACACTGAACAGATGTTTTCACTGAACTATCCAAAATGATGCCCAATTCTTTTTTTCCTCAGCAGTTACAGTTAATTTAGAAGAAAGCAATGTGTATGAGAAGTTCAAAATTACTCTTGTCAGAATGTATTACCTTGTCAACATTGAATTTCACCTGCCACCAATAATAAACTGACACTCATCCACCTTGATTTAGACACTTTGGATACCTTAACCATGATGCATATGGAATTAAAAATCTAAATGTTATAAAACTAACCTCTGAACTAAATCTAGGAAAACAAATAGACCTTGCACTGTTTTAACTTTAGAGGTGAGACCTAAGTGAATAATTGTTCAGTAAAGGAGTGATGTGATTGGACATGCACAGGACTAAAATATAGTCTGCTTCAGGCTTGCATTTTTTGCATATGTATTTTAGAGCTATGTAACAGGACAATGGCCATGGGATGAATGCACATGTGTCCCAGCAGCCTGTTTCAAGGGTCATGTAACAGCTTGGAGACAGGACTTCCTATAATAGGAACTTGCTCAATCAGATGGAGAGGCAGGGTCAGAGGAAGGACCCAGGAAGTGTTTCTGCACCAGCTAGGTAGAAAGTCTGAGAGGAGGTACTTGCAAGAAGCAGGGGTAAGCAGCTTTAATGGAGAAAAGCTGTAGGAAACACCACGCAATATGGGAAGCTAAGTGGACACTGAACTGGTTTGTTAAATAAAGAAAACCCTGAAGAAAGGGACTGAAACTCTGCTGCTTTTGGGAGCTGCATTTGATGTATTGGCCAGTGATTTGACCCACAGGGCGCATGTGCAAATACTTACTTGCCCACACAGGGCTAGGAAGCTGCAAATCAGGGATGTGCGCATACACATCCTGTGGTCCTACAAGCATAATGGAAAATGTTTGTGTCAGGTTAAAAATACATTTGCCTTTAGGTTCAGAACAAGCCATTTATTTTGTTTATTTCTATAGGATGCGTGCAGAAGCTGAAATGTCAAGTTATTTACATGATATTCTTCATAATAAGGCACATGCACTGATCTTTGTAGAATATTTATTTCTAATTAGTATATTACAAAATACACTGAAATTACTTTCAGTTCCCCATTCTTGTGGTTCTGAGATGGTTCAGATACAATAAAGTAGATACAGAACCCAGTATTATGTTAGAAAACTATGGAAAGATTGTTCCTTCACACTAATTTTCAGGTTCTCCTTTCTTCATTGTCCTCCCAAGACTGAAAACTACTACTGCCAAAAAAATAGCTGAAGCTGCTCGGAAAGGCTATTTTGACCTTCCTGCCATAGGAAGATTATATTGTGAAAAGTCAACTTACATTTCAAACTCTTCAAATTCAGTGAAGATGTGGCTCCTTTAAGGAACTATTCTGCCACTCAAAAGCTTCCAGAGTAACTGCTCTATACTTGAAAGGCAACATGGCCAACTTTGAAATAGACGAACTCAAGTTCAGAACTGAATTTCTGCAAAAGATAGGGGCAAGCTGCATTTTGTGGAAGCATAGGCCCCAATTCAGCGAAGTACTGAAGCACACATATAAATATATCCCTATGCTATATACAGTAATTGTATGGTTCCCTTTTCTATAATATCTGAGCACCTCACAATCTTTCATGAATTTATTCTCACAACACCTACGGCTGGGAGATAGGGAGTTATTGTTATGCCCATTTTACAGATGGGGAGCTAAGGTACAGAGAGCTGGCCAAGTGACTTGCCCAAGGTCACACAGAAAGTCATCCACACTTCACCCTGTTGATCTGTTCCCACTGCACTGAAACTCCCGGGCCCCACTGAGAAGGTGAATTTGGGATCTGGGCCCACATGAGCCCTGATAGCAGCAGGTTCTCTTTAGGAAGACTGTTTGCTGGGTCAAGCGTGATTGAGCACTGGCTAATACTTATAAGCATTTATGGGGGAGTGCCACTTGTTTAAATATTTCAAACATCCAGAGGTTCAGTTACGTCATAAAAAAAACTTTTACTAACTGAAAATAATTTCTGGAACAGCATAATATCCATTTGAGTACAGTACTGTTTGGAAAGTTTATAAAATACTGCAGGTCATTGAATTACGTTCAATTTAAATGAAATTATAAAAAGAAATGTGAAGAAAAACAGAAAACTTCTGCATTTCAGCTGGAATTACGGATGGGATTCTAGTGAACTTTACATGACAAGGATTCACTCTACTTGCTGCTGAGTAGCAGACAGTCCATAATTTCACAGTGTGTTTGCTTTTTTAACTTTTACTACTATTAAATTAGCTCTGAGCCTGGAAACACTTTAATGATTAGCACTTGATTCTGTGGTCTACTCAGTTTCCTTCACAGGTACTTCCTTTTCCCTCCATTGCTTTAAAATGTCTTTTTGTTTGATAAAACGTATTCACATTCCAATTTACTTTGACATTAAGTTTTATTACGTTATATACTTGGAAGTTATTTACCAGATAAAAAACGAAGTAAATTGGCAGCAAGGCAGAAGCTTTAAATTCAGTTAGGGAATCTCTAGGAGCACAGTTCTTACTAGACATTTTTCTTGCCCTGTTATCGGTGACAAGACCCATAGATTCATGTGACACCTCATACACTATCATTTTACTGTAACTGATCTCAGCAACGTCTCAGTTTTCATTTCAATATTCTCTTTCTTTACAACAAAATCTGCAAACACTTAAGAAAACCATGAGGGCTGTGCTTTGTAATACTTTAATGTACCAAAATAATGCTATTAATATTACTAGTAACGCCCAAGCTCCAGTGGATAACTGTGCTCCAATTAACAAAATGAATTGCAAACCAATTTGGTTTTTACAAACCCTTAAGTTTACTTTGTTCACCATTCAACTGTGGAAACATGGAATTAAATCCAGACCCAGATGTCCTCCCGTATGCATAACAAATTCCTGCAGACTTGCACATGAGAAAAGGCTTAGGCATAATGCTCATGAAAGTCAGAAGTTTATTATCTAAACTGGATATTATTAAAAGTGGGATTAAAGTGGCCTCACCAGATGTTTTGCTTTTGTGAAACCTGGTTGAAAGGAGTGACACTGAGCTAGGCTGTGCATCAGCTTCTTGATTTATATTTTGAACTCAAATTTATAGTTCTTTGGCTTTAAATATGTAAGAAGGTTTGAATAAACTATGACAGGTGTTTTGGAAAGATGGTTCTGATTTTACTGGCAACATTTTTATAAGCTTTGCAATTTGTATTTGTAAGGTATATTATTTTTAGAATTATTTTCTAATAACTGTGTAGGGTGATACTTACATTTTCATTTTATATTTTTCCAGCATATACTATACTAATCAAAAATTCAGAACCAGTCTCAGTTACAAATCTGACAAAGCCACTCTAAGCAATGCTACCTGTGTTGAGACTCTCACATGTTCAGCCATACTAGAGTCAGTGCAGAGGCACAATCTAGCTCACAGAATCCTTAACAACGGAATTCAGGTCCCTGGATTAGGTGAGTACTTTCCTTTAGCCTGGCCTATCGCAAGGTACCAGGGCAACTTCCTGAGTACCAAGGATCAGTACTAGGACATATCAACATTGATTTCACTTTCACCAGCACACACCGCCCACAGTGGATAAAACATTTAAAAAAGCCACTGACGTGCAGTTACCAGAAAGAATGGTTACTTACCTTGTAACTGTTGTTCTTTGAGATGTGTTGCTCATGTCCATTCCCAATTTAGGTGCATTTGCGCATCAAATGCACTGGTGATGAAAAGCTTTTTCCCCTCATGGTACCCATACAAGCCGGTTCTAGCACCCCCTGCAGCGGTGCGCACATGCGTGTGCATATAGGCACTTCCAGCTCCCCCTAGCTCTCAGTTCCTTCTTGTTGGAACTCCGATTGAGGGGAAGGAGGGTAGGTGTGGAGTGTCTATTCCCAGTTTAGGTGACTCACCAGCAATGTCTCCGGTGGCACGCATGGAGTTCATGGCACTTGAAGCACTGCTCTACTGAAGCCAGCATCATCCTAAACTTGCTGCATCAAGGCATAGTGGGATGCGAAGGTATGTACCAATGACCAGGTAAGCTGTTCTGCAGATGTCCTGGATGGGGACATGCTCCTGGAAAGCCACAGATGATGCTTGCATTCTCATTGAGTGGGCTGTTAAGGATACCAGAGGTGCAGCTCCAGCCTGCTCGTAACAGGTTCGGATACAGGCTGTGATCCACTTCAAGATTTGCTGCATGGAAACTGGCGGTCCCGTCATTCTGTTTGCAACCGCAACGAAGAGTTGCGTTGAATGACAAAAAGGTTTGGTTCTGTTGATGTAAAACATCAGGGCTTGTCTCACATCAAGAGCATGCAGACGCCTCTCTTCTCTGGATCTCTGAGGTTTGGGACAACAGATTGGCAGGAAAATATCTTGGTTAAGATGAAAGTGAGAGGCTACCTTAGGCAAAAAGGCAGGGTGAGGGTGTAGCTGGACCATGTCCTTATAAAACACTGTGTAGTGGGGGCTCCGATTTTAATGCCCTGATCTCCAAAACATGCCTCATGAATGTAATAGCCACCAGGAAAGCGACCTTCCAAGACAGGTACACAAGGGAGCACAAAGCTAGGAGTTCGAAGGGGGGCCTGGTGAGTCTGGAGAGGACCAAGTTCAAATCCCACTGAGAAGGGTCCCTTAAAGGTGGGGAAAGTCCTTCTAATCCCTTAAGAAATCTGGCCATAATTTTGTGCAAAAAAGCAGTTCTGCCTTCCACCAAAGGCAGGAAAGCAGATATGGCGGCTACATGGACTTTAATGGAGGAGGCGGCCAGCCCCCCTTGTTTCAAGTGGAGGAGGTATTTCAAGATGGTTGGGATTGATGTCTCTGTTAGGGAAACACCATGCTCGGCTGCCAAGCAGGTGAAGAGTTTTCACTTAGCCCCATGGGCTGATCTGGTGGATGGCTTTCTGCTCTCCAATAGCACACGTTGGAATTGGGTTGAGGAGGCTCACTCTTCCTGACTCAGCCATGGCACAACCGCACTATCAGATGTAGGGAGGCCAGTTCCAGGTAGAGCAGGTGACCATGATCTTGGGACAGGAGGTCTGGTCACAGCAGAAGGGTCCACTGCATGGGCCCTGCCAACTCTAGAAGCATCCCAAACCAATGCTGTTGGGGCCATGCCAGTGCTACTAGGATGACCCGTGCCTTGTCTCTCTTCACCTTCAGGAGGACTTTGTGGATCAGAGGTATAGGGGGGAAGGCGTATAAGAGGCTCCCTAATCAGGACAGGAGAAAGGCATCAGTGATGAGCCTGCACTGAGTCCCTGATGGGAACAAAAGCAATGGCACTTTCTGATAGCCCTGGTGGCAAAGAGGTCCACTTGGGGATTGCCCCACCTTTGGAAGATACAAGCTGCCACCTCTCGATGGAGGAACCATTCATGGTGAGAGCAGAAGGGCCTACTGAGGCAGTCCGCCAAACAGCTGTTGATCCCCGGGAGGTGTACTGCTATTGGGTGAATGTTGACACTGATGCAAAAGTCCCAAAAACGCATGGCCTCTTTACATAGGGCTGGGAACCTGGTTACCACCCTTGCCTGTTGATATAATAAACGGAGGCTTTGAGTTTTTAGGGGACCCAGGTGTGCCCCCCCATCCCAGATCCGAGGCATCAGAAATCAGTGTTCCTGATGGCTGGGGTGCTTTGAAGGGCATTCCTGAGAGCATCTGCTGCATACCCATCCACCAGACTAGGGAAGTAAGTACTTCCAGAGGAACCATAAGTATTCTATTGAGGTTGGTGTCTGACTGGAGAGTACACAGATACCAGCCACATCTGGAGGGATCTGAAGTGTAGACTGGCATGGAGGACCACGTAGTGCAGGCTGCCATATGGCCTAGGAGGCTGAGGCATACCCTCAGCATCGTGAAGGGGTGGGTCGAAATGCGAGTTATAATGTCTGTCATTGCCAGGAACCTTTCCTCTGGGAGGAATTCTCTCGCTCTGATAAAATCCAGCATTCCCCTAATAAACTGTATCCTCTGCATGAGGACTAATGTTGATTTTTGCTCATTTATTAGGAGGCCTAACGCCTGGCAAACGTTCTTGGTAATTGTGATGCTGTCCGAAATTCAAACCTTTACTTGCACTTGATGAGCCTATTGTCCAGGTAAGGAAACACCTGAACTCCCCTCCTCCTGAGGTAGGCTGCTACTATCGACATACACTTGGTGAAGGCCTTAGGTGCTATTGAGAGACCAAAATGGAGCACCACAAATTGGTAATAAACCATAAACCTCCGGAATCTCCTGTGACCAGGGAAGACTGCAATGTGAAAATATGCATCCTTTAAATTGAGAGCGGCGTACCAGTCGCTTGGATCCAGAGAGGGAATGATGGATCTCAGTCCTCCCTTTGTTTTTGGAATCAAGAAGTAATGGAAATAAAAACCTCAACCCTCTAGGTCCCAGGGAATCTCTTCCACTGCATCAACATGTAGGAGTGCTTGCATCTTCTGATTGAGGAGTTGCTTGTGAGAGGGGTCCCTGAAGAGGGACAGAGAGGGAGGGTGTGAAGGTTGGAGGGAGGCAAATTGGAGAGTATGGCCAATAGTCATTGTGCTGAGCATCCATCGGTCCAAAGTCACAGTAGCCCAGATTGGGAAAAATGGTCTAGGCAAAATGAAAATAAAGGGGAGGTTGGATCCATGGGCAGAACTAGGAGGTTGCTCTTAGGCACACCTTCAAAAGGCCTGCTTTTCACCCCGATTATGGTGGTTAGAGCCTGGTTGAGGGCCAGTGGTTGACTACTGGCCCTGGTGCCTTTTGTATCCTTTATTCTTCCTCTTGTAGGAGTCTCTCCGGAAGTGATCCCTGAATCGCTGCTGATGCTGGGGTTTGAAGTGCCTCCTAGGTGAAGACGGGGTATATAGGCTTAGGAACAGCAGAGTAGCTTGAGTCCTTCATGCCATGCAGCCTAGAATCCATCTGCTCAGCAAAGAGGGCCATGCCATCAAATGGGAGGTCCTGGATTGACTGTTGGACCTCCAACGGGAGGCCCGAGGATTGAAACCATGAAGCCTGTCTCATGGATACCACTGAGACTACTGTCCTGGCAGCAGTCTGCTGCATCAGAAGATGCTTGCAGGGATGCTCTGGCTACTGCTCTCCCTTCTTCCAAGATGGCCTCGAACTCCTCTTTAGAGGAAGGGGGCAATGAGTCCGCAAAATTTTCTAGCGACTGTCAGATATTGAAATGATATCTTCCCAGAAGCACTTCTTGGGGGTCAAGCTCACTTTTCCCTATCTGTCCCTTTCATTGGTGGCAGTGGCCACCAAGGATCCCAGTGTGGGATGGGTGTAAAAGTATTCAAACCCTTTCGCCCATACATAATATTTCCTCTCTGCCCTCTTTGACGTGGGGGGCAAAGAGGCCAGAGTTTGCCATAGTGCTTTGGCTAATTTAACTACCCCTTCATGGACTGGGAGGGTCACTTTACTAGGAGCTACCAAGGCCAGTACCCCAAATATTTCATCCACTGGCTCGTCTAATTCCTCTATTTTGAGGCCCAGGTTGGAGGTGACTCTTTTCAGCAGATCTTGGGGTGCCCCGAAATCATGTAGTGGCACTACCAAAGAAGATCCTGTGACTACTGTGTCCAGCAGCAAGGAGGAAGAGGCCAGTAGCTAAGGTGGGGGAGGGGCCCCTGCTCTGGGTGCGGTGGTTCCACTAGGGCTTGAGGTGCAAGAACCTCCACAATCAGAATTCATGTCCACGTGCGGTGCCAAACTCTGAGGGATGAAGGACTGCGGTACTGAAGCTCCTCTCATCGAACTGGCCTGCAAAATTCCAGAGGGCAACCCCCACCAGTAAGGCCACAGTCCAGGCCATTGACCATTCAGCCACACCCTCATTTGTCACAAAGCAGAGAAGCCAGGTATAAGGGCTGAGGTTTGCCTTGTATGAAACAACCTCCTCACTGTCGATGATGAGATGCTGCTGTCCGACAGCCAGGGCGATTCTGACTCCAAATATCTCATGGGGCCACATGGAACATGCCAATGTACTAGCACCTGGAGACACCAAACGATGGGTGCAATGGGACCAGCTCTTGTCCTTTGGCTTCTTGTATGGACTAAGTGAGCAGGGTTGAGGTGCCAAGGAAACATGCTCCGAGTCAGGCAAGCTGGGTCACTCTAAGGTCCAACAGCAGTGCTCTGCCCGGTGTCAGTCCTCCGGAGACCAGCAGCAGGAGCCCTGTCTGTCTTCTCCTGACCTGGAGAGTGCGATCTTTACTCTGGGGACTGCCTGCGCACTGCCGAACAGTGCCTCGGTGATGGCGACTGCTGAACAGAACTGTTAGCAGCTTGCCCCATGATTAGGTTGCTCATGGGTGCTGTTGCCAAATTTCAGTGTGGCAGCCTGCCATCCCTTGGCATCACAGGCAATGCCAGGAGGTCCTTCATTGCCTGAAAGGCCTCTGGGGTCAATGGCACCACCAAGAGGTAAGGGCCTCTACCACGCCCGAGAATCAATGGGGTCCCAGCTTACCATGGTGAGGGACCCATCTGAGGTGGGGAAGATTGGCGGCTCGACGCGGGTCCAGCCTGGTCCCCTTGGTTCTCTGCTGGCGAGTGTCCCTGCTCTGTGTGAATCTTCTTCGGCCTCTTTTTTGTTACCAGAGAGGGTGATCAGTGCCGAGAGGAGGAAGAGGGCACCGGAGGGGCATTGTACGCCAAGATCGTTGTGCTCGGCACCAAGTCCAGTCTGCCAGACTCCGACACCAGTCAAAGTGCCAATTCCATCAAAATGGTCTTGAGATGAATCTCTCAGTCTTTCTTGGTGTGTGGGTGAAAACGTTTACAGATTTTGCACCTCTCATGGACATGTGCTTCCCCCAGACACTTTAGTCAACTTTGACGCAGGTCGCTCCTCAGCATAGGCTTCTTACACGAAGTGCAGGGTTTAAATCCTGGGGAATGGAGCATGTCCTGACCCTGGGACTCTAACAACTAAATACCTAGAACTAACTATAACAAAACAATTAACTATGTACACTAGAACAACAAACAAACCACTAGGATTAGGGAAAGAACTTGCGAAGATAAGAGATGTCTCAGCACCGTCACTGGAGGCAAGAAGGAACTAAGAGGGAGCCAGCAGCACTTATATGAGGGCCCATGTGCGCACCGCTGCAGGTGGTTTTAGAATCAGCTAGTACGGGTACCACTAGAGGAAAATGTTTTCTGGCACCAGTGCACGTAGCGTGCACACACACCTAAACTGAGAATGGACATGAGCAAGCACTCAAAGAAGAAACACAAGTGATCGCAAATGAGTGAAAAAATCAATTCAGAGGGTTCCTTATACCACTGACCCAACTTGAAAGACAGAAGTTAATTGTAAATATAAGTTATTTGTAAATATATCTTAGTTTTGATTGAAAAACAGGCATGACATTGCTGATCTGTATTGCTATCTTTTGGAATAATCAAACAACTTGCAAACCACGTCACTGGCTCTGAATCTAATACTGGAATTGTTGCTTCATTTGTCTTGGGTTATTTGATCTTCTTTGTGCATATAATGGCCCTCATCAGCCATTCTGTCACACTGGTTTGGGAGGACAACTGTGACCTTCTCTATGGCTCTCCGTGTTGTGATACCCAGATAGAATTACCATCACCGTACTGTGCCTCCTCCGAACTCAGAGTTCAGTTTTTCCCTAAACATGCCAAGTAGCTACAGCTTCCAGTTAACATGCAGGTATTCTGAGGTTTTTGTTGTTGACAATTTGACAGAACTACAAAGACAAGTACGGTACAACATAAAAGTTTAATATATAGTCCTGTATAGAAGCTAACTATTGTGAAAAGGACTGCTAGGACAACACTAAATAAAGTTACAGAACAAGGGCCTGCGTACTGCTTCTTCTGAAGTTAGAGTAAAAATTCCCATTGATTTCAAAAGCACAAAATCAATCCATAAAACAGTGCCAATAAACGCAAACTACTTCAGAGACCCTGTTTCAGCCAGTTGCTATTAGCTGCAGACAAAGGCCACATCCCAGAGAAAATAAGGCCCCAACTTTTGGGGAGTATCTGCCTTTACACAGGATGATGGCGACTTCCTCGGTAGCATGGGTCACTCGTTAAGACTGAATCAAAGAACATATTCATTTTCTGACAGCAGTTTGAACTAACCACTATGTCTTCTTGCTACCAGCATAAATTACCATGTTAACAGATTGTATCACCTGGAAACCTCATGTCCACCAATTCTTACATATCTATCCATTAGTTTCTTCTTCACATTTTACTGACTCTAAACAAGAACTTGACAACAGTCATATTTCACATCTCACCTAGACAGTTCCTGTCATGTATTTTTGGGGCGTCAGTTTACATCCAAAGGCACAAGCACTAAAAATGTTATTCAGATAACAGATAAGGTGCACAGATCCTATGGTGACAGAAACTAGTCCTGTAATAGTTAGACACTCCAATCACAAAGTCACATAAAACTAACCCTTTAAATGACTATGTACAGGGACAGATTTGGTGACCTCAAAAATGTTCCCCATCTATTAGCTGCTTCAGTGCTGCCTAATGAACAAAAGGTGCAAAATTTAACTCCAATTCCTTACAGTGTAATTGTGGTGACCTCTTTTAAATGCTTTTTCTACACACAAACTGCAGTGCCATTCTACAGAGTGTCTATGAGACATGGGTAAACCAAGTGCCAGCTCTGGTCAACACTGTAGGTGTTATCTAAGAACTGAGAAACTCATAGCTGGAAACCGAACCAGCTCATCTGTTTATTAGTTTTGTTCAAAATAGGTTTTATAAGAATGTAGTTAGTGTTTAGACTCTATTAAATGCTTGTAAGTTGCCACATGCATTAATCTCACTTGTAATGTCTGCATTCCATGCTACAAGGTAAGATATAAGTTTGCTTTATAATTGTAAAACTGTCTGCCCTGAACTTGTGAACTAAGATGGGAAGAGTGACCCTCTCTACCCATCCAGGAGTACTATCAAAATTTAAATTGGCTATTTGAAGACAAAAGCCCATCCACCTATGGAGAAGTATGTGCAGAAGGCCTTGTTCCATCAGTTTGAATGCTGAAAGAGGGAAATAAAAATAGCTAACATGAAGACTTTTCATCTCTGTACTGTTTGGACTCCCACAAGAGCTGGAGTTAAGAAACAAAAAGCAGAGATTCCCTAGTCGACCCTAAAAAGGTATTCAGTGCTGGCAGATTACAACATCTCTGTCATCTTTTGAATCATGGACTGAAACTCATTTGTGCATATATGCTTGCTTTAACCTGTAAATAACTCTTAATTCCTTTTCCAGTTAATAAACCTTTAGTTAATTTATTACAAGATTGGCTAGAGCTGTTCTTATTGGTGTAAGATCTAAGATACAAATTGATCTGGGGTAAATGACTGGAACTGGAAGCAACCTGATTATTTTGTGATTTTTGGTGTAAGTGACAATCTTTCACTAAGTCCAGCTTGCCTGACTGGCAAGATAGACTGGAGAGCCCAAGGGGACTGTCTGTGTTTCCATGGTAAGACCTACAGTGATTTAGGAGTTCACATTTGTCATTGGGTTGGGTCAGTCTAATTATAGAACATTTCATCTGTTTGTGTCTGCCCTGCTTTTGACAGTCTGCCCTGAGGTTGGCACTCTTGGTCGTGAGCCACTCCAGACAACGTGACACTCTAGCATGCATGTTGCTTAAGAATCTCTAACTGCTGGTGGAAGGAGAGGGGAGAAAATCACCTTAAAATGATCTGCTAAGAAAAACTGAGTATATTTTAGTTCTTCACTTTGTGCCAAATTCTTCCCTAGTCAGATATTAGGTGGGGAATTCAGCACATAAAAAAGCTATCTAACTAATAAGATAACTATTGTTAATTATTTTGAGGTCTCCTGAAGTTCTCAGTCTAGTTCCACTTTGATGTAATATTTCAGAATATATTATTCTAGGTCATAACAACAACGAGCAAACTGTTCAGCATCATTAAGGAATTGATTGCAACTTGATGGTACAGTCCCATGGGGGTGGGGTGGTTCTGCACTGCATTGTGTTTCAATTATTTGTACCACAGTGTTGCCCAGAGGCATAAGACTCTGTTGTGCTAGGAGCTATCATACACATTGGAAGAAAAGGCTGCAGTCCCAAAGAGCTTACTATCTAATTTAAGTAGGTTTCCCAGATTTCCTGGAGAGACAACAGCTGTGCAACTCTTTTCAAACTGCAGTGAATGCTACCCTACAATCTGTGATCTGTGGACAAGTCTCTGTGCAAGCCACCAGTAACTTTAGCCAGGCTGAATGGCCAGGGCAAAGGAGGCACAATCAGGTTGTCCCTGCACCCTGGAAATTCCCAGTTTTCATAATGAACTGAATGAGGCCACAGGCAAATAGAGCAGCATAAGGGACGCTCTGACTTGCATTAACTTGTGTTCAGGGACTAGTCCAGTACAAAGCCAAGATGGCTTAAAGCCATTTCCGCACATGCATCCCCCAAGATATCCCAAATAATCCCTAGTCACAGCTGGGGATTTACACCAAAACAAGTCTCATTTGAAAAAACAAAAACAAAAAACAAATACGTCTTTGACTGTCAAAAGACAAGAGCTTCCAGATGTTACATGCTAGATCAGCTTCTGACTAAATTCCAGCTACCTTGACAATTTCACTTTAACACAGATGCAAACAATGGAACAGGACAGACGAGATTTGATTTCAAATTTTAGTTTGGCAGGTATCTAAATGCAAAGATAGCAGGAACTTTTAAACAAAAATAACTTTTTATGATTGCATTATGCAGCTACGTTTTAGTAAATATAATTTTGTGAAGGTCACATTGATGGCAGAAAGTAACATTTCACTGCTTAGCCCAGATAATACGCAATTTCTTACCATTTCAAACAAGAAAGCTAAAACTGATCCAGCCTGTGTGCTGCAGAAAAACTCACACCTGTAATGCCCAGAAACTGATTAAGTGAACTAATGGAGAAGCCACACTACTCAAAATAAGGAAAACCCCACTGACATTTCTAGTTTTTAAAGGAATTTACTAGGAGAGAGTGATATAATCTGAAAATTAATAAGACCGAAACCTCAGCCCAAGTTTTGATTCAGACAAACTGGATTTTCTCACCACTGTGTCAAATTGGTAGCTCCAACACGGCTCCGAAATTCTGATTTTCAGAAATCCGTCTGAGTCTTGGCATATCTGGTAATCCCTGTTAATTTGGCTGCTGCCTTCCTGTCTCATGAATTTTGTGGGTTATCTGAAGATGGAGGGGAAAAATGGATTTGGGAATATTACTCATCCAAAGAGCGATACCACTATATATGGTACCTGAGCAGAGTAGGCAGCAAGCTCCTAGCAGGGAGGAATGCCTGGTCCCTAGGGCCTCTCCACTGGCCATCACACAAGTTTTTTGAAAGTGTGGGAGAGTCACTTGGTGAGTGGAGTCAAGGGGACAGAGGGAAGAGGAGGATGTCATTGAGTTGGGAATAGAATGGAAGACACAGAAGAGGGATGGGAATAGAGAAAGAACACCAATAAAAGTTCACGTAAGGTTTTCATAAACTTCCACACATCTGGGGGTTTATCCAAGTCAAGGACCTGAACTGGTCCACTATGTCATTGTGGCACATTATCCCAACATGCCAACAGGGGTGCAGTACATCAGCATTCAAACCTCACTTTCAAGCTCAGTTTCTAATTCCCCATCTTACACCTGCACAGACTATTTAATGTAGCCTCCATAGACCTTACAGTGTGCACAGCTTGAGGTGCTCTCTTTCAGTCAGATCTTTTCTGTTCTTATATACATCTTCCAGGTTAGTAAATATTGCTCAGTTCATTTTAAAAAATATTTTATTGTCCATCCCTTGGGGGAAAAAAACCAACAACAACAACGGAGAGCTGAAAGCAAAGAGAAGGGCCCATCATAGTTCCAGAAAAGACAGGCGGGGGAGGAGGGTGTGGTCAGCAAATCACAGATTTATCACAGATCTATTGGTAGACAGCAACATATCAGCACTTTTATTTTTTCCTTTCCAAACATATATCCAAGCTGTTAGGGATTCACTCATCACTAACCCCTACGCAGTGTGGAAATCAATATGATATTTTGGCCATCGTGGTCTTTTTCAGGGGCGTTATAATTAATTTCGAAGACAACTTATAATTTAACATCCACGGTCTTTGTAACAAAAGGAACTAGAGTCCTGGCATCACAGGGAAATCTTCAAGATATATTGTGACAAAGGGCTCCATATCACAGCTTCCCAGATAAAACTGAGAACAGATCATTTATAACCATGTACTAACAAACGTATATATCTTGAATGAAAATAAAAATTATTACAAAAAGATGTGCATGAGTTTTTTTCAAACAAAAGCACAAACAAGGCCATCAGCAGATCAAAATTCCCAGAAAGCATTCTAAAACAGCTGTGTGATGATTCTGTCACCCTGCCAGACAGTGCAGCTTGAGAAATCTTTTAACAGCTTCACATCTGTCCTCAGATTACATATGAGTAAGAATGAAGTGATGTGTTGATGCTGATTACACCTTGTCTCACCAGAGCTTCTTTATGTATTAAAAATATAATTAACATGTTTTCAATTTAAAAAAAAATCAGCCATCCACTGATTTCAGCTATTTTAAATATTAATACCAATTTTAAAAGTGTATATCACATTTTAGACTCCTGTTTTAGACTCCAGGGTTGCTCATGACCCCTTGGAGTATTTGCTACCTTCTATTTGTTTGCTTGCTGTCTCTTTTTCACACCCATGACTGACACAGTTAAACCAGCCTAATTTTCTAGTGTAGACCAGGCCTCAGTCTATCACTGTCCCATCTCCTTCAGCCCTTTTGTCTTAAGCCCCTTGAGAAAATGGTCTGTTCCCATATCCTTGAACTCCTTTCTTTCAACACTCTCTTTAACCCACCCTTCATGCCCCAATCTGTCTTCCTCTGCTAACACTGTATGGAGACAGCTTTCAAAGTTCCTTAAGACCTCTCCCTCACCGGTACTTCTGTGTACTAATTTTCTTTGATCCATCTACTGCCTTTGACACTGTTCACTACTCCCCCCTCCTTCTCGCCTTTCTGAGCACCTGAGAGAGAATGCTCCTGTGGTTCTCCTCTAACCTCTCTGACTGCTCCATTATCTTCTTTGGAGACACTGCCTCCTCCCATCTTGTATAGACTCCCCTAGTGCTCTGTAGGCCTCTTTTTCTCCTCTTTTCTATACTTCAGACCAGCATAATTTCATTAACTCTCACAAACTGAGCTATCCCCTCTACATTGGGGACTCACAAATCTGCCTGCCTATCCTTTACCTATCCACCTCAGATATCTCTTCCTATTTGTCTTGCTAATTTATGACTAAAACTTAGTTTAATGCCACTTTTGTGGCTTCCTCTCACCTACTGTCATAATCCCAGTTTGGACGTAGCCCAGGAATCAGGCCCTCTGTATCAGATAGGTGCTAAAGTTCTACTTTATAATGGAAAACACAGAAAATTCTCTTTTTTTTTTATTCCTGCTTTATATTTCATAAACATAAAGTAAAAATAAATAAAGAACTGGTCATAAAACCTCAATTTTCCTAACAATAGGCCAGGTCCTCCTTTTATTTATACTGGATTAACTCCACTGCCTTTGGAGGAGTTACTCCTTACTTGCATCACTGTCATGGAAAAGAGAATCTTCAAGTTGTAAAATTAACAGACAGGGTTTGGATAAAGAAGTACCAAGTTTCTTATTTCATTTTTCTCTATGGAAATTAATTACTATTTTTGGAATGCCACAAAGTGAGTGTCAAACCTGGTTACATATTAACTGTATTTCTACTTTATTGCCAAACATGCAAACTGACAAAGAAAAACTTCAAAGAGCCCTCATATTTCCTATTGAGATTGGCTAGATTCAATTAAAGATAAAAAAGCAGCAAAGAAATAAATGATTAAACCACCTGTAATTCCCTTTTACTAGGGCACATGCATTGTTATAAAGCTTTCCATATGAAGATTTTACTGCACCACAAATCCAAAACAATAAGATGAAACACCATCCTGCTCCTCCCACAAAAAATAAATGCAAGAGAACACAAAACATGCCACTAGAATTTTTGTCCCTCCTTCTGTTTGTAAGCATACAATGCCATAAAATTACACAGACCCGTACAAAGGCTAAATGTATGGAATGGTTAATAAGAGCCTAATCCCGAAGAGTTTACCTTGGAAAGATGTGACCTGAAATACTACAAAGCAACACACAGCAGAACAGATACAGTTTTGTATGGGTGACCTCACCAATTTGTACTGAGATTGGAGTTATTGCTTCGATTTCAATATCTTCAGCCAGCAAGTCAGTTTGCCCATCCACATCCCTAGCTATGGTACTGCCTGTCATCTTGGTATCTTTAACAGTCCCCACTCCAATTCCCAGCAGCACTCCACTCTGTAATGAAACAAACTTTGGGTCAACCTCTCCCTGGACAGGGCAATAGCCAAGTTGCCAATAAATTGCTTTAGTAAACAACGGTTCTTGAACCACTCCAAATTCTGGTGCATATCAAATTATGCAAAATAGGGATTAGGGATCTCACCATTCTGTGCCAGGACACAATCAAATCAAAAGGCTGGATGAAGGCTCAGAAGAGTGGCAGATGAACGTAGAGGTCGTCTTAAAGATAGTGGGAAGGGGGGCAATGAAGACGAAGAAAGTCAGAAGCTACCAAGCTCTCTTACAAACCCAGTGACAAGCACCCCCATCCTCCAACATAACCCTTATCTAACTTCCCAAACTGTCTCACAGCTCGTACCCCAACTTAACCTAAGAATAAAGTATGTTGCCTATTAAAGTCTTGTCCCGTTATGAGTTAGGGTGAAGCCAGCATCTATTTCTTGTCCATTTAGACTGTAAGCTCTTCAGGGCAGGGACTGCCTTTAACTTTGTTTGCAGATAGCTTTGCGCAGTAGGGCTTCAGTTTCCATTGGGTGTCCCTAGGTACTTTTGTAAAATAAATATTAAATAAATAGTATTAATATTAATCCAAATTAGTGCCATATATTTGAGGTGAATCTGAGCCTCTTTAAACCTTAAACCATCTAACTTTCCTCATTTAGCGCATCACTACAACTTACTATTTTATATAAGGTTACATCATCCATCAAATATAATCAAAATCCCATCAGCTAAACAGAAAACTGGCACTACATTATTTGCCCGGCGCATGAAGCTGAGCTTCACCGAACTGTGAGAAACAGAATTATACAGCAATAACTATATACACCATCATCATTCAGTAAGCTTTCATTTTAGTAAAATAACTAAAGATGCACTACAGAGTGCAAATATGCTTCTAATGTATATTGTATTCAAGTCAAAAGAAAATGACATTTTACTGACTCCAGATACTGATAGGATTTATACAAGACTGAATTAATTCTAATGCTTAGGAGCTCATCCAGAGCTCCTGCTCAATTTATGGATCCCCAGAGCAGCTGTCTAGACAAAAGATGGTCCAGTGATTAGGGGGACAGCTTGGAAGGGCTGGCTTCACATTCCTATCCAACCACAAGTTTCCTCTGTGACTTTGGGAAAGTCACTTAGGCCTCAATGCCCAAAACTAGTGAGATGCCTAAGCCCTAGGTTTGGGGCCACTGTAATGCACAAAACTCCTGCTGACACCTATAGGTTTCTAAACTCATTTGGCACCTATTCTTTGGCAGTAAACTTTCCCCAGACACACTGCTGCCTCCCTCTTGGCGCTTGGATGCCTATCTCCCACGTGAAGCCCCAAAGCAATTCATACACATGAGGAAAACAGATGTTCGGCTACTTAAGTTGCATGTAGGGCCTAATCTGATAGGTATGCTCAGAGAATGCTTACCAGGTTGGCCCCTTAGGCAAGTTCACACAAAACGGCTGGGAGGGTTGGGGGGAAGAACCAAGGAGGAGTGCGCACTCTCTCACTCTCAAAGAGTCATTTGGGAAAGACAGCACAGGCATGAGACTGATTCTATAGCCCGGTGGTGAAAGCACGCACATGGGAGGTCAGAGACACACAGAATCCCGTTCCCCTGCTCCAATGAGTCTTTCATTGTTTATCCAAAGGAGAAACAGCTTCAGCAAGAGGAGAGACAGAGGAAGCCCCACAACAGAATATTTCATCTATAATCCAATGGTGACAGTACTTAGCTGAGAGGTGACAGATCCCTGGTCAAATCCCTTCTCACCATCAGGTGGATCAGGGACTTGAACTGAGGGTTACCACATCCCAAGTGAGTACCCTAACCGCTGGGCTAAAAGTTAAGAAAAGGTCCTTCTCCTCACCAAAATGACATAGGCCAAGCCAGAGTCTGCAGCTGAGAATTCCAAGCAGCCTGGATTTAGGCACTTATCTCAGAGACAAGGTTGGGGCTTAGCACACCCACCTATGGTTGGCATCTCCCATTGGCTAGCTTAGGCGATTCCCTACCTAACATGCTGGCTTTTGTGGATCCCATCTCAGGTGACTCTCTCTTCCCATTCCTTGTACAAGGAGCCTAAGGCACCTAACTCAGCTTTTGGAATCAGTGATTTTCTGGGAGCCTAAAAGTTAGGCATTATGATGCTGAGAGTCAAAACAACAAAGTCCTTTTGTGCTTTCAGGCCTTAGTCTGCCTTCCCTCTCAGCTCCCCATCTGTGACATGGAGATAATAGTACTTCCCTACCTTTTCTGGGAGGCTGTCATGAAGATAAATAAGTTAAAGATAATGTGGCACTCAGATATTTCAGTCACGTCTATGGAATTCTCTTGGCTTTAATGGGAACTGGATCAGCCCTAGTTGTGCACACTCCCGTGGAGTTTAAAAGATCCATAAAACATGCACCGGTTCTCCAAAACGTGATATTTAATCTCTTTTCACACTTGTTCTTCTGAACTGTGAAATCTAAGTTTTTCCTGGCCTCTCTGGTTTTGCACTTTAAGTGCTCTAAACTTCTTCTTGCACGGAAAACAGAAAAAACACAGTGATGGAAAAAGAGGGCAAAATGTAGGGTTGACAAGCTGAGGAGCTTGAAAATGGCTATTTTAAAAAATTACATGTGCATTATAAAGAGATTTGATACATAATATACTCATATAATACAGGATGCTTTATATTTTAAGGTTAGTTATACTTAATTTGTAAGATTCAAGTGTTAGATTTTGGTTTTATGTTAGACACTTTGCATTTGTAAACAGCATCTCAATCTTTGTGTGATATGCAATTTACATGTAGATTGGGATTAATGCAACAGGAGGAAGCAGTGATGCATGAAGGCATAATTACAAAGTCAGCATTAATGTACACATCTAATTTTGGAATTAAAATTATTGAGCTGGAAACACTGAAGTCCTTGAGGTTATGGATTATATCAGTATAACTGAGAATAAAATGTGGCCCATAATCAGTCTACCATTTTTTGTACATCACCTACAGGTTTCCTGATAGACAATATTTTCCTAATTGGAGGATTGTTTGGTTAAATTATCAGAGAACTCCTGAAACTAAACTTAAAGTATTGCTAGGAGAATAGGACCATGAAAAAGCAAGATATGAGATTGCTGTCCTCCATGTGATAGTAGCAGATCACATCATAATAATCGCAGATAACTGAATATAAAAGAAAACTCTAACACACAAATCTAACACAGGGACAGTTAGTTATCTAGTGTAGCAGCAGCACAACTCACTGATGCATTGCCATACAGCAGATTCTGATATAAGACTGACTAAGAAAATCCCACTCTGTTGACTAATAGATATCAGGCATGTGAAGAAGAGTTGGTCTCAGCCGTGAAGTCAAATGCAATACTAATCCATGAAGCATGATGAATAATGATTTTAAGGGAAATTTTTCATTATTTTCAGCCAGAGGTAAAACTTGTTAATAGGACCAGAAAAAAAAATATATATTTAATGGATAGAAGCAGAAGTTCTGCATGTGGTAGGCTGCATTATTTACAAAACAATGAATACTTAAAATGTTTTCAAAGTCTAAATGTACAGCATTTGTGAATTTCCTTTGAAAAACAACATTACGTGGAGGCCTGATATTCATCTTTCAGAACCATTATAATGTTACAAGCAAAAAATAAGTATTAAGAGAAAAATATCACTGTTTTGCAAGAAGTAAACAAAGCCTTTTACATAATCACTTTAACTGTTACTAACAGAAAATTACTCTTAAAGAACAGGCTTTCACGTATCATCCATCAATTGTGTAAGAACAAATTAAGTAGAATGTAATGTTACACTACTGTAACTCCTGAAACAGCTTTCCTTCTTGCCACCAACTTTCTTTTTCTTTTAACTTTTCTTTCCATTTGTGAGGCATTTTTCAAATGAAGATTGGGTTGGGTAAGAAAATTCATTTATCATTCATGACAACAAAACATAACAATATACTTTCATACACACATCCAAGAGAGCTGGGCAATAATCAGAATCCTCATTCAGCAACTTCTCCAGTGGCCATTGATCTGTGCAAAATTTAAGCTTTCAGGTAAAAAAAAGTTCCTAGCAAATACTGTTACAAAAGAAACCCTTCTGAATATGCACTGATTTTTCTTACTGAATCAGTCAGCCTGAAACCACAGGCTTCATTCTCCTTTCATTTACACAGGTGTAGATCAGGATGACAATGGAGTTACACTACTGTAAAGTTGGTACAACTAAAAAGAAAAAATATCAGGCACAATTTGTTCTAAGAGAGGTGTAAACTACTCCATTCATTCAAAGGTTTGGTTTTGAAATCTAATGATAATTTGCATTTTGGTTTTGTTTATTATTTCTTTGTTCATCAGTTAATCAGAAGCACTCGGACAAGGCACTTAATTGTGGTATTGGGAATCACTGATGGTAGGAATGCCAAAGAACTAGTAAATGAATTAATCCACCCTCTGGCCAGTATAGCATTCTTCACTGTAGAACACCCTCGAATGCCTTGATCTGCTGAGTTTTAAATATGACAAGCAACAGTACTCAGGAGATCTCAGGAAATGTTTAAAAAGTGACCAGTGATTTTGGTGTCTCAAAGATTTGGATGCACACTCAACTCGAGATATGTCAAAGGTGCCTGATTTTCATCGAGCAATGAGCATTCACCCTCACAAAACACACACACACACACACACACAAACAACAGGATTTATTTTAGTTGGGTTTCCAAAAAAATTGAGCCATTATAAGAACTATTCACTTATAAAAACCCTTTGTCCTAGGTTTGATTCTCAGCTCTGCCACAGACGCTCTGTATTCCCTTGGGCTGCTGTATGTGAAGTAGAGTAGGTCAGGAATTTTCTGTTTTAATGTTTTTTTGTGTTTGTTTGTTTTTTATGGAAAATGGTTTCCATTACAGTCCAATTTTGATAAAAAACAAAGTATTTTGTTCTGGGTCACATCAACCCAACTCAAACATTTTAGTCTGTTGAACTGAATTGAAACACTTTGTTTTGGGTCTCTTCGGCATTAATCTGAGTTCACATGAGGTGCCATGGTAAGTCATTCTACCATATTTTCATATGGGACAGGCTTTCTGGCTGGACTGTATTGTCCATAAGGCATTACAGTCTCCCCTAGTGGAACCACCATGGTACATCATGAGTTCCATGACCACCAGGCATCACAAAAGATGGAGTCTGGCAAGAAAGACCATAAACAAATATTGAAGTATGGTTATTTCCCAAGCAATGCAATTTTCAACTGGCTCTCTCTAATGTGAAATACTTACATATTATGGTGCTCATCACCAAAGAGCCTATGAATAAATAAAATCCAAACTCTGGAGAGGGGATATTCTCCAGTTGCAAAGGAAGGGAGAGACTGACACTCCAACGACATGTCTAAGCATTTCCAGGAGCGTACAGTATAACATGTTTAAGCAAAACTGTAGAAGGAGTACTTTAGTTCACTAAATAGGGGCAATCCAGCAAATGACTCCATCTGGGCCTGTTCCCTGCCTCCTAGATATGTGAGCCTTTCTGAATACTGCCTTACACTGTACACCACATTTGCAACCCACTTCCCCACAGTGAAATAGAAGGATGTGATCCTGAAAGTGAATGGGAGTTTTGCCATCAACCTGAAAGGGTGTGGAAATCAATCCCTAGATGTATGACTGTGCATGTGTATTCCCTTCCCAAATGACAATCAATGTTTGGGGTTTTTTTTTTTTTTACACACATCAGAAAGGAAGAAAGCAAAATATACAAGGAGAACAATCTAATGTTTGCAAAGTGCATGGAACACAGTACTAGGCTTAAAAATATTATAGAACGTAATAAAACTTCATAAATGCTTACCCAAAGAAAATAAAAATGTGACTATATACCAGTGTTTCTCAACCATTTAAGTAGCAAGGACCCCCTAACTTCTGAAAATTTTAGTAAGTATCCCAACACTCAATTTTTCACGGGATTTTATATTTACAGACTAATATGAGCCATATGTTGGAAGAAGGGCTGAGTATATAAGGCCGTGATATGACAGATGTCAGATCTAGTATGGCTGGGGTTATCACCTTCACACCAGGGATGTGCAACTCAAGTATGTACCTAGGATAGAGGTGACATTGGCCAAAGCTAGGAAGCTTTGAGTGGCATGCCAATGCTGGGGAATATAAAGCGCTGTGTCAAATTTTTTGCCATAGATTTGAGAGGAGGAAGGGGCGAGAGAGAGACAGAGACAGGAAAAGAGGGTAACTGGTGAAATCTGAGGCTGTCACAGTTATCAGTTTCACTGCTCAGCCTCCTAGCTGGGACCGGGTGGGACCCAGAAATCGGTTCCCCTTCACTCTGTTTTTCCCCGGGTACCCCCTGCCTATGTCTCACATACCCCCAGAGGTACGCTTACCACAGGTTGAGAAACTATAGCATAAACAGATAAAAATCTAGTACTTGACTTCCTTTTTTTAGGATTTAACCTCCTTAACTTATTATTTTGCCAGTGCTTTGGGTAATTTGCTGAATAAACAGCAGCAGAATGACAAGTGCCTTATTGCTGCCTTAAAGTACAAGGTATTAAGTGAACATCTGACAATCATGGTCCTTGACCTGATTGTGACAAGAATCTTAATTGGATTTTCTATAGTAGCAAGAGAAAATTATGCACTGCAAAGGTTACAATGAAAAAAATATGCCCTCATTTCTTACCGAACTGGTCACAGTAAAATGACCACTGGGAAATACACAAAACATAATACCAGCCAGTACCAAATCCCACTTGCATTAGTCAATAGAGGCATCCTATGGAAGCCCATGGTATGTGACAAGGCATTGCCTACACAGAAAGATCCACTAGCGTGACATGCGTACCAGGGTTCTTGGCACTGCTCCAAGGCCTATTACCCTGTGAACATTTTTCATGCCAAATAGTAGGATACCTCCAGGAGGTATTCTCGTCTATTTCTGAAATGTGCTACAACTGTGGCGCTTCAGCGTAGAGGCTGCCTACACTGACAGGAGGAGTTCTCCCTTCGGCAGACATAATACACATCCTTTAGAGGTGATAGCTAAGTCAACAGAAGAATTCTTCTATTGACCTTGCACTGTTTTCACCAGAGGTTAGGTTGGCTGAACTACACTGCACAGCAGCATGGATTTTTCACATCTCTGAGCAACATACCTGGGTTGATCTAACTTTTTAGTGTAGACCAGACCTAAGTAAAGATTTAATGCCGATAGCACAAAACATTTTCAGAGGATATCAGTTTCCTGCTGCTACATAAATGCTCATTCATTTACTGAAAACATTGATACTGTGACTATTGACTATTACAATGATGTTATTTCCATTATATCAAATGCTCAATTTACTTTTAATCACTATATCTGATGGATGCTGTTGTAGTATCACAAGACTATTTCAAGTGTGCAAGTATGTATATGCTCAATTCTGATTGGCTCAGGAAACAAATGGATTGCATGCTTCAGTAAATAAGGAAATAGCTTAATAAAGCAAGCTGTTCTTTTAAAAGCTAGTTTCCGTTACTCACTGTCACTGAAAAATGGTCAACAATTTAGCAATCTAATTGCAGTCTAAACATTTACAAGAGTGCCAATCACCCCAGTACCTAAGTGCTGAAAAATATTTGAAACTTCCCCAGGGGTGCTAAATTCAGTTTTCTGTCCTGTTCTTGGTTCAGTCGCAGGCTTTTGTTCCTGAGAGTCACATCGTATTTTCTGTGTTTTACAGAATGATTTGAAAATGGTGAGGGAAGGCTCTTTTTGATGTCCCTTGGGGCGGGGCATTCCAAAGTCTTAGATCTGCTGTTAAGAATGCTGTTTCCTGCTCCCTCCAGTCTGTATATTGATTCTCTTAGATGTAGTGAGCTGCGGTTCATTCCAGAAGAAAAGTTGATCTTTGAGGTAATTTAAGCCTAATCTAGGAGGGCTTTATAGGTCAGTTCAAGAGCCCTGGATTTGATCCATTACAGCAGAAGAAGCCAGCAAAGTGACTGGCTACAAGTGAGATTGTAAAGATATATTTACCATATTATATGATTTGGGGCCACATTTTCAACTGGGCCGTAACTTGGCTATAAATTTGGGATTGCACAAACTGAGTTCTTAAGGGGGGGCCTGAATTAAAATAAATAGTTAAAACTTAATATTGGGTGACACACTGAGATGGAAAAAGTAAATAGAAATTGAGGAAGGAAGGGAGTCGTGAAGATTTTGCAACTGAAGAATGTTAGAAACTAAGTCATATAACCTATAACACTCAACAAGTTATGGGATCATGACTGAGACACTCACACACACATTGGACAAGCCAAGAAGCTGAAAGCAAACTCCACTCCCAGCTTCCTAAAAGCAGAAGAAAGCTCATTATATCAAATGATTCACTAGTTTCAACAGGATCTTACATTCCTCAGGAAACAGATACATCACTTCCTTTTAATCTTCTAATTCACTAAGAAACTCAGGTCTGAAAACAAACTGTAGTTGCAAACCTGATGAAAAGGGATGAGGGCGGCACTGGAAAAAGTGTCAGGACAAACATGTCTGTGGATGTACTCTAAAACAAAAAAGGGAATAAGGTGTCAGACATCAGGGTGAATCAGTCGTAGATTTTGTTACTAACAACTTTATCTAACCCTTGATGCTGAAAAAATAAATTATCCCTAGTCTGTTTCTACTAGTCTACATTGTTTGAACCACAGAATGTCAGCTGTTTTTTACCTGCTACATTGAAAAAGAACACAACTTCTCCTCTTATTACCAGCAAATGTTGAAGAAACTCAACGAGTTCCTAAAGTTAACTCTAAACTGAAGAAAAACTTGTTCATGTAATTATACTGAGGCACTTGAGGTTAGCTAACTAACAAAGGCTGTTTAGACACCTACATAGTGCAGTTGAAGATGTATTGGTTAAAGAGTTCTAGAGGGTAGCCATGTTAGTCTGTTTTTTAGCAAAACTGCAAGAGTCCTGTGGCACCTTAAAGGCTAACAAATTTATTTGAGCATAAGCTTTCATGGGCAGAGACCCACTTCATCAGATGCATGAAGTAGAAACTTCAGTTTGGTAGGTATATATTGTGGCAAATGGCCAGTTTCTCCCTAGTGAGTCTCACACTTTTGCCTCTTTTAGTGGGCCAGGGTGTCGCCAGTTACCCCATCTTCCCAGGGAGGAGGGTAGGGACCCAGGCCCGCCCACTCCTCCAGGTCCCAGCCCAGGGGCCCTCTGAGTAGCAGCTATGTGCTGCTGGCACCTTACTTGCAGCTGCAGGCTTTTCCCCTGGCCTATTCTCCCCCCTTTGTCTTTCTGGCTTTTTGAGCCCAGTACCTTCCTCAGGACTCCACCTCTCTCCCACACTGCTGTACTCCATATTGTTCTTCTCCACACACCACCAT
>ML675601.1:89176975-89375313 GCA_007922155.1 Mesoclemmys tuberculata
CTCATTTTCTAAATGGAAAAAGCCCCATCTGGCAACAAGGCCAGCCTTAACTATAGATCCATCAGCAGCCTATCAGAACAAGTTTAAAAAAGGCAATGCCTTATAAAATATCTGGAAATTCTACTCCAAATAATAAGTAGTAACTACTCATTCCTATGCAAGTTTTCTTTTTGACATATTCAGACAATAAATCTTATAATACAGTCAACCATTATCCATTCATGACAGTGTGCTAAGCAACGCCTAGACAGAAGAAAACACAGTTGCTATCAACATTTTAGTACTGCGTAAGGGTCCCACTCTGCCTCCATCCAAGTTAATTGAAGCTTTCTCATTGATTTCAAAGGGAGCATGATAAGGCCCTTTGCAGCCCACTTCACCCCTTCAATATAAGGTTTGGGTCATGTGTATCTGCAATGTGTATGGGCCCACTAGCCAGGCTCTGTCTGTGGTTTTCCTTCTGTCAGGTATGTGGCATCTTCAGTGCACATGGTCCCTCTTTGTGAGTTCTCCACATCCAGCAAGCCCACAGCAAATGCCATATGTGTGTCTTAGCATGCAACAAGCATACAAGATTTGCCAGTTTGCCTACTTTTGTGTACAAGGGATTCATATGAGGACACTTCAGCCATATCTACGAACAAGCCTGATTACCATGATAACCACCATACTCATTCTCCTCAAAAATCAGTCTTTTGCTCTTGCAAACATATTAAAATCATAACTGACTCCCCACTTGCTCCCCCCATGGCTGCTAAAAGAAAACATGGGGGGAAGATGGGGGGGAGCTCAGTCATTGGCAGCAGTTCCCACAGGAGAACAGTGAGAAAGGACCCTTGGAGGGGCAGTGTTGAACTGTAGCCCCTGACCCGATCTTACGGCAACATTAAATTCTGCATCATGCTCTTGCAGAATTGGTCCTCAATCCCATCATTATTGAATGTAGTTGATATTTTTGGAAAGATCTCTGGTTTTTGCATTAACTGGAATAAATCACAAGCAATGGATGTATCAGACAGACCAGATCCTTCTCAGTTTCAGCATTTTCCATTTCAAATATGCAAGCAAATAATGTATTCAAGTGTTAAAATTGGTCCTAATCGTCCCAAAATTGTTTCTATAAAGATGTGAAAAGAAATTTCCAAGGATGTAGAGAGGTGGTGTCTCCTACCTCTATCCTTACTGGGGTGAAGAAAAATAGGCCAAATAAATATCTGTCCCAGACAGACATATGTCATTAGTCTATTGCCTTTCCAGGTTTCTCCCTCACTCTTTATGCAAATAAATAAGCTTACTGTGCAATTCATATGGGATAAAAAACAACCTCACTTGTCACACAAGACCCTAAAAAAATCCTAAAACAACTAAAGGAAGGCGGTTGCCAGATTTGTATCTATATTATCTAGCATTCCAAATGTGTCCTATTGTAAAGTGTCTTACAAATGTAGATAATCTATTATCTAGCATTCCAAGTGTGTCCCATAGTCTATGGTAAGGTGGTTCCCCACCAGTGGCTCTGTATCCTCACTGTCCTGGTTTGAAATTGAAAAGAGTTTAGCTGTGCCATTTGGTTCCCTCTCTTCTTTTATATGACTTAAGAGGCCAGCCATACCCCTAAGGAAAAATCCAGTCTTTGCATCAGCATGGGGTATCCTGAAACATGTTAAGATGATTACAGCATCTGCTCTCACTACTTCAATTCTTGTACCACGTGGGATAACCCATGCCTCATGATCAAGGCCAACTCCACACATGACAATTTGGATAGAAAAAAGAACTAACAAAAATTAAAGATATAATACAAAATGATAGACTGGCCTCCTTTGATT
Source organism: Mesoclemmys tuberculata (assembly GCA_007922155.1). Lineage (NCBI taxonomy): Eukaryota > Metazoa > Chordata > Testudines > Chelidae > Mesoclemmys > Mesoclemmys tuberculata. Next base: position 89,178,805 of record ML675601.1, read on the forward strand.
ACATGTGTAACAAATATTATCTACAGCAGTCTCACAGTGGTCTTTTAGAGATGATGCTCAAGGATTCATAAAAGGATATAGTGGACAACTGGATTTTTTCAGCTCTCTCACCTCTAGAAGAACAAGTAAAGAAATATGGAAACAAAAAATCCCTTTGTAGGAATTACTTATAGGTGGCTTAATGCCTTGCATCACCCTCTTAGTCTCAGTCTCACAGAAAAAGGGGGGAAAAAATTTAGCCTTACTTCCTCAACAGGATATCTGGTTTACATGAAAGCTACTTCAGGTTCTTTATCCTTGCAATTCTTTCAGAACAAGATATTAAATATATACTACTGAACTCCAGAATGTTTCATTAAGGCTAGATTGGCAACACACAATTCTTTCGTATGGCTTGGGTAGGTAGCAATGATTACAAAATGTATATCTAGATGTGGTAGCCAGCACTGCTGCAGAAGTGAGCTGATAAATGTCTCTCTGGCCTCCTGCCAAAGAATGAAAGGGACATTCAGATATGATGTGCTCCATAATTTGTGACTGGTGGCTACAGTCGCATATAGGTGTTTGCCTCACTTCCATTTAAAGAGGGTTTGTTCACATCTCCCATGAGATGTCCTGATGTGATTCAATCTGCATCAGTCTTTCTGACATAAATTAAAACCCGGTGGTTCCGGCAGGGTAAACAACAAGCTTTGTTCTGAGCAGTCAAAACACTCCATATGGCTTTCCATTGAGCTTCAGTGTTGCAGTTGAGTGTGAGGGTCTTGATGTAGTTCCATAGAAAGTTGTGGGATTTTAATCTGGTCTTTGGCAGGTTCTGCAGGTCATCAAGTAATGGGATCCTCATGTTTGCATTGACATGGCTAAGAAAGCAAGATGTTTGGGTAGCTCTTCTAATCAGTGGAGGCTGGATGTGCGATAGGACCAGGAGCCAGTCAACTGGGGTCGATTTGAGCATCCCTGACACTATGCACATTAGCTGAGTATCAAGGAGTTTAGTGTGATTGCTGTGAGACCACATTGGCACACACTATTCAGCTGCAGTGTGTATCAAGACAATTGTTGCAGTTCATAGTGTCTGTGAACTGGAGCCCCATGACATTCCGGCCAATTTCCTAATAAGTGCAACATGAGATCTAACCTTATCGTGGATGTTCTTGAGGTGTTGTTGGAAGGTCAAGCTCTGGTCCAGTGTAACACCGAGATACTTTGGGTTAGCCTCATGGCTGACAGTCACTGCAGAACTACACATCAAGTTTGGTATTATTATTTCATTGTTCAGATGGAAAGTGGTCACCATGTCTTTTTTTCGGGTTAGGCCTAAGTTTCCAGTGTTGGAAATAATCAGCCGTTATGTTAAGATCTCGGGTTAGAGTGCAGCTGATGGTATGGAGGCTTGTGTGCTGAGCAACTAGGACAATGTCATCTGCACACATGAATTTCCTCAACACACACTGAATGTTGGAGATGCAAACAGCCACATATCAACCTTTCACACATCTTCTATACCTGTCAAAAACGTATGTGTTCTGGAACGTCATTTTCAGTGCTCTCTCAAAACCTTTTAAGGGCCACTCCACTATCTTTCCTTCTCCAAGTTTCTGTACTGGATGAGTTGGTATTACCAATTAAAATTAAGAAATAGATTACGCTATTTTAAAGGCCAAAAGATTTAATTTGAGAAAATGGATATCTTCATCTCCTCCCTCACACACAGACCAGCTTTGTGAGCTTTCTCCTGCATTAATGGAAAGAATGATTATGTAACAGAAATGTTTGGGAAAAAATATGAGGCTGTCTGGTCACACATGAAACTATTGCAAACTTCTGCAGATTAGTTATATTAGTCCCTGATATGCATAGGTTATGTTCTCATTTATCTATTTAGGCACTTTAATAATATATGCTCATGTTCATTCATCCATTCGTCTGACTCAGAAATCTTGTCTCATATAATAAATTTACTTAACCACCTAAGTAAAAGAACCTGGTATTAGTGACTTGCAACATTTGCATTCTACACTTATTCAACACTATAGCAACCATTCATATACAGATCTAGGAGCTTCCTGTGGAGATCTATGGGCTTCCATTCTCTGTGGATCCCCTGCATTTGCAGGATTGAGGGGTCTTGTTTCCTTCCCACTCTATGGCTACCCAAATTCTTTGCCATTAGAAAGGACCCATTTCCAAAAAATTCCTCAAGTTTCAGTTTTCAAACCCATCAAGCCATTTCTGTGAGTTTCTTTTCAACAAGCAAGACAATTTGGCCCTAAGATTTTGGATCATTAAATTTAATATAATAATCTGAACAAAATATTATTTTTACTAGAAAACTGACATTTTTCATATACAACACAAATATCCTCTCTTTTTTTGGTAGTTGGCATTTTGATAAGCCATGATGGTGTTTTACACAGTGAAATTCCTGTCAATGTCACAATAAAACACACCAGATTACTAGGAGAGCCACTCAAAGTAATATTTCCTTGAGTGTGCTTTAAATATTATGGCTGGTTTGTCTTTTTTATAGCAGAGCCATGATCACTAAACATTTTGGAGTTGTTTGTCTCAGAGTAACAGATTGATTTTTGCAATCAAGTTAAAAATGATGAGTATCTTAAGGTTTTGCATTCCTCAAGTCCAACCAAGCAACACAGAAGTGTCTAAAGAAAATTTAATTAATTAAGCTTTTTTGCTATCTTAACCTGGAATTTGAGTCTTGCCACCCACCATCTTGCTTTAGCTCCACACGCCACTGAACACAATAAATTACAGCAATCTTTTATCTAGACCTTTCCATTCATAGATCTCAAAGAGCTGTACAAAACAAGGTAAGAATCACTATTCTCTTTTTGCAAATTGGGAAACAGAGGCACAGAGCGGCATGGTTCCCCAGCAAGTCAAACCTAGAAAACACAGATCTTTTGTTTCCAGTGCTCTGTCTACTGGGTCATGCTCCCTCAACATGGAATTGCTTTTCCTAAGAAAAGCATTTTTTAAAAGAAGTTTACTGAAATACAGAGGCTGATCAGATTTCTACTTAACAGTGTCCTTTTAAAAGAGAGAAAGACTTTTAAAATGTAAATAATCCTAGCAAGTCTATGATTTGCAGCTTTCATAAATTAAGCCTACTACAGGAACAAGCTGTTTTAAATTCTGACCTTGTTTAATTACAACTGATGGTAAATCTTCTTTGCTTGTGGTTAGTGAGAAACACTGACATCTATGACCTATGAAATTTCCAGGTCATAAAACACCCCTAATATAATCTATTGTCATTCATTCAAGTACACTCCAGTGTGCTTAACTGATTATCAAAACCCTTTTGAGATTAGAACTAGCCTTTCCCCATCATGGAAGCAAAAAAAATGTCTACAATATCTTCCATAATGGTGATCTCTGTTTTAAAAGGGACACAGTCAAATTGACATATAGAGAGTCAAGATGGGTGTGGTAATCTCTCTTATTGGACCAAGTTCTGTTGGTGAGAGAAGCTGATCTAATAAAGGATATTATCTCACCCACCTTGTCTCTCTAATATCCTGGGACCAACTTGGCTGCAACACAACACTGCGAACAACATGACATATTGCCAATTTCAAAATATGAGTTAACAATAGTTGCAGATTCTTCACCTGCCCATAATTCCTTCATGAATTTTTGTGGCTCTATAATCATTTTCCTGTTTTTAAAACTCCCCTGTTGCTGTGTGAAAGACCCATACAAACAGTGTAAACAGATTTATTAGCACCATTTTTAAGCAGAGGAGAGCTAATGCCCCAGAATGTTGTCTGCAGTTATCTGGAGGACAGAAGCTCTGCAGCACACTTATCTCCCTACTCTTGTTCATGGAAACTCTTCCGCATGAACACGGCACACTAGAGACATTGTGGGTATCACAGGGTAGAAGCCAGAATGAGGCAAGCCAGAACTCTATGCAGCTTGCTCCCCTTAGTAGTGGGCTTGCTGCACCAGTCATTGCTGCTCACAGCAACATTAATTCCTGGTATTAACTCCCCACAAAGGGGTAGCAACAATTAGTACAGTGAGAACTTAACTGTATGTTTTGAAGGGGACGTAGACAAGCCGTCAGAGGGAAAGGTCTGCCTTAAGGCACAGGGAGAGCAAGTGCTCTGCAGGTCTGGTTGAAGGTGGTGCCTGTGTTTTTCTTATTCCCAGCCAACAGAGCCATGATGCTACTTTCCCCAACAGGCCTGCCTTCCTAAATCACTAAGGGAATGAAGCATCACCCACAGCACACCAAGCTACACAGAGTATTTTTTCCCTCCTGCATGTTCTCTGTGAGGCAAGTTAACCAGTCAACTTCCAGACAGCTCAGAAACCATTTACAATTAGTGGTCATACTTGCCTCTAGTAGCAGTCCTAACTTGTTGCTCCAGTGGGAGGTGAAAGATATCATACTGCTATCTGTGCATTATGGAAATGCCATATTCCTATTTTCTGTTGATGCTCAGCTTGCACCGTGTTATTGTAGGTTGCATAGGTTCAAATAATATTGGTACTCAAAATTATCCAGCTTTATTTTATTTTAAAGCCACACAAAGAATTTAGATTGATAACCTCCCGCGAATTCCACTGCCTACTACATCTCCTTTGCTTGGTTCTAAATTTACAGCCACTTAGTTCCATCCACTGTCCTCCTGTTCTTATGATATGCAGATGTGTATATGCTTCCTGTGACTAAACAGCACTGCTTCCCCATGCAATGTTTATCAACAGGCATCCATCTATATCTTAAACCGGTTCATTCTGGTATAACTCCATTATATTGTTATCACGACCTGGTAATGAGGCACAGACTGCTCCAGTCATGCTCTCTCAATGGACACCAATCTGTTCTGATGTGAATCAACCACTGAATCCCATGTGCTGCTCTGCCCCCTGGGTTTGGGTAATGATTGATCTCTGTTCCCAGCTCTGGTTCGCAGGCACACTCCCCAGTGCAAACCTCATGTGACACTTCACTTGAGCAACGGGACTCAACATGGATTCACCAAGGAAAAGTCGTGCCTGACCAACCTGATTGCTTTCTATGAAGAGGTGACTGGCTCTGTGGATGAGGGGAAAGCGGTGGACATGATATACCTTGACTTTAGCAAAGCTTTGGATACGGTCTCCCACAGTATTCTTATCAGCAAGTTAAAAAAGTATGGGTTGGATGAATGGACTATAAAATGGATAGAGAATTAGCTAGAGCAAAGGGCTCAACGAGTAGTCATCAATGGCTCCATGTCTAGCTGGCAGCCGGTCACAAGTGGAGTGCCCCAGGGATCGGTCCTGGGACCGGTTTTGTTCAACATCTTCATTAATGATCTGGAAGAGGGGGTAGGTTGCACCCTCAGCAAGTTTGCAGATGACACAAGATGGGGGGAGTGGTAGATACCCAGGAAGGGAGGGATAGGATACAGAAGGACCTAAAAAAATTGGAGGATTGGGCCAAAAGAAATATGATGAGGTTCAACAAGGACAAGTGCAGAGTCCTGCACTTAGGACGGAAGAATCCCATGCACTGGGAACCGATGAGCTAGGCAGCAGTTCTACAGAAAAGGAACTGGGGGTTACAGTGGATAAGAAGCTGGATATGAGTCACCAGTGTGCCCTGTTTGCCAAGATGGATAATGGCATATCGGGCTGCATTAGAAAGAGCCTTGCCAGCAGATCATGGGAAGTGATTATTCCTCTCTATTCGGCATTGGTGAGGCCACATTTGGAGTATTGTGTCCAGTTTTGGGTCCACCACTACAAAAAGGATGTGGACAAGTTGGAGAGAGTCCAGCGGAGGGCAACAAAAATGACAAGGGGGCTGAAGCACAAGACTTATGAGGAGAGGCTGAAAGGACTAGGCTTGTTTAGTGTGCAGAAGAGAAGAATGAGGGGGGATTTGACAACAGCCTTTAACTACCTGAAAGGGGGTTCCAGGGAGGATGGAGCTAGGCTGTTTTCAGTGGTGGCAGATGACAGAACAAGGAGCAACGGTCTCAAGTTGCAGTGGGGGAGGTCTAGGTTGGACATTAGGAAAAAGTTTTTCACTAGGAGGGTGGTGAAGCATTGGAATGGGTTACCTAGGCAGGTGGTGGTATCTCCATCTTTAGAGGTTTTTAACCTGAGGCTTGACAAAACCCTCGCCGGGATGATTTAGCTCAGGATAGTCCTGCTTTGGGCAGGGGGTTGGACTAGATGACCTCCTGAGGTCCCTTCTAACTCTAATATTCTATGATTCTATTCTATGACTTTGCAGTCCAGACACCTAGGCTCTGAAAGCCGTGCCTCAGCCTTCCCAAGCCCCCCAGTTGCTTAGACACATCCCTACCCCCCCACCCACCCACACACAAACACACACACACCCCACCACCACCACTCCACAAACCACCTAGCTGTGGCAGTGCTGGTTTCTAGATAACATCTTCAGGGACAACATGGCAGTAAAGCAAGGAAACACAGACTTACCAAAGATAATTCTTATACATATACACTTTACCTTTAAAAATACAGGAGTTGCAGATCTATGGAAAACAACAAACTCCTGAATGCATTTCTCCTGTGTGATCTCACATCCCTTTGTGAGTCTTTAGGATTGGTCCAACTCTTTTAGGGAAGGCAAAATCCTGGCAATGAAATGGCTCCCTTTGTTTAGACAGCATATCTGTTTTAAAATAATGTTGTCACCTTTTCTTCCCCTGCTCTTCTGCTGGTGATTTGCCATGCTATAACACACCCCAACCTCACCCCAGCCTCTCAACTCTAGGTCAGAGAATCATTCAAAATCAATGGCCTTACCTTAGAGCCCACATTGCCCAAGTGGGGAAGAGTTATTCAATACCGATGGCCCTTGATTGCTCCATCACAGCTTTCTAGCCTTTCCACCAGGTGTCAAGCCCCTACTACAGCAAGCCATACCAAAGATTGCATTCGAAACAGAGGGTCAAAAACAACAGACATTCCCAGAACAAAAGTGGAATCCATTCAGTGGCTGATGTATCATCCCAACTGTGTCAATTGATTTTCCTGTAGCATAATAAAATGTGTTAGTTCTTAAATTGGTGACAGCAACCAATTCTGAAGGGAGGTTCCACTCTGAGAAGCATCATGGGCCTCAGTGTTTGTTGCTTCTGAATAGCCTTTCTCAGTTTACAAGTAACAACACGGCAAATGAAAAAAGAGGATTTCCCATTTGCCAACCCAACTGCTCCGTGTGGGATCCAAACAGCAAGCTGTTTTCTTCTGAGATCATTCCCAGTAATCTTGACCCAAGTTTTGTATATCATAGACCCAGTTAAGGTGCAAACGAGGCGATGATGTACTCTTGCTGTGGCTTTTAGGCAGATCACTTAACCTTTCTGCTCTTTCTGCATATGTAAAGTGTGGATACTAATTCGTACTTGTATGGGTTGTGATGATTAATTAGTTAATGTTTGGAAAGTGATACATTAATGCTAAAATTAATCAGAATTCACCCCAATCTCTCCAGTACCTGGAAAGCTACCAGACCAAGATGCCCATCTTATTTGAAGAACTGCCCCTTAAAAGCCTTTGTTAATATTAGCACCAGCACATGGACTTCAGCACAAGTAGTTGTATTCCAGTTGTCTAGTACCAGTAGACTGGGGAGAACCTGTAAATCACCTCTTGTCTTACATCATGGGACAATTCAATTTGAGACTGTGACAGGGTGGACTTACCTCACCCTGAAAGAGTTAAACCCATACTATAGGCGGCAGACATCCCACCCCCTAGGCTGTGTTGGGCATGCTCCAACTGCTGCCCCAGTTTACAAATGGAAGCAGCTCAGCTCATTCCAGGCTGACCATTGAGGAGGAAGGATGCTTGGTGGAGGCTCCAAGCCGGGAGCTCCTTCAGCACTCAGATGAGGCAACCAGAGGCCCAGGAGACTCAGACTGAGACTCACTGCCCATGGCCAACTGCCTGGAGTCAGACACTGAGAGAGCTACCAACTCCAGGGAACCCGAAGGCCCAATGAGACCTGAATGACAGCATCCAGAGGCACGGCAGGAGGTAGCCCCGGGAGACGGAGCAAGTGGTATTTCCCACCTATGATAGACTAGTGTGTTGTGATGGGATCCCCACTAACCAGGTGGTGACCATGCTGTCATGCACAGGGCCCTGAGCTGGGATAGTGTGGAGTTGGGTGGGCCCATGCTCCTTACTCCCCCCCCACCATTCTCCTGGGGTTGACCGCTACCCCCTACCGGATCCTCAGACTACAGAGGTATGCAAAGCCCTGCCATCGCTATAGATTGCTTTCTTCTTGCTCACTGCCTGAGGGCCAGGGCTACAAACTGCATACTGCTGTACATGCCTGGGCAGTGATATGACTCTGGCCAGTAGGCTATGCCACCCCAGCCGGAGGGCAACTACTGACTCTGGCCACTAGGCTGCGCCACCCTGGCCTGAGGGCAGTCACCCCAACTCGAACTCTTGAGACATATGGCCGGGAAGGGACCAGTGTGGTAAACTGAACCTGAGGGGATGCCCTACTCCCCTGTTGCTCCCAAACATCCACACAGGAGTGGGGGAGACAGGGTGGACTTACCCTGCAACAGAAACCCTCAAAGCAGCATCTTCATGCTTTCCCTGTACATAGTAGTGTAATCACTTTGAACAGGAGGTTGATAGCTCAGGCTTGCAAAAAAGGGAGAAAAGGGGCATAACATTTTTCATAGCGCCATGCCAAAATGCTAAGGGTGGCTCTCACCCGAGAAACTTATTTTAAATTAGTGCTTACCTAACTCAGGGACAGATTAACTGTCCTTAAATTAACTGTAGACAGTTGATAAGCAGCTAGGGCAGAGACCACATCTTTGTATGTGTTTTTGTGCAATGCCTTTTTCATATGTAAATCAACAATTCATTTGAAAGATCTAAGGGTAAAATATTAGCTATGTTAACACAGAGTTTGGTTTCAGCACCAAATCAGTTTGACTACATGAAAGAATCTTGACCTTTCTCTAGACTTAATGTAGTCCAAGATTAAATTCTAGATCACCTGATCAAATAACTGCATTTGCAGTCCCTAGCTGTGTAATTAAAAGGTACAGCACCCTGCTGCAGTATCCAGGGTCAACAACTGAAAAATCATTCATTTAAATAATAAGCCTGGCATTCTCAAAGCCATCCACTGGCTATGAAGTGTTTTTAAGCAGATCAAGAAGATAACCAGGTTTAAAAAAAATCATATTTTGTACTGTCATACCTTTTCAGAAGTTTTAATTAGAAGGTAGGCTTGAGACATCTCCGTATGATAGGGCTATTTAGACCACATATAGGTAATCATATGATTACTGTTCAGTTAAGACTACTGCTTAAGATTGTCTTGCTTTCCAAGATTTGACTTCCTTGCAATTTAACTCCTCTATATGTGATGTTTCAAGCTCACAATGGAGATACACATAATGGACAATTACATCTCTCCTATTATATTAACCAGTACAGTTAGTGGACAGTACTGCTCTACGGCCCTTGCAAACTACTATACAGATCTCTATACATGTACTATTCTATTATATAGGGCAGTACACAAACCGAAGTATTTTACTCAACTTCTCTCTTCAAAATTGAAGAGTACCCTCAACAGCTCAGTATCATGGTCATGCCCTGGCAAGAATTAAGTATTTTTCATTTTCAACAGAGAAATGTTGCTTTCCGTACCTACCTGTACCATGATCTCTGTCTCTCCTTCCAGTGCTCCCATCTCAAGCCAACAGGCACAACTGGACACATTACAAAAGAAGTTTGGAAAAAGTAAGAGTATAACACTAAGATAAAGTTGAAATGTAATTAGTTTTTTAAATGGCCATTTTGAAGTCACATTCATCAGCTCTTTTAGAGAGATGGGGAAGAGTTGGGGAAGGGAGCAGGAATTTAATTGGTCTTTCATCTCTAAATACTCCTGGTCCCTCTCTCTCCTTGTGCAGATTCTGTGGAGTTTCCTGCAGAGACCTAGAGCTTCAATAAGCATCTTGGTGCTGATGTGGAAGGAGAGAAGAATTGAGAATTAGTTCTCTTCACAAAACAAACTGAAGTCCTTTTTTGAGTGGATGGTTGGGTGGGTTGATGAGCCCCAACTGTTTCCTGGGTGAAAGCTACATTTCGGAGCAGCCAGACAGAAGTGCTGACCTAGGGGTGTGAGGTTTCTTTAAGATTCTTCTTGGATATATGTAAGATTACAGTTACTTGATTTTTCAAAGGCACATCATATTATTGCTTTTATTCATTGTAATTAATTTTGGACTTCATTTTAAGGAGTTAAGTGCCGAGAGTCAATGGGAGATGGACTTCAAACTCCCAAGGCCCATTTGAAATTCCCAGCCTTATATTTGATTAGGTTGCCATGAAAAAGCTGGCCCTTGTAGGGGAATCTGTGGAAAGGAATGGGTCTTGAGAAAAGATTTGAAGGAAGAAACAGAGATTGCACAACAATGTGTGTTCAGGCAACACAGACACTACGTGGAGAATGAGAGTTGCACCCTTCTGTCAGGAAAACATTTATTTTTCTTCTTGTTTCTGGAATAGAGTTGAAATTTACATACTGTGTTTGTTTAACAACAAGAACAACTTCATCTTATACAGGTCCTAGGCTTTCCAATACATCTTTGTCTGTGCACTAGCATCATTGATTAATATCAGTTTAGGTCTCGGAATAGTGATTGCTTTTTAACTATTCCTGTGTAGCTAAGAGGGGGACTAAAATATTTTGGAGTGCCACAATAATAGTGGCTTTTTTTAAAAACCACAACAATATAGTAGATTGAAAAAAACAGATTTAAACAAAGGTAATATGGAGAATTTACCACAACAGAAGACAACATTTAAAAGGTAGGTCAGATTTAAGTTGTCAGCTACAACATTTTATTTTTGGAGAAATGCCAGGTGCCAGATCCTTAACTTGTATAAACTGTGGTAGCTCCATTCAAGTCAATGGAGCTATGAAACTTTACACCGTCTGAGATTCTGACCCTAGATTATTATTGTTTACTGGAGTTCCCACAATGCAGTAGGTGCTGTACAAACACAAAGAAGGCATAGTCATTGCCCCAAAGAGCCCATATTCAAAAGAAACAAAGATGAAAAGCTAGGAGATGGGGATAGCAAACAAGGAGAGAGGCCAAAATGGTAGTGACTGGTTACATCCTGATAATACAAAATGTTAGTAGTGTGTGGAGGGGAGGGGGTTAATTATATGAAACATGCAGATAATCTCAAATTATTTTATAACCACGCTATTATAGTTGTAGGATTCATAATAGAAGTGGGTCTTTTGGAGGCATTTCAATGAGGGGAGGGGAATGGCTTTGAGGACAAACTCAGGAAGGGCTGATATACTCCATATTCTCTTATACTCTTTAATTAAAGATAAAGATGCCTTTCAAATGACTTCTGAATTTTTGGGTCTTGGACAGTGTGGCAATATTTATTTTTAAAATAGAGTTTGTATAAAAAAGCTACAGTGTTCAGAAATATAATAATATCTTCCCTTTGTGAAAGAGAGACAAGCTTTCAAGCTACACAGAGCTCTCAAAAGCTTTTCTCTTTCACCAACAGAAGCTGGTCCAATAAAAGTATCCCATCTTGCATCTCTAATATCCTGGGACTGACATAGCTACGACAACACTGCATACATAAAATTGTCTCTGTAATTTAGCTGCTCTACCAGGAAACTGAAGATGACCCAGACCATTTTACTTGTCCTGGTGAAGCAGTCAACCACATTTACAGAACTTCAGCTCATCTCTGAACTGTCTGTATTTGACTCAGCAGTCAGTTACAGATAGAAAAAAATATATTTTTCAAATGGTAAATTTCACAGTAATAGCTTTAGCAATCTATTACTGTGGGATTAAACTTCTTCAGTAGCTCATCAGCCACAGTTTAGCCCAGTCAAGTTAAATTAAGGTCAGAGGTTCAAGTACAGTTGCCCTCAGCTGATGAGTTCTGGGATAAGCACGGCTGGTTCTATAAAACTGTAATAGGTCTGGAAAATGTTTAGAAAAAGCATGTTTCCATTTCAGTTTATTTCTATAAACTGTACAGCTTACCAAAATGGCTTTTTTCCACTGTAAATTCACCTCAGTTGAAGTTTGCCCATTCTGAGTTTTAATTTAATATCAATGTTCTAATTCACCAGTCAGGTATATTTTGCTATCCCTAGCTATCATGGGCTTACGTTTCTTAGCCATTTCTCCATCGAGAACTCCATCAGCTTTTTCAAATGGGAAAGAGAATGAGGTTGCTGGTCGGTGGGGCACAATGGGAAGGACAGAATGGAGGAAACAGAACACAGTGGGAGGTAAATGTGGAGAATCAGTGGGAAATTAAAGGCAGGATAATGGGACAGATGGGTGACACAAGGTAAGTATGAAGGCACTGCAGAACTGCACCTTGTGGTGTGGACACTGAGACAAGAGTAAAGAAAAAATGCACAGACAGAGAAGGAAAAATAGATAATATGAAACGGAAAGAAAAAGAAAACCTAGGGCCCATAATGAGTTTTTTTAATTTTTACAGCAAAGATATATGACAGTGTGGTTGCTGTGCCCATTATAAAAAAAGAAAAGATGCCCAAGTCTTTGTAAGGGGAAAAGGCAAACATTTCCTGGACCTTTGGACTCAAGATATAACTCTCATCTCCTCGCTGACAAGTAAGTTTTCTGATTTTATTAGGCATACTGAGGACAGGCCGTTATCCTTCTGTGCACGGCCAAATGAGAGCACTGGAAGAAGGGAGGAGCCAAAACTCACAACCACCAGGGAGAAAATAATCCATCTTGTTCTCAGGAAAAATTCACTTTACTTCTGAGAAATTACATCAAATGCACTCTTCAAAACTTGGCTATTATATTTAACTTTAAAATAATAAGTTATAGATAAAAAATAACTGGGAAAAACAAAAAATAGCTGGTTAGAACAGTAATGAAGTTGTGGGAGTCTCTTCCTCTCATCCCCTTGAATCTCAGGGGACCGGGCACAAAATAGAGTACTTGTAATTTTTGATGAGATGAATGAAATCAAGCAAAGCACAAAAGATTTTTTTTAGAGAGACAAGGTTAATTAAATAGCTTTCTCCACCTACATCAGCCATTGCAGAGGAAATGAAAGACAACGTTTTATAGAAAACAGCAAGACATTTAAATCTCTAAACTATCTGAGCCAGATAAATCATCACAACTTTTTGACAATGCAGTCAAATGAGTACAATTATCAGAAAATAAAAAGGCAAGTATAGCAAAACCAAGAACATTTTACAGCAAGCTATTTTTGAATCTCCATAATTCAGAATTTTTAAAATCCTCACTAGTAATCAGATTCTGAACAATCAAAAATAAACATGAACAGTTAATTCTGGAAGCCTCAAACAATCAAACAGAGAAGAGCTATCCAAAAGAATTAAATTAAATTCTGCAGCTGCAGTCGTTTATATGGTACTAGAAGAAGCTTTTCAAGGAAGAGACAGAGAAAATGAAATGTACAGTAACAATTGAACATAAAAACTCAAGACATAATCAGTGTGGAATAAAAACATTCCATTCAGAAGACTGCTGTTTTCTGTGCCTAAAATACACATACATTTTAGATTTTAATGGATATATAAGAAAAAATAGTATGGAGTATCTTAATAATCAAAATCAGTCGCTAGTCTGGTCATCTAAAATGATAATAAATTGCAAATCTGTAATAAATTATTTCTCAGGTTTAACAAACCAACATTTACATTTACTCAAAAAGAAACGCAAAATACAGTGGTCATCAGCATCAGTTTAGCTTACCACAGACCATATGGAAGGATGTCCCAATAGTTCTGTATCTTGTATTGGCATGGCATCTGCTGTACATAGCAACACTTTATCTGATGTAATAAGGCCTTCTGCTCTCAGTCATTCTAAGTTATAAAACAAATGATTAAGTGATTTCACCATGAGCAACCTCATGATATGCTCACAAGGTGGGATGGAACTAATGGACTTACTGTACAACATGCTGACTGCATGCTGATACAGCCTATCAAGAGATATCTCCAAAGTTCTCTTTTTGTTATAAGTATATATTGTTTTTCCATGAAACCTAAAACTGGTATTTGTCAACCAGCCTGATGCATGGAGGCTCCTAGAACATTTTATTTTTGGTTTTGTTTATAATATGCACCCATTACCTAAGCGTCTGGGTACATTTACCTAATTATAACACAATTAAAATCTTTATAAATGACACGCTGTCAACAACTGGCTGCATCAAAACCAAATCTCTAGAATGATTTCTATTTGATACAATGGAATAGTGCAGACAATGTCCCCCAACAAGTTACCCAGTCTGTTCCTATAAACACAGCACTCCTTCACAACCATCCTTTCTCTAACAAAAAGGTGAAAGCACAGATGGACTTTGAATGTCATCAAGCCCAGGCCACATCAAACTGAGAAGAGATGCAATCTCCAAAACATAAGACCTTCCAGTGGAAGTGCCTTTCCCCTGCCTGCCTATCTACCCAGTTCCTTCCCTCCCTGCCCCGCCCCAGCCCCTGCCTAGTTTGTTAAGAGAATCTGATAATAGAAGTGCTGCAAATGAAATCTACTATTGGAGAAAGATAGGGAGAGACAGTGAGACAGAGACAGTGTATCTCTTTCTGATACTGAAGAACAGCCTCATCCATTACTGCTAGAGTTCAAAGGTGAGTCGTCTTATTTCATGGGCAAGCGTATCAAAGACTGTTGACAGAGGATTACAGAATTAGTGTGGGATAGCTGGTTTTCATCACTAGGAAAAACCAACTGGACAGGAAAACACCAGGTGTCTCTCTCATGGCTATGCCTAAAGCAGAGTAGGGACTGGGGATACGAGACAGATTTTGCCATTGGTCACCACCACTTCCGTCACCACCACTTCAGCTCAAAAACCTGAAAGTTCAAAACTCGGTGATGATAAATTAGACTGCCAATGACAGCACATTTCCAGAAGCACAGGGATCCAACAACTCTGTAGAACCCTGCAGGGAGGCACTGGCTATTTATGTTGAAAATTGACTGGACTCACCCAGTCAAAGACCTTGGTTTTGCTAGTGGTTCAGGAGCAAGAGTCCATTTTGTAGTTTCCAGGCTGCATGTCCAATGTTCCTGGAAGCTTCAGAAGGAAGAGTGGCCAAAACTCAACCACATCTGATGTGACATTTGTCCCTCCTTGATATAACCATATACCCATGAGCCTGGCAAATCCTCTCTTAAATATGTTCAGCCAAGATTTTTTTTAAATGTACGACTGAAATAGGCTCCTAAAGAAGTTCCCTGTCTCCTGATATGCTAAAAGCGCTGAACAGCTTCTGATGAAGTTAAAGTCAATTATGTAGAGATGCCTAAGGAATTTGTGAAAGGATGGGACCTCTATATCCATGCTTATTAATGTTTAAATTCAAAAGATCATTAAATCATCAGTCTCTCACAAAGCTGTTAAATATCTCCCCCTTAGAGATTTCTGAAATCACATGAGAACCCTCCAGCTCCAAGGGTGAATCAATTAAATCTATCCCCCTGACCTCAGTACAGGGTCTAGGTTTTACTCCTCCCAAGGGAACACACCAAGGTCTTCTGTCCTGAAACTCTTGTGTTGCATGGCCTTTACTGACAAGTGAAAGTCATTTTGATCAAGTTCTCTGTCATTTTTATCAAATATTTGCAAGGCATTTTTTTCCAGAATCTTAACAGAATGAAATGGACTGCCCAGAACTCCAGAAAGTCGGTATGAAGTCTGTTTTTTCTTAGGAACATTTGGCCCTAAACTCCTTCACACTGAGCATGTCCCTTAGCAAATACAAGATTTGCATCCCGAGTCACAGTAAGCCCAATGCAGTTGTAGCAGGGGGATGGATCCCTTTTAGAATTTTATCTCTGTATAGCTACAAAATCAATGTCTCTCTTTTTAATAGACAAGAAAAGACCTTGATTTCCAAATCCTTCTAAAGTCCAGAATCAGAATGAATAACTAAGGAATCTGTAAGGACCTTTGTAAGGAGCCTGCCCCACAGAAGGAGATCTAGATATGAAAACACCAGGCCTAGGAAAGGCATGTACTGTAAGTCATGGTTTTTACCACAGGGACAGGACTGCCTGGGATCAATATGACCAAGACTTTGATTTACTGCAGATTTTCTTCCAGTAAGTACTCAATTTCCATGTCATAGCAATAGCTGATCTGCACAGGTATCAGAATGCTCTTCTTCAAGTTGAACACGAATCCTTTGGACTAAATTCTGCCCAGAGTTACACCACTGTAAAACCAGAGTAACGACACTGATAACAACAGAGGTACTTTGATTTATATTAGCGTAGATGAGGACACAATTTGACTCAATTTGTCTAGTACTTCTGTAGAAGAAACAGGAATATATGGTTTCTATTGAGTTTCTTTTTTGGAAATCGCAGAATAGCTTTTCAGTAGAGTAACAGAAGCTCTGGTAATGCTAGACAAGCTTTCAATCCATTTATCAACGTGCTTGCAATTTACATTTGAAAGCAATTATAAACACTGGACAGAAAATGTTAAGCCGTGCCCAATGTATTTTAATAAAGTATTTAAAAATTTTTTTTAATGTGAGTTAAATCAATTATCTACAGCCAACACTTACCTATAAAATAATGAGTATGCTTTCCTCACTCAGGCAATATTGCTACTTACTCTGGTAAAATGAATGGGAGTTTTGCCCGAGTAAGGGTTTCATAAAACTGCAAAATGAAGTCACATATTTTTACCCATTAAGTTTCCTTAAATAGGTGATACTTATAGGAGAACAAGATTTTGAAATGCCATTAAGATGTCTAGAGTAGCTTCATTAATTTTTTGAAAAACTTCTCTTTTCAGGAGGAATTAATCAAGTCATACATATAATCCAGCTTTGTTCTTTGTGTTGTAGTTGTTATCTCTTGTCTTTCTCTCACTGCAACTGTTTTTACTGTCAGGAAGCTGAAAATCTAAGATAGGTACTAAAATACTATGATCAAAGCTATCCCCCCAAAAATCTTCTCATTGAGACAACTTCCCAAGGGACAATCATGTTAATCAGCACTGCGCTTGGTATTGTGTTTGTAGGATCTTGCTCTAAAATGATCCAAAAATATTAAATTCTTTGTTCTCATAACTCTTCTTTAAATACAGATCCTAAACATTTTGATATCACATTTCCTCCCGCCCATACAAAGAGCTAATGAATAGTTCTCAAGCAGCTGAATAGAGTGTTACTGTGTTTGTACCAACTTAAATTTTTATAGACAGACCTAACTAGCATACAAAATATTGCTGTTACCAATAAAAACAGAATGTGTTACTTTCTCATAGCATGATTAAAATCCTGAGCTCATTTATTCAATTTACAGTTGAAATGGAATGAGATATGTCTCCATTTCCAGATATAATTACCAAAGAAGCCATCTAATGGAACCTCTGAGACTAAAGTTTGCAAAGAATTCTTCAGTGGTAACTAGTATTTCAACCATAGCTATACTACACTGACAAACATAAAATGTTCCACATTCCACTGTACAATTCCTCGATAAATGAGAAACTGAGGAAGTCCAAAAATAATTACTCAGGACACTTCAGATGGGTTAGTCAGAGTATATTTGGATTTATAACCCAGCCGGCTCAAAATAGAGATCATAACAAGATAAATTTACAAATATGATATACAAAACAAAACACAAGCCCTGTATTCTGTGATATCCCCAGAGACCTTCCCATCTTCCCCTATAAATTCTATTACGTACAATAACACAGATTACATAAAGCAAAATGTAGCAACAGTACAAATGTGTTAGCAAATATTTTCCATGTAGGAACCCCATTCAGTAAAGTTCCCATTTGCATAGGTATAAAGGAGTCCACACTTACAGATCCCTATATGAGACTAGAGCCTGACTTCGCAGCTGCTGGGACCTGCTTTTGCAGCTTTGAACAGGCAGTTGAAGAAGGTTGTGCTGATGGCTGAAAAAAAAATATGGCTGCTGACCAGAGCTGGGTGAATCATTGGTTTTTCATTTCAGAGCCTGAAATGGGGAGAATGAACTCCCTGGTGTCCCCAGCTTTGAGGCAGTCCACATGGCAGGATTACCTTGGAGCCACAGACCATGGGACACCATCCCATGAGCTTGTGGTTCCTGGCTCTACAGCACTTAGCCTACAAACCCCGCAAACCCTGACCTGAGTCAGAGTTCTCAGGGCTTCCAAGCTCTCTGCTGTGGAGGCAGAAGCCAAGCCCTGGTTAGAGTCAGGCTGCTCAGGACCTCCGGGCTCTGCCTAGGATCAAGGACGATCTCCCAGGGCTTCCAGGCTCCAGGTTACACAGCAAGGGGCCTGGAAGCCCTGCCATACAGCCTGCCCTTGAGCCCCAGGCCCTAGAAGCACAGCAGTCCCCAGTACGTACGCTGTCTCCTGGTGTGTCTGCCCCCGGGCCGCAGACCATGCAAACATCAGGCTCCACAACAGCCCGCCAAGATTCAGCATGCACCACGAATTCACTGAACGCAGATGTCTTGGGCAAACATCTCAAGCTTCACAAACTGGAATTTTCCAACTAATCTTAATTTTGTCTCAAAATTTCGGACCAGCCCTACCGCTGCCAAAGGGCCAGATCATGGCCCTGACTACACACCCATGCAGAAGGAGCAAGAGCCCACATTCCCACCACACATGCACAAACATACACATGCACACACCTGTGTAGCTTTGTTCGACCCTAGGGTCCACAGCTTTAAGTGCAACCCTGTCACTCCCTCCCAACAGCGGGTGGATGAGGTGTGATGGGAGGAGGTGGTACCTTGATTGCACACCCATACGTGTGATGGCCAGCACAGTTGAGCGGGTGTTACAAGAATGGATAATGCAAGAGCAAGGAAAGAGTCATGCCTCTCACTCCTGATTCCTTCCTTGCACTGCTCCTGGGGTAGCACAATCTGCCCTAAATCATTAAAATTCCTACCTTAGAGAGGGGGAAACTTGTCAGATAAATACATCTGTCAGTAAAGACACTACATGTTGGAGCATTTTGACAAAGAAATTAGTGAAAGGGAAAAAATATGACAAGATACTGCATATGCAGTAACTCAGGTTCCAGAAAAAAAGGTACAGCACACTGCATGTGAAATCATGCAATTGGACTGTATTCTAATGAATATTTACAGGAGGGCAGAATAAATGTAGCACAGGCAACATTCACTTTGTCATCCCTTGACCCGTGTATGCTTAAATGCGTAGCCTTTTAACATTTTTTTCAAAAAGTGTTATATCTAAGGGTTTTTTTCTAAAAGGGAAAATATACACCCAAAAATTCCATAATGTGGATTTATTTGGCTGTACATCACATACACATTATAAGATCCAAAAGAATTTGAAACAGCTCTTCTTCTGCCAACCTTAGGAAGTCTACAGAAGATTAACAACCTAAAAAATTCAAAGAAAGAAAAATATATCTTGCTTGCTCTGTTCAAAATTCTCAAGTTAAAGAAATTACTGAGCAATTTTCCCTCTAGTCTTCCTATGCTCATTTACCTATGGACCGCAGCCCTCAGAAAAACGATCTATGCTGCACTACCACACTTACCAATTATTATGCAGTAATTATTAAAGATGTATTTTTTATAGTTTTCTGGTTAAAACCTTTTAGTATTTATTTTCAGTACCATGGCTTTCAAAACAGAACTGTAAAAATCATAGAATCATAAATACTGCCCTTCTCCTTCTGATGTAGCAATCACCCTGAACAGCTGAGCAGTACGACCGGTGAGAGAGGTATGAGTGAGAATATTCAAGGAATTCTCTTTCTGCTCTATTTGGCTAGGGGAGCTATTCTATTCCAGCAAGCCTGACGATTAATGTGTTGCAGAGTATTTCATTTAGGAAAAGTGGTAGGATATATACCGTACCCGTGTGTACACAAGCAAGTGGGGTGGGGGGAAACATATGGTATACATATATGGAGGATCATCTATTATAGCTAAAGCATGCACCAAGTTAACAGTCCTTAGATACTTGCACCACTGCCTTTCTGATTTTTACTTCTTTTCATAAAGTACAGCTATTCCCTAACTCATTCCTAGCAATGAACCAGTAACACATTTCATTCATTGAAACAAGTGGTGACTTACTTGGTATTACAAGGAATCAAACACAATCTTTTCCTATACATTGCATAGTTTAGTTTTCTAGAATGCTGAGCCAAACCCAACCATAACTAGAAGGAAAATGTGCAATTTTTGCAAAATAGGCAAGCCATATTTTCCCTGTTTCAGCCACTTGTAGAGAGAGGGCCTTAAATCACATTTTCAAAAGTATGAACTTGGTCCTGCTGTCTCTTGATCTGAGATCAGAAGTATTGAAGAAGGCAATTTCAACATCATCTCTGCCAGGAGAGCCACTGCATCTTGGGCAAAGTTCCCTATGTTTCCTTTCCTATCTATGAGTTTTCTGTAGTGCCCATCACCATAATAGTTGCTCCCTGCACATTTTCCTTCAAGACTCAATGTCTGGAGGGCACAGAGATGGGTGCTGAATTGCTTCACACTGAATTCCCAGAGGTCCACTGGACTGAGTGTCCCTAAAACCTTGCTCCTTTTCCACATGAAGTACCACAGGAAAAATAGATTCTGCCATGCTGGCAGAAGGTCAGCCCTGCCTGGAAGGTGGGGAAAGAAAGAGAAGGGAAATGAAGACTGGAGCAGAGGAGTTAAGAATGGAAGGGGGGAAAGTATAAGAGGAACACAGGGAAGGAAAAAATAGAGGGCAAAAGTGGGCAGAGAGCAGAATGTGAACACCAACTACAGTGAGACTGAAGAAAAGAAAAACAAACTTGAGGTAAAATTCTGAGGAGACTCTCTCTCCCTTTTCCCTAAGGAAGTTACCATGGAGCAGATGGGACAGTCTGACGCATCTCTCTGAGGTATCACAGTTACACCCAGATGACAGTTTCCAGTGTGACTGTCCCATCTGTTCCACAGACACTTCCTTTGAGGAATGGGGAGAGAACCTCCAGTAGAATTTCATCTTGGATTGTCTTGTCTCTTTCACTTTCTCGATTTCACTGGAATACATTTGCACATATTTTGGGAGAGAACCACTGTTCAAAGTAGATAGGAGCAGGAGAACACAAGGACTAAAGTGTCCCCAGTTCTGTATACGAGCACAGAAACGGGTGGGAGGTTCCTTGCATCCTCATCAAAAAAGCCAAAAGAAAGAAGAATATATCCAGGAATAAGTTGCCACTATGATCTGTGCTCATATTCAGGTACCAGCTCCATTCCGGAGAAAGCTCCTCACATCTACCCTTGCATGTCATCAGAGTTGCTTTGGGTTAACATTGGTGTAGTCATAATATGGACCACATAATATGGACCAAACATAATTATGGACCACATATTATGGACAACATGGACAAACATATTGGTCCACATATTATGGACCACATAATATGGACCAAACATAATATGGACCACAACCGCAAATATTTATTGTACTAACCAGTGCAATGTTTGCTGACAGTAGTAAGCATCATGGCCCATAATAAGCATTTGCAGGACTGGACCTTTCAGATACCTTTCTTAACATGAAAGGGAACAGTTTTATAAGGCACATCTTTCATTCTGGACTTTCAGTATTAATAGGTCAGAGTAAGGCAGACAGTAATAGATGTTTCCTTTAAATGCCACTTAGTTGACAAGTAGTTGATGTCATAAGATGTTTGAGAAAATAAAAGTTTATGAAAATATTTACATTCATATAAAACATTTGTGAAATCAACCAAAGGAACAAACATTTCAAAGCTAAAGCACGTGGATATAAAAATGGAGTGGGCCCTATCTCAGCAAAGCACTTAAGCACATGCATAGCTTAAAGCCTTTGCTTAAATCCCACTGAGGCAAAAAATTAAACACTTGCTTATGTGCTTTCCTGAATCAGGGCCATAACAACCCACAACTGAATGGAAGACATCAGTCAAATATGTTTTACAGAATTCATGTTCACCTTTAAAAACAGAAAGAATTCAAATAATCCTGATGAAATGAGAGCTGCAAATTTTGAATTAACATGATCTACCATGCAATATTAGAATTGCTGCCGTTATAATATGAGGCCTAGGAACATTGACATCCAGCATTTGACAAAATATTGACTATTTTACTTTGGCATTCATCAGCTCATCCTGTCTCTCATTGAGCCAAAGTGACCACCCCAATCAAGTCAAAGTTTTCCCTCCACAATGAGAGTGGGGAAGAAAACTCCAGCAATATGTGATTTGCACTTCTAAATGTTATCCCCTGTGCATACAAGTGTCAGACTCCATCAACTGAAGATACAAATGTCAGTGATCAAAAAAGGCACTCAGATATCTGCACTGAAGAAGCTGTATATTCACTAGTAGGAGCTGGACTAATACTTTTTAAAAGTGCTTCCTTTTATGTGCACACAACTATTTGGAAAACTAAGTACACAATTAATCATTATATTATTAATAATAATACACCATCATTAGCAATAACTGCAAAAATATTTCTCAATGAAACTACATATTGAGGAACAGTTTAGGAACTGCCCCCAAATTATCTAGACTGTCTTCGTGCCCTGGAATGCAGAAGAAGTATTTCTAGAGGAAATCACAGAACTGCAAACACAACATAGAATTATAGAATCACAGGACTGGAAGAAACCTTGAGAGGTCATCTAGTCTGGAGATTCTCAAACTGGGGGGGGAAGGCCCCCCGTGAGAGGCCACAGAGTGTATTCTGAGGGGAGCATGAGAAGCTTTAGGGGAAAAAAACAAACTGCGCACATTTTACCCACCACCATGAATAACTAGCCACGCTGATCCCTCCAGACAGGTCAGGTCCACAGCTGGCGCTGTGCATTTGGACAGATTTCTGTTAAGTTTACTTAGCATTATACAAAGTTATTGTCATCTGTACTTTAATCAGTTTGCTACGACACACTGTACACATTTAATTGCAAGCATCGATCACCAGGGTAGTTTTGCTTTTGCTCTTATTACAATGGATCGTGGGCTCTTTTTCAATGAATGCATGGCTGCTTTTCATATTTAGTGAGAGTTGCATGTCAGTTTTCCTTTATCGGTATATATAATTGTATGGCGGAGAAGGGGGCGTAAACTATTTCAGACACAAAGAAGAAGGGTGCGATCAAATAAGTTTGAGAAGCATTTATCTAGTCCAGTCCCCTGCACTTATGGTAGGACTAAGTATTATTTTAGACTATCCCTGACAGGCGTTTGTCTAACCTGCTCTTAAAAATCTTCAATGATGGAGATTCCCGAACATCCCTATGCAATTCATTCCAGTGCTTAACTTCTCTGACAGGAAGTTTTTCTTGATGTCCAACCTAAACCGCCCTTGCTGCAATTTAAGCCCATTGCTTCTTGTCATGTTACATGAATGGAAACAAACAATTGCTAACTCTGAACTCAAATTCTGCTCAGGAGGAAATAGACAATGTTTCTTTACGCAAACACTTCAGTATCTTTCTGAAATGTTTTGCACATTAGTCTAAGGCACCACATTCTTCATCATAATTGGCAGTTTGTGCTCATGGAAGACCCCAAAGCTAACAGGAGTCTACAAACTGTTTTTGTATCAGGATAATTATTTGGGGCGGGGGGAGTTTTCTATCAGAACAGCTATTCTGGTACAGCCCTGGGTGTAGTCAAAGTCACATCAGTAAAAAAGGTATATATTATACTGGTATAACTTACTTCCCTTTCTATACAGGAATAGATATACTGGTATAAAGAACATTTATTCCTATATAACTGTGCCCATGCTAGGAAGGTTGTACCACTTTAACTACAGATAGATCAGTAAAGTTAAAGTGATACAACTTTTTAGTATAGAGAGGCCTTTAGAGATGGTAAGTCCTGCAAGCAGATTAGTTTCAAATATATCTAGCAAACTAGAATGAAAAAACAGAAGACAGCTACATCTATTACCTTGTGGCTTGTGAACTACTGACTTCAGTTTCCTATTCAAAGATTCAAATCCTGTAACCTTCATCTCATTGATTATGCTAATTATCAGCAAAACATATGGAAAAAAAGCAAAGAATACAAAATACCTGTAAAGAGGAGTTGTATAACTGACTACAATCTAGCAGCTGGAAACAACGAGAACCAACACGAGATGTCCAGTCAGCTCTCTGTGGACAACTGTCATTGTCTACAGCCCACTAGGATTGTCCCTATACCAGAGCTTGAGAATTTATGCTACCGGTATAATATTCTTTGATCATTTCTATTCCTTACACCGTTTAACTTTAAGGAATTTCAAGCCAAACCTTTACAAATGCACTTTTTACAGATCAGTATTATTGCCAGTCAGTCTAAATGAATACATTTCAGGTTTAATGATGATGAGAAACAGAGAAATGCTGATTTAAGCTTTAATGTTTGTGTAAGCATATTTATAATAATAACAATGATCAGTATATGCACACTAGAAAGACAATTGGCACAAGTATTTCAGATCTAGGCAACCACAACTCAACACTGAGCTGTTCAGTGGTAGAGAACGTGGCCTAAACTTTGTGACCATTCCAAATACCAGTAACAAATTTAAACTTTATATGTCAATCATTGAATTGGCTCTGCAGCATCTTTTGCCTCAAGTGCTCATCGTCCTCTGGGAATAATTCTACAGTCTTTAAAGAAGCTTAAATGAGATATGAAAGTAATTCCATGCTTCCTTTTCTCAATTTTATTTATGCAAATATGCAACTCAATCTGATGGAAGATTCCAGAAGAGGATTAAAGTAATCAGTGTTTAAAGGAGACATGGTCCACTGCACTTAAAAACAAGAATTCTAAGTGCTCCTTTTTTATCATGATTTACAATACAAACTTTTTCTCCTACATTCCAACAGTGCTGTGTTTTGAAGGGCTAGCTTGACTAATATGCAATGTGTTTCTTAAATAACCTTGTTTTTAATTGCCTAAAACTAAAGAGGCTACATTTCATACTCTTAAATTATGGATTACGGTCTTCTACTTCAGCAAAGCTATGAGATCATGCAGTTGGTTAAATGTTAATTAGCGTATTTTATTTCAATTCACTCTTAAATTTAAGGACATAGGGTCAAATCCTGTAGAAGTCAGTTAGGGCAAAATTCTCTTCTCATGTGCACTGGTGCATGTGGCAGATGTAACAGTATTGCACAGAAGTTAGCCCACTGATTTAAAAAAAGAGTTGTATCTGTACCTGCAGTACTGACAGTTTTTAAATGCCAACTTAGATAAATGGTCTTTGTTTCAGAAAATGTATACATGATGAGAAAACATCCCCCCCAAACAATGTTCACTATGATTAAATATTTGGTTTTTAACTATTAAGTTGAGCAGAAATTTCTCTTTATAGTGCAGGTACTGCGAATGTTTTTGAAAGGGAACCTGTTTATTTAATTTACAATAAGCCCAAACTACAAATGCTTTAAACAAGTAAAGAAGTAATTGAATCCAATAGTAACTGTTCATTAAACTTTAATTGAAAACTAATGATGTGCAAACCTCATGTTTCTTTTTATTGCTATCCTTTGTTCTTGTTCCAAACATTTGGGTTTAAAATAACAACAGAACAGAGGAAAGGGGAAAAAAGTGGAAAACACTGTAATTCAATACTAAATTATACTTTTGAACAGTCTGCAAATCACTTTTTAATTATTGGTATATTAGTATGATTAGTATTTTAAGACTACTCATCAGAATTTCTGATGTCACACACCTGACTTACAAACACAAATGAGCCACTTAACAATAAACTCTATATACTTGCAGAAGCATTCTGATCAAGATTCACAGGTGCCTAACACAGAGAGCTGCTTGAACATGGAGTGTGAAGTCCTGCCTCTGCTGGAATCAGTGACAAATCTCCTATTGACTTTAACAGGATGAAGAGTTCACCAGGAAACTTTATTCAAATATTCTGTTCTTCCTAACAGGAATACTGATTCAGCAGAGCCAAAAACCCATCTTATACACATGCAGAAATATTTTTTAGAATTTCATGTTAATCCAGCACTTTGAATTGGAAAAGACAGGTCATCTCTCATATTTCCAGGTTAATAATCAAAGGTATTGAGGTTGCTGTGATCTGAGCAGATGTCTTTTGGACTGAGACTTTTGCCAGGTCAACGACCTTGAATGTCTGTTGCCAAAGATTAGCGCTACACTTCCGGACTGTTAAAGAGATACCACCAACTTAAAAAACATATATTGTAACAAGCACATTTTGTTAACTGTATTATTAACAAAATATTAAAAGCCCTGTCCATTTGTTACCCTTTCCGCTCTTTGATTACCTTTTGAATTGTTCTCAGATTACTCAATGAAATTCAGTCAAGACAGTTTCAATAGTGTTTATAGTCACTTTCATTTTCAGGTTCTCAGTGTTGCAGTTGAGTTTCAATGAAATATTTATTTTATTTTACTTTTGCAAACAATTGTTTTCACTGGATTCCAGGAAATGTATGCAAGCATTTCTATTTTTTTAAGCTTTATAAACATTTGTTGCATAAAACATTTAAATGCTAGGTTAAATGTAAGACAGCAGTGTCCACCACTGACGACATAGCCACCAAAGTATTTAGTAAATTAAATATAATGTTTGGAAATATGCAGAACCTCAATCTCCTCACGAATGACCAGAAGTACTTGTTAGCTAAAAGGAATGAAAATGGAAGCTACATCAATTGGCTGTATATGACCACCTTACAGCTCCAGCTGTTTGTCTCTCCCAGATTTAAAAAGTCAGCTCCTACAATAGAGCATGCTGGGAAAGATTCCTGCAAAATAGGGGAATACTACTTAGCTCTCCAGTTTGGGTAACAAAAAAAATCAAGTGGATTCGTACCTCTGGAAGATTTTAGATAGAAAAAAGTGGAATTTTTGTTTCCTTGTAGGCCAGATATTTGTGCACTTCTTTATGTACTGAAGCTATTTATGTTCTGGTGCTGTAGTGTTCCATTACTGTATTGTGTTTATCCAATAAAAATGAGATTTCTTTTCAATATCATTAGCTGTCTGTGCTGGAAGTGTACCACTCATCTTCACAGGGACTTTATTAGCTGCCCAAAGACTTGTATTTATTAGCTTATAACTGGGCTGTGTATTCCTTGTTCTTTATTTGGGGCTGCAATTGTAGAGATGTTACACATACTCACGAGATTTTTGATATGTGACTTCTTGAAGTGTAGAAGAGCTAAAAAATTTCCTTCACCAAATTGCTGCATGGTTTATTTTCACTAATAGCTCATGATTGAACCAAAATGCAAAATATGATTGTTAGATTGACTTACTTTATAACATGACTAATTTGGTGAGCTCCTTACTCCTCACGTCCATCCCTGGATCCAACCTTACTTTGGTTAGTGTTATGTGTGTCATATAAAACAAGAAGATTGTTTCCTTCTTCTGTACGAGCAGACAAGAAGATTCTCATACTGGTGGAAAGTCTGTTCAGAATACCATTTTCATGTTCATGCACTGAAACGGACACTGAGGCCTTGTCTACACTAGAAAGGTTTGCTGATGCAAGTTACATCGGTGATCAAAAAGCAATGTAATTACAGCACTTGTGCCCATTCACACAGCACTCGCTGTGTTGCTAAAGCACTTCCACACTTGGTGATTCTAGTATTAACAGTGAGAGCAGTGCACTGTGGGCAGCTATCCCACTGTGCAACACGCCACCTTGTGCCACTAGGAGCTGTGGGAAAGCAGCTGTGGGAAAGCAGAGAAGATCGCAGTGCATCATGGGTGTGGGCTCAATGTCTCATGATGCAGTGATTCCTATCCTGCCATTCCTTGCATTTCCGACTGAGTTTTACAGCATTTTTCAATGGCCCCCCATTTTCTGAGTGCCCCGCCATCTGTATCTGAAAGGATGGATCCTGCACTGCTCTTCACTGTTGTTGTCAGTGTTCTGAACACATCATGGCTGGTCGCACAGTATATCGTGAGCTCACAATCAGAACAGGAATGCAAGGCGCCTGACCTGCTATGTGCCATACAAACAAACAGCACCGGATTATTGTTTGCATTCATGGAGCATCTGCACACAGTGCATTGCTGCTTTTAGACACGCGAAACAAGCACTGAATGGTGGGATTGCGTCGTTACGCAGGCCTGGAATAACAAGCAGTGGCTACAGAACTTTTGAATGTGCAAAACCATCTTCATGGAACTCTGTGCAGAGCTCACCCTTGCCCAGCGGTGCAAGGACGCATGAATGAGAGCTGCCCTCTTGATGGAGAAGCGTGTGGCAATTGCTGTGTGGAAGTTGGCAACTCCAGACTGCTACCGGTCAGTCGCTAATCACTTTGGAGTCAAAAAGTCCACTGTTAGAGTTGTGTTATCGCAAGTGTGCAGATCCATTAGCCATATTCTGCTACAAAGGACTGTGACTCTGGGAAATGTTCGTGAAATAGTGGATGGCTTCGTAGTGATAGGATTTCCTAATCATCAGGGCGATAGATGGCACACATATCAAAATTTTGGCCCTGGACTGTCTTGTAACAGAGTACATCAATAGAAAGGGATACTTCTCTATGATACTGCAGGTGCTTGTGGATCACCATGGGCGTTTCACTGACATCAACGCAGGTTGGTCAGGGAAGGTGCATGATGCACGCATTTTCAGGAACACTGGTCTGTACAAGAAGCTACAAGCAGAGGCTTTCTTTCCAGTTCAAAAGATCCTAATGCGGGATGTTGAGATGCCCATAGCAATCCTGGGAGACCCAGCTTACACATTAATGCCATGACTCATGAAGCCTTATTTGGGCAACCAGGAGCGCTTCAATAACAGGCTGAGCAGGTGCTGAACGACCATGGAGTGTACATTTGGCAGAAAAAGAGCTCGCTCAAAATGCCTTTATGGCAGGCTAGATCTAAAGGAGGACAATATTCCCATGGTTATCGCCACTTGCTGTGTACTCCGTAAATTATCTGAAGCTAAGGGCGAAAGGTTTACCCCTGGGTGGACCGTAGAGGCAGATTACTTTACACCTGAATATGAACAACCGGATGCTAGGGGTATTAGACACACAACAGGGGGCCATTCGGATCAGGGAGGCATTGAGGGCCCGTTTTGAGAATAAGAACCAACAAGGTGTTTTTTTGAACAGTGCTGTGCCATGCTATGACTGCTATCCAGCTTGAGCTGTGTATCAGTGCCAGGTGAAAGTACCATGTGCAACACAGAAATAAAGAGTGCTTGTTGTTCTCACAGCTTGTCTTTATTCAATGAAAACAGTTTACAACACAAACAAAAATACCAGGCTAGAGGGGAGAAAGGAGTGAGGGGCAGTGTGAGCTATGATAGCGGGGTGTAAGTCCAGCTGTCTTTACTGTTGCTGTTCAAAGGGGTGGAGTGAGAGGGGTAATGAGATTGGCTGGGAGTTTAATAGGAGTATGGGGAGAGTTTGGGAGTGTATGGAAAGGAGTTCTGTAGTGGCTGCAACGGCGGGGACGGTGGGGCGAGCATCCATGAACTCTGTCTCTGTCACAATTGTCTTCAGCAGCTCCATCTGCTCCTCCATGGCCTTGATCATGTGCTCATGAACTGCTAGCACCTGGTCATGGTTTCCCTCCTTTCCTGTGTGTCAATTTTTTGACTTTCGGACACAGATTGTCTCCATGCACTTTTTTCTCTTTTTTGCTGTCTCAGAAGACTGGAGGAGTTTATTGGAACATCTCCTCTTTGCTCCTCTGAGGTCACTTGCTTATCAGCTGAAGGCACTCTACAGGTGTGGGGGGTTTGCTCTGAAGGCCACATCTGCAGAAGCACAAGAAACAATGATCAGAAACATTATTGTGGGTGACCTAACACTATAGCTGCATTACTGTTAAACACACTTCTTTCTCACCGTCCCCTGGGAAGAGCACAGCTCTGTGATCAGCCTGGGAATGGTGAGTTTTGCCGAGGTGGGGGTGGCCATCATAGTGAGATAAAGGTTCTGGGTGGGTGATTGCTTGGGGCATAAATGCAGGTACAAAATTTCAAACTGTACCACCATACTCCACAGGCAGAGGCCACAGAAGCAGATATCTCACACCTGAGAATAAGGCGGGGTTCTAAAGTGTATCTCCTCCATGCAAGCAGTTTCAAACTGGGTCCCTATGCTGCTCTCTTGTGTGCCGCTTTGGCCCTGCACAAGTGATGCTGTGAAATCCTGGCATGCATTAACATGCCTCTCAGGCGCGCTGCCTAACTGCACAAGGGATGGGAAACACAGGTATGCTTGTGCATTTCTATCCCTTCAACTACCTCTATCATTTAGCAAAGCAAAGGACCCTCTGAACTTCCTGTAAACAAGCAGCATCAGCTCTGAAAAACACTTACTATAGATCCCCTCGCTTGCATCCTGCACGCCGGAGCTGCAGGGCTCGGACTGGAACCCTACAAGGTTGCAAAGAGATCCTGACTCCCCACATCACAAATGACTCAGTCCCTGGATCCAGTTCCTTATCCAATTCCACCTCTTTGTCAAAAACGTCTTAGTCAGGATCGAGTCCGGTGTCTGCTGTTCCCAGATCCACGGGTGCCTTGGGGGTGGAGGTGGGGTTGCCACTGAGGATGGCTTCCAACTCCTTATAGGAGGGATAGGTGTTTGACTGTGCACCAGATCAACCATTTTCCTCCCATGTCTCTTGGTAGCACTTCCACAGCTCCTTGATTTTTGCTCGGCACTGCAGCGTGTCCTGTTCATAGCCCTTCTCCACCATGGCACAAGAAATCTGGCTGTAGGTATCAAAGTTCCTGGAGCAGAGCTGGAAGTGCATGACTAATTGTGCCCAAATGCCAATCAGATCCAGAAGCTCCGATGTGCTCCAAGCATGAGAGCGTTTGGTGCATGGAGCAGGCATAGTCAGCTTGGAAGAAGAAACGTGAGCTCCCATCCAAGCAGGAAGTGGAATTTCAAAAATTCCCAGGACTTTAAAGGGGGAGTGGTAGGTGAATACAGAGCAGTGGAGTTCAAACTGATGGCCAGAGTGCTCAAGATGGGCATTGTGGGAAACTTCCAGATGGTGTTTACTATGACATAACTTAAATCAACAAAGCGTCAGTGTAACCTTCGCAGTTTTGATAAAAGCTCTACACCTCTCATTGAGATGGTTTTATTTTGTCGGAAAAAAAATGTCAGTTTGTCGGTGGGGAAGGGGGAGTAATTGCAGTGTGTACACCACCACTATAGACTCTTAGACTCATAGACTAAGGTCAGAAGGGATCAATACGATCATCTAGTCTGACCTGCACAATGCAGGCCGCAGACCCTCACCCACCCACTCCTGTAATAAACCTCTAACCTATGACTGAGTTATTAAAGTCCTCAAATAATGATTTAAAGACTTTAAAGTACAGAGAATCCACCAGCAAGTGAGCTGTGTCCCATGCTACAGAAGAAGGTGAAAAAAAACCCAAGCCTTTGCCAATCTGCCCTGGGGGAAAATTACTTCCCAACCCCAATTATGACACTCAGTTAAACCCTGAGCATGTGGGCAAGACTCACCAGCCAGACACCCAAGAAAGAATTCTTTGCAATAACTCAGAACCCACCACATCTAACATCCCACCACAGGCCATTAGTCAAAGATCAGTCAATTGCCAAACTAGGCTGTCCCATCATACCAGCCCCTCCATACATTTATCAAGATCAGTTTTGAAGCCACTATTTTGTCCCAAAAAAATCCCAAAAACCAAAAAATTCACTTGACTTTGGTTGACAGAACAGTGCTGGTGTAGACCAGGCCAAATACACAGAATGATCCTCAGACATGACCGCACTAATACAGAGTGATACCAGTTTCAATAGACCATGGATGACAACAGAACATATAGATTTTGAAGGAAAACTTGCAGCCCTTAGAAATCCATACATGATCCACAGGAAGATCCAACTGAAAACAAGTAAATACTTCAGAATTTTGAAGGGTTATATGAAGTGTGCATCTGATGTTTTTAATGTGTATGTTTTACATGCACTGTGCATATTATATATGTGGACACATAGTTGCACTGCTGTTCCAAAATCTCATTTTTATGCATATTATCCATTTTTGTAATATTAGAGCTTATTTAACCTGTAATGCTCCCTCAGACAGAGTCTGGCTGTTTATAGATCAAGGAACAAGAATAAACTGAGCAAAATGAAAAGTGTCTGGACTGGCACAACAGACACCTAACAAAGAATGTCAACAGGGGTTTCTTTGAAGGGCAGTTTTCATAATGAGAAATTTTTAAAAATTGAGATGAGCAACAAAGTTACCAGAGCCTGGGTTCAACCTAAAGAACCCTACTTGCCCAAAGGCTGGGTCCCTCTCTCTCTCAAGCAGCTAATTTATAACCCTTTCAGGTGGAGACGCTGCTCCCTGTCACAGCACTACTGTAAAATCATAGAGGAGCAAGAGAAAACAACCCTTAGCACTGATCACATTTTATGCAAATGAAAAAGGGATTTGTTTAGCAGCAGCACAAAATATGCAATTTTCCCTAAGGAAGTAAAATCTCAACTCTCTTTGTACATTTCGGTTCCTGAGTCTGTTGGAGATGTCTATGGCCTGGTACTGTAGACTATTATGCACATGTATAATTCTTTGCACAATCAGGGCATAAAACAACATTTAGAATCAGACCCAAATGTTCAAAAGTGCACCCACAAAATGTGTGTGCAAGTCAGTAGTGCCTGCATGCACACAGTACATGCAGTTAAATATGTGTATTACCTTCAGCCCTCCAGTATTAACGGTTTCAGCAGATATTCCCTATAGTTATAATTAGAGCTCAGTGAAGAAATGATCTTAACAGTTCACTGGCAGTTTTAAAAATATCAGAACTAAAGAAAAGTGATTTGGGTCACACCAAATCTGAAAATTGAAAAAAAATCCAAATAAAAAAGAAATCAATTTGGGGTTGAATGAGATATGGTGTTCAACCCAACACAAAATGATTATTAATCGTCATTACGAATGACTATGAATGGCACTATGAATGACAGTAGGCTATAGACAGAGTGTAAGAACAGGTCAGGATGCTAACCTAGGATTTGGATGAGCCAAATTTAATTCCAATGACTAATTTATTATTCATAAAGGTGGAAAAGCTTCAAAGGAGAGATTGAGGGAGACCTATACTAGGCTCGTCCAATGAACACTCTCTAGAACACTCTCCTAGGAGACCCATGTTCAAATCCAGTCTTTGCATTAGGCAGATGGGGGAATTGAAGCTATGTTTTCCACATCCCAGGTGAGTGCCCTAACCACTGGCCTAACAGTCGTAAGGTGGGCACCATCACCTCCTACTCCTGATACCATTTTGCAAATAGCATCTAAATCCTGGAAAAAATGTTTTGGCCACAACTCTGGTGAATTCATGTCAAATCTGTGAACAGTTTCAGGCTGAATGAAACTATATTTTTTGGCAAATAAACCATTAGTCCAAAAAAATGTTGCCCAGCCCTACCTGTAATAGGGAATGTTGTTAGAAATAATCGTATCTTTCCTATCTGTAAAAAGGCAAACAGACATTTTTTATTTTAACTGTACTCAATGCAGACAAATGTTCAACAAATCCTCAGCTCGTGTATATGCATTTGGGATTGTGCACGTGCAATTCCAGCACAAGCAACAGAGCATGAACAAAATGTGGGTCAGTTACCGTGTAAGGTTACTACATCTACTACAAAATCCTTTTGAAAATAATAAAACTATTTTTTATAAAGCCACAAATATACAGACTGTGATGTTGTGCGCTACTAATTTCTGGACCTCCCCATGCTGTATGATACATAAAACTCTGCCTTCATCATTCGGTATAATCATTGTCTATGGTGACATATAAAAAGGATGAACAAAATCATTGAAATTTTTCCAAGATAATTCTAGGACTATCAAAGAAAGAGGATTGACAGGCCACAGAATGAATATTATACTGTCTTCTGTTCATCCTCACTGACAAAATATGGGATTCTACAGATAAAAACAAACAGCAAAGCCCTAATAGAAGCAAAAGCAAACGGATCAGCCTGCTAGCTGATGAGAACCCCAGAACACATCAGTCTAAGCACACTGATATCACCTTACTGTTCTTCTGAGTCAGTCACTCGCTGGGAGCTTTACGCTGTATTTTTGTCAGTAGAGCTAAATAATTTATCAGGGCACGGTGTTTTGTGAGCAGGCCACTCTGAAGGCAACTGTGCAAGACCTAGGTCACCATGGAGACCCACAGGCAGCTTCATACTCATTCTCCTCCCGTTAAATAGACGCATACAAAATATGGCATACTGAACAGCTTGCTCAGCCTTGTCCATTTTACCAATGTAGTGTATGTCTATTTTTAAAGAAACAAAATAAGTGTATAAAAGGGCCTTCATTGGAATCAATACAAGAGGCTTAACTTAACTGATGACAAATGATTAATGAAATAGTCAACATTAGCATTGACAGAAGCACTATTTTACAGGAAAAAAAGGACTAAAAGCATATTTAAGAATCATATTATTAACAAAAGCTTTCATTGCTGCTCTTCTAACAAAACCTATCAACCCAATAAACCCTATATATTAGCATTTGAGTTAATAATCATATTATTTAAAATGCCATATGAAATCATACACATCTCTTCCTATTCTTTAAACACCAGAAAAAATATACTATTGGAGACTGCACAAATAAAGGATTCCAAGGTTAAAATAAAAAGTAACAAAGAAACACAAAACTTATTATTTATATTGTCCTCATCCACTTGTCTTATACATACTTGGTTTGAATATATTAAGTCAAAATTTTGTCACTCTTGAAAAACCAATAGTCATATTCAGGTTCACAGACAGACATAATGTTCATATAAACAATAAACTACATCAAAGAGGAAAAAATGCTTTTGAAATTTTTACCTGCAAATCTTCATGTTATTTCTTGATAAGTTAATAGCATATGACAATTAAATAACAGCATTTTTATATCCTTTATCAAAGGCCAATAAGAAAGCCTACGCTGAAGTGCTCAAGGCTGATTCAACTCTAACTTAACTTTTCACCCTGAAGTCCTGTCTTCATGCTAAGTTATCATTTTTCTTAGATCATTTTGCTTTTCAGGCAACTGTTGATAATCCTCTCCATCTTTTAACACATAAAAAGGGATAACACATTACTTCTATATTAGAAGCATACTGCAAGAACCTTAAGATGTTTTAAATTCTGTGATCCTCTAAAATGGAAGATAATCTTCACCACATCCCGCTTCATGTTCCAGAATCCTCTGCAAAATTGCCACCCCTTTCATACTTACCTCCCTAGATCTCTTATCTATTTGCTTGTAAAAGGAAATGGTTCTACAGGATATTCATAGCACTCTAATTCAATAGCAGTACTATTAATATGTATTTTTCCAGTGCGGTGATGTGCTATGTGTCACTGTTTCAGGGTTAGCAACATCTCTGACCCCTATCCCTGCAGCCTTCTTTCAGGGCACCCACTTAAGACGTCAGGCTTAAGCCATCACTTCTCTCGAGCAGAGATGCACTTCTCTCCCCCTTCAGAGGGGGTTTAGTCTTGCAGTCCCTCTTGACCTCACTGTCATTTCTTCAGCAAGTCTGACAGAGTGACCCAGAGGGGCTGGATCCCTTTCTCCAGGGGCCAGTTACCAATCTGCCTTCATGTGTAAATTACAGGCACTGGTCATTAAACAGACTAGTTTGCTGGGGTTATCACAGTATATGGCAGAGGCTGTGCAGCCTTAAAACCCTCAATCAAAGCGGAGAGTGACACAGGTTCCTGTGCCGAGCCAAGTGATTGCTGGAGGCCTGAAACCTGACTGGATGCTTCTGGAATGGGTAATGGAGAAGATACAGGTGTAGTTTCAAGGTAACTGACATTATGTGTTGTAATATTGTATCAAACTTGCACTCTGAGGCCACTCTGCTTCAGCCCATTGTGCAGCCTCTCTGACTCTCACACATTCACCGAGCTGTACTCCCTTCACTCTAGCGGCCACCAGAACCTAAGCCTGAGGTGCATATGCCCTTAAGTGTGGTAGCCCTGAAGCTGGAAGAGGAATTGATCTTCTAGATGCTAGGCTAGGGAGAAGGTCTGTAGGCCCAGTGAGGAACTGTTCTCGTAGGCAGTAGATGAGGGTAGGGTATTGGGGGAAAATGGCCCCAGAGACTAAGGCCTGGTCAACCTAACTTGGTAAACATCTACACTAAAAGATAGCTCCCACCAATGTGACTCACCCACTATACCGACTTAATAACTCCACTTCCCTCAAGAGGCATAGCACTTAAGTCGATGTAGTTACGGGGGACATGGTGTTAATGAAGTCACTGTATTGCTTACATAGACTGTTGCTGTCTTTCAGAAACCATCCTACACTAACAGTTAAAATCATTGCAAGCGCCCCTGGTGAAGACGCACACTGCTGACACAAGGAGCGTAGTGCGGACGTGTAAAACTGATTCAATTACTGCGATGGCTGTATGTCGACGTAACTTAGGTTGACTTAATTTTGTCATGTAGACTTGCCTTAGGAAGCCCCCCTGTTTGTACTAGGAGCTCCAGGAGGCCCCACTGGCCTAGGGGGGCAGATGGGCTTGAGAGCCCAAATTGCAGTGTCCACATTGCTATTAGCATGCTCGTTCAAGCCCTGAAAGTGTGATACTGTCTACCTGAGCTGGAGGGCATCCAGATGCAGTGCAGACATACCTTGAGTGTCAGAACTGCCAGGCCTAGCCTGAGTTGTTCTTGAAGAAATTCAGGAACCTGTGGAACCAATACAGATGCAGAGATGAGATTTTTGTCTTGGCTCTAATGGGTAAACTTCAACAAGGGCCCTGAATCCACTGAGTTAGTAGATTTACTTCTGGAAGTTAAAAGTGTGGCTATTTCCTCTTCTGCATAAGCACTTTGGTTTAAGAGAGACTGCTGAAGAGCCTGTCAGGTAGGCTCAGACTGTCTGGATTCTGGTGCATAATTGGCCCTTGCAATATCAGATCCCTTCTAGGTGGAAAGCAGATGGGAGGATTTTGTCTCATATCAAGGAGGTCAGAGAATCAAGGCCCTTCTTGGCCAGAATGGGACTACTACAATTACCAATGCTGCTTCTCTCCTGATCTTTCATCATGTTCTGGTGAGGAGAGGAAAAGGGGGGGAAAGAATATGAGTCTCTTCAGCCATCTTTGTAACAAGGTACCTGTTTCCTTGGCTTTATGAACCCACAAAAGAACACTGAAATCCTCTGTTCAGGTGGGAGGCAAACTGGTCTATTGCTAGGAGACCAAATTCCTTTACCAGGAGATGGAACACTGCAGGATATATTCCCATTCTGGATGATCTGACTTTTGCCTGCTGAGCCAGTCACCCATAATGTTGATTTTCCCTCAGATGTGAAGGGAGCTAATTGAGTGCAGATCCTCCTCTGTCGAAGTCATCATGAGATAAGCTTCTATTTGAAGGACTGTAGAGCTTATTCCCCTTTGTCCATTGACAGAGGACCTGGCTGACATGCTCTCACGATCAGCACATGAGGGGATTCCAGATATGGGAGAAAAGCCTTGAGACCACTAGGATGGCCCTGATCTCTCACCAGTTTATATGGAGCTTGCTCTCTTTTTTGGACCAGATCCCATGGACAATCCTTATCTCCTGCAGGCTGGCAGCTGTAGTGATAATTGATTGTTTTGCCTATTGAAAAGCCTGACTTGAATCTGCTTAGACTCATCCACCACCTGCGTCACTTGAGAATCCTTCTCAAGGCAAATAACTTTGCTGAGGGATAGATAATAGAAAGTTGATGGTGAGATAAAATGAAGCTCTGTAGAAGCTCTATTTAAGTACATGACCACTAAGAATATCCTCACAGGAAACTATTGATCCCACAAGAGAGAAAGACGTGTATGAATTCAGTTTTTGTTTGTTTTGTTTTTAAATACATTTTACAGTTTGATTCTCTAACTCCGACTTGGAATTCTGGCCTTCTTCGAACAAGGAGGAAGAATTACATTGGGGGGGGGGTCTGCTCACCTAGAAGAATCACCACATGTCTATGGCATGGTCTTTTCTGCATTGCTCTGCCATGCTGCACTCTGTGACAGTGAACACTGAGGAGAATCTGCTTTGTAGCATTCTGCAGATGTAGGCGGCTTGAGGGAAACAGATTTTACTTTGTGCCCTTAGAGTGCTTCCTGGAAGAATCCCCTGAACAGACTCTTCAGAGGATGAAGGGAATTGAGTTTTGGGTCTTTTTTAATCTTAGTACTTTTTGTTGAGGTAACTACAGAGGTCTGAACTTCTATCAGATCACTTCTTATCCCTCCCTTGATCTTCCTCCTCCGTCAATTAGGAGATTTTGTGCCACTGCTGCTTCCTGGGAGCTCCTCTGCTTGCGAAGGGAGACTGCAGGGCACCCGGCCCCAGCCTGAGCATTTCAGAGGGACTTGGGTCTCTCCAGTTCAGGCACAGGTCTCCATGCAGACACTCAAACCACACGTAGGTGCAGGAGACAGTGTCTGGCTTTCCCTCCCTTAGCTTTCTCCACTATGCTGTACTCCACGTGGGTGAGGGGAGGGCACAGAGTCTCAGTGACTATGAAGAGGGAGGGAATCCCCTCTACCAATAAAGGAACACCCTGAGAACCTGGACTTTAAAGCTATTTTTCAAACTACCACCTCTTTAAAATTTACTCTGCGGCTAAAGAGACAGATTAAAAACTGGCAGTTTATCAGACGTGGAGCCTCTGTCACTGATTGAGAGGTTTGGTCGGCCTTCAAGCCTGCACAGAACAAAGACTCAATGAAACTGATCTGAGAACTTCATTACAAATAAGAAAATTCAGCAGGTGTTGGAAAACTGAAGAGATTTGATGTTTGAGGCTGATGTCATTGCTCTTATGCTGTTTTTACAGTGGTAGAACTCCATTTTATTCTCTTCTGGATATAGTCAGCAGCAAGTAGTAGTGTAACGGGCCCTAAAGTTGGCATACATGTCGTTTACACACTAAGGTCCCTTTCAAAGTGCCAGAGGGGTATGAAGACATTACTGTAACTGAAAATTAATGCCTCTGTTTCACCTTTTAATTGCCTGTGCATCACAGGCAGAGGTCCTGCATTGCTGTAAACTTCATATTGTCCAAGAACAGCCCTCTCTCCAGAGGTCATCAGTGCCACTTCTTCAGTCATCTAGACAGAGGTCAATTGATAACACATGCCATTCTTCTTTCAGTTGACTGAAAGAGTAGCATTGGTGGGTTCTGGAGAGAGAAGGATGTGTTCTATGCCTCCTTGGCCAGAGAGAAAGATGCTTTGTCTTTTCCTCTCTCTACAGGTTCACATATTTCCCTTTCCAGGTTCCCTGCTCTCTTACCATTCTGTTTGTTTGTGCCCTCATTCTTTCTTCTCCATCTTCCCTTCTCATTTTATTTGTTTATCCTTTATAAGCAGTTTCATTTATATGTGGGCATACATAATACTTCTGGCTCCCCTGTTATGAGGGACCACGATCTACTGGGCTGATCATGGAACTTATGAATTCTAATCTCAGGTCTTACAGTGACTTTTACTGTGGTCTTGGGCAGGTTAACTAAGCACTCTGCCTCAGTTCCCCCATCTGTACACGTGTGACGGACTGAATAAACACCCCAGGAAAATTGTGTTTGATAGAGAAATTATAAACATTTTTTGTGGCATGTGAAGCTTCTGCATAACGTTATGTAGTGGCATAATTCACTTGTACAGGGAGGAATACTGAAGTGGAGAAAG
Source organism: Mesoclemmys tuberculata (assembly GCA_007922155.1). Lineage (NCBI taxonomy): Eukaryota > Metazoa > Chordata > Testudines > Chelidae > Mesoclemmys > Mesoclemmys tuberculata. The sequence continues at coordinate 89,218,620 of ML675601.1, forward strand.
GGCCTAGATGGATGATCAGTAGGGACAGGACTCATCACAGAGGTAACGGATTCCGTGACTTCCTGAGACCTCCATTAAATTAGTCTTTTCAGCTTTTACCCTGTGACCTGGGGCTGTGAGAGGGAAGCTGTCAGGTTCCGGAGGCTGCACAGCTCCCAGAGGGCGGCAGCTCTCAACAGCTGTGGGGATCCCCTGCTCAAAGCCCCTGGGCTGGCAGCAGGGATCTTATGGCTCCAAGCCCCTGGCAGCAGCAGTGACTCTGCCTCACTGCTGTCAGCGGGGGCAAGTGGCAGGGACCCTACGGCAGAGCCGGGGTGGGGAGCAGGGATCCTGTGGCTCCAACCCGCTGGTCCCACTGCTGTCAGCCAGGGCAGGTGGCAGGGACCCTGTGGCTCAGAGCCAGGGCAGGCAACTGGGGAACCTGCAGACCCGACCCACCGTGGGGGAATCCCGGAGCCCCAAGCCTGTGCAGGCGGCAGCCTCACAGCTCCGAGTCACGGGCAGCAGGGAGACCTCGGAGTTCTCAGCTCCAGGGTCCCCACCACCTGCGGCAGCTGACGGCTGGGGTCCCCAGAGCTCTCAGCCGCCACAGGAGGAGCACTGCAGCTCCCAGTTACTGCAGTCAGCCACTGTGGACAGTGGAGGAACCCCGCTGCCCTCAGCCATGAGGGTTAATGGGGGGACCCTGGAATCTGGAGCCCCGGAGCCCTGCAGCTCTGAGCCATGAAGCCATCCCAGCTTGGGTTCTCCCAAGATGCCAGCTGCCAACCACCTCTTCCCCCCAGCTCCCAGGTGTGCCTCCCCCTGCCCCCTGGGCAGCTCCCATCTGCCACCCTGTTATTTTTACTAAAAGTCACCAGATAGGTCACGGCTTCTGTGAATGTTTGTGTATTGCCCATGACCTGTCCGTGACTTTTGCAAAAATAACGATGACAGAATCTTAACCTTAATGATCAGTGAAGGCGATACGCTGAGGATTGAGAAGGACATCAAGACCCTGGAGGAATAGTTGGAAGCTGTGACTGGAGTGACTATTAATATTTTCTAGCAAGTATATATAAGGTTTCAATAAATATGTGATAAAGTGCTACGGGAACTGCAATAGATACCCGTTTCACAGCATTACCATCATTGGGACGATTATTTAGTTAAGGTTTGTCATGCGCTTTGACAATGTAAAGTAGTTTATGCATGACAAAGATAGGTCGAGATTGTGGTTAGCCCCCAATCGACCATGAAGAGATGTAAGACTCTCCACCCAATTCCCCACCATAGCTTCCCTGCATCTTGACAAACAATGTTTCCTCCCAGAAAAAAGGGGAGTGGATGGATGTTTGGTTCTATGCCCAATGTATAAGCCAGCAGTGTTTTGGGGGTGGATGTAAGGTGCTACTGACCAGGGGCAGCAGAGATTGTTTTGTGGATGGAGCATGGAACTGAGTTTGCGTCTGAGTCACAATTTCTTCACTAGTTACCCCCTAGGGCAGCGCGCCGACGCTAAAGGCACAATCTAGCCTTAATTAATAGTTATTTGCCATGATACCAGCACAGCTTAATTCCATCATCTTGCAGTACTCATCCTCCCCCTCGGTATTCAAATGAATCATGTAGCCTGACCACATGTACCCTTTTTCCTGTAGCTATATTTCAGATCTAATACGTTTCAGGGAGTGTAAAATGGAGTCGCTGTGTTCCTGATCCTTATTCCGGATTTCACAAATCACCCGTTGGTTAAAGAATTAAAGTTAATCTGGAAACTGAGCAGTAATTCCTTTGGAGAGTACAAGTGAAGCACAGCTAGTGTAATGCATCTTTCTCTATGGCTATATTTTACTGTAGGCAGAATGATACTATTATGTATGGTGCACTGTACATCATTATCTGGATAGAAAATAACAAGCTGAGCTTGGTCCTGGAAAAATGAAAGCTAATAAACCTGCAGAAAAACAATCTGCAATACAGATATTCAGTGTAAGGGAGACACTTGATGAAAAAAACCTAATAGAGTGATAGTAAATGAGATTGGAAGTAATGGGGAGAAGGACTCTGGGGTGAAGCAGCAGCAGTTAAAGCCAGTTGAAGAGTGCCCTGAAAAAAGATCTGAGAATGACCCAAAATAAGCAGAGAACTTTCCAATAGGAGGCTGCTGCAGTAGTTCTTGCAGAAAGGCTAAGGCAAAGAAGTGTGCTTTACATATTGTTGTAGAGGTGGTAAGACTGGTGGCCATTCTGAGGAGTTCTGGGAATGAATAATTTTGAAGTTAAGGTTGAAATTAGGTATTTATTTCAGAGGGACGGGGGGAAGAGAACTAAAAGCATGTTTTATCCTCCATCCTGTGCAACTGGAATATATTGAATTCATGGCTATGAAATATCTTGACAGATGAAAGGAGACACAACAAATGTGGCCCATCAGTGATGCTTAGCAATTGTATGGGAAAAGACCCTGATGAGGGAGCAGCAAACTTTCTCACCATGGCTACAGATCCACTTGCCAGATAGCGGTTGAAGGATACTCTGCTTCCTGGCATGCCTGCAGGCCTCAGCCTGGACTCTCTGATGGCTCCATACAATGACTGCACCAATATTAACCCGGTTTCTCCAAACCGAACGATTGTGGGCAGGATTTTCCCAGCTGTCAGTGGGAATGCTGAATTTCTTGCAGCCTTGCTTGACCTTGTCACTGTAACAGACCATTGGCCTTCCTCTGCATTGCAAGTGGTTCTTAAATTGTCCAAAAAGCACAGCTTTTGGCAGATGATCTTGAGGTTTCTGCTTCACATGTCCCAGCCAACAAAGCCTGAGAACATCCAGCGTACACTGTGGGCCGGTTGTCTCAAGGATCTCTCTATTGGTGTTTCGCCGGTCCCAGGTAACTTCAAGGATTTTTCTAAGACAGCGGAGATGGAAACTGTTCAGTCTCCATTCCGGATTGGAGTATGTAACCCAGCTTTCACAATCGTAAAGGAGGGCATGGAGGATACAAGCCTGATAAACAGACCCCTTTGTGTTCAGGGTTAGCAATTTGTTGTTCCAAACACATGAGGTAAGTTTGCCAAGCGTAACATGGCATATATATGTAAATGAAATATCTTAGTAAGGACCACAAACCTGTTACTGCAAACTGTTTAAAGCAGAGCTCTTCTTTGAACCGTGACTGTAAAATTGCACCTTAATACTCAGCATGCATCTTATATATATTTAGAGTCAGATCTGATTACTTTAGTTGCAAAAATAAAAGTTTTCTATGGCTTTTTCTCCTGTTAGCCCTAAAGAACCACAACTGTTACTGTATAAGAAAGTTAGCTGGATTCTATTCTGGTCTGTGCATAATCAACAGAATTGTAGAGCAAAATTCTTCCTGCAACCACATCTGTGCAACCACATGGAAGAGACAATGTACTAATTTGTGCTCAGCCCAGCAAGGACATTCAGGAAGAGAGAGGGTGCAACAGAAGGTTTGGGCTCAATCCCACTGAACAGTTGACTCATTACTCCCAGCTAACAACAGTTCCCTTTTCTGGGAGGAGGACTGCACCACAAAATTATTGGAGAAAGTACAAGGGATGTCAAAGGAACAAGCTGTAGGAACTGCTGAGAGATATGAGGCTAAAAGTTCCATGCTTGCCTGATAATCAATAGCCATTTGTGTAATTATAACGTATTTTTTATGTTTTTTTCCTTTATCTGTTTAAGTGGAAAAGTTACTTTCATAACACCGAGATGTGACTTGGGTGAAATTCACCCAAGCACTGAAGTAGAAGGCCTGCAGTTGTTGGGGAGTGGTGCGAATAGCGGCTGGGCAGAGATGCCCCATGCTGGCTCCAAATAGACTAGTTTGGAGGGAAGCACTGGAGTCAGGCTGGGTGGGGAGAAACTAGGAGAAGAGCCAAAGGATCTAGGCTTATGGTTATGATCCACTGGTCCCAAACCCCAACAATGGGAGCCAGGGATGGATAATGACAGCTATTCCAACCCATAGGCAAGCCGGCAGCCATGGAAGGGCTGCAATGAAGCCCTGTGGCCTGCTCATGGATAGGAGGGGACAGATTCTGTGCCCACACCGACATGCACAACTCACACAGAGTTCCTCTGGTGTGGAAGCCTGACCAGTTTCTGCACAGGGCTGAGGATAGAGATGCTGCTGCTGGCCAGGGGGGAAGGAAGAAAGGACAGGAGGAACCACGCTATCTTTGAATGCTGAGCACACTGGCCCCACTCCAGCAAAACACTTAAGCACATGCTTAATTTTAAGCATGTTGTGATGCTGGCAGACCAGATGACAGCTCATGCCAAGGCACCAGGCCCCACTGATCCTTGTAAATAACTTATTTCTTTTCCGAGTTAATAAATCTTTAGTTAGTTTATTACAGAATTGGCTACAAACTTTGTCTTTGGTGGGAGATCTGAAGTAAGTGAGAGACCTGGGGTAAGTGACTGGTCATTTGAGACTGAGAGTAACCTGATTTTTGGTGAAGGAGATCAACTATCAGAAATACAGGCTTGTCTGAGTGGCAAGATAGACTGGAGTGTCCAAGGAGATTGTCTGTGACTCCATGTTAAGGTTGTTATAGTAGTTCACACTTGTTACTTGGTTGACGAAATCTAAATATAGAACATGCTGACAGTTTGGGATTTGTGACCTGTTCTTGAACAGTCTGCCATGAGATTGGCTCTCATGCTTGTGGGCCTGGCACATGTGAGAAGTCCCATTTATTTCATATGAGTCTGCTTTTATAAATTAAAATGTCAACAATAAGAAGAATTATTAGAAAGTATAGTGTGGATGGGAAATATCCCAAGTGATTTCAGGGTGCAGCAAAGAGGCATCAAATTACAGAGACCAGTGCTGATAAACACTATCTTTAAAGCAGCAATGGACACTGGTTTTATTACTGGTCAATACAACAACAACAAAGAAGATACTGACAGGAAATTCAATCCAATGCACATGCAATATTTTTTATGCTGTGAAATCTATTCTTATCTTATGTTACATTGCCAAGTGGTGTATTACTATTAACCAGGGCTGTCAATCACCATTAATGCATGCAATTAACGCAAAACAAATTAATTTAGATTAAAAAAATAGGTTGGATTAATCACAATATAAAAAAGAAACAAAAGAAATAGTATTTTTTCAATTCATCTCATACAAGTCCACTCAGTCCTACTTCTTGTTCAGCCAATCGGTAAGACATTTTGTTTGCGTTTATCGGAGATAATGCTGACCACTTCTTATTTACGTCACCTGAAAGTGAGAATAGATGTTTGCATGGCACTGTTGTAGCTGGTGTTACAAGGTATTTAAGTGCCTGATATGCTAAACATCCGTATGCCTTTTCATGCTTCGACTTGTAGGCTCAAAAGTTTTACATTATTTTTTACATAACACCACTGAAAAACAAAATAATTGTACATTTGCAAGTTGCATTTCACAGTAAAGAGACTGCACTACAGTACAATAGAAGCTCCAAGTTATGAACACCAGAGTTACAAACTGATTGGTCAACCACACAGCTTATTTGGAACTGGAAGTATGGCAATCAGGCAGCAGCAGAGACAAAAAACAAAAACAAGAAAACCTATAATACTGTATTAAACGTAAACTACTATGAAAATAAAGGGAAAGTTGAAAAATGTTTTGACAAGATAAGAAAACTTTCAGTGCTTGTTTCATTTAAATTAAGATGGTTAAAAGCAGCATTTTTCATCTGCACAGTAAAGTTTCAAAGCTGTATTAAGTCAATGTTCAGTTGAAAACTTTGAAAGAACTATAAAGTTTTGTTCAGAGTTACGAACATTTCAGAGTTACAAACAACCTCGATTCCCAAGGTGTTCATAACTGAGATTTTACTGTACTTGTATGAGGTGAGTTGAAAAATACTATATTTTGTTTATTTTTTTTACAGTGCAAACATTTGTAATAAAAATATAAAGTGATCACTGTACAGTTTGTATTCTGTGTTGTAATTGAAACAAAGATATTTGAAAATGTAAAAAAAATCCAAAATATTTCTAATAAATTTAAGACTGGTATTCTGCTATTTTTAACGGTGCAATTAAAACCATAATTAATCGTGACTATTTTTTTAATCATTTGACAGCCCTACTATTAACAAATATTCAATTTTTAAATGGAAATTGAGCTAAACATCAAGAAAAGTTTCCTAATGAGGAGATCTATTAGAATATGAAATAATTTCCAAAAGAAGAGATGGAAGCCTATTAAACTAACCTAGAAGATACACACAAGAATACACCATACCAAGAATAATCCTACACTGACAGGAGCATGGATAAAATGGACTAAAAAAAGCCATTCCCATCTCAAATTGGGTATTGAAATTTTATAAATAAAATTCAAAAATCAGATAATGATTTAAAATTACCTTATCGATCCTAAACCACACAATATTTCTGGAATATTGTCCTTCTGCTTATCAGTCATTTTTATCCACGTGCAACTTATCCTCCATCCATTACCTGAGTATGTTGTTATGCATGCAAATAGTTCCATTAACTTCAAATAAGATCATTCATGTGAGTAAGCCCTGGTCTACACTTACCTGGCGATTCGGCGGCAGTCGACAGGAGTTATGCAAGCTATGCAGAGTAGCTTGCGTAATTCCTCTCAATTGCTGTGTTTCCCTTCTGTGCAGCGTCTTCACTGCACTGCACCAACAGGAACCACGTTCCCATTGACGCAGCGATACGCCACTTGAGGGGGTGGTTTACCAGCATCAACCTCTGGGTCTTCACTGACCACTCAATTGATCCAGATAGGTCAATCTGACAGTGGTGACTTTGCTCATGAGACTAGAATTTTGGGTAAGAAATATAAACTGAAAGCAATGTTCAAAATTCTAGCTGGTAACAGAAGATTCCACAGTTTCCTCTTGTTTCGTACTTAAAATATGAGGGGGTGAAATCATAGCCCCATCAAGGTCAATGTTAAAACTCCCATTAATTTCAATGGGGCCAGGATTTCATGCCAGGGTTTTCATCTGTGACTAACAGCGTGGCTGAATTTTCACAGTCATCTCTTAGTCAGGTTAAAAAACATATAGTTAAAAAGGGTGAAAGGAGTAGGTAATACCAGATAATATACTATAATTACCACAGCTACAAGAGGAAAAGAGATGGTCTGGAGAATTACTGTCCAATAAGTCTGACTTCAATTTGAGGTAGGAATTGGAACACTTAAATCCTTGATTGCAAAACATATAGAATTGTTTTAAATATGGGACAGTCAGAGTAAACTCATAAACAAGTTCATGTCTGAAAAGTTTGTTGTGTATATTACTTATGTGATAGATAAGAGTGAAGCAATGAACATTATTTATCTTGATTTCAAAGAGGCATTTAATACTATACCACACAACATTTTCACTTACAAGGTCAGACAGAGTGTTTATCGGGAAAACACTGTTCAAAGGGATTACGGATTAGATTAGGAAAAGGGAACAGAGTGTCAATAAAAGGAAGTCATTCAACATGTAGAGAGGTAACAAGCAAAGTTTTATGAAGGGCTGGCACTAGTCTGCTTTTGTTTATACAGTAAATAAACTCAGGAGGGTATCCAAAGAGGTTAATTATACTAATGACAGAAAATTGCTTCTTTCTGCAAGAAACAGGGCACTCTAGCCCTGATTTAGCCAAGTATTTAAGCATATGCATTGCTGGATTAGGGGCAGAGTACTCAGCACAAAGCAGGATTGGACCAGGGTAAACACATTCAAACGTATTTGGATAGGGAACTGAAAGGCTCAGGTAATGGGACAAAGAGCCCAGTCTGGCCTAGGTAGGTGTTGAACCAATGTCATCGCTGCTGAAAGATGTGAGGGGTCTGTTACTATGCGACGTGAGATGGTGGTCTCAGTACAGTTCAGGATACAGAATGACAGAGTCTTCAGTCTATAGTACGTTGCCACCCACAGATTAGATATATTCCTCCAGGTCAGGTTTGATCCACATTAGCAGGACACCATGGGGAAGCTTTCACTGCCATTGTTTGAACTGGGCCTACGCTGTACATAAGGACTTCAGTATCCACTATGGCCAACCCTGCAGCTCTCAAACAGGTGAAAATTCCTTTGTTTTATTTTTAAATGATAGAGGAAATAGCTCACTGGGAAACACAACACAGATCAGAGACACAAACAAGATTTTGTGGGGGGACTGTCAATTCATTTTACACTAAAATTATTCGCACAATTTTGGAAAAAGTGACAATGCAAACAAGGGATTAACATAAATAGATAGAGAGGAACTGTGGGGAATGTATATTGCCAAAATATATGTCACAATACAAAAAACACTAGTAAGTAATACGACCATAGGCTTTAGTTTCTTCAGCCTTTACACTCTGTTTACACAGATGTAAATGGATACACAAGGTGAAAGGCAATGGAGAAATAGAATACTATGTTCAGTTCTGGTCAGTTTACCTTACGAAGGACATTTTTGAAAACAAAATGATGCTCCTAAAGGCAGCCAAACTGACAGGATTTTGAGGCTTGAATTATGGATACATTTCAGACAGAATCAGTGAGCCAGGGTTTGTATCAGTACATGCCACTGCAGATTGACTCTAGGAGGCCCTGGTGGAATTATTATGACACAAGGTATAATCTTCCCTCAGCTATGAGACAATGGAGGGAGTGGGAGAACACTGTTCCAATAATGGATGGCATGGTCCACAGAGGATTTGTGGTTAAAGCACATTAAATATATGCTATTCAGTGCATTGCTGCTGCAGCTTCTCCTGTCAGAACCCCTAGGGAGTCCTGGTGAAAGGTAAAACTGCTGCCAGCTGTGAAAAGCTGGAGGAAGTGCCAGCCTTCCCCTGGAATGAGAAGCCTTGCTGTGCAGGAGACATGAATCTGGGCCAGTTTATTTAACTTAGGCAAATGTTATGAAGAATCAGTAAGTCTGATACTGATTTGTATACCTTCTGACATACCCCAGTTAGCTTGCAAGTTAACTTGTGTCAGCATATGACTCAGCTTGACATGAGATTGATACTTGTCATCACATGAGCAGTCCTTGAAAGGACTGAGGCTCAGCTCTGATATGGATGCTTATCCAAACTCTTTTGGTTTAGAAATTGTGCAGGAAATTTCTCTAGAACAATTTTTAATGAGATTTCCAGCAGTTCCTGGTTTCAGTTGGGTCAGTAATATAGTAAGGACAACTTTTTTTGTGATATATCAACATTTCTACATTCAGACCTAGGGGAAACCAGCAAAAGATATTTAATATATTATAAATAACAGACAGATTTCTTTCAAAGATGCCTCACTACCCTGTTCATTCAGCATGAATCTGCATAGTTTAACCAGGCCTTGTCTACATGGCACCCAAGGGACAACCTAATTATACAGTGTCCCTGCTTCATCTTGAATAAGAGAAGGGTTTTACTATGATCTTTGTTTCTAAGTTCTTTGACCAGGCCAACTAATGGAATCAGACCACTCCATCCACACCGGACATCATAAACTAAATTCATCTTTGGAAACACTCAAAGGCTAGTGCTCAGAGGCTGCATCTGAGCCAATAAGAATAGCAAAAAATCATGCCTAAGATATTAGCTCCCAGGGTGGATAAAAATTGATGTTTTTTTAAAAAATCCAAAAAATCTGATTTTTTTTAAATCATCACTAAAATACTAAATTTCTCTCTTGTTTAAAAAATAACAGTTACAATTATATCACATCATAAACATGCTAAACCCATACTTACAGTTTCATAAAAATGAATTAATTGGTCTAGTCTGTCCAGCCTAACTACCAGCTCTTGCTTCTTGAAAGTTCTGGGCTTTCAGTTTCAGTTTCTCTTTCCTAGCACACTAAAGTCACACGTGCAAAGAAAGACACAGGCTGGACAGGACTGTTGTTGTTCTGTGCTTATGTGGTGGTGGAGGTGGGCCAAGCAAGGCAGAGGAGTTAGTTAAGACATTGTCTTAAAGGCACAGAGAGAATATTTTCATTGTTTGGTATTATTCACTCAATGCTGCAAACGTGGCAAAGATGAGAAGATATTTAGAAGAAGAAATGGAAGGATGCTCCTTAATAACATACGGTTGCAGTGCCCATTTAATGCACCTTTTAGCCAAAGACTTAAGTGCGACTTCGCCAAGAATAAAAGAAAATGTTGTTGAAGTCGCAAAATACTTCCGTAACAACCATTTGGCTTCAGCTTCACAGAAGAGAGCAGAAGGATCCAAACTAATTCTCCCTCAAGATGTTCGATGCAATTCTGTGGTTGATTTTTTGAACAATTTATTAAGAACCAGCCTATTCTCATAAAACTAGATGAAGAAACCTGTGATAAAGAGACAGAGGTATCTCATTCAAAGTATCTAACATTGGATTAAAGAGGAATGTAGAGGATATGCGCAGTATACTAAAGCTTATATCCATAGCCTTAAACAAACTTCAGAAAAAATGTTGCTATATTGCTGATGCCGTTGAAATTTGGAAGGCACTTCAAGAAGAAATACCTAACCAGAAAGTTAAACTGCAGGCAACAGAGAAGCGAATGGTTCAAGCCCTAACTCCACCTCATTTTCTTGCAAACATTCTTGACCCCGGATATAAAGGTAGATGTCTAACTTCTGAAGAAGATGCTACTGCCATGGCACGGGCATCTCGAAATCACTCCTCAGTTATGCCAGTCATAATAAACTTCAGGGCTGGAGCGGAACCATTTAAACAGTACATTTTTTCTGATGATGTTTTGATCGAAGTCACTCCCCTGAATAGGTGGAAATCATTAGCCAGGCACCTTGAAACAGTTCCTTCAGTTGTTAAACCAACTTTTCACAGCAGTAGCTTCCTCTGCAGGCAGAGAGAGAATATTTTCATTGTTTGGTATTATTCACTCAAAGCTAAGAAATCGACTGGGAGTTGAAAAAGCAGGAAAACTCATATTTCTGTTTCAGTCTATGAATAAAAATGGCAGTGGGAGTGGGGAAGATGAGAGCTAGTTGTAGAAGTTTTAAGGACAGTGTATGTTTAGTGTTGTGATGACTTGTCTGTTAGAGTTAATAACATTTGAAAATTAAAAAAAAAAAAAAAGTGTTTAAGGACAGCCATCAGCCGGCAACGCAGGAGCCTGCTGCAATTGCAAATGTGAAACATTTATGTAACATTTAAGATTTAATTTAATAAAATATAAGTGCTATTGTGTTTGTGTGTGATTTAGTTCTTGCCATTCTTAATGTTGCATCTGCAGCCTGACACACTTAATGAGTACTATGTACTATTTCCTAAATTAATAAAAATCAAATTATCTAAAAAATTACACAAAGTATACCCTCCTAGATGCTGTAAAGTGTTGTACTGAGTTGTAAATTAACATGTTTTAGTGATCTGATTTGCACCACTGTTTAAGAAATATGTGAAGAAGTATCAGTAGGAAACTTGATTTAAATCAATCCACCCTGTTAGCTCCTCTCAGTAACAGGCAGTCACCTGGCCTTGTCCATCTCATGGTCCCTGAAAGAGACCAATCATTAAAGGAGTTTTCAAACTTTTGCTTACATGGTTAAGAGTCAATAGTCCCCTTCCCTGGATCAACAACATGTATGAATACTTCTCTTACAACCATCTGTGAAAAGCGCTACCTGGACAGTTAATTAAATAAATGCCTATTCCTATACTCGCAATAACTCGCAATTTGTTTAGTTCTCAATGGCAAATAAAAAGGGAAAAGGGAAAAGGGAAGAAAAAAATTAAATCTCACATACAGAAAATGTTTCATGTTAGGTACATAGGTAGATTATCACAAATATTATATCTTAGAGCTGCTCAAAACACAAGTTTATGTTGTGTGGGAAATTCCAACATGTTGACAGTTGTTTTCATCACAAACTGCGATGAAAAGTTGAAATTTTTCACAGAACAGAAATTCTGAAATTTAGATTTAAAGACGTCAAAACACTCATCCACATGTTTTGTTTCAATGTCAAAAGATTATATCATCTACAATATTAAATATGTATATAACATCATATTAAATAAGTTGGAATGAAACAAAAGAAGTGAAAGTAAATGAAAAAGTAAATGAAAATTTCATTGAAAACAACATATTCCACGAAACATTTCAATTTAACCAAAACAGCATTTTCCAAATAGAAAACCGTTTCTTCTAAATGTTTTAGCCATCTCTATTGGAGCTTAATTATTTCTCTATACATCTATCTTTTATGAAGGAAGAATGTTTATATTATCTGAATCAACTCCTGTCAAAGTCACTGGCAATATATAATCAGTTTCTAGTGGATGGCCAAAGGTAGAACATGAATGTAACCGGAGTGCATGATCACAACCTTAGTTCCAAAGCAATGAAACATCTTCTTCATCTCTACTCCGACAGGCCCTGACGGCACAGAGAGCGAGAAGGGCTAAGTTCAATGTCTCCATCACACTCCCAGTCCCTGCTGGTGCACAGAATTAGAGGCTGGACCTTGGAATCAAGACTCTCACGATAGTGTAGCGTACAGGGCGAGCAGGCTGGCCATTTTTAAACCCTTTAATGAGGTTTTGCAAATTGTATAATTGAAGTGGTTAGCAGAAAGCTCTTTGAAAAACAATGTTTGGCAGGACTGAAAAGAAGCCCTTTAATGTTTTGAAGTGACAAGTTTTAACAGTAGCAAAAATAGCAGTGGAGAAAATTTAGTGCAAGTATCATCACAGAAAATGGGGGGCTGAAGCAGAACTGATACCGTACTTGGAGAGCCAGGAGGGAGGCCTGTGTTGATAAAGGATCATCTGAAGGACCAATAGCAATGGTGGCATCGCTGCACAAGGTTGAGGACTAGGTTATGTTGACATGGTGTCAGGATCCTGACAAAAGCAGTTAAGACCAGCATCAAACCTGATACTGGGAGTAGCAGAGGCATTCATAGGTAGATTCCAGACTAGGATCGCAGTCCAAATAAGGTTTCAGGGTCTGCATGAGGATGTGAAGTCCAAATCAAGCTGAGTTTGAAGCCAGCGTTCAGGAGCAGGAATGGTGACCCAATCAGATGCCCTGAAACTGCTGCCTGTCTGATCCCTTGTGGTGCAACTTCCCAGGATGTGTCCACAGTGGGTCATCATGGAGTTGCCAGCTGTTTGGTAGGCCTGGGTTCTAGATCTGTGGGGCCTTACTCACGGTAGGCTTGGGAGGTGCGTGCAGTGGTGTGAATGCTTGTGATTTTATCACAAGTCTTGTGACATTTTGTATTTTTCTTAAAGCTCCAACTCCTGGAGTCTTATGAGAAATATCAGAATTTATTTTTTTTAAACGCCTGAAAACATGAACTCTAAAGGCCCAGAAACCAGAAGGCAAATGCAAAGACCCCCAATGTATTTTTTTTTTAAAATAACTCATGATTTTCAAAACGATCTCATGAATTTCTAGGGCCTTAATCTTGAATTTTGAACGCTTGAGATTGGCAATTCTAAGTATCAGATCCCTTGCTGGGGAGAAAAGATTGCCACGACTGGTGTCTGACTCCTGTAAAGAGTAGAAGAAAAGCCAGTAGAGAAGGGGATGACAGAAAGACGATCACAGTACTGTTCCAGTGCTGCAGTTGGGAGGTTGAGAAGGCAGTCAAGGGCAACGCAGAGGAGTCAAAAGAGCAGCCAGTGATTTACACATAAGGTAATCGCCTCCAATAAGAGAGACAGTGCAGTAGATTACACAACATCAATATTCTGCATATGAAAAACAGAAAAATATTACTTAATCTCAAATATGTATTGATTTTACAATCCTAGTCTAGTGTTTTGCGTGTATTTATTCTGTGTTTTCCATGTTGAAATGTGCTGTGATTCAAGAGTCCTCAAAACATATGGTTCCATTGAAGTTAATGACAAAACTTCCACTGACTTCAGTGGATCCAGGATTTCAGCCGGGCTCTATAACAAAGAGCATTAGCACTAGACACACACACAATAAAACAATAAATAAAAATCTGATAAGGAAAATGGAACAAATGTATGCAGCTTTCCTCTTTTTTTTCCTGTCTGTCTCTCTCCTTACCTGTTTCTCTCTTAATCACTTGTAATAAGTATAGTGAGTGAGGGTTTTTTTTTTTTAAAAAAAGAACCCTAGAAGCTAAAATGCCTGTTCTCCTTGTATTTGCTTCCACCAAAACCTGTTGTCACTTTCACCATCTCTGTGATTTATTTGTTATATGGAAAAAAAAGGCAATGAAATGCTCTAGCAGATGAAATTACTCTTCTTAATTTAGGTTCTACTGTACAGTATGCAAGCATAGTGATACAAACCAAAGTACCTCACAGTGGCAACATGGAAATTCCTCATACTGTAGACCTGAAATGTGCTCCCCCTGGCAGCTGATCTTGCTGTGAAAAATATTTATTTTCTTTTAAACTAAATATTTTGATAGACTACTCTAGCATTAAGGACAGCTTTACATCTACAGAGCAAGGACATTTAGAATTATGGTTCCCACTCTGTCCTTTCTTGCTAAATTGTGCCTAAAGCTAAAGAGCACAGTGAATTTCCTTGATTTGATCATTCCTAGTGCATTTGCAACAGCTATCACTAATGTTCTTAAATCGTCCTTGTCTTCAGTCACTCATAACTTTTCAGAAGTGTCATCTACTGCATTGCGTTGAAATTTTCCAAGCCTGGTCTAAACCCAAGACTGATTTGCATTGTTGAAAATGTAGGGTTTCTTTCAGAAAGTGGTGCGGGCGGGGGGCAGACGACGACAACAACAACAAAACACTTTCAACGTGGGATGAGAAGAGGAATCTTGAAACATTTTCTTTTAAGCAATTTTAACAATGAAAGAGTAGGTGGTCAAAAACTGAAAGAAAGCAAGGACAATCCTCACCAAAAAAGGGCCTGGTTTGGTTATGTGTAAGTTACCACCTTTTCAAAATTGTACTTTGAACATGTATAGCTTGTAACAAACATCAGCAATCCAAAATGGTTTAAAAATCATGAGTCGGGACCGAAAAGATCATGCGATTTAAAAAAAAAAAGTGGGGGATTTATTCATGCCTTTAATACATAGTGGTTCTATTTTCAGGCTTTTCTCCACAACCAACAGGACTAGAAACTTACTTTCTTTTAATGAAAATTGAGGTTCTCATGTAAATATCTGACACCAGCAGCTGGGCTTTAAGAAGAACACCAAATATTTTATACTCTCAGCAAAAGTGTGACAGTTAGTAACACTCATTACACTTTTTTAGCAATTGTAGTGGTTTTTTTAACAACAATTTTCCAACCTTCCAAAGAAAGTTAGGCTCCTTTCCCTTTATGCATGGGTAATCCAGCTGCAGAATCAATACCATACAGCTCTTAAAACCAGGGATTGCTCTAGCACAATGATGCCCGGATCTCAGTTGCAGCCTCTGAGCACCACTGTCATACAAATGATAGATACAATTAAAAATAAATTAAAATAATGATCAACATTTAATTTCAAGGGACACCTGTCACTGCTTCAGGCAACTGTACATGTATTCCCTCTTTGTAGTCCACCAAGTGCTGTAGTCAACCAGTGCTGAATCTTTAAAGGTATGTCTACACTGGAGCTGGAGGTGTAGTTTCCAGCTCAGGTAGACATACTCATGCTTGCTGGAATCAAGGTAGTGCACTAAAAATAGCAAAGTAGCTGTGGTGGCCTGAGCAGCAAGAGGTAATAAGGATAAGGCAGTACACATTTAGGGTTTCAGACAGGATCATACTTGGGCAGCTAGCGTGTCCCACCTCTCACACCACCATGACTACATTTCTGTTTTTAGCTCAATGGCTCTGATCAAGCTAGCTCATGCATGTCTATTCAAGATGGAAATTACTCCTCCAGTTCCAGTGTAAGACCAGGGTTTGAACTCAGGCTCAGGTCTAATCGACCTACCATTTGCACAAAATCATACTAACCCAGGGCTCAGACACAGGTTCCAGGATCCCACAGGGATGGAAGATCCAAGCCTGAGTCGAACCAGGAAACTAGGTTCAAACCATATTGCTTTTCAGTGTAGACACAGCTCCACTACACTCATGCTCAGGGAGTCCACCAAAAGTATCCTACAATTCCCTGGGTTGATTTTGTTCTCTGGACAGGCAAGTTTGATGGAAAGCTATAGTATGAACTACAATCCTCCTTATTCTGACCCAGTTGGGTTTCAGATCTTGATTCTGCAGTCCCAAAGCAAATTGTCTAACAGACATCAATGAAACTACTCACTTGAATAAGATGAACAGAATTTGATTCATATTCTGTTACTATTAGTTTTAGTTACTAAAGGATTGGCCGGCAGCTTGGTATTTTGGGTAAGATCCAAACTTATATCCATCTGGTAATGTGGCTGACCCTTTGGGCTCAGCAGAACCTTTTTGGTAAAGAGCACAGAGTTTTAAATAACTGATCTCTTTACTGGACCTAGTGACTGATTGGGAGACAGAGACTGAAATGCAGTAAAGGGGGCTGTGTATATTTTGTTTTAGCTTCTTGGTAACCAGTGTGGGGAATCATAAATATTGTTTGTGGCGGGTTGGAAAGTCTGACTTCATTGTCACGCACCAGTGCTGGGAGTATTTGCTCTCCTTTTGCAGCCTGCCCTGACCTTGGAATTTTCAGATGGTCTACCGTAGGCACAGATGGGTCACATCATCCCTGTGTGATGGGGAAAGGCAGGTAGTGCTGTGTGCACGAGCATAAGAAGGTGCAGTATAGCGACTGGGGAAATGGAGTATCTTTTGGGAAAGGAGAGGTTTATACAGGAAGGATGAACTCCACCTAAACTAAAACGGAATTAGACTGATGGCATGTAAAATTTAAAAAGTTGTAGAGGAATTTCTAAACTAAGGTCTGCGGGAAAGATAACAGGTGCGGAGAAGCACATGGTTCGGGTGGAGACATCCCTAAGGAATGAATTTATTAAAGGGGGAACTATATATCCTTAGGAAAGGGGACAGGAAAATAAATGGTAAAATATCGGTAGGAGCTAGTGACAAAGTCCAAGTACTCAAACTTTACAAAACCCCATTAAAATGTAACACAAAGTCAAGCCACTGAATGTACAAGTGTCTATTGACTGAATATAGGCCACCTCTGGAAGAAAGGCAAAGATAGTATTTCTAGACACCATAAATTACAGCTTCTTGGAGCTGCTAGCCCTGGAACTAACAAGGGGAGGCAATTATTGATTTAGTCCCAAGTGGCACACACATTCTGGCCCAAAAGCTGAACCATTCAGTAATAGCGACTATAAAGTAATTCAATTTAACATGCTCGCAGGGGAGAAAATACCAAAGAAATCCATTATGAAAGCATTTAACTTAAAAAGGTGAATTAGACAAAAATGAGGAAGTGAGCTAAATGGAAATTCACAAGGGTGAAATGCCTGCAAATTACATGGAGTCCATTTAAAAATACCATAATAGAGGCTCATAATAAATGTATAAATAAAATAAATAATAAAACAAGTAAGACCACCAAAATGCCATCATGCTAAACAGCAGAGTAAAAAGAGGCAGTCAGAGGAAAAAGGTGATATTAAAATTGGAAGTCAAATTCTAGTGAAGAAAACAGAAAGGTACATAAACTCTGGCAAGTCAAGTGTAAAAGTATAATTAGGCAAGCCAAGAAAGAATTTGAAGAGCAACAAATTAAAGACACAAAAATGAACAGAAAAGCAATTTTTAATTACATTAGAAGCAGGAAGCCTGCCAAATAGTCAGTGAGGCCACCAGATGGATGATCAAGGAGCAAAAGGAGCACTCAAGGAAGACAATGCCATTACAGAGAAGCTAAATTAATTCTTTGCATCCACCTTCACTCCAGAGGATATGGGAGAGACCACCCCACACAAGTGATTCTTTTTAGGTTACATATCTGAGGAACTATACCAGATTGAGGTATCAGTAGAGGAGATTTTGGAACAAATTCATAAATTAAACAGTAATAAATCACCAGGACCAGATGGTAGTCATCCAAGACTTGTGAAGGAACTCAAATATGAAATTGCACAACTACTAACTATGGTATGTAACCTATCACTTAACAGTCATCTGGTACAGAGTTGATTTAAGACTGTAACATTAATTTTTAAAACATAGCTCCAGAGGCAATCTTGGCAATTACAGGCTGGTAAGCCTAACTTCAGGAACCAGGCAAAATGTTTGCAACGATAGTAAAGAAAAGATTTATCAGACACATATATCCATATGCTATGTTGGGGAAGACTCAACACAGCTTTTGTAAAGGGAAACCATGCCTCGCCAATATATTACAATTCTTTGAGGGGGTAAACAAGTATGTGGACAAAGGTGTTTCAGTAGTGTAGTTGGACTTTCAGAAAGCAATTGACAAGGCTCACAAAAGATTCTTAAGGAAAGACAAGAGTCATGGAATAAGAGGAAATATCCTATTAATCAGTAACAGGCTAAAAGACAGGAAACAAAGGGTAGAATAAATGGTCAGTTTTCACAATTTGAGAGTTAAATAGTGGGATCCCCAAGGATCTGTACTGGGACATGTCCTGTTCAATATATTCATAAATGATCTGGAAAAGTTGGTGAACAGTGAGGTGGCAAAATTTCAAGATTATACAAAATTACTCAAAATAGGTAAATCCAAAACTGATTTTGAAGAGCTACATAGGGATCTCACTAAACTGGCAACAAAATGGCAGATGAAATTTAATGTTGATAAATGGAAAGTAATTTGCAGTGGAAAAGATAACCCCAACTATACATACAAAATGATGGGGTCTAAATTAGCTGTTACCACTCAAGAAAGATTTTAGGGAAATTATGGATAGTTCTTTGAAAACCTCTGCTCAATGTGTAGCAGCAGTCAAAAAAGCTAACAGAATATTAGGAATCATTAGGAAAGGGATAGATAAAACAGAAGTATCTAATGCCACTACATAAATCCATGGTTCGCCCACACCTTAACTACTGAGTGCTGTTCTGGTCGTCCCATCTCAAAAAAAGACAAATTAGAATTGGAAAAGGTACACAGAAGGGCAATGGAAACGATTAGAGATCTGGAAGTGCTTCCATAAGAGCAGAGAGTAAAAAGACTGGCACTCTTCAGCTTAGAAAAGAGATGGTTAAAGGGGATATGATAGAGGTCTACAAAATTATGCATGGTACAGTGAAAGTGAATAGGAAGGTATTATTTACCTCTTCACATAAGTAGTATGAGTCACCCAGTGAAATTAATAGTTAGCAAGTTTAAAACAAATAAAAGGAAGTACTTCTTCACACAATGCACATTCAGTCTGTGGAACATGCTGGTTGGTAGGGGATGTTTTGAAGGCCAAAATTATAACTGGGTTCAAAAAGGAATTAAATAAGTTCCTGGAGGATAGGCACATCAATTTATTAGCCAGGATTGTCAGGGATGCAACCCTAGGCTCTAGGTGTCCCTAAACCTTCCACTGCCAGAAACTGGGACTGGATAACAGTCATTCGGTAATTGCCCCATTCTGTTAATTCCCTCTGAAGCATCTGGCATTTGCCACTGTCAAAAGATAGGATGCTAGCTGAGATGGACCATTGGTCTGACCCAGTAAGGCCATTCCTATGTTCTTATGAGTATACCATAACAGGGGTGGGCTTCTGCTTGGAATTTGTCTGTGCAGACACAGAGAGACAGAAGCTACAAATCCCACTGCTAGGTTGGAAGAGCTAGAGTAGTAGGACAGAAATATAGCTCCATGGGTAAATCTGTCGCTGGGGATTGTATTTTCTCCCTCCTTCACCCACCTGCACTCAGTTTCCCTAGAGGATCCTGCTCAAAGCTCAATCATTCAGGCTTCATTTGGGGATGAGTCCACCCTTATTGTTTGTACAGCATTTTGAGATCCTTGGATGGAATATATTATATAAATACAAAGTACTGTTTTGTTAATTCCTATGTTCATAGCACTTGTTACATCTAGACAAAATTTGCCTTTTCCATTGCTGCAACAACACCAATAGTGTAGTACAAATATGTAAAATTTCCAAAACATTCTTTGAAGAGGGGTGATAGTGGGTTGTCCATCCTATTCATACCTATTTTATTTAGTAAATGATATTTAGTTTATAAAAGACATCATCCTGATCCAATGAAACTTTCTTTCAGATATACAGTGGCACAAATCTATATCGGCAACTTTGTTTCGATCTAAAAACAAGACTTCAAATTAGGTGCAGGATTGGAGGGCTCTTATATTACCTCATATCCCCGTACAGACAGTACTTTGAAACTGATTAAGTTTGCTTGACCTGAGTCAGCTTCAGACTGCTGTTGCTGGAGGCAATGGGAAAGGACTATGGCAATGAGAAGGACTCTTGGAGTGGGGCGGGTCCCTACTTTACAGTTACGAGTGTTTTGTCAAGCCCAGTTGAAATCTTGACATGACAAAACACTAGCAAACTACAGTAGGAAATAAACTTGCACTGGCAGAAAGTTGACCGCATAAGCCACTTCCATCACTAACTTGTATGAATCTCTGATTTAATATCAATTGATGATTTTCCATGGCTACAGACAGGGAACTGTAACAAGTTGGACTAAAAAAAGGAAAAATGGGAAGATGAAAATGACAGATAAAAGAAAACCATAGAGGAAAGAAGAGGAGCAACTTTTATGTGTAAAGGAAGGTTGCCATATGGTTATGGCAATGGACTGGGACTCAGGAGAACTAGGTCCAGTTCCTAGCTCTCCTATATACTTCCCAGGTGACCATGGCAAGTCTTTAATCTCTCCAAGACTCAATTCTCCATCTGTAAAATAGGAGGCTGAATTAATGGATATTTAGTGGTGAATTTTAAAAAAACATTGTCAAAGGTGTCCAGAGCATTGAAAGGGTTCTTTTTTCTTGTATTTCATAAAAATCCAAACAAAGAACTAAATGAATAGGGAGGCACTCAGATATCATTATGAAAAGACCATAAAAATTCCCACATTGAAATTAAAATAAATAACATTGGTTTCAATTTTTCTTAGAAAATGTAGGTCTGATCCAAAGTCCATTACAGCCAATAGGAGTTTTTCCATTGATTTCAGTGGACTTTAGATCAGGCCCATTATTTGTTTTCACCCTTGGATAACACAAAAGTGAAACAGAACAGATTTTGCTCAGATGTTCCCAATAAAATTCACCTCTGCACTGAAACTAAGCACAAAAAGTTTCAATCCACAAGAAGACTATTAGATTGTTGTGGATGTGGAATCTAGAGGGTGTAAAGCAAGTTCCTACTTAACCTTATTGCAAGAACTCGTTACTATTGCACAGCTCTAATTTACAAATTTTTGTGGATTGGAATGTTGTTGTGGAAATTGCATTTTCTTTTGCTCAGATGCTTGCTCTCAAGAAAACTGCTTACTTAAAATTAATTATGTTTTTGGTGTTCTTGTTGAGATTTTAGAAGTCTTCTAGCATAGATGCCTAAAATTAAATAATTTACATATTTATTTATTGTTCTTTGTAGAAAGACAGACAGACAGATGTTCTTGGCTCTTTTATAGCACGTTTCATCTGTAGCTCTCCATGCACTCTAAAAAGGAAGGCAAACTTCAGCGTTCCCATTTCACTCATGGAAAAACTGATTTACAGAGAAAGGTAAATTGACTTGCCCAAAGCCACAGAAAGGAACAGTGGGAATATAAACCATATCTGCTGTCTCCTAAAACAGTGCCCTAATCACTGGACAACACTGCCTCCCTTCTTCCATTTTGAAACCATATGCAAGATTCAGAGAAAGATAAATCATACTGAAAAGTTCATTTTATATATGTTGTAGTAAGAAGTTATAATCACATCAGAATACAGCACTTGACTATCAGTCAGGAAACTAAAAACCAGAACACATTTTTCAAATTATAAAGGAGCAATGAGAAATAGCCTTGTTTATAGTGACATGAATCATTTTGTAGATTTAGCAGTTTTAATACTATTACTAACTATAATAATATAATTATTATATGCATCTAAACCATGTACATAAAGTGATACAACCTCATCTTCAGTTTCATGGGAAAGTCAGAGGGTTAAACGGCTCTGCTAACAACACAACAAGCAACACGAGGCTGGAGCAGAGAAGGGTAGCACAATAGTATTGTCACCACAGGGACTAGACACAGCACAAAAGTGAAGACAATTTCTCCCCGGAACATTGCATGAAAATCTATTGAGAAGAAGGGTGTTCCCTCCCATTAAAGAGATGCTAGTTTTTCTGTTTTATTACCTATCCATGTGCATTTGGTCATTTTCCCTTTACCCATTACTGCCATTTCACTGGGAGAGGAATCTTCCCCATGACAGCCTGCCTCCCACACTGGAGGGCGGAGATGTGTTTCTTTGCCGATAAAAATAAACAGGACCAGTGAAACAAAGAAGTCTGCTTCTAAAGGATGAGGAAATATTTAAAGGCCAGATTTGTCTGAGGACAATCTTCTACACAAAGGCATGAAACTAACTTGCAATGATAAAAGACTGGAGAGGGGAGAGAAGGACAAAGTCATTTTATTGAAACAATCAACTGTGTCATATCAGGGCGAAATGCTGATGGCACTGCAGATGAAGTACATGGATGCATCCTATAGCATTTAGGGTGAGAGTGTGCTGTATGCACACAACCGTAAGGAAAGGACGGGGTGGAGCTGCACCCTCCCAAGTGTAGCTGAAGGAGGGATTATTCCTCAGGGCACAATCCTTCTCCCAGCTCTCTGATGCATAGGATACACTACCTTCAAGCCAATTGGGTGATGAGGACAGAGTCAGGCACACATCCTCCTTGTGGCTTTCGTGTGATGGGCAGCCTTTAGAGCATCCAGGGGAAACAGAGATCCTTTCACCCTATCCCTCCCCACTGCAAATCCATACAAGGGCCAGCTGGCCCATAAAAAAACAGAAAACTATTCAAAAATAAATCTTCCTCCACATTACAAATCTCATATGCTTTATTAATCAGTTATCATGCACTGTAATGAAGGTTTCAGTTGCTTTCCACTGAGAAAACGTAGAGTCTTGAAGCTTCTACAGAAAAGTTTGTGGCCAATTGTTTCAGTCACACCTCCACTGTAGTGGTAGTAATACTTACTTGCTGCTTTTCATCTCAGGATTTTAAAGCATTTTTCAAATACCGGACCCAAACCTGCAATACTTGAAATCTGAAGCCTGATCCTTCAAGATTTCTCATTACCTCTTTTTTAATGCTCAGTGCATTAAAATCAGTAGGAACCTCACAGGATCAGATCTTTAAACCTGTCTCTGGAATCACTGGGAAATTTGAGTGGGCAAGAAATGCAAGATCAAACCCTTTATTTAATTAGGTCTTATAACATCCCATGAGGTATGAAAGAATTACTTAACCCACCACTAAAAAGCAGCCACTTCGAGTGGTAGAAAGCAGCTGTTGTCAGGACACAGAAACACTACACAACAGTTTCAATCAACAGGTTAAAATTATATAACTAGAGCCCTGCATGGATGCAAAATTTACATCCACATCTGATATGAAGTGGATAACCGTAGATTTGCAGGACTCTATATGTAACTAATATTTCTATTTCTATAGTTTGCCAATTTTAATTCAACCCAGAAAAGTTGTTACAATGTAATTGTTCTTACTGTACAGTAAAATGTGCTTAAAATGAATGGTCATAAGCTGTATCATGAATGAATAGTTGCCAAGCAACCAATTAATAAACTAAAGGTTCCAAATAGCATGAGCTCTCTTTAAAAAGATAAAGCTCTGAACATCATAATTTTTAAAATCCATTTCTGCAGCGAGCAAAGTCATGTTTGAAACTCTAATCTAGGTCTTCTTCATACAAACTGAAACCAAATCTGTCATCTGACATATGAGAGAGAGCAAACCAAACATACTCAACCTGCCCCCTCACATTATGGTGAGTGGCGGGGTGCAGAGATGGAAAATGGGTCAGGCAACAAGCTGTAATCCAATATGGAGGGGTGAACAGCATTCACAATTAAACAAGAGCATTAAATGCATCTGTTATATTAACTATCTTCAAACAACATCAAGAAGTAGTAGTCTTCTAGGATTTTAACACTATAAAACAATCATGAATTAAGGTAAAAGGAGAAGAGAGACTTTAAAACTGAGAACAAATACAGTTTAAAATGTTTTGAAATCTATATAATTCACCATATTATCTTTATAAACTCTTACAACTAAGCCCTGCTAAGTGCATAAGCAGAGTTAAGGTGCCTAGAGCAAGCATTGACCTTTTAGATGGATTCAGATAAAATTGACAAAGAGAGGCATAAATCTTAAACCACTTAAAGAAAAGACTATACCCACTCTGAGAAAACAATAATGGTAATGTATTAAATTCACAATATTTTGCTGTAGGATGATCTCTTGGATGATGGAAGTTAATTTTTTTAGGACAATCAATTAAATATTTCTTTTATAAAGAGCTTATGAAATAAAAGATTAATACACTGCAATTTGCTATGTTTCTCTCTCAGTGTTCACAACATACTTTACTTAATCAAACTTTTTCTTTCCTAAAACTGAGAACTGCTAATAGACATGATGTTCAAATACTAAACAACTGACCATTTGTAACAGTAGATGGGACTCATTCTAATTCTAAACCGTTCCCTCTCAAAAGCACATTAAAACCATAAAAGCCCTAAAGAAACAACATATGACTTGCATTGTGTAAACTCTGGGACAGGGACCATCTTTGTTTTGTGTTTGTATACGGGTTAACGTAATAGGGCCCAATCCAGCACTGCAGCCCCTTCGTATCCCAGTAATACCAATCATAAATAGCAATACTGTTTCATTCCAGTAGTACATTAATCTGTTGGTATTCTTAAACACAGGAATGATGTTTTGAATCGTAGCAGGCAATGCAATAATCCAAGCAATAATATCCATGCATATTTCTTAACCACACTGAAGGGAAAGCCAATTCATTGCATAGTACCATCTGCCTTTTATGATGGAAGAGTGTGAAAAGCTTTCCTTTGGCTACCAGAGAGATAACTTTCTGATTAATATCCATTTATATTAAAGCTGCTGCACAATGCTAGATGTTCATCAGACGCCTTTTCAGCTAAATTTCTTTGTACCTGGCTTTTTCTAATTAAGTAGTGACTACGCTACATTGTATCTAAATTCTCTACTGAGTAATATACCTTATCCAGCTAACTACACCCACCTTCAATATTAACAAATCGTCCTTCAACATCCTATTACAAATATACTCACAACTTTAGTGAATGTTTTGTCTGAGTAAGGAGTTCACAAATGGTCCCTGAAAATAATTGAATTAACGTATAATGCTTGAATGTATGTAGAATCTATCAACTTCCTTTCAGCACACATGGCAGTATGTAATGTCAGGAATACCTTTAACTGCTTCTTTACATGTATTTTCTCAGCTTGCTCTGTAACAAGCTCTCATTATGATACTGCATATAGCACTTGCAATTTTAATTAAGTATTCCAGTTGAAAAGCATCTAAAGGTGAACGGACAGATTTTTCTTCCCAGTTGTTTATCCCCTTACAGTTACAGGTTGAAGAGTTAAAATAATCACTTTTTTAAAGTTTAGGAAGACTCAACACATAGGGATGAAAAGGTCATGTATTACCAGTTAGCAAGAGTAGGAGGTTTTTAGGAGTTTTTTAGCAAGAGTAGGAGGTTTTTAGGAGTTAGAGGCTTTTAAGCTGCAGCTTGACAAAAGCCTCGCCGGGATGATTTAGCTGAGGATAGTCCTGCTTTGAGCAGAGGGTTGGACTAGATGACCTCCTGAGGTCCCTTCCAACTCTAATATTCTATGATTCTATGACACTAATTGTAGTTTTTTAACAATAAAAACAAAGAGGTTCTCAGCTGCTTGTTCCTGTGGAAAAATGCTATAGACAGTATTTCCCTGAAGTTTTCATTCCACTGTGCTTTGTTCCATAATAAGCAATTTAACTGTCACACTTTTTTAAAAGGAGGGGAGGAGAGAAAGAAGGTTGCATTGTTTTAAGGTGTTGCTCATACGAAAATAGGACTCACTTTAAAATCCCCTTAAGGATCCAAGCATATATATTTAGCAATAGAAGAAGGAAAATATAGCATATCAGTCTGCTTTAGAAAAGAGATGATGAGCCATACTCTTCCCTCTAGCATTTGCCACAAAACTGGTGCAGCTAACCAGACTAGACCTGATCTTGCAAATACTTTTTCACTCAGTAATCCTTACTCTCATGCATAGTTCCATTTACTTCGATGGGACTCCTCACATGAATAAGGGTAGTGAGGATGAGAGCTGGGAAGCGAAATGTGCTGTATAGTCCTATCCTGTCTTTTGATACAGGCAGTTTGTTTCAATGGGTTTAGATCCCTCCCTCTCCCCAGCCCCAGTCTATTAAAAAGGGGAAACTGTTCTTAATGAAATATAAATAAAAATAATTACAGAAATTTTCAAACTATAGAAAAGTGTCAGCTTTTGGAAGATAGTTATCAAAAACTGCAAGTTTAAAGGTCATATTCTACCCTTTCATCTTTGTAACTCCATATGAGTGTTGGAGTTCTACTTGCAGATTTTGGGAGGAAATTGCCAATAAACACTAGAAGTATTTAGTATATAGTAATGGAAGAAACAGTTAACATAATGAAGAACCCAGTGGGAAAAATAATTGTTGCCTGGGAATGCCATTACCCTACATAAATTTTCCAAGGAGAAAAATCCTGTCAGGTCAGTAAAGGAATTCTGTAGTCAATGATCTATCAATTCGTAGGACAAAATCTGAATGTTAAATATTTTGTTAATAGCCATTTTATCCCATTTACTTTTCCACAGATGCATCTTACTGGTACAGTAAGACTAAACTAAACATTTAGGGAAACACTGAAAACCTCTGGTGCACAATCAGTCACACAAACAGACCCTCAGACTCTGAAAGCAGAACAGAAGGAATATGGAATTAACAATCTGGACCTCAATCCTAACCTTTGATGCAGAGGACACTTTACAAAGTGATCGCCAAAACTCCAGTGATGACCAGGAACCTCTGAAAATAAAAGCTAAAATTTCCTAAAGCTAGTTTTACATGAATTCTACCAGCACTCATGAATATTTGAAATAAATGGTGGATTTACAGCACTCCCGTACCTAAATCCATTGCAAAATTTTCATTGACATCCCAGAGAGTAGATGTGGTCCATTAAAGAGAAATACTATGGTTAACACAATAAATAAATGACTCATTTATATTTCTCACTCTGATCTACATCATACTCAGCTACATCTACCTATTAAAACAATATGTACATATGAAAGTCATCAGTGAAATTCATGTTTCAGAAATTACACGTCAGCTATCATTGGAAGCAGGCTCTTCACCCACTTCCATCTGGATGTTTAACAAGAGCAAGTTTCACAAACAACTAAAATGCTTTTTTTTTAAATGGTCACACAGATTATAAACTTCAGGGTCCTATGTTTTTGTGTTAGCAGACAATGCCTACATTTAACCTTTTTAAACTTCTGTAATATCCCTTGAGACGTGTTCTCGCTCAGTCTTACAAACTCAGATTGGAAACCAAGAAAGCCAGCATTTGTACACAAATTTTACTCACCACCTAAAATGATAGCATATATGAGTCAGAATTACAATCACAAACAGATTGATCTCATATTTTCCAATGCTCAATAGCTATCAGTATTTCCTCCAAATTTTACTATAATCAGAGAGTGGAAAAATCAATAAAAATAAAACTCTAAATTCACATAAAACCCAAATTAGTACAAAAATAAATCACATCACAGTCTGTTTTCCAAATTACCAAATACATTTGTTCAGTGGCACTGAATTCAACCAAACTGGCACTAGTTCTTTAAGGAACCCTAATCTCTGTATGTATTTTAATGAATCTTGGAATGAATTTGTCATACTCCATTTTACTGATTTATTATAAAGTATAAGTGTTTTATGGGTCTGATGCTGACACACAGAATTGTAATTGTGCTATCATATTGTTGCCAAGTCCTTTGCCTCATATTCCCCTCTGCTCTGTGGCTGTGGCACCTCTCAGTATTAGAACAAAAGCTGTGAGGAAAATGAAAATACCTTGGATGTGCTAGCATGGGACACATTTAATTTCAGGGGGAAGGGGATGGTCAGAAGATGGAACACCTCTAAAGGAAGAGAAACTGAATGGCATCTCATGAGTACAAGCACTCTCCCCCCTCTCCCCAACTTTCCTTCCTTGTGGTACTGTCCGGCCCCCTCAAAAATCTGCTATTTTCAAAATGGAAGGGAGGAAAAAATGAATTGTTTTCTCCTCTTGCACCTGAAAACCTCCTCATGTTGTGGCTGGGCCCCCCCGTTTAGCGCCCCCCACTAGATTACACCATTCTCTCTCTCCTTCCACCATAACTCCATTGCTACCCATCGCTCCAGCAGAACCAGCGGTCAGCAAAGAAGTCTACAGAGGGAGGAAGTTCTTCTGTAGCTGGAATTTCTTTCATATTCCCAGCAGGGGGCCACTATGTGAAGACAAGAAAGGATACGCAGAGCTGTCTCCTTTTTTCCCCTCACTGCTTCCTTATATCCACCAAGGAAAGAAGGAAGTTGAGAAAGTAGCAATATAGGGGACAAAGCTGAGAGAAGAATCAAAATGTGCATGTGAGCTCTGAAGGGTGAAAGAAACACTGGGGCAAGGGAAATACAGCAACATTGCATGGGAAGAAAAATACTGAGGGAAACGAAGAAAATGACCAGAAGCGAGTGATATTTATATTGCAGTAGCCTCCAAACACCACAAGCAAAATTATGGGTTCATTGTGCTACACACTGTACAAACAGCTGGGAAGACATGATCTCTGTACCAAAGCGCTTACAATCTAATATAACAGGGAAGGAATATTGGAGAAAACAGATGAGATGTGTGTGTGTGTTGGAGATACTGATGGTGAGGAGAAGTGAGCAGGAATGGCTGGGGAAGAGACCTTGGAGCAAAGAGACCAGAATGTTTTGCTTGGAGGAGATCTTAGTGATGGCATGGAGAGACCATGATTACATGGGGAGAGATATTGATGCGAGGAGGACCAGCAGTGTGTGTTGGGAGATCTTGGGGAAAATACACCAGGACTGTGAGTGCACGTGGTGGGGAGGCAAGAGGAAGGGGAATCATGGTCGTGGAGAGAGAAACTAGTATTGGGTCAGTGGGGAAATTTTGGGGTGGAGAGAGACCAGGAGTACGTGTGGGGGCTGAACTTGTGTGAGGAGAGAGAGAACGTGTGGGGGAGGGAGATCCTGAAGGGATAGACCAAGAGCGTGCAGGGGGAGACCAGGAGTGCGTTTGGGTAGACTGGTAAGGTACCTTGGAGGAGATTTTTTGTGGGACAGACCAGGTGTGTTTGGGATGGTCTTGGATGAGGCAGAATTGAAATGCAGCACAGATCTGTCTGGGAATGAGGAGGTATGTTACAGGGGTGTGTCTTCATTGTGAGGGGAGAGCAGGAATGTGTGTATTGATGAGAGATAGGGGATCAAGAATTTGTGTGAGAGACAGAGGGAAAGTGTATGTGCGTGCGAAAGAAAGATAGGGACAAAAGAGAAAGTTCTGGGAATACAAGTGTGTGGGTGAGAGACTGGAGACAGGAACAAATGGTCTGTGTGGTCTACACGTGCAGCAGGAAAGTTCAGAAAGCAGAGTGGACTGGAGAGAAGCAGGTGAGGAGTACGGGCAGATAACAGTGTGAGTGAGAGAATGAAAGAAATGTGTAAAGTAGGGAGACACACAAGTCAAGAAAGAGAGGAAGGTCAAGGACTGGAGTGGCTGGGAGGAAGAGAGGGAAGTATTATACAATACTGAAAAAACAGATTAAAGGAAACCAAACTAGAAACAATGCAAAAAAGGATGCATCAAGATACACCATGGAAGGCAAGAAAAAGGAAGGAAGAATATTCGCAAAGGAGACAAAGTAACAAATATTTCTTAATGTAAAAAATAAACACTGAAAAAGTGAGATCATTAGAATAGGGGTTGGAAATGGGGGGCACGTACTGAAATCTCACTATGGCAGCAAAATTGCTAAGGTTGGCCCTGCCTGGGAAGCTATTAATTTTAATTTGCTTTTATTTATATATATATATATATATATATATACACATAAATTTTCCTTCTTGGCTCCCCCACCCTCCAACTTTAGTCGCACCTAAATGGCATTTGTTTAGCCATTCCTAGTTACAAGTATTCCATTACGCTTAAATGACAGAAAGACCAGTTTTAGTGGTGAAATATCTGACAAGGACATATGCTAACAGATCAAGTTTCCCTCTCCCTTCCCCTCACATCAGATTCGCTTTCATTCATTCTTCCCCTTTGTTTAAAAAAGAAAGAACGAAAGAAAGAAACGGAGCAATCCGCCTCAAGTCCAAGGTGTCCCCGCAGCGGTGTGCGAGCGCTGGGTGTTTTAGCCACCCTAGCTCCTCTCCTTATGCCACTGGCTTGTGTTCAGGGCTGCCTGCCTTGGGCGAGGGGCACCTCCCGGCCGCCGCGGCGTGTCCTAGCTCCGCGCCGCCGAGGAGACCGGCGGTCTCCGGCTCGCGGGCATCCCTCAGACAAGGGAAGCAGGAGCGGCGAGCCGCAGGAAAGCACAGGCGGGGCTGCGTTTGTGTCCTGGCGGCTCGGGAGCTGCCTGAGCGAGCCCGCCCGAACAGCGGGCGGCCGCCGCCGGCAGAAAGGCGAGGAGGAGACGCTCGCGCCCGCCAGGCGGACCTTACCTCCACACTGAAGTACTGCTCCGCGGCGCACACGGCGGCACATAAAATCCAAAGCCCGGCTCGCAGGGCACACACCCCGGCGCGCGGTCCGAAACCCAGCCGCTCTGCAGCGCGGAACGCGCGGACGCTCATCGTGCAGCGCGCCCCGGGGGATGCGGGAGCTCTCCTCCGCCGCGCTCCTTCCCCGGCAGCCGCCCGCCGAGCCCCGCGCCGGGGAAGAGCCCTCGATGCAGGTTCACCCGGCACGGGGGGGAGGAGGAGGAACGGACCCTTCACTCCACGGCGCACCCAGCAGCGGGTCCGCTCTCGCTCATCCTCGGTCCCGCGGGAGGGAACGTGGCCTCCGAGTACAGCTGCGGCTCCTGCGAGGCTCTTCCCTGCGCCCAGCAGCCGCCTCCGTGTCCTCCTCCTCCTCCCCCGCCTGCTCGGAAAGGCCTTTGCTGTCTGCGCTCCCTGCCCTGCCCGTGCCTCTGCTCTCCTCTCCACTCCAGAATGTTCATCTGGAATCTACATAACTCCTCCTCCGCAGGCTGCCTCCTCACTGGCAGCTTAAAGGAGACGGTCCTGAAAGGGACTGTCTGCCTGCGGGGCGGGGGGGGGGCTTGGTTTCCCCTCTAACCACAGGGGCTTTCTCGCTAGCTGCTGGGACTGGTTGAATGACCAAAGCAAGGTTTCCAAGAAGAGGAGTGCGATGAGTAGATGTCACACACACGCGGGCACACACAGAGAGATCCTCACTTGGGAGCTTTCCTGCCCAAGGAAGCTGGGCAAGTCTGTGAATTCCTTAAATCCCACAATTCCACCCATTCGTGGGAATGTGTTGGAGCCCACTTCTGGCTTTTCACAAACTGCCCCGCTTGGCCAATGTACTGTGGCATCACGTTACCTGGAAGGGACAACCTTAGCTTTCTGTCTATACACTGCTCAGCCCCTGCTCTGCCATAAGCACCACTGTACAACGCTCTATATGCTCTATATGCACCTTCGTTATAAAGCGCTGTAAATATTCTGTAGCCAGCTGCCAAAGCCTTCAGCTGCCGCCAACAATGTTTTATATTATTGTGGCTATACAAAAATGTTGAAGGCTGAAAATGGGGGGAAAGGACGTATACAATGAATGTAATTTGACTGCAAAACAAACAGGAGCTACTTAGCGTGGTAGGCTTGTTTTTATTTTTAATTCATTCATTAAAAACCTTCCATTTAAATTTAAATTAAGCTTAAGGATTTCCATCCCTCTGCACCAGAATGCCAAAATAAATAAATAAAAATGCAGGAAACATGCCTCAGAAGTTAGGTTCAGCTTGACACAGAAGTACAGTGGCCTTAGGTCTCTCCCATGAAACCATGTACACTGGGATATCCTGCCCTTTATTTTTCTCCTAAATAGCTGCCCATTTGCTTCTTTCTTGACCTTCTGGCACCCTCTAGGAGATCTGTTGATGCTCTTAGAAGAGTTGTAGAAGTTTTTGTCCCTTCACAAATTGTTCTTCTGGGCAAGAAATATCATCTCAGGCCTCCTTGGTGCTGACTCCT
The DNA here is from genome assembly GCA_007922155.1 of Mesoclemmys tuberculata. Taxonomy (NCBI): domain Eukaryota; kingdom Metazoa; phylum Chordata; order Testudines; family Chelidae; genus Mesoclemmys; species Mesoclemmys tuberculata. The sequence continues at coordinate 89,250,891 of ML675601.1, forward strand.
CAGATTCTGAAAGAGTTGTATGTTGCTGCTGAGCATTATTTATTTTTGTTTCTTTCTTTCTTTCTTTAGCTTTTAATAACACCTCTCTCATACCCAAGGCACCTCACATAAACTAAAGAGATGATATTCAACACACTATTAAGATCTTACAATAATTATTGAACGGGCATTACAGCATTATCACAAGCTCAGTGATAATGATAATCATTGCCACAAGGCCAGTGCCAGCTGGTTCCTTTGGGAAAGCTCAGGCATAAAGAGCCCTTGAGTTGAAGACACAAATGTGGAGAAATTGCTGGGAGAGCCAGTGTTTAAAGGGGTCTCTTCTGTGTTAGAAGCGTAAAATTTTTTAGAAGTAAAACTCCACACAGCAAAAGCTGAGAAGTGGAGATTGTGGGGAGAAGGAAGAGGGAGGTACAGGAGCCTATTTAGTCTGTCACTATTTGGGTAGAGACTATACTGTATACTTATCGAGAAGTCTTCAGAAATATCTGAGAAGGGTTTCTTTGAAAGTTTTGGGGTTTGTCTGGTTTTTTTTGGGGGGGGGTTGAGGGGGAGAAAAAAGTTAACCTGCTGCACAAACTTTTTCCAAGAGTTTGAAATGCCCCGCCCCCCGCATTTGATTGTGAACAGTAGCGTTGGATTGCCATTGGTTTCATGTTTCAACTCTGTCAAATTCTAAGCAGAATACCATTAAAAATACAAATATATATATATATCCTGATTGCCTTGTAAAAGATGGGATTGTAAGAAGGTGTCCTGCCCCTTTAGAGTTGGAGGTCTGGGGCCCCTGATTGAAGGAACTGCTCCAGCCCCTCTGTGCCATGTTAACAGCGTGGAAGGAGGGCAGCTGATTACCACATAAAGAGCAGCAAGGAGCTGCTGAGAAAGGGGAAGGCACCTAAAGGGAAGACCTTGGTCCTAAGGGAGTTTAGTAGTCAAAGCCAGGAAGCTAGACTCCAACCAGGTAAAGCCCTGGAGTGACTGATAGGATCCAGCTCAAAGGGGGAAGGACTGGGAACTGCTTACTTAAGGGGAGAAAGATACACTGAACTGGGTTGGGGGACCGGGAGGGCCAGTGTGTGCACAGAGAACAAAATAAATTGGACCGCCAAATGAAGGTGGTTTTATTGCCTTTAGACTGAGTGAGTTATTAGGGGCCCGGAAGAGGGGCAAATAGCAGCAGGGTGCTGCTGAGTGACCTCTGGCCATTAGGCGGTGCTCAAGAGGCAGCTGAGCCACTGACAGAAATGAATACTAAACTTAGGAAATGAAGTGGGTATTGCCATTCCAAGCAGGGATGTGGAACTAAGGGTGTGGCAGCACCCCCCGGCTTGTAGTGGTTCCCATCAAATACAGGGTCTACAATTTTCTTCAATGGCTTTCTGCAGCCCCGCCACTATAAAAATCCAACACGACTGAACTCAAGTATTCTAAAATCATAATCAGACCTCAAAAACTAGATCCCCCCACCGAGTATTGCAAGACTTATGATAAAATAGCGAGAGTGGACTACATACGCATACCGTCAAGAGATACCTCAATAAAGAGTTCAAACCTATTTCCTTCAGTTAGATATGGGTAAGAAGAGGCAGCAAAATCATAAGACCTTTAACTTGACAGAGGCTTCTCAAAAGTGCAGTCATACTTTCAGGCTAAGGTTGTTCAAGCCGCCTTTGGATACCTAGTTCTCATTAATTTTAATGAGAATGTACAGTAAAGTGTTTAACTACTGGAGGAGGTTGGAAATGGAAAGACCTTCCTCTGAATTTTTTTTTTTTACTCTATAAAATATTAATCCCTAATAGGGCCAAAAATTTCAAAATGAAAACTTTTTTATGGGAAGGGATTTCCAGGAAAATTCCATTTTCGGAGAACCAAAATGGAATTTTTCAACTTGGAGGCTGTCAATTTGCCTTTCTGTCTATGGGCTAGGGGGGAAGCTGGGAGGCTGAGCTTTTTAGCTGAAATTGGTAGCTCAACGTGAAATTGACAATAGCCTTCTGGGGGAGCTGTCATTTTAATTTTCCTAATGGAAAAAAATTTCCACACAAAAAAATTGCCAATTTTGCAAAAAGAGTATTTTCTGTTGGAAAATCATTCTGAAGGAGAATTCCTAACTAGCTGTGTTAGCTACCAAAAAAGGGGGTGTTGATGACACATGGTGTCCTTTAGGAGGTGCTCAGTACCTTGAAGGAATGAGCCCTGACTTGGCTAAGAGAGCTGAACACCGGGGATTTCAGGAGAAGGACAGTAGCACCATTAGAATTAAGTAGTTGCTTTAGTTGTAATGCACAAATCAGTAAGGTTCCAACTGCGTGAGCATGCACGTGGGTGTAGATGAGAGGGGGGAGAGAGCAAGCGCGTTTCTTTTGGTAGGCAGAGTAGAGTTCTAGGTTTCCATTACAGCTGAGCAGAGAATTGATGAGAAATGAAAGGAAATCCAAGATTGTAAATCATGTACTTCTTGCTTTCTCATCACATAGATATATGTGCGTGTGTCCACAAGATTGGTATATGCACAGTGCTTAATAGAATGTGTATGTTTATATATATATATTTTCTATGTCTATAAACATACACAAATGCATACAGAAGAGAAAATATTTGAAAAAATGTTTCCAATAATTTTTTTCTTTATACAGTTTGTATTTCTGTTAGTTAAGTAATACAGCTGAGTAAATGCTAAAATGTATTTTTAATTTTTTTTTAATTGCTTTGACTGTTCATGTTCATTTTTATGATTGCTTTTTGAAAATGTGAACAAGCTTTACTAGTGGAAATATTCACAAAAAAATCAAAATTTTAAGCTTGAATACTCAAGTATTCACAAAATGGGAATTTTCAAATTGCATAAGTGATCAGTCACATTTCAAATTGCTAATTTTACAATCAAATATGCAATTCAAAATTTGCACTTTATTAGTTGGGTAAATTCAACCAATCAGGTAACATAAATAAACAAATTAGGTAATTAAAGAATGCAGTATCATATTGAACATGCCCAATGAACTGTTTTGCAAAGGACCTCCAGACTAAAAATAATTTTCTAAAAAGATATTTGCAAGAAATTTTGGAGAACAAATACACTTGATAATGTTGCAATCTGTTCAAAGATAGTTCATGAACAGTAAAAGAGGTGAAAAACCTATAATAAATGTGTTCAATATTACTTTCTCAGCTCTACTGAGTATAAAAATAGATATATTTACCAAACAGGTCAAATTCTATTTTACAAAAGAGATCCTCAGCTAGTGCAAATTGTCATAGTGCCATTGACTTGAACAACTACAAGTCTAGATTTGATCTTGATAGTCTCCCGTAGCACAGTACAACCAAGTATATTGCCAACATATCACAAAGACACATCCAACAAGAGCGAGTAAAAATATAAATTGTGAGGAAAGCAATAATAATTGAGGGCTAAGATTTTCCTTCAATTAAATCAATATATATACCAAGTAAGTCCACAATCTCGAGAATTTGGTGCTTAAATCTAATTTATTTATTATCTCAGGCTGCAAGAGTGCACCTGTTATTCTTTTTGTAGGCATTTTTACTTGCTATTTTACAGATATTTAAAATTAAAATCTTTTTCCTAAACAGACTATATAGTTTCTTGACCCCATATTAAGTTTTCCCTTTTAAAGGATAATAAATACAGGTGACATGGCATGTCAACATATACCACATATTTGTTTAACCATTACTTTAAAAAATATATAGAATAAGACACCAATTATGCATTTTCTTGGTACCAAATTACTTGATGGTACTTGAAATCATAGCAATTGGCACCATAGTAATTTGCTGGTTGCTCAGATATTTACATTCTCCTGACCCTTCTATAGAATACAATCAGTTCTTCACATTTTGTTTTTAAGCTATGATGCTACAGGCCCAAAATCTGTGTTACCTTTTTGTTCTACACATTTTAGATGAGTGCTCTGATCCCCACCAAGGCATTTTGTTGCTATGGTGACAAAAATATTTCTATTCCATTTACTACATACACCAATCAGTTCCATGTATTTTGCGGGTGGGGAGAAGGGGAAGGATGGAGGCTGAAGATCTGGTGTAACACAAGAAGAATGGATGAAAAATGTCTTAAGTCATTTGGGTAAATCATGTTCTCATCAAGTTTTTACAGATGTATACTCCCTTGTTAGTTTTTAATACATTATAATCAAGGTACATTATCAAAACAAAAAATGTTTTTCATTCAATAATCACAATAATTAATGAAGTCAACACCCTAACAAAAGGTCAGTTGTGTCTTTGGTCTATGTTAAACTATAGAATTATTCCTTTCTATAGATAGTACTTTTTTCCACACCTGGAGGAGGAAGAAGATTATATACCTGGGCCATATTTTAAATCTCCACTTCAGACCTTAAGATTATTTACTACAATTTTAAATTTTTCTTCAACTATTTGTGTTTTATTTTTGGATGGAAAGATCCTCATATGTTGGATATCAGTGCATGCTTAACCATTGACTATTCAGTGGGAGCATATGTTGAAATATTATTTTCTTCCCTCATTTTGATGACTGCTGGAGGACACCTTCTTCTTTTACTCTTGGAAACAAGCTTTTCATTTAAGGGTTAAAAAATATACTTGGTTCAGAGCCTGCCCCTATGAATGAGATGACAGTGTTGTGGTTGAGTTGTTACAACTGGATAAATACAGCATGTGCACTTCTCAGAAATGATCTCACTTGCAGAAATTCATTGCAAATTGGGTGTAATCATACCAACAGCATATGAACTATCGTATCTATACAGCATGTGAATCCTGCCTCTACTACTTAATGCTACATATGAGGAAAGGGTGAAGCTCACCAACTACAAACACTAATTCAGAATGTGACCACTTGTAAGATGCCCCATTGACCTTCTCATGGCATGATCCAGGGGATCTCAAACCTTTTTCATAGCACTAGCTCTATCTTAAAAGAGATTTGCTTTGTGAACCATTTCCTGGCGGTTGGCAGCTGAATAAAATCTGCAGCAAATAAAGAAATTGCTTCACTGCTAAAATGATTAGGAAATATTTAATGTCCTTTGACCTGTCTTTTAATGCATTTTAGTAGACGGAAACAAGGAGGAGGAGCTGCCAGCACCATCCAACGACCCAGCTCTCTGTGAACTACCAGCCATTGACGGTTCATGGTGTAATCTGTGAACCTCTGGTCTAAATATTACAGTAGAAAGTACAAACATGCAGAGCAAACTATCCAACCATGCTGTTTTAAACAGCATACAAAATGAGATGAAGGGGCATGTTATTGTGCTGTGTATCCATCTCTTACTGCTATGGGATTTATGCAAGTAACTTCCATTAACTGGCGCTGGTGAATAAAGGAAAGGTTTTCTGCAAATATTCAGTTTTTAAACATTCATTTCCGCTGTGTTAATTTCCTGTTTTTGTGTTTGCTTTTCATTAATATTCTAGTAAATTTGAAGAACTGGCAGGTTTGTTTTTTTTTTTTGGGCAGAAGTTGCTAATTTTAAGTAAATAGTGGAGAATATTCATGAAAAGTGAATTTTGAACCCATAAACAGAACTATTAGTCATAACAACTCACTCAAATACAACACAGTTGGCAACTTCTTTAGCTCAAGGAAGGAGCCAGCAGTGAAGAGATGAAAGCAAAGCAAAAGCACTTTAGACTGCAGGATTAGGCTTTAAGGGTTGAATATTCCTCTTTAAATATTCTGAGGAGGCCAGTGTCATCTTCTGAAGCCCTGCATCTCTCAGCAACTCCTCCTTCTCCAGGCTCTCCTTATGGCTCAGGCTGCTCCTAGGGACCCATAATGTGAGAATCAAGGCTTTTCCTTTATCCTTGTAATCTCCACGGAGCTAGAAGGGTGATGGTGTGCATCCCCCTCATATCGCAGCCACCTCCCTGGCCTGCTCAGTCATTAGATCTAGTGAATCCCCACCTCCTCCCTTTGTAGATGGGGCCCAGTAGGTGGCTGATCCCTCTTCCATGCTGGACTTGGGGGTGGGGGAGAATCCATGGGTAGAACTATGGGCACAATCCTTCCCTCCCCCCACACGCAAGTCCCCTGCCAAGAAACTGTGTTTCACATTGCCAAGGAGATCAGATGGAATCTTGCATTACACGAATTTAGTTGATTTATCGAAGATTAAAAACACAGAGCTAGAAATCAATGCATCTATGACATTTGGGTCAGAGACATCAGCTCTGGTTTGGACGGAAACAAAAATGAATCACTCTCTCTTCTTTTTTAAAAAGTGATTCAGCTGCAACATCTGTTTTGGGTTGAAGTTGTGTTTTTACCCAGTTTCACAGGACTGCTGACGCAGGTCCAAGTTGGCCAGAGGAGTTGTTTGAGGTGAAGCTGTTAGTCTTTGTATTAAACCAGACAGGAACCCTGGATTTCCCTGCTTTCAAATGTTTCTGATTATTGGGCACTTCATCATAATGGTTTTTAGGACTCCCATGTATACCCAGAAGCACATCTAATGCAAGCGCTTTGTGTAACACTGAATATTTCATTGGTCCGTAATAGTAAGTTTTAAAAACACCACCATCTGTACAGAATCTGAAATCTGTAATGTATTCTCAAGGGTTTCCTGAGGCTTCCCCAACGAAGACAAAATGCAGTGGCTAGTCCCTGAAGTCTATAACCGTGGCTGTTGTCTTTAGAAGCCATACATGTACACAGCAAAAAAGCCAAATCAAGCCAACACAGAACAAATAAGAAAGTATATGAAGCAGCCAGTCTCAGAGCCTGGATTAACCAATGTGAGCTCATGCTGCAGGACTAAATATAGTGGTGGAGGCATTCTGGCTTGGGCTGAAGCCTGGGATGTGAGACCCTTTCCCTTCACTGGGTTTCACAGCCTAGGCTCCAGCCCCAAGCCCAAATGCCTTGACTGCTGTTTTTAGCCCTTCAGCACAAGCCCAAGTCAGTGGACCCAGGCTCTGAGACTTGATGCCACAGGCCTTATTCTGCTGTCTAGACAGCATAGGTAATCTACAGAAATATTGCAAGTGATGTCTGAACAAAAAGTTACACCCATTAACTACTTTACCTGTCCTCAAATGCAGGAAGGGAATAAAAGGACATGAAAAAAGGAAGAAAGGGGAGACTGGAGGAGAATTGGGGCTGAGGCTAGACTGCAACTTTCATGCATCCTTCCCTGTGCACCTGGCCTGCTTCACAACCCTCCCAGGACATGGCATGCTTTCTCTTCATTTTGGGGGTGCAAGGCGGGAGCAGTCTCTGAACTGTGATTGTGAAACCCATGCAAAGGTCTGTCTCAAACTGGTCCATAATAAGGAACTAGAAATACAAAAGGAAGTGATATACAATCAACAGGTAAGTAGAAAAAGGGATAAGAAAGTGGGGAGCCTGGCTGAAAGAAGCTCAGGTAGCTCTGTTGAGATGGACAGAGGCCAGTTGATTTCATGGAAAAAGCAAGAGAGATTGACACATCAAAACGAATGGAGGAAAGATGATGCCATCCTGAAAACATTCTGGTTGATGCAAAGGTCAAGGGAAAGATGAAGCAACAGATGGGGAAAGGGAGGATGAAGTCAACAATCAGAATGATGTGGTATCAGTATTGCACACTGCATGATGACAGCTAAGAAAAATGATCTCAAGGGCCATATCTTTCAAAAGAAGATTACCAGGAATATGTTGATGCAAGAATGAAGAAATGGACCAGAAGAGAATGAGAGAGAAAAGATGATGGAAAAGGTGTCCTTAGTCTCAGTCATCTGCCTGCGTTCTCAAAAAATTCCTTTTAACCGAAGCATTGTCCGTTGCCTTCCCACATCTCTCTAAATGAGTATTTGAAGTGGTCTGAAAAAAAAAAACAAAAAACAAAAAAACCCAGATTTAGATGCCCTTTAGTAAATAAGGTGGGAGTTTTCCTATTAACTTCAATGGGGCTAGGATTCAACCTACAATATCAAATATCTGCCTTAACAATACCTGCAAGTTTATTTCCTTTGCCTGTTTTTTTAAGTCATATTTGTTGAACAATTACTTTGTTTATTGTTATATTTACATTATTCAAGGAACCCACTATAAATCAGTTATAGCCTTGAATTAGTAATAATGCATTGTCCGTAGGGGGGAAAAAAAGGGTGAGATCTTCTGTGTTCATAAAAAGAAATGGGAAGAGTAACAGCAATCAGAAAAGCACAATGCATCTTTGCAGTGCAGGGAGTAGAGAGTACAAAGGAACGTTACATTCTATGGGCATTTATGGGGAGGAAATGGCTGATTAATAGGGAAACAGTAAAAACCGTAACTTGTTTTCTTCTGTGTTTTCACTATACAACCATTGATACAGCCCATCTATACCAAGCAACTATAAATTAATATTCCTTGCATTAGTAATCAAAATAATTAGGTTTATGTTCCTTAACTTGCTGTTCATAAGATTATATCTTCTGCATATATTTCATGAACAGAGAAAGTGGTAAAAAGAGAGTGCAAACACTTGTATGATAGGAATCTATGATTACATACCTATATTTTCTTATGAAAATTCTTCAGTATTACATAAATTCATCTATCACCATCTAATTTATGGGAGTAGCCCATTACATATCTTCATTACAAACAGACTATTTCAGGAGCAAGTCTCTTAAAACTAAGGGCCTGACTCTGCCAATCTTCTATTCAGTAATACCTTACTACACAAATAGTTCAATGGGCCCATATTCTGCCACCCTTACTCATGTTGAGTAATACTTTACTTTGTGAATTAGTCCAGCTGAAACTGCGAACTCTTCACAGAGTACAGTACTACTCCGTACGAGGAAGGGCGGCAGATTCGGGAATTAAATGAGGAATGTATCTTAGCAGCATTACTGGGTACAAGAATCTATTTACGAAGAGCTAGATTATAGCTTTGCCTCAAGACCATTGTATGGGGTGAGTCATAGCTGTGCTGCACATAAAGGGCACTATGCCTCTCAGAGGCACAGATCCCTCCTTCCTCCCCATTAGTTCCAGAAGACAGAAATTTGAAGTAGGCCTATAGCAGCAGCAAGTTAAAATGCCCCCAGGCTGGCTCAGTTGTGCTGACTTGTGCTTTGCAGTGGGGGCGGCGGGGAAAGAGGTCAGAGACAAAGCTCCATCCAGTTCCTGCCCTTCCCACTCACCTTCTTTGGAAGAGTACTGGACACATGGTGTCTGCTTACTCCTTCAAGCCTAGTCCTGAGGTCCAGGTAGACTTCACAGGGACACAGTTGTGCAGCCACGGAGGCTAGGGTACAGTATAGTTCAAAGATTCTGTTTAGTTCAATGTTTAAGACCATATACCCTTCTGCTTTCACAGTCCTCTTTACTTCACTTGAGGACTCTACTACAAGTGTGGGTGTTTTTGCCAAAATCAATAGCCAGTAGATAGCTGTGAGATCATTGCTGGCAAATTAAACTATTTGCAAATGCAATTTAAACAGAGGATTCAACATCTTAAAAATAATAATTAACTGTTATTACAGATTTTTAAAATCTGGTATTAAGTGCAGGATGATTTTGAGCATACTACATATTTAAATGATTGAAGTGTTGGGGGGATAAATTATATTTGTGCCAGATTTAAGATATTTCTCATGTTGCTGTAAATATGCAGGATACGGTAATTTGTTTCTTATTTCTTGTTAGTGATAGATATAAGTACCATCTCCCCTTAAACTCACAAGCATTAAATATTATTAATGAAGCATAAGCAAATTAAATACTCTGGGCCTAGTTTGACTTTTCTTCTCTTCCCCCCCCCCAAATTCTTAGGGCAAGATGGTGATCTTATTTACCAGTGTAGTTCCAGAGTAGTTCCATTTACTTCAAAGCAAATACAGTAGGATTTACATTAACATAACCTAGGTCAGAATTGTCTCCATCTGCATCATGTGCTAAGCAACAAACTGCAAAAATAATTAGTAATTCAACAAGTATTTCTTTTGTTATTTATGTCCCTGTAAGAAACCATCTCTTTGGTCAAAACAGCCAGAGCATACCTAAAAAGTGGTAAAGTATTCTATTCTGTCATATTTAGCGGTACAAAAAAACTCAACTCATTCAGATATACAGTATTTGTGAAGCAACACTTTACCCCCATTAAGTTACTTTTCTGTTTAAAAAAGATAGATCTTAACACAAACCCTTGTTAAAGCCTTCATCCAAATTAAAACATGAAACATCAGGTCATCTTCTTTGGTCTAAGGCCCAGATTCTCAGAGGTATATCTGGGCCTAAAGATGTAGCCACATGCCTAATGGGATTTACAAAAGTGCCTCAGCAGGTTAGCTGCTGAAATTCCACTGAAACCACTGGGAATTAGGCACCTAACCCACTAAGGTGCTTATGAAAATCCCACTAAATATCTATTGGCATCTTTAGGCTCCTAAATATCTTTGTAAATCTGGTCCTTTCAATTTTAGCCTTTCTAATGTAGCCTAAATAGCTTTTATACCTTGCACGTAATATAACATACCCTGATAATTGTCCAAAATATTTTTGACAATAGCTACTTTTATTGCCTTAAAAATTGTTTTCCCTCGATTTTTGATTTGTGGACTTTTAAATCTGAGGCTTGCTTCCTGTCCTGCAACACGAGACATGCACCTTTGGCATGCTGACTAATTTGGGACATTTAAACAAGCATTCAAGCTGCAGTAAAGCATGAATTGGCTGGGGATGATTGAGGTTGATCAGTACATGTACTGCAGCATTCAAGTGACAATCACCAACTCACTCTAATTGTACTGTTTGAGGTTTATGCAATCCTGTATGTTTGCTTGGCTGGTGCCACTGTTGAGTGGATTTTGAACCCTTGCGAACAGCAGGTTTTGTTCATTGTTTGACATGATAGAATAAATGTTTCCTGTCCTTCAGTATATCATTGTTTTGTAACGATAGACATAATCCACTAAAATCAAATCATTGGATATTTTCTGGTTTACACTTATAATATGTGTCAGTGCTTTTAAATAAGGCCACTAGAGGGCAATATCATTGCTAATCTAGACGAAACTGCTACATTTCACTTTGATGCTAAATGCAAATATTGCAGGCTTAATTTTCATAATTTAAATACAGATAAAGTTCATCTACAAATTGGTAAATTTAGCAATTGTTGTTTAAGGAATTATGAGAGTCCTTTTGTTCCTTAGCTCTGTTATAGCACTATACAGGTTTTGCAATAAGTATATGGAGAGGAGAAATGCAGGATTTCTTCATAGTTATAATTCCAGAGTTTTGCATGGAAAAATCCCAAAGATATTGAAGGATGAAACTACCTGCTAAAGTGTGAGTCACCACTAAGAAATTGCATACAGCAAAATGATCTATTCTCTGCTCAACTAACCTTAAGCATATCTTTTCATATAAAAAAGTCTTGGTGTATTCAACTCAGTAAACATTAAGAAATTATGCTATGTCATTGCATCTGCTCAAACTTTATACAGACTGGAAATAATCTTTGATTTTTGAAATGATCTCAATACAATTATTATTATTGAAACAAATGCGGCAATTGACATTAGTGATGTCATCTTCATTAGTAAGCCTAAGGATTTCCTTCAAGAGTTAACACTAAGAAATTAAATAATGTGTGTGTGAATTTGCATTGTATCCAACAGATATCATAAGCAGCATATAATAAATGCCACAAGATCTGGACAGGAAGAGGTTGTGCTTGTGATGGAATCCTGCTGTGTTCTGTACTGTATTAGGAAAAAGATAGATCTGCCAGTGGCACATTCAGCAGTCATGAAAATGCAGAGAACACAGTACATGGCTGAAAAGGATATAGAATCTCATTTAGGACCAGCCCTATATCCCAAAGAATGTGTTTGTGACAGGCTCGAGAAACAATGATTCATCCAAATGCTCTGTGAAATTTGGCAAAAGGAGAACCAAGAGTTGAGTAGGCACTTATGAAATATGGTGCTAATTTCATTCTGTAAGAAAGTGATGGGACAAGAAAAAAATGTGAGTAAAGCAGCTGCTTTGAGGAAGATATGAAGGAGAAAGCTGGAATATTTTAGATATTTATCTAGAAGCTAGAAAAGAATGAACAAAGGAATGAATGACAGAACAAACCTTGGGAGCTAATCCAAAAACCTTTGAAGTTAGTAGAAAGACTGCCTCTGACTTCAATGGGCTTTGCATCAGACACAGAGTATATTGCCAACACTCAAGTGGCTAACATGAGCAGTCCGAAATACAAGCTCTGGTCAGTTATGGTAATCACACCATCTGGAAAAGGTTATATTTTAAAAGGGCATCTAGGGCCTATTCCTACAGTTTTTTCTTCAGGTAGAAACCACCACCAAACTGACTAAAGACTGCAGATTAAGTTTCTATGGATAACATATTAGGGGCATATTCACAAGAGTCTGCTAAATTGTTTTGATCCATAAAGCTAATGCACAATTGTCCACATTCATAGTCTGAATAGCTTGCTGGATGTTTTTGGTGTTCTATCTGCACTTAAATCTTTTACAAAAAAACACAAAACACCAGTGTTATCAGCAAATTAGGTCATTTACATAATGAATTCATATACCAATTATGCAAACAAGACAGGGTGAAAAGAAATAGTAGAAAATCTAGGAAAATCAAGTTTTCAATACATTTAACATAAACTTAGCAAAAACAGCCTGAAATATTAGAGCTGAGTGAATTATTTGCAAAAAAAGTAATTAAATCAATTTATCTTCTCTCTCTGATTAGGGAATATCCAGAAGCAGACCATGCCTTATTTGAATTAATTCATAAACTTGAATTAAGGCATTTATCAAATACATTTTCAAAAATTGTTTTAATAAATAGGTGGATCACAAATATTCAAAATTCAAGCTTAGCTGTAAATTGTTAGATAAGTCACATGGGTTTTTTCTATTCCATGACTCTATACGCCCACAAGGACGTTGGGCTTAAATGTGTGGATATTAATTTAAAATTTGAGTTTTACAACTACTCATGTGCACAACTCTGAAATTGACATCCAACAAACATTTTTGCCAGAAATGGCTTAAGAACATGGCATAAGGGAATATTTTTAGAGATGTGAATGAATGTTCTTGGATCTTTTATCATATTTTTCTAGTTCTTTTAAAATCTATTTTTAGTGACTTCTGACTCTTGAATGACTATTCAAATTTCAGTGTTTTAAAGCTTCCTGACTCTATTAGCTTTAGAAAACATCAGTCTGAATTTACTAATGCTGCCGGGTTAGCTTTTGTGATAGAAAATAAAATTTAAGTTGAGTTGAGCATTGGTGAGTTTCTAGAGTCCTAATGTAGCAACAGCTGTACTATTCTGTTAAGAGAAGGTGGAAGACACAGCTTGGACTTTAAAGTCCAAGTACCAGCTGGTATGTTCAGCAGTGCTATTTGTCAGATGCACTTGGTTCTTTAGGGATGTGATTCTTAATTAAAAAGTCAAATCAGTCACATTATGATAATCTGAATTAGATTTAACTTTAACAGAACGTGAAAGGCTAAAAGAATTCTGCTCAAGCCACATTGGAAGGGCAGAAGATAGTGTATGAATATGGATTTTCTGTCTGAAAAAATTAATTTTTACCACTCAGGAAAGAGATCTTTGATTCATCATGGATAGTTCTCCAAAAACTTTAGCTCAATGTGCAGAAGTGATCAAAAAGTGTAACAGAATATTAGGAAAAGGATAGAAAATAAGACAGAAAATATAATTGTACCATTTATATCCACCCATTGTGTGGCTATAAATCAATAGTGTGCCCACACCTTGAATACTGCATTCAGGTCTGGTCACTCCAGCTCAAAAAGAATATAGTGCAACTGCAGAAGATTCAGAAAAAAGCAACAAAGATGACCAAGAGTCTGGAGAGGATTCTATACAAGAGATATTTAAAAATGTGAGAGCTGTTCAGCTTAGAAAAGAAATGACACGGGAAGAAATAGAGGTCTATAAAATCATGAATGATGTGCAAAAGTTAATGGAGAAGTGTTATTTATAATTTCATACAATATGAAAATCAGGAGTCACTCAATAAAATGAATAGGAAGCAGCAAGAGGAAGTACTTTTCCACACAATGTACAGTTAACCCGTGGAAATCATTGCCATAGGATTTTGTGATGACCAAAGTACAACTGGCTTCAAAAAAAGAAGAGAAGTTCATGGAGGACAGGTCCATCAATGGCTATTAGTCAAGATGGTCAAGGAGGCAACCCCATTCTCAGGATGATCCTAAACTTCTGACTGCCAAGACCTTGGAGAGGAAAACAGCAGTAAATCACGCCAACTACCCTGTTCTGTACAACGTTGGAGACAGCATATTGGGCTAGATGGACCATTGGTTTGACTTAGAATGACCATTCACATGATAATATGTCATCAAATCCATTTGTCACATGAGTTGGATGCTTCTGTTAATGTGACAAATGGATTGAGTGACAAATTGATTTGAGCTCTAGAAAGAGGAAGCTAGAACATTGATTAAAGCTCTCATCAATGCACATGTGCAGATCTAATGGAGGGAGATGTGATAGATATTTTAATTTCCTGCATATGTTTGGGAGACCTTATTGAGTTAAGTTTAAGTATCTTTGGACTTCTTTGCATTAAACGCAAAGTTTATATATTGTTGTGGTCTCAGATTGCATGTGACTTCTCTACAGGGGAAATGTAACATGAGGCCTGCAAGTTCAAAGGACTATACTGAAGATGTGCCACACAAGAATGGAATTTTGTGGCAATAAATGTGAAATGTATTTCTGGGAAATATCTAGAGAGAGTTTAATGCAAATTCTTCCAACCCCAGTTATGCTTAAACCCAACCTTCTGAAGCTGCACCCTGAGGAATGGCTCATTACCTGTTCCTGGAAATAAGATCAAAGGCCTGAGATGTATAAAGAAATAGCTGATATGTCCAGACTGGGTTCTGGTTCTGAAACTGAAATAGTTATGAACTTGTAACCACATGGAAAATCCAGTTGTGGGTTTTGAAGAACTGACACCTACCAGAGCCTGAGGTTGGAGTTGGGGTGACCTCTGGTAAGCTTTATAACATGCATCTAGGTTTAAAAAACAAGTTGTACATTATACTTGCACCATAAGAAATACAATTCTTGGAATGGATCACAACCCGAGCTCCAGCTAATACCTCTATCTTCTAGTCATGAATCCTCAGTCTCTCTAATTGCATACATTTTAAAAAGTAGGAATTCTTGCACTTCATTTAAAGTTGCTCCCAACTTGATATCAGGCAGCGATTCAACCTGTTTTGAAAAATACAGTGTAAGCTTCGCTCCTTAGGACAGTTAATCTTAGAATACAAAAGGAATTTTGGATAATGTAGAAAGAAATCCATTCTGGGTTCTGAGTTAAATTAATTTTAAAAAAATCAGTCCTTTAAGAAACTCTGCATTTGTGTCAGTGTTTCCTTTGTCCCAGATGATTGTAACAATGGAATAATGCATATACTTCAAATTTCCCATATAGTTAAAATTAATTGAAATCTTGTGCATTGACTATATGTGAAGAAATTAGTTGCAATTAAGCTAAATTACTAAGGCTTTTTATCTATTTGTTGTGATTATAGGCCCAGATCCACAAAGGAACTTGGATATTGCAATGCTGATCATCCCATTGACATCTTAGGACATAGAAAATCATTGGACCACCACAAGCCTGAGCTGGATGCATAGGTTCCCTATACAATGAATGGGGAGAGATAATTGCCTAAAATTGTGATCCACAAAAGCTAGCAAGATAGGGAGGGAGCTGCTTAAGCTAGCCAGTGGGAGATGCCAAAGAGGGAGAGCGGGATGCTAAGCCCCACCCTGTTACATAGATAGGTGCCTAAATCAAAACCACAGGGCAGCATCTATTTCAGCTTAGTGATCCACAAACAGAAACCAGACACCAGAGTCAGGTAAACACCACTCTTCCCACAGAACTAATATGAATGAAACAAATCTACTGTTTTTAATGACGTTTTTAATGAGGGGGAGTAGACACATATTTCAAGACGTCTCATTGGTAAGTTACCTGGTCCAACAGCTACTGCTCTTTAAAGGTACCATGGTCTCATGAGAGGCTGCTCATGCCACTGCCACATTGGCTCTGCTGTGCCTTGAGAAAGCACTTCAGGAGAAACTGAGGCTGAAACACAAATGGAGCCCCTGACCTACAGAGACTTTGGGATTCAGGAACTGGGCCCACCCTTCACACAGTACTGGTCTCACACAGTCTTCTAAACCAATGTCAACTGTAAAGTAAGGGCCCTTGTCAGAGAGGGTTGCTGCTGACAGCTAAGTAGGCAGGGCAGCACCAGGAGCTAAAAGGACTTGGTAAATCAAGGCAGCCAGTGAGCAAAAGGGGCAGTGAGAGCTGCCTGGGAGTCAGGAGTAGGTCTCTGGGGAAAGTTGCAGAAAGCTCTCTACAGGCTCTCTCCAGAAAAAAGGGAGGAATTATCATGAAGCCAACAGAGGGGTTAGCTTTCTGACTTTCAAGAGCTGAAGCCAGTGCAGGAGGCTGAAAAGGACTGTGGGCTAGGAAGCCAAGGGAGGGGCTAGCTAGCTGACCTTCCTGAGACAGAGAGCCACAACCACTGTCATCGGATAAGAGCTGAAGGCTGACAGCAGCAGAGGGAGATGCCTGCTGGCTCTCAGAGTTGGAGAGCTGAAGCTGGAGGACCAGAAAGGGCTGAAAGCTAGGAGAGAATTATGGTGAAAGAAGTTGGAGTTAATTTGTAACTTAAAAATCTACGAAGATGGAGTTATGTATGTTATATATATGTATGCTCAAAAGATGTGTGCTGGTGATATCCATGTGATAAGTTACAAATCCATGTTATTGGCTATGTGATAAACATAATATGCAGTTTTCACCAACACAAACAGAGACACTTTGTCATTACAACAGACTAATCAGAATCTTACAAGAAATGGCAGATCTATGGTAGTTTCAGACGGAAGACATTACCAGGTTCTCCATCATAATAGATTAGTTACGCCATGTAATTGTATGGGGGCAGGAGGAGATGGAGAAATATAAATGTAATACTTATGCTGAAGAGAAAACACAGAACACTTTTCTCAACTTAATATCAAGAAGTTGAAAATATTTTAATTTATTCTCCTGTAAATGGGACTGGTTCCATAATCACAAAACTAGGCATGTAACTTATGAAAAGATACACAATTATAAGGAACAACAAGATAAAAACTAGTGGTTATTTCAGTTTTGATATCCCTTTGTCAATATTTCATGTGGAAAAGGTACAATAGTGCCTCCTGATAAATTTCAGAGGGATGTCAACCAGCTGTTGAATTATACAAAGAATACACTTGGGCCATTATGCACAGAACATTTTTGAGATAACTATAAAATAACTCTATTAGACGCAACAGTTCTCAAAGGCATGTCAGAATGACTAACAATACTAGTTTTGAGATATGGAGTTTACAATGGAATAATAGGAGTTATAACCATTAGCAGTGCCCCTTTAAATGGCTAGCAACTTAGATGAGTCTCCTTGAGTAGCATGTCATGTGCCCACATTAAAAGGTTATTTTAAATACAGATGAAAGTTGTAATATACTCCATTAGTGAAATAGAACTAATTTGAATCTCTTTCATATTGCCACTAAGGTATACACAATATTTTGAACAAAATAGCAGAGAAAAGTAGCTTCAGGTTCTCTTTCCCCTCTTCTATTCAGAGGATCAATTTAATATTTTTTTTTAAATCAAGATCATCCATTCTTCACTTTTTAACAAAGTGAGTTGTTTCTCCAGAGACTAAAATTTGTCAGCTCAAGTTAACAAATGGAGGAGAATGAAATCTTAAATGTCTTGTGCATTGTGATATATTGATGACCTTGGTTCTGTTCTTGGCTTTGTTTTTGTACAATTCCTTATTCAAAGGTTGACTATAACATTCAGTGCCTTTCATATTCAAGGCAGCACAAAGTGTTGTACAAAGTACTCCATCTGGTAGTTTCAGTGATTGTGTGGGAACACAATAGAGTACCTGTCTGACTAGAAGTAGCTCAAAAAAGGACTGATCCAGCAGTCCTTATTCTGGCAAAATTCCCTATTGACCTCAGCGGGGACTTCGCCTGAGTAATGACTGTAAGATGAGTTCACATAGCTTGGGAACTAACAGCCCTTCTCCCATTAGGATGGGAGAAGACTGTTAGCCAGAACATATGGGCCAGATCTTCAGCTGGTGTAAATTGGCATAGTTCCATGTGTGGCTGAACATCACTTCAAAACCACCCTATTTTCTAAAACCTCAGATTTCTTTTCCCCCCGTCACTTCTAATAGCTTCTCACAGTGTAACAACCTCCAGTTTTATGTAGCATTTCCAACTTCAGGCATTCAAAATTCATGAATCACACCTCTAAAACAACATGACTGGCTTAAAGATCATGAGATTTTAGACATAATAAAATTGAGGGATTATTATTTGCCTCCTGATTTTTGAGCCTGTAAGGGGG
Organism: Mesoclemmys tuberculata; assembly: GCA_007922155.1. Lineage (NCBI taxonomy): Eukaryota > Metazoa > Chordata > Testudines > Chelidae > Mesoclemmys > Mesoclemmys tuberculata. The sequence goes on from ML675601.1 coordinate 89,269,385, forward strand.
ACACTTAAGCTTTTCTCCGTAAGCAAGAGGGCTAGCAATTTAAAAGCTGAGAGTCTCATGTAATCACTTTGTTGGGTTATAATGGGGGCTGTAAAGTTATTTGAGATGTGATAGGGTTGAATATGTAAATAGTTATACTTGACTTAATGGAATACACACAGTCGCCATCTCGAACAGGGAAAAGGTCAGGTTGGACTCCATTTTGAAGGACCATCTTCTTGTCCTGTTCCCATCCTTTCTGGGATAAGGCAGGAGCTGAGAGATGGACAGGGTATGAAATCTGCACAGCTACCAGACGACATATAAAGTTTGGACTCACGGAGTTCGGGGCTATCCAGTCTGGAGGCAGAAATCACGCAGGTGCGTCGAGGGACAGAGATCGCCTCCAGCAGACAAGCCCCTGCACTGTAACATCTTCCACTTACCTAAAGTGATCCATCGATGGCCTGCTCAGCTATTGCTCATTCCAGTGCAATCCAGGGATCCTCACCAGCATCTTGACTTGCACCCAGGAAGGAGAAGAAAACAATAAGTAGACTGTCCTGCTTAGACTTTGATCTGGGGATCATTTAAGTGTAATATCCATAACAGTTCTGTTCTCTGATTCATTATAGTTTTGACTTGTTTTCCCTTAATAAAGAGTATAGTTCTTTTACAGAAAACTCAGCCGGTGAATAAATATGGGAGGGGTTCCTGTGGACAGATTGTAGATCATCACTCACAAACTACCAATATAAATCCCAGCATCTTGGCCCAGGAGCTCGGATTTTAAGAAAAAAATATTATGGGAATTGGCAACACCAAGTAACATCAGCTCAGATATTGGTGTGGTACTTGAACACAATTTTGTCACCTGAAGGCAAGACTACTCCTCTGAATGATACTTATATCGAATGATATCATACTTGAGGCACATATTCTGTGCATAGCAATCTGCTTGGAACTCGGAGCAGAGAGTGAAGGTTTCCAGAGGAAAGAGTTTGTAAGAGATGTTAGGAAATCATTGTATTTGCACATGCTGCTGCCTACAGTTGCAGCATCTCTTTAAATAGTTATCTTAAAAAAAAACAATTTAATTTTAAAACACGGAATCCTCGTGTTGTTACTTAGCACACAGAACATGAAACAAGAACTGTTCAACATTAGGTATTTTGTGAGCAGACAGATTCAATTGTCCAGATTTGGTTCCATACAACACTATAAATACACTATCTACAAGGAAGTTACTCCTGATTTACACAGGTGCACGATCAGAATCACAATATCCTTAAAAAAATTGATAGATATTTGAAACAAAAGTTTAAGTCTCGTTTTTCACTGGTAACTAAGTCTGCACTTTTGCCATGGATTCTGTGGTTTGAGAATTCATAAAAAAACCCAAATATTCTTTACAATAAACTGTACTAGAAAATAACCTTAGATTCCCTTTTCAAGACTTTTCCATTTACTTGCCATGCTCTCACAGACCACTAGTCCAATGTGTTCATTTCCACATCCTCCATGCTGGTGTCCAGAAAAATTAGTCAAATTTGACCATTCTTCATCTCTTCTGGCCCATTCTCACCATACTGGCATAATTCTGCCAAATAAGATCCTGTAATATGTTCTCTTGGTTCAGATCCCAAACACATTAAAAAGTCCCATCGAGGGATCAGCCCTTAGTAAGATCTGTTAAACTAGTGACTAACTATCAAGTATCTGTTGCTGCTACCACCTACTTCTTGATCATACATCATGGATGGTTATAAACTGTTCCAGAATGATGTCTATGACCTTTGGTATTTTTAATTTACATCTGTAACTGTTCCCCTTTACATCACAACCTGTCTATGATATTTCTGAAAAGTAATAGTCTTCATGGCAAAAATACAGCCCTACTAATAAAACACTTAACTTATGTTAGATGTGTTCAAATATGTTCAAGAATATCATGACACAGATTTACGCGTCTTATGCAAACACAATAGGACGGAGAATTGTAATATAGAATTCATTCAGAAGACAAAGCATTGTTGTTATACTCTAATCATCATTCTCTTCCTGCCTGATTTTAGTAATGTTGTGTCTCTCCTGTCTTTTGCTAATTTTTTTAAGTGGGCACAAACAAAGGCACGTGCATAGCCTTTTATATATGTCATTGCATCTTAAATTAATTTATGCAACTAGCGTGCTCTTCTGGCATCACTGTTAAGTGCTTTCTGCTGTAATTGTCATCTATGAAAGATTCAATTGGCTATCAAGCTCCTAACATCCCTGGCCAGCACAGTTTTTGCAGAGTTCGTCTTTGAAGTATAGGGGAAGAACTTACTCAGCAGCAATGCCAGGAGATCACACTTTACATTTAATTTGTATGATGAGGCCTTAAAACAGGTTTTTTACTCTTATCTTCACCTCAATAGCTCCCAAACATAAACTTCAATGGGATAAACAGAAGTTACACAGAAAAGCAGAAACTTAATAGGAAGCAGACAGCATGGACTTAGATGGGCAATATCTTCTTTAACCTCCTTGACTGTGAAGTAGGTACAGGCAAGGCTGATTGGGGCAGTGCATATTTCACAGTTTATCTATATTTCCGGGAAGCTTGTAGTAAAAGTGGCATGAAATACTCTTACTAAAGCAAAAAGCATAAGAGATTTGGAACAGAAATACATGTGGATGGAATAAGTGACAGCAAATTCTGTAGCAATAAGCAAAAGATCTGGATTACAAAGAGCTCTGATATATATGCAGTACTCTATTTTACAACATGGTGATAATTGGGCTTGACACCACAAGAATGCACAGTTCTATGTACCAAAGGAGGTCTGTAGGAGGAAGAGTCTCACCTTGTTCTGAAAACCTGTGGAGCTACACAGTTGAGAAAAATGTTTTACATCTTCCCTAGCTCTGGAGCATCTAATGTGATACAGGAACCACATACCACAGTGCGGCTTAGAACAATGAGGGCCCAATCTTTGCATGTAATCAATTAGTTTCCTGCTCCTTGTAGCTTGGGCAGATAATTGGTCAGCCTGGCCATCTTAAACCCTTCCTGTGTGTCCAATCCTGTGTGGGGTGGACATCCTATCACTGATGGTTTAATTTTTCATTCCTTGCTTGAGTGAGTTGGTATCAGGCCTGCTGCATGTAGTAACCTTAACTAGTTCACAACAAGGTATATTTGTGTATTCATTTCCTAAGGGTTTTTTTTTTAAATGGTTAATTCAGAGTGGAATCTAGAAGGAGAAAGGGGAAACTTGTGGGAGGTAGGAGTGCAGCTGGTGATGGAAAGTATTTGTGCATGAGCGCATCTCATTTGTAAGCTAAAACCTCACAACAATGCATAGCTCCTAACCCAGAAGGCTTTATGTGCACTCAGCCACATCAAGCAAGTTTGTATTTGCCCAGTCCTCATCAATCTGGTGTGTATGCACTGAGCATCCCTCCCTATTCCACCAGACAATCAAGTTTGTGTGCACAGTGCCCACAGTTTCAGTTAGAACATGAATGGCAGCAAAAGACACCAAAACAAAATAACCCCCCTGAAACTGACCTCTATGATTTTGAGCTTCCTTTTTGCAAAGTTTTGTGTTGAAAGATAAATATTTTTTAAGAGATAAATCAATGAAAAGTAGGATTCCCATAGACAATTTTCAGCCTGAGCCCAAGTTCAAAGATATCCAATTAAAAATACATGAAGAAAAACCAAACAATAACTTAAAGAGCTTAAAAAACAAACCGTAAAATTTCATGTTGATTGGCTCCCTACTTGTAGAGAAAAAGTAGAATGTATGTTCTCATGGAAGAGTCTACTCACCACAGGCGCACCCCCTCATGGTGAGTCTCTTTCTCCTGTGGTGCCTGCTAGTGATGCCACTCTGGCCTACCGTGGCAGACCTATTCCTGTGACTTGGCCCTCTGGTCAGGTCACTTTTAGTCCTTCCCATTCCAGGGAAGCTCAAGTCCAGCACGCCACAGCTCTGGCAACACCATGCCAGGGGTTTGGCCCAAATTCAGACTTATGGGCCTGCTAGCTCTGCTTCTGGTGCTTTTATGCCCTCACAGTAGGTGGGCCAGTAAGGAAACCCAGGCCAACCCTCTACACAGGGCTCCAGCCCAGGGATCCTGTACAAAGTATGGGAGATCTGTTTGTTCAGACCTTCTGCAGTATCTCTGGGCTGCTTCCTACCAGGGCCTGCAGGTAGGTCCTTCACAATCTTTTCCCAGCTGACTTTTCTGCAGGTCCCAAAATCCAACGTAGCTGAAGAAGAAAAGAAACAAAGAGATTCTGCACCAGGCCTACCTCTCCAAGGCAGGTAGGCAGCTCTGACCCTTAGGAGTATCTTGTTAGGCTTTAGCCCCAGATAATCCTTCCAGACCATCTCTAGTTAGGTTCTGGTCCAAGCCAGATCTTCCTTCACAGGGCTAGCTCAAGAGGTCTACTTCTTCTTCCAGTCAGCCATCCCTGAGCTTCACCTTTCCTCCTGAATCTCCTCCTTTGAGGCTTGTGGTAACAGGGTGGGGCTGATTTGGCCCACATGCTTTCGTTAACCTGTGTATACCCTATCACATCCCCACTTGAAGTGCACTTTAGACTGCAACTTTAAGTACAGAGTCACTACTGGGTGTATCCATAGTGGTAGAGCAAAGTCTACAAGCCTGAAAATGTCCGAAGCAGGCAAATACTGAACAGCAGAAGCCATTTTCAGAGCAACTTTACCAGACATGCTTAGTTCATTTTTAGAGAAAATGGAGGGAACACATTTTATTTGTGAAATCTAGAAGTGAGCCCCAGTTCCTTCCTTTGGATTCACCAAAAGTGGCGTAATAATGCACGAACATTGTCTGTGGACTGTGACTCTGAGCACATAGCTCTTAGAGTCACAGAAATTCAGAATTTTGACAGCAGCCCAAGCAATAAGATCTCACAGGTTGAATAAAACAAACTATTTATTTTCCTGGTATCAGTAAGGAGATGGCAAAATTACAAAGCTCATTCACAGATGAGGAAGTGGTAAATTTTCGTATTAAACTCAGAGTTACTCAGGCTAGGAAATGTTACATCTTTGGGGATCTTGAATCAGGCAGCAGTCAACTGAAGAAACTCCAAAAAGAAAACTTTGCTGTATTGCTTACAACTAAACAAAGAAGGGGATTTGTTTGACTGTGAATTATAACCACGGACTTTACCATACCGACTATTTTCATTATGGGCTAGAATTTATAATAAGAACTAGCTGAAGGTCACTGTTATAATATTCTCCTCTCTCAGCAATGTATTTACTTAAGATTGATGTGTGTTTAAAATAAAGCCTGTTTCCAGTCATTCGGGAGTTGGACATCTGAAAGGTTATGTTCCTTTTGGATTTAAGTCCTCTGGGGCAAGGATAGTCTCTTAATCCATTATTGTGTAGCATCCAATAAAATAAGGCCTCAATCCTGATGGGGGCATTTTGGAGCTACTATACTAAAAATGTTTAATAAGTAAATATTCATAAAGAACAGATATACCAACAGTAACCCTAGGAATAACTGAGAACTGTAAACCTTCAGGGTAAAATATTTGCAAAAATGTAAAAGTGATTTAGGAGCGTAAGCCGGATTTTCAAAATGTTGACTCACAATGACATTTTTTAATACACATTATTTTGAAAATTGTGTTTTGGAATGAAGTGTCAAAACAGTTTATTTTGAAAATGACAATTAAATGTTTAGATAATTCAAAAATGAAATCAGGATTTTTTGGATGAAACAGTTTGCCAAATTTGACCTGAATTCATGAATAATTTTGATGCCTCCCCCAAAATACCTTTCTTTTTTGGCAAATTTACTATTCTCTGAAAAAAATGTCACCCCGTTCTAATATTGTACATTACATGCTAGTCCAAGGCAACTTTCTGAAAACAATAACTGAAATGTAGGGAGACATGAAAGGCTAGTAATTGAATGTTCAATAAATTGCTTTCATCAGTCAGCAAAACAAAAAGTGTATCAGAATAGTCATACCAGGTTTGCCACAGTATCATCAATCTATTACTCAACTCACAAAGTACAGGTTTGCAATGCAGGTGAGATCATTATGGACAACAGGAGTCTTTAATATCATGAATACATTGCAATAAACTCTGACTCCATAGAAGTCAGTGGGAGTTTTGTCAGGATTGTACCCATTATTAGTTTTTATTTTCTGATTTACTTGTATCTTTTTCATGTTGTTTTGATTCTGTTTCATTAGCAAAGGCCAGGTCTTCACTACAGACTTTTGTCGACAAAAGTCACCTTTTTGTGGTGGTATACACACTGCAATCCCCCATCCCCCTCCAATCCCCACCAACCCAACTCTCCTGATTTTGTGACAAAATAAAACCACCTCGATGAGGAGCAGAGAGTTTTTTGTGCCAAACTTTTCATGACAAAGCATCACTGTAGACACTGTGCTTGGGTTTGTTGTGGTAAATTGTGGGACTCCAGGAAGTGTCCAGGAAGTGTCCCACAATGCCCATCCTGACTGCGCTGGACATCAGTTTGAACTCCACTGCCCTGCAGTCATCCGCCCCTCCCCCTTTAAAGTCCTGGGAATTTTCAAAATTTCATTTCCTGCTTGGTCGGCATGGAAAGCTCACATGTCATCTTCCCAGCTGGCCATGGCAGCTTCACCCACCAAAGGGTCTCCAGCTTGGAGCAAACCAGAGCTTCTTGATCTGATCAGCATTTGGGAAGAGGAGGCTATGCAGTCCCAGCTCTGTTACAGCCAAAGGAACTTCAATACATATGTTCAAATTTCTCATTTAATACTGGAGAAGTGCTATGAATGACACATACTGAAGTGTCATACAAAAATCAAGGAGCTGTGGTAGGGTTACCAAAATGTTAGGGAGTCAAACCGTCACTCTGGTGCAGAGCCAAAGACATGCCACTTCTGTAAGGAGCTGGAAGCCATCCTTGGCAGCAACCCCACCTCTACCACCAAGAAACCTATGGATACCTCCGTGGGCCAGGAGGTTTCAGACACTGGACTCAACCTTGTTGAAGAAGTCGTGGACGAGGACGTCAAGTTGTAGGATGATGCAGAGCAGGTGATCAGGTCGTTTGCTGACATGGAGAGCCAGGATCTTTTCTTGACACTGGAGGGTACTAGACAATCCACGCTCTACAGCTCTGACATTTAGGATGCCCGAGAGGGTAGCTTGGGGAAGTGATTTTTTTTTATGCTGCTTGGTTACATAAGTTATAGCTGTCCTTTGCTTTCTTGCATTATACAGCTGGTTGCAAGGATAAAAATGCAAAAGAGTAACTGTGTTTGCATGTGCTTCCCATTCCCCTGTTCAGCTAGGAAGTACAGTGGAAAAATGTTTTAATGCACATCGAGACTTCACAGGAATCATGTAGAGGGATCTCTAGGAAACTTTCCTGAAGGTACTTGCCAATCCACTGCTGGAGATTCCTTGGCGCAGCTGCTTTGTGTCTTCCTCCATTGTAGGAAACTTTCCCGCATCAATCAGCAATCACTAGTGCAGGGACCAAAGTGGCACTCAGGCGAGCAGCATAGGGACCCGTTTGAAGCTGCTCGTATGAAGGAAATGCACCCTAGCATCCCTGCTTACTCTCAGGAGTGACATATTGGCTTCTATGGCCACTGCCTGTGGAAAATGGTGGCACAATTTGAAATTTTGTCTCTGTCTTCCTTTTGTACCTATCTTCCTATCTCAAACAATCGCCTTTTCCCCAGCTTGAGTGCCCCTTCTCCTCAGGCACAACTCACCATGCCCTGGTTGATCATTGAGCTGCGTGCTTCCCAAAGGACAGAGAGAAAGAGGTGAATTTTACAGTAATGAATCAATGCTGTTATTGCACTCACAATCATGCTTCTTTTCATTGTTTATTGTGCTTCTGCAGATGTAACCTTGAAGGGAAACACTTCCACACCTACCGAGCGCCTGTGGCTGATAAGGAAATGACCGGGTGAAGCAAAAAGGAGATGTTCCAAGAAGTCCTCCAGTCCTCTGAGGTGGGAAGGAAAAAAGAGCATGGAGACACACTGTGTCTGAAAATCAGAAAATTGATAGGCAGGAGAGGCGGAAAAATCAGGAGCAAGTGATAAAAGCCGTGGAGGAGAAAATGGAGATGCCAAAGTTACTAATAACGCTGCAGACTGAATTCATGTGTGCTTATGCCCCCTTGCAGCCAATACAGAACTGCTTTCCATGCCCTACCTAAACTCCACCCACACGTTCCTACCAAACTCCCGGCCTGTCTCAGTACCCCGTTCACTCCATCTTTTCAGAAAGCTTCCAGAATGATAGCTGGACTTACACCCAGCTGTCAAGCTCATACTGCCCTTCACTGCTTTCTCCCTTCCAGCCCAGCTTTTTGCGTGTTATGAATAATTGTTATTTAATAAAGACATACTCTGAAGAACAAGCAATCTTTATTTGTCTCTTGCACAGGGTTGTTGCACTTCACATTGATACACAGTGCAAGCTGACTAGTGGTCATAGTATGGCACAGTGCTGTTTACAGACACTATTGTTGCTCACTGTCAAAATGGCTCCTTAAGGTCTCCCTGATTTGAATGCTCCCCCCCCCATAGCCCTGACTGGTTGTTCATAGTCTTCCATAAAGTGAGCTGCCTCTGTGCTCCACTCAGGGGGAAAGTTTTCATCCTTAGCTTTATAAAATATTATGGAGCACACAGCAGGTGGCTATAACCATAGGAATATTTTCCTCTAACTTGCCATAAAGGCATCACCAGTGAGCTTTTAATCTGCCAAAGGCACATTTGACTGTCATTTGGCACCTGCTTAACTTTTTATTGAAGCACTCCTTGCTGCTATCCAGAATGCCCGTAAAAGGCTTTATGAGCCATAGCAGTAAGGGGTAGGCTGGGTCTCCCAGGATTGCTATGTCATTTAAAAATCCCCCATTAGAATCCTTTGGTCTGGAAAGAAAGTCTCTGCTTGTAGCTTCTTGTACAGATCAGTGTTCCTGAAGATGCATGCATAATGCAGCTTCCCTGACCAACCTGTGTGATGTCAGTGAAATGCCCACGATGATTCACAAGTACCTGCAGTACCAAAGAGAAGTACCCCTTTCTATTGATGTATTCTGTTACAAAATGGTCGGGGGCCAAAATTTTGATATGTGTGCCATATATCGCCCCTCAACAGTTAGGAAAACCCATCACCGCGTAGCCATCCACTATTTTATGAACATTTCCTAGAGTTGCAGTCCTTTGTAGCAGAAAGCGGTTTATGGAAATCGACGCTATTAATCCAACTCTGCCAGGTGAGATAATGCTTCATTGAGGAGAACACATTTCCCATTGGCGCAGCGAACTGAAGACACTGCAATAAGTAGGAGTTAAGAGGTCTACATAGCTTGCGTATCTCTCGTCAACTGCCGAATTTGGCGGCAAGTGTAGACATAGGCCCTGGATCACTAGGGGAATTTCAACATACACCATTGGAAGCTTTTGGTTTGGAAACACAGTCCCTTCATGACATCTATTGTCCTACCACAATTAGGGAAATCCATCGCTGCAAAACCATTCACTATTTCATGCATATCTCCAAGAATCATAGAATATTAGAGTTGGAGGGGACCTCAAGAGGTCATCTAGTCCAACCCCCAGTGTTCCTACTAATGTAGCCCAATATACTATTAGCCCTCTTGGCAACCAGGGCACACTGCTGACTCATATCCAGCTTCTTGTCCACTGTAACTCCCAGGTCCTTTTCTGCAGAACTGCTACCTAGCCCGTCGGTCCCCAGTCTGTAGCTGTGCATGGGATTCTTCCGTCCTAAGTGCAGGACTCTGCACTTGTCCATGTTGAACCTCCTCAGATTTCTTTTGGCCCAATCCTTCAATTTGTCTAGGTCACTCTGTATCCTATCCCTATCTTCCAGGGTATCTACCACTCCTCCTAACTTAGCGTCATCTACAAACTTGCTTGGGATGCAATCTACCCCAGCCTCCACATCATTAATGAAGATGTTGAACAAAACCCGCCCCAGGTAGAAGAATATGATTAATGGCCCTGCACAGTCGTGATAACACAGCACCAATAGTGGAGTTCCCAACATCAAACTGATTAGTGACCAACCGGTAGCAGTCTTGAGTCACCAGCTTCCACACAGTGATCGCCACACGCTTCTCCACCGAGAGGTCAAATATCATTCTGGTGTCCTTGCGCAGCAGAGCAGAAGAGTGCTCCGCACAGAGTTCCATGAACGTGACTTTGTGCATTCAAATGTTCGGCAGCTACTGCTTGTCATCCCAGACCTGCATAACGATGTGATCCCACCACTCAGTGCTTGTTTCATGTGCCCAAAAGTGGTGGTGCACTATGTGCAGATGCTCTGTGAATGCAAACAGTAATCCGGCATTGTTTGTTTGCATGCCACACAGCAGGTCAGGCACCTCGGATTCGTATTCTGATTGGTAACTCATGATATACTGCATCAACAGCAGTGATGTGTTCAGACCACTGAGAGCAACAGGGGAGAGAAGTGCAGGATCCATTCTTTCAGATAGAGATGGCAGGTGCTCAGGAAACTGAGGCTGTTGAAAAACACTGCTAAATGCAATCAGAAACCCATGGAATGATGGGGCAGAAATCACTGCATCATGGGACATTGATCCCATGCCCACGATGCATTGTGATCCTCTGCACTTTCCTACAACTCCTAGCAGCACAAGGTGGCAAGTTGCACAGTGGGATAGCTGCCAACAGTGCACTCCTCTCACTGTTAATGCTAGAGCACCAAATATGGCCGTGCTTCGGTGACACAATGAGTGCTGCGTGGACAGGCACAGGTGTAATTACAGCATCTTTTGATCATTGCTGTAACTTGTGTCAACAACACTTTCTAGTGTAGACATGGCTAAATATTAAAGCTGAATGCAGGTCAAGTTAAACAAGCGGAACTTTATTAAACCCCGTGCACTGCTTTGTCCGTGTGACTGAGTTGCTTCAACTCTAACACCACCCATTCCTTGTTTCCCTTTTTGGGAATAACAATCTCTCCAGGGAACATGAACCCTCTAACTTGAGTACCATTAATCATGGCACACTCTGGGGACTTCTCTACAGTGCACTAAAACTCCATGAACATTTTGGTCTTGTCCTGTGAGTGATTTACACACCTGTTTCACTTTAAGCATGAAAGTAGTCTCATTAACGTCATAAGTGCTTGCACGATTGGGACCTTAATTTTAATATGCCTCTGTAAGAAGAGTACTTGGGTAAAAGAGATGTACAGATTTCAAAGAGAATTCAATGGGGAATGAATTTGAACCAGTGTCTCTGTGACCGCACTACAAATGACTGGCACTCCCTTCACCCTGGAAGGATAATATGACGCCATGCATAACTCAGGTATTTTCAGAAGGTGGTGCTCATCCTCACACTGGAAGTAATACCTTCTGATTTCCTCATCTTATATTATGATCCCATTTCCTTCCGCAACCTCATGAAGCCATCTTCAAGCACTCATAGACACAAGCCCAGATTCTGTCCATAAAGGTCTCCTTTGTGCCACTCTGGCCATACACAGGGAACTTAAAGCTATTCAGAAAGGATATGTGAGGATTTCCCTTGTGTAAGAGAGTCTTCAGGCCTCATTCTTCTCCCCTGGCATAGCACAACCCTGAAAGCTTTTCCAACTAGCACTAATTAGAGCAGTCCTGAGGCTGCTGTAACTAACACAGGGGACAAATCAGTCCACAGAGGTTACTGTGGTGAGTGTGGAGGGCTGAGGCAGAGCGATGGCTTTCTGCCAACATTTCTCCCTCACCCCTCTTCCAGGCACTCTGAGCACTACTGAGGCACACCTGAGGAGCTGTCCTAGAGTATTTGCTCTCATAAACTTTCTGTGCCACCTTTGAATTTCTAGTTAAAGATGATAACATTTTGCACTTACTGCCTTTTGCTAAAGGATGTCAAAGGACTTTACAAAGGGGAGTACTATTATCCACATGTTACAGATGGGGAACCCGAGTGAGAGAGAGCCATTAAGGCCGACATTCTCAAAAGCAGCTTCTCTGTTTTATTGGAATTGAGGGCACTCAGCGCCTGGCAGGATAATACCCTCAGAGTTCAATCCCACATTGCATGGGGGAGAGACTTACATAATGATCTGGCATATTGGAGGCACCCTCACAATCAGGAACACCATCAATCTAATGGAGCCTCAAAAAAGAAGTGTGGCTATGCTCCAGTCATTGATGTACAGACACCAACACATATATACATCCATAACTGTGACCCTGAAAACCCTTCCTCTCAAGCTGTCCTTATCCAGGTAGTCCCATGACTCCTTGTGTGCAAACGGGTTATTCATGGGTTTTCACCATGTTTTATCATTTCATAGCACCTTTTAACTTTTTCCTTCAATAGGGTCAAATCTTGAGGGCTTTATTTAGACCTTATTGAAATAAAGACGCTAGATCTGAATAAGAACCTAGTAAAAATGGGGTAAAGATCTCAGGACCTACACCCTTTTAGCTATCGGTGCTCATATATTAAATATCTGTAAAGCTTCTTAAGTGTACCTCAATATTTAACACAACATGAAGGGTTGACTTACTGCTGATGCCTCCTCATGACCAGACATGGCATGGCAGCTCTCTCCTGGGGTCTCCTGTCAACGGCTGCTCTGCCTCAGTGGTGGCCTACCTCTTCCTGTGACTTGTTCCTCTGGACAGGTCACTTCAAAGTCTCTCCCCTTCTGGGGTAGTCCCTGAAAAAAAAGCAAGGGGAATTAATGCAAGTAACCTGAGTTAGTACGGGATAAATGGGAATGACTGCCCCTCAGGTGTATTAGGCCCTCCTTTACTGCAGGGAGGGGCATTCAGGCCGTGGCTGTCTGGGAAGATTCTGCCGCCTTCACCCAGCCCTATGAGCAGGGCTGTAAGTCTGTTCACTTCCTCAGTGTGCCAACAAGGGATCTGGTCTGCTCACCTTTAAAGCTCCTCTCTGTCCTGTGCATGACTTGCAGGTGTGGCAGAGTGGGACTGGCTGCTCCCAGAGTAGCTCCTTAACCACTTGTTGTCCTATGTTACGTTTGTATACCCCATCACATACGCATACACTCTTTGAGAAGGTCTCATTAGGGAATCAGTACGGTGCTACTGTAAATTGTTTTTTTCACTTGATCTTGTGATGTTACATGTTGGGATAATACATTACTTGAAGATGCCTTTACTAGCCTTGCTAAACTTGATTTTGCTTTATTTTTAACTCTTTTTTTCCTTATAAAGAGCGCTGCCTCCCCACTCATCCCCCCGATGTTAGCACACACTGGGGAAGGACAGCCGTGTGATAAATTGCACAAGCATGTGGCAGCTTGTAGAGTGATGTAATACATTCATGTATTCCCCCTTTTGGCTGCCTCGCCTGATTTCTGCTTACAAATCCATGTCCCCAGGACTTACTTTAACTTTCCAAACCTCTAAACAGATGCAATCAGCCACAGAATTGGAAACTGGAAAATTATCTGACTAGGAAAGAGATTTTCGCTTTGCAGATCCAGAGTTTTCAGAGTTTAAAGTACCAATGTTTTAGGTATAAAAATGCCTAGGTCATTTTAAAATGTTTTTGTGGTTGCCCCCAAGCCACTACTACCAAATTAGACTCATGGTAACAAGGGTGGGTTATCAGTATCTCCCACTCCTCTGTCCAGTGTCTCGGCAGTAGCTGTTATTGCATAAAGCACTCTTTCCATGACTCACACATTAGGGGATTTCCTTGAGGACTGTTGTAATCTCCTTTGAGCAAAGGTTAGTGATAAAAGAGTAGGCAGTGGCCATCAGATTCTAGGCTATCTCCCTAATCTTTGACTGCTAGACAGTGGTTTAGTCAAGAGCTACAATGTATAGCAGTTTTAGGGCTGCTCTAAATCATGCCACGTGTAATAGTCCACAGTGGCATCTATTCCAAAAATCCAAGATTGCCAGAGAGAAGTGCGGTTTCAATCACACCTCCTTTCTCCCATCCACACCTCCTGTGCCAGGGCCAGAAGGGAGGGATAAAAAAACCTGACTCTGATGGCCCTTCATCCCCCATTCGTCTATGCCAAGGGAATCCTTGACTAGCTTGTTAAGCCTGCTTTCCACTTGCTGTGGGCTGCTCTGGTAACCCACAGCAAGTGGAACAGGGGCCATCTTCCTCAAGAGGCCAAATGAGTCAGTGGTTCAAAATCCCCATCCTCAGCAGAGCCATGAAGGATTAATCCCAAAACTGAGCCCTCCATATGTCCAGACTGCAGTGTTAGTTGGTTGGTCATTAGGCTCATCCATGTTGCTTTAATATTTATCTGTAACGCAAAGGGTTTCCACAAAATAAATTTATAGGAGCTGTTGAAAAGTCTCAGCGTTCTCTATCATCTGCTCACCTGCTAGGAAATGACAATATACATTCATAGGCCAAACAGATTAGTGGCTCTTGAAATAGCAAAGTATCAGTAAGTAGCAAACAAACATTTTCCCCTTTAAAAGCTGAGTTGTGGAAATAGTCTACATCTCGTTGTCCAGAAACGAACAGATTAGTGCCACCATGCAACTGATGTTTTGTGCAGCATGGGCATTGACATAATAAACTTATGAAACTGGGGCTAGGCCAATTCTAGTGCCAGGAACACAGCAAGAGATTGATTAAAGTGAGTTTTATACCATCTGTGGTCAGGTTATGCTTGGGATAGTTCGTCTATCAGCAAGAGAAGCAATAAATCTGCCATTGAGGCAACAGGTTTGCATGAAGAGAAAAAAAGAAGGAAAAGACAATCAGACTAGAGATACAGTTCATGCCCGTCAGTAAGGGTTCATGGAAGACAGCTCCGTCTAAGTCTTCCATAAGAAAAGATCATATATAAGGGAAAGCTGGTACTGGGGAGATGCTTCCTCACTGGAGGATTTATGATTAAAACATGAATTGTTTGTAATCTTTAGTTCAGTTAAATCTGGTATGGGTATTTTGGCAGAAATTCAGTCTAGATTAGTGAGGCAATAAAATATATATATATTTGGATGGGAATGACTGATTCCAAATTGTTCTATTTTAGTGGTGAGATTGTGAGGAAGGGCAAAATTCAGCCACGGCATAAATAGGTGCAATTTCATTGCCTTCAATGAAATTGTGCCTGTTTTACCCCAGTTCTGAATTTGGCCATAAAAAAGTCAGGTGGAAAAAAGAAGGGCCTCCTTCTCCTAACCTTTGGCTAGAGTTGCAGAGCTATCTCCTTCCTCCCTCCCCCCCCACACAAAAATTGCACTCGACTACACATGTGCCACTTCTGAGCCATCTGCCATTCATGCCTTGTGCCAGTTCCTAGGGTGGGTTGGCATGGAACTTCTTTAAGATCTGAGGTACTAGCACAAATAGCCACCAGTAGCAGTTGTTAAACATGAGACACTTAGGTCAAATGAGAAAGCACAAACAATATTATTGGGAGGGTGCTCCTGTTTAACTGGCATTGTTTCGTATAAAATACATTAAATTAAAATAATTCCAATAATATCACTCTTCCCTTTGGTATGAGCCTCTTTTTACTTCACTTTCTAGTAAAGAATGTTTCTACATCAATGTCATTAAGGATTCACTGGCTGTAGACTCTTTTCTTACTAATTTTTTGCTCTTCACAATTACATTTATCCTGATGACTCAGTATGTTTAAGCCACACTCCCCTTTTGACTTGCTTCATGTAATTTCTGGTGGCCTAAATAACTTTACAAATGATAAGTATTCATCTACAGTATATAGGCATTAATATTTACACCTACAGTTCTGATTAACTGTACCGATGCATGACTTTTCATAACAGTTTTTCATTTCACAGGTCTAATTCTGGTCCCATTTTCTGGATATCATTGTTGAGCTCATCTGTCAGCCCTTAGGGAGTATGGACATTGTGTGTGAGCAATACTATGCCATCTGCCATTGTAAAGCAGATGAATCTTTTTTGTTGGTCTAATAATGCCACAAAGTCTTCTTGATATAACTAAGTCATGAACAGCTTTGGAAAAAGTATTATTTCCATGTTATATACCTGCCATCATCTTATTTATTTTGTCTAAGCAGAAATTTAGGTTATTCTTTTAGTAATTCAGCAAAGACATTCAGCAAAGACATATATGTATACACACACATACATATATACACATATACATACATACATAGTACTAAAATATAATAAAATACCGTGCCACACACAGACACAAACATTTTATACTTTACCATTATTCTATGGACCTCTTATTTCTGAGAATTTTCCAGTTGATCTTACACTTTTCTAAAGCACTGCCAGACAAAATGGTAAATTACAATAGTTCATTGGGTCTAAAAGTGCATTTATTAAATGGAGGAATTAATTGATAAAAATCCAAAGCCAATGCCTTTATACTCTATTGATTTATACAAATCCATCATTGTAGAGAAACATAACTGCTCACTGCTTTTTCCTGGATTTTATAGCATCCAGAGAAAGTTAAATATATTGATATTTTTTCTAGATTGAATAATTGTCATAGAATCATAGGAGTATAGGGCTGGAAGGGATTTTGAGAGGTCATCCAGTCCATCCCCCTATGTAGATGCAGGAGCAAGTTTACCTAGATGATCCCTGATAGGTATTGTCTAACCTGTTCTTAAAAATCTCCAGTGATGGGGATTTCACAACCTCCCTTGGTAACCTGTTCCAGCAGTAAAGTATTCTTAAAATTAGAAAGCTTTTCCTAATATCTAACCTAAGAATCCCTTGTGGCATTTTAAGCCCATTACTTCTTCTCCTTCTTCCATTGGACATGGGAACAATTGATCGCTATTCTCTGTATAAGATCTTTTAACACATCTGAAGGCTGTTCTCAGCTCCTCACTCAATCTTTTTTCTCAGAACGAAACATACCCAGTTTCTTTAACCTTTCATCATACGTCAGGTTTTCTAAACCTTTCGTCATTTTTGTTGCTTTCCTCTGAACTTCCTCCCACTTGTTCACATCTTTCCTAAAGTGTGGCACACAGAAATGGACACATGACTTGAGCTGAGGCCACACCAGTGCCAAGTAGAGTGGAACAGTTACCTCTGTGGTGACAAAGGGTTAAGAAACTTTTTAGTTCGTCTGTTTTCCATGCCTAAGCAGGCTGGGGGCTTGGAGGAGAGAGGGAAAAAGTATGAGGGGGTTTTCTTATCTTATTTACTTTCACTAATTTATGACTCTATGTCAGGTTTACAGCTTGAAATGGGACTCTCTATTTCTTGCTTAAAACAGTGGGTTTTCTAAGAGATTAATTCTTAAGATACCCACTTGCAAGCACACATTTATACAACTTAGGTTTGACTTATTGAGGGATCTGCACCGTTTCAATTTCAGCTCGTAATACTGACGGGTGAATGAATCCGATAATGGAACGCTTATTTAGCGGGAGGGGGGTGGAAAGGTACAGACACACATAGGGTGTTAGTCCCCTGCTGTTGCAGCTCTACTGAGTAATGGAACTGCAGGGGCTCATGTTTGGAGGGAGAAGGAATTGACCTTTCAGTCCACACACTTTGCCTGCCCGTTGGGTCACTAGGTTCAGACAGGCCCCCCTTGCTATTCACCCGACCAACTTGTGGACAGATGAGGGCGGCTGGAACCTGTTTTAGTCCAAGACCTGGTCAACGGTTTATAAATCTATCATTCATTTATACAATAACACACATTTTATATCCAATCTAAATCTACTATTTATTGGGGGTTTTACCTTACCACAAATTATCTTCTCTTATTCTTTTACTGATTCTTAATACACAAATAAAACTTAAAAAACAACAGATTACAATAACACACATACACAAACCAGTTACCCCAAGAGTTACAGCAACAATTACCCCTGGAATGCAAGTAGAATTATTACTGGTTTTACATTCACAGTCACTACTCACCACATATATGGACGAACTCAGCTGCAGCAAAAAAAACAAACATATCATGGCCAGGTTACTATATTTTCATCCAGGTGGAATCTCTATCGTATTCACACCCAGGTTATCATCCGCAGGACAAAGCCCCACGGGTTATCAGCTCTGACACCCTACCCTGTTATTTTGAGCGACGAGCTGGAGAGAGGCGAAATGGTTGATAAGACTCATTGTGCGGTGCTATTCTGGTGCACCCCCTTCTTGATTCATGGCTCTCTGAAAAACCTCGGTTTGACAACGCCCTTTTATATCTCTACTTCAGCCAATGCATCCGCTAAGCCAATGATAGACCCTTCCTTTACCATCTTATCAGCAGCCCCCTCCTCAAAACTTTACTGCTGACTTGCAAAGCTAATTTTGCAGCGACTGCAAAATTCCTATGTCTGGGTCTGGAACTGCTACATGTACCAGCCCCCGTTATCAGGGGTTTACTTTTAGTTCAAGGTTTTTGTTTTTTTTTCTTTTTTGCTGTCTCTGAGTCCCCCACACATGGATTATAGCTTTTCTCAAAATGGACTCGGGACACTGATTTTTCAAACATTTTTTTACCCTGTTACAACAACCTCCTGTGCCTTACACACTTCTGTGACATACACCAGAATTATATTTGCCTTTTTTCCCCAACCATATCATATTGTTAGCTCATATTCAATTTGTGATCCACTATAACCTACACATCTTTTTCTGCAGTACTACTGCCTAGGGAATTATTTCCCATTTTGTAGCTGGGCATTTGTTTTTTTCTTTCTAAGTATAGTACTTTGCATTTGCCTTTATAGAATTTCATCTTGTGATTTCAGACCAATTCTTCAATTTATGTAGGTCCTTGTGAATTTTAATCCTGCCCTCAAAGTGCTAGCAACCCTTCCCATCTTGGTGGTCTCCATTTTGTTATCCAAGTCACTAATAGTACTGAACCCAAGACAAACCCCTGCAAGACCCCACTAGATATATCCTTCCTGTTGGACAGTGAACTATTGATAAGTGCTCTTTGAGTATGGTTTTCCAGCTAGGACCCACCTATAATTATTTCATGGAGACATCGTTTTCTTAGTTTGTGTATGAGAATGTCATGTGGGACTTTGTCTAAAAACTTGTTAAAATAAAAATATATCATGTCTACAGCTTCTTCTCTACCCTTTGAATAGTAGGAAATTAGGTGTGTTTGGCATGATTTGTTCTTGATAAATCCATGGTGTCTATTACTTATCAACCTGTTTTCCTGCATGTGAATACAAATCGATTGTTTAATAATTTGTTACAGTATCTTTCCAGGTACCAAAGTTAGGCTGACTGGACAGTAAAACCTGGGTCCTCTGATCTCTTTTTAAAGATAGGTAATATGTTCTTCCTTCTCCAGTCCTCTGGGACCTCACCTGTCCTCCGTGAGTTCTCTAAGATAATCATTAATTATTCAGATATTACTTCAGTTAGTTCCTTAAGTTCTGAAGGGTGTATTTCACAAGCCCTTGCCAACTTGAATATTTATTATCTAAATTATCTAAATATTCTTTAACCTGTTCTTTCCTAGTGTGGCTTGTGTTCCTTTCTCATTGTTGTTTAAATAGTATTAAGTATAAGGTCACAATTAACCTTTTTAGTGAAAACTGAAGCAAAACGGGCATTAAACACCTCAGCCTGCTTAGTGTCACCATTATTATCTAGCCTCACCATTAAATTGCACTCCTACACTTGCCTTTGTCTTTGGCTTGCTCCTGGTGTACTTATAGAACTTCTTCATCCTGCCTTTTATTATCCTTGCTAGGTTTAACTCATTTTGTGCCTTACCCCTTTTGGTTGTACCCCTAGATGCTTGAACTATTTTTTATACTCACCCATAATCAGTCCATAGTTTCACTTTTTGTAGGATTCCTTTTTAATTTTCACATCATTAAAGAGCTCCTCTCTTTTCTTCACATCAGGATGATTTGCTTCTGTGACTTTAATGTCTCTGAGAAACTGACAGCTCTCCTGAAGTTCTTTTTCCCTTAGATTGTCTACTTATGGGACCTTACTTACCAGTTCTATGAGTTTGTTAAAGTCTGCTTGTTTTGAAGTCCATTGTCCTTATTCTGCTTCTCTCACTCCTTCCTTTCCTTGGAATCAGGAAATCTATCAATTCACAATCACTTTCACCCAGGTTGATTTCCACCTTGAGATTTATAACCAATTCCTGCCTGTAAGTCAGAATCAAGTCTAAAATGACTGCCCCTCAGATTACTTCCTCCACCTTCTGAAACAAGAAGTTGTCCCCAGTATATTCCAAGAACTTATAGGACATTTTGTGTTTTGCCTTATTACTTTTTCCAACAGATAGTTTAAGTCCTCCATTAGTACTACCAGGTCTTATGCATAGGATATTTCTATTGTTTGTTCTAGAAATGCCTCATCCACTTCCTCCTCCTGATTTAATGTTGTTTTCTGGGGTGCAATCCAGACCTGTGATTCCCTTGCACTCCTGCATTGTGATGCTGTTAAGGTCACACCTGCACCCTTACAAAACTGCATGAACGTTAGGTACTGGCTCACTTCAAGGTAGGTCAGAGCCCTCTTTCCTGGAAAGGGCATCTGCCACCCTATTTTCTTTTCCCTTTTTATGTACAATCTCCATTTCATATTATTGGAGCATCAAGCACCATTGCAGTAGTTTTGAATTGCAGCTTTTTGTTTTATACAACCATATTAATGGAGGGTGATCTGTCAAGGCTCTGAATTTCTTATTAAAGAGATAGGACTTGAGCTGTTTAATTGCCCACAATCTGGCATAGCATTCTTTTTCTGCGACAGAAAAATTCTCTTCAGTGGGTGTCAGTTTCTTAAGAAAGCAATGGGATTTTTCTTGTCACTCTTCCCTGACTACATTAGTACTGCATCTATACCAATGTCTGAGGCATCTGTACAGAGTTCAAACATTTTGTCCAAGTCTGGAGTGGCCAGAACAGGCTTTTCAGGCAAGGTTTTCTTTACCTTATCAAAGTCTACATGCCTTTGACCATACAAATTTGTTTGACTTTGTATTTTTACACAAGTTTTTGATCCTAGACATGACATCACTGAATCCATACACAAATTGGCCGTATTAATTAATGAGGTCTATGAAAGACTGGACCTGCTTTTTGGTGTGGGGCACAGGCCAGATTACAATGCCTTATACCTTTAAGGGATCAGGAGAGATTTGACCACTCCTTCCCCAATGACCCAAATAAAGAACCTTCACTGTTTCTGTTTTGCACTGAGAAGCTTTTATAGTCAGGCCTGCCTCTGAGTTTTCACAACACAATTCCAGTGTTTCTTCTGATCAGACCAAGAATTGCTAAACACTGCTATATCATTGACGGAGGCCCTTGGGAAATCCTATAATCTTGACCAGCCTCTGAAAAGTGGTTCCTGAATTAATTAACCTAAATGGTAATATTTTGAATTCATACAGTCCCATATTAGTAATAAAACACAGATTTTTCCTGAATCTATCAATACCTTTTCACAAGGTCAAATGTGCTAAGGTATCTAGCTTTCCTCAAAATATTTAGCATGTCATCAATTCTGGGCATAGGATAAGCATCTGGCATAGTAAGATTTCTATAGTCAACACACAATTTTACAGTTGTATCTTTCTTAGGGACCAGTACAACAGATGATACCCCAAAACTATCAAATTCTTGAGTTACCCACAAGTTCAGCATGCTCTGTATTTCTCTACAGATTTGCTCCTACACATTCCTATTGGTCTGGTAGGGCTGGCTAGGTTCAGACTGAGAACCTACAATGTCAATCTTATGGGTGATCATGAGTCTTCCCTGGCATGCTGAGAAAACCTGTTTGTGGCTCTTCAGTATAACCAGAATCTCTGCCCTTAAAGACTGTGTTGATTCATTGCATGTCTCAATGCCATCCAGTGATAAGTCATCTTGGCATTAAGCCATCAAATCAATGAGGTGGGATGCCTCAGTTACCCCTTCAACACAACAAATCATGTTTATCATTGCTTCTCTGCTGTGGTAAGCTTTAAGCCTATTTATATATACAAATTGTAGGGTAGGATTACTGTGAGTCTTTTGACGTAATATGTACACTGCCTCGTTTTCTATCTCTTCAAAAGGTCCCTCCGATGAGTTTTGCATTTTGTATTTTTTCACAGGGATAAATACCAACACCAACCATCCTACCTCATAAGAGCATTACAAGTATGTTTGTCATGCCATGCGTTTTGTTTGGACTGACTGTCCCTGAGGTTATTCTGAACCACCTCCATCCTGTCCTTTAACTCTTGCCTGATATTTGTTCCCCTTCTGCCTCACTGTCCCCTTCCCAGGAATCAAACGGGGCAACCCTGTAGATTTTGGGGGGCACTTCCCTAAAGGCACATAATAGATAGATAACATTTCATCCCAGTCCCATGCCCACCTATGGGCATACATCCCCAGCATTGATTTCAGTGTCCCATTAAACTTCTCCACCAGACTATCTCTGGGGGATATGGAGCAACTTTTAGCTGATACAACTGAATAGCTGAGACATAAAATTTGACCCACAATCAGACAAAATCTCTTTAGGGAAAGCGCCACTCTGCTAAACATAGTGAAGAGGGCTTTGACTACACAATTAGCTTCTATGTTAGTTAGACCAACTGCTTCTTGGTATCTAGTGGCAAAATCCACTACAACTAAGATATTTTTTCCCCTTCGAGTAGGACATGGCACAGGGCCACAATGTCCTTACTATCCTATAAAATTCCTCTTATATCGAAGGCGAAGTGTGTAGAAGAACTTCTAAGGGTCCTGAAGGTCTTTTTCTCTTCTGACATGTCACAAGTTCTGCAATAGTCTCTCAGTTATTCTGTACCCCTGTATTGCGGTAGGGTTTGATGTCTGAGCCTGGCAGTGTCACCTAATGATGAGAGTCCACGGCTGTGTTGCCCAGCAGCAAGCGTCTACAACTGGCAGAAGGGGAACCCAGCCTTCCTTGCTCCACCAGGTTCCAGCCCAAGGCCCTGTGACTGGCTGGTTGGGTATGCAGTCTTGGGGGGAAGGGTGGATGCCACCAAACCTTCTCCCTGGGTCACTTCCTACCATGGCCTCCGCCCCTTCCAGAATCACAACAGGGTTTGGTTTATGAACTCCCAGGGGAGCTGGGAGAGGTCTGACTGACAGTGAACTGGAGGCTCTTCTCCTTCAGTCGCAGCCCTCTGTTCCTTGTTTCCACCGGGCCCTTTGGCAGATCTGAAGCAGAGTCTGGTCAGGTGCTATGGGGCTCTTGAGGCCTCTCTGCATGAACTACGAGTGCTTCCTTGCTTTGTCTGCCTTGACTGAGCTGGGCCGCTCCCTTCTGAGCTCTGCCTCCATTGTGAGCAGCTTTGGCTTGGTGGGGCCTTCTGGGCCCAGAGCTGCTCATTAATCCTTCGTTCTCTGGTGGGGCTTATAGACCCCATCACACCCTGGCTAGTAAAAATTCTTCTTTTACCCATCACAGACAGCAAAAGGGCAGTTGTGGGCTAGCAACATTACTTCCCCATGGTGCTGGGCACATGCAATCAGAGCTTAAATTCAGCTGGAGCTGTCTGGAATGGAAATTTTAGCCCTGTAGTGTGCAAGTAAGATTCCCCATGAAGGATCTATTCTGGGGAGGAAAGTGCCTGGGCTCCCAACTGCCCTCTCTCTTCCCAGGGACAAAATTAGGGACCTCTTTAACATTGAGCTTCTGCCCTTCCCTCTGTGGCTTGCAATCACTGGATGCTTTAGCTTGCATATACGCATCAGCAAGAGCCATGGCTTTTTTAACAGAATCTAGGGGTTTTTCTGAGATACCTTCTCTGATTTCTTTAGAACAAGAGCTCAGGATTGTTCCTGGACAAAAAGATCAAACAACTGGTCCTAATTCTCTGCCCCATTCCTCTTGGCCAGTTTTTCATCAGATAACACAATTCATACACATTGTCAGTGACTCGTTTTGTTATACATTTTGAGATCTCTAAATTTGCTTCTATACGATTCAGGGTAATTTGAAACCTTTCCAATATGCTTTTTTTTTTTTTTTAACTCAGCATATTTCAAAGCCTGTTCAATTAGCATTTCATTAAATACATTCAATGCTTTACCTGACAGCTTACAAATCAAAGTCAGGACTTTCTTGTCCTCTGGAACTTTATGTAACTCACATAACCTCACAAAAGTAGTGAAGTATTCTTCAGTACAGTCTGTTTCTTTGTATGAAGAGCACAGTCAGCTGAGCATTCCTTGGATGGAGGGAGTACCTGGAGACTGTGAGATCTGCCCTGGCCTGTCCATTAGGGTCTGGACATTCAGCCCATCCTTCTTGTTTTCTTGGGATTCCTTCTCTTTCAGCTCCATGGCCAGCAGGTGTGTTTCTTCTTGTTCTTTAGCTCTCTGATCAGCTTCCCATCTTTGGTGATCACATTCTTTGTCCTGCTTAGCTAAGCATTTTTGGTGTTCATGCTCCTGTTTTATTCTGTCATTCTCCAACGTAGCTATCTCTGACTTTGTGGTTGCTTTGCTGATGCTCATGTTTATGCTTTACTTTTCTTCTATTTCCTTTATCCAAAATAAACAAATAGAAAATAATAAAACTTTAACCTTTCTTTTGACTGTTCTCCCTTTACACCTGAGAATCACTTAAATCTGTTTCACCAGAGCTGAAAAAGCATAAAACTCAGTTAATATGGCAAGCTGTGTGTAAATCCTGGTTCAGCTACTCTAATGTCATGTTCTGGGGTGCAATACAGATGAGTGAGCCATTTGCCTTTTTTCACTGGGGTGCTGTTAGGGTCACAGATGGTCTACAGTAGACCCCTCCCATGACATTCCCCTTTTTTTCTCTCCTTTTGTCTTCATCCAGAGTCTTTCAATTGGTCTGCCTTTCACCTCCTTCTGTACCTCAGTCCAAGTATATATATTCTTCATATATAATGCAACGTCTTCCCTTTTTTCCCTGCCTATCCTTCCTCAACAAGCTTTGCCTTTCTATATCAATATTCCAATTATCAGATTTATCTCACCAAATCTCTGTGGTGTTAATTAAGTCATAATTTAGTTTATGCACTAATACTTCCAGTAGTTTTTCTTGTTTATTCCCACACTCCTTTCATTTGTTTACAGACATTTAAGATTTTAAGCCAATTCCTCCACTATTATCCCTCTTGTTTCTTCTGTGGTAATTTTCTATATCCCTCCTAATACTTAGCTGCTGTTAAGAACACCTTTTTAAAGTCACCTGTGGGCTTTTGTCACCTGCCCTCTTTGAACCTAGTTTAAAGCCATTCTCACCTGGTTGGTCAATCTGTGTCTGAAGATGCTCTTCCCCTTCAGCAGGTGGACTCCATTTCTTCCCAGCAAGCCATCTTTCTGGAACAGCATCACCTGGGAGAGGAAGCCAAAGACCTCCTGTCAACACGTCTGCAAAGCATGCATTCATGTCCAGGATGTGTCTGCCCCTGCCTGGGTCTTTGCTCTTAACAGACATGATGAATGAGAACACTACTGCATTGTTGCTAAAAGATATCATGGAGTTGAGAAGACCAGGCTGAGACTTCTAATTGCCTAATCTCTGGATAGCAGAATGAATCCAAAGACACCATGGACACAATGTAAAGCAGGAGCTACCATGCCTAGGCCAGGGTATGGAACAAGCCACCAGTAGCACAGGTTGCTGGATCAGCTAGTGAATACAATGGGAGAGGATTGGGACAAGAGATGACTTGACAATGAAAGGTCCTGCCCAACTCTGCCAGGAGGAAGGCAAGCTGGTCCAGTGATTAGGGCACTCATCTGAGATTCCGGAGGTTCAGGTTTAGTTCACAGTTCTACCACACCAGGTGACTCAGTGTATAACCTTGGACAACTCACTTAATCTCTGTTCTTTGAACATATGATTTGGTATGTAATTCCCTGGGTTTTTTTCGAGGAAAGGAAACGGAAAAAAACTCCAGAAACTCCATCATGTGGTATCATTTTGACACTCAGAGTTGGAATCTGCTCAGCCCGGGCTGGATTATGCCGAGTGCAGATGGAATCTTTAAGGAATTTATCTGCTAAACTATAAGCCATCTCGAAGCATGTGTGAGCTGTGATTTTTCAAAATCTTATAATTTGGCCAAAATTGGGCAGTTTTTTAAAAAACAGGGATGGTAAAAGGCACAACCATGGTACACAGGGCATTTTCCTGACTAATTTTAAGTCCCTGCTCTAAAGTATGGAGGTGCTAAAGCTGTTCAAAGAAAAGGCTGGCACTTTTTCAATATGAGTATGACAATGTATTTTTCCCTAGCCTGGTTCTGAGAAATGGTTGAACCATTATGGCTGAAAATTTCTAGAACAATTTAGCCTGAGACAGACACCTGGCATGGAAATTTTCATCCTAAACAGTTAACTTTTGGCTAAGTTATAAGCAATTGCAAACATCTATAATTAAGAGGGTTCATTGTGTCAATGACTGTAGCTCTTATAACCTGGTCCACAGGGCTCTTAGGTGTGAGTAAATTCCAACCTGACACCCAGTGAACTGCTAACAGTGGTCAGAATAGAAGCTGAACTCTGATGAAGGACTTCAGTCCTGGGCTCTGATTGGCAGAATATTGGGCAGTCCTGATTGGTTCCCAGCTTCTATTGAAACCAAGCACCGGAAGTTGTCCATGCATCTGGGTTTCCCCTCCTTAGGACTGCTTCCCCTGCAATATCTGATCATACTACCTGTTGCTGATTTCCTGGTAACGTGACCCTGCTTACCTCCTGACATCTGACTCTTGGTTTTGCCCTCTGGCCTGTTTCGGACTCTGACATCTCAGTATCTAATCCAGTCGGACTCCTGATTCCTGCACTGCCCATTAGGTCAGACCACCCACATTCTGGTCATGACACACTGTGACTCATTGAATTTGAAAAGGGATCCTGGAAAGGCAGCCATATGGGTACAGTTGCTTAATGTACATAATTACATTATGAGAAGAAACTTGTCACTGAGATCATGTGTTACAACAAGGGGAATAATAAATAATATCTGAAAATGATTTGATGAAGAAATTCCAATTGCTACATTGTCATTTTTGTTATAATATTTGTAGTGAGAAGAATTTCAAAGTTACCAGAAGAATCAATCACTTCACTATGTGGAAAAATGCATCAGGGTTAAACAGCAGTGGTAGAAGAATAATGCAACACCACGTGGCCATCTGCAGTGAGACTGACAGAATTAAATATGAATTACCTAAAAGCTTTTTACCTCCGCAATTAAAGGAATCTTCTTAATCAAGAAATCAACCTCCTAAGAAGCTGTCATGGCGAAGGGGAGTTTGAGCATGAGCTCTCACCCCCTGAAAAATGCCCCATGCGGCTGGCGTAATATGTAACCTTTGACAGCTAAACTTTTACTACCTGCCTTCTCGTTGTGGAGTTGTACTTAACTGAAGTTGGGGTGTGAAAGGTGGTGTCTGGTGCTTTAGAATGAGACTGCTCTGGGCAGATGTGGCATGCTAGGGATGGTAGGCAGTCCACCTAAGAGAAGGGACTACAATGTCAAACCTAGAGCATTAGGTCTGGCTAGCTGGTTTGTAAAAGCTGTGCCAATCACACATGCTCTGCAGGTTTTTGTCTTCAAGGAGTAAAGCAGCACAATGCAAGTGTTAGCCAGACTTGTTGGCCAAGTGGCTGTGAAACACCTCTTTACCTATAAGGAGGTAAAATCTTTATAAAGAACCCCACCTTCCTCAGGTGCCTCTCTCCCCTTTTCTGTATCTGTCACCAGCGGTGACTCCTCTATTCCACAGTATAAAGGACAAGGCAACCAATATGCCTAGTAAACTTAAATGATCATTTATAACTAATTAACAGCTCAGAGGTTAGTTCATACAAACAAGGCATAAAGCAAGGTCCCAAATTAATACAAAGGTAGGTAACTACAAATGACAATGAAATCTTATAGCTAAATTAGGTACATCACCATCTCTAGGAGACAGGAATGACCACTGGAAACACGCTGGATCAGGACAGCAGGAGTAAAGACACGAACGCCAGGGACAATGGGCAGGAACTCAGGAACAACAGGAACATAGGAGAGCAGGAACACCACGGGTATTCTCTACTTTCTTCTTTCAGTAACACACAGCATGAACAGCACAGGCAGGCACGATTACTGTATGATGGGTAGCACAGAGTGCTGATTGCTCAATTCTTATATACCTGAGTTGTTGCTGGGCAGTTATCCCATGTGACCCAACTCTCTCTCCTAACCCTTCCTGCCTCTGTCCAGGAAAGGGTGCCAAATGGCAGGGAAGAAGGGAACACAAAATGAAGGGCAAACGACAAGGTAAACAAAATGGCTAAATTACAAATCTGCCTCTACACTAGTGACATGTGACCACTTCACCTGACAACCGTGGAAAATGAGAAGAGGCTTCCACATTCTGGGCACGTCTAGCTAGAGAACTGAGTCCAAGCGCTACATTTGGCTTCCCTGAATATGGAAACAATGACCGAGAAATCAAGAGAAGTAGCCAAGGCATTGAAAAGAAGGAAAGTGCACATTGTGTGTATACAAGAGACAAAAGGGAAGGGGTCAAAATCCATGAGCATCAGAGATGGATGCAAAATAATCCTCATTAGCAAGGAGGAACAGAGAAGGAATAACCATAGCAGAAATACTATAGGATAAGGTAGTGGACATCCAAAGGAAGAATGGACAGCTAATGAAAGTTATGATAGCATTTAGAAGAGGACAAATATTCTGTATTATGGGATACACACTGCATGTTGATTACATGATTGATGAGAAGGCAGAATTCCAACTAGCACTGGACCAAGATGAGTATTTGATTGTCGGAGCAGATCTCAGTGGGCAAGTGGAAGAATACAGTGAGGGCTACAACTGTCATGGAGGATGAGGCTTTGGAACCACAAATGAAGCTGGTGAGGATATCTTAAAGTTAGCTAGAGCCCATAGTCTAATTCTTGCCAGTAAATACTTCGTAAAGAAGGAGGAGCACTTAATTGCATACAGGAGCAATGCCAGTAGGTCCCATATTGACTGCTTTCTGATTAGAAGAAGAGATCTAAAAAACATTAGAGGCTAAGTGATCCCAGGAGAGCAGATTGCAGAGGAACATAGACTGCTTGTAGTGGGATTCTGAATGAAAAGGCTAGTGGGGGACAAAAGATGTGCTGTGGAACAAAGAATAAAAATGATGGAGGCTCAAGGATAGGGAAGATTTAAGGATGAAGTTCTACAGAGGTTCGGCAATGACCAAACTGTCCATGATGATGCCAGTAAGATTTAGGGAAAAATATCCAAAACTTTTATAGAAAGTGCACAAGCTGCCCATGACCAAACAAAAGGAGGAATGTTTCATGGCAAGGAGATGTGGTTATGTGATGTGCAGGAGGCAGTAAAGGAGAAGGCAAGGTTTAAGCGATGGCAGAAAGTAAGGATGTTGTTAAGGTCTGAGGAAGACAAGCTGGCAAAGGAAGTGGCAACAAAAACAGTTGTGGAAGCTAAGGGTCAGGCCCTATACACTGAATTTCTAACAAAGGAAGTGGAAAAAGGAACATGCAGATTAGACAAGACTAGGCAAAAGAAGCACAAGAGGAACTGTGATGTGTGCCAGAGATGGAAATGGAAGTGTAGTGGTGGAAGACCATAAAAATATTAGGGGGTGGCAATGGTTTTACCAGACACTGCTCAATGAAGAGAATGTGAAGAAACTCTTGAGGAAAGTAACATGAGTTAAGCAACGACCTCATAAAACCTGATACTGTTGTGGAGACTCAGACAGAGCTACTGGAGATTAAATATGGGAAGGCAGTGAGACATGAGGGTGTACCAGTTGGGGACACTTATAGCGTTAGGACACGATGAAGTGGTCATGATGATGAACTTTTTCAGATTAATCCTCTGAATTGGAAAAATGACCAGTGAATGGAGGAAGAGCACATTGGTTCATATCTTTAAGAGTAATGGATACATGCAAGGATGAAGTAATCACTGACCCATCAAGTTCATGAGTCACATGGGAAATGACTGGAAAGAAGTGTTTGCAATCTGAATATTGCAGGAGAAGTATAGGAAGAAACAAGGAATTGCACTTAGAGTTCATGGATTTAAAGAAGGTTTATGACAGAGCTCTTAGAGAATTGTTATTGTGGTGCCTGAGGACACACAATGTGCCAGAGACATAGGTTCAGACTATCATGGGCATGTAAAGAGTAGCACAGCAGTAGTGAGAAGCAACTCTGGTTACAGTGAGTCATTCACTGTGTGGGTAAGTCTACAGCAAGGATCAGCCTTAAGCCCATTCCTAGCTGTGATTGTAATGGACACCTTGATGAAAGAGATTAGAGGAGAGTCTTCACAGAGCAGGCAATTTCTGATATCATTATGTGGTGCTGCAAAAACAAATACAAACTGAAAAGGGACCTAGAACTATGGATGGCTGCATGAGAATAAAATTGCTTGCGCATCAGTTGACAAAAGATGGAATACATGCAATGTTTCATCGAGAGAGTCAAGGAGAAGCCAGATGGCCCAGAGTTAATGTCTGTACCACAGTTTAAATACCTGGACTCAGTATTAGGCCATTATGGCTCAGTGTGAATGCAGATGGTAGGAGCTGTATGAACAGTGCTTGCTGTAAATGGAGGGAATTGATATGAATTCTTTGTGATAATAATATGCCAAGAAGACCAAAGAGCAAAGTACATAATATCATGATCTAGTCATGACTTATGAGTTGAAATGCTAGCCAATGAGAAAGCATAAAGAACAACTATTTCACACTGCCAAAATTAGAGTGGTCCAGTAGATGCTGGGTAAGATGACAGCTGAGGCCAGGCAATGGAATGATACAAGCAATGATGCAGGTAGTCTCTATCCCAGAAAAAATGAGGGAGTATCAACAAAATATGGGATATATTGGCCAGAGAATACAAGAACTAGTAGTCATGGAACAAAGATCACAAGGAAGTTCTAGAGAGAGGTGGCTTGAGATGCTGACAGAGGACATGACGAAGGTTGAGCTGGGTAAACATTTTCAACCAAAAAAAATTTTTCAGTTAAAAAAAAAATCCATTTTTTTTTAGGTTTTTTCTTTTTTAAACCAAAATACATTTGGTGAAATTGTCATGAATTCACTAAATATTTAGGTGTCACTGGAAAAACATTGAGTGAATTCACGACAATTTCACCAAAATTTGATTAAAAAAAAAACCTAAAAAAAAATCCAAAACAGTTCAAAATGTATTATTTTGAGATTGTCTAAAGTAATTTTTTTGAATAGCAATGACTATTTCAAAATTTCCTTCAATTTTATTTTAAAAAATGCAACATTTCATTTTGGGTCCAACAAGGTATTTTGTTCAAACAAAAATGATTTTCCCCCCAATGTATTGATTTGCTGGAAATTTTGAAAAACTTAATTTTTAGCATAACCAAAAATTTTCAGAAGTGCTGGTAAACTGAAAAATTCATTATTTGCACAACTCTACCATAGGCCTGATCCTCCTCTAACGCTCAGAACTCTGCCTGCTCACTGGTTTAATTGCATTGACTGTGGTGGAGTTAGTAATTTACACCAACATCAGTGAGGAGAGAATCAGATCCATGAAGTTATTTTCTCTCAGCCCCTCTTCCTGGGGCATTCCCATAGAAGATCACCATGTGCCCAAGGCGGGCCTCTATATATATATGTAATGCAAGTGGCTGTAATAAAGAGGAGGATAAACTACATTTATATACTCCAAAAATATAAATATTCTGTAATGTAAAGACTGAAGAGAAAGTTCTACTTGTCCCTGAAATAAATAGAAACAAACGTGCACTTGTGCTGGGGGAATTTCTCTATCTATCTGTAGTTAACTGATTAATTTTAATTTTGGATTCCTGCTTCTGTTCTACTCCAGTTGATGAAACACATTTTGCCCTTCTTTTCTAAAAATCTAATCACAGAGTACTCTAGCAACCCTGGTCCAGAACAGCGTGAAATGTAATGGAGACAATAGAAAAGTAGCTTTCTGTGTACCTCCCAATCTCAAATTGGGATGGAGTTAATTTAATTGAACAACAACAAAATAAGAGATTTGCTGAATAGGCATGATATGAGTCAGTTAGAAACAATATTACTTCCAATTTTATCTTTTTCGTGGTGGCTGATAGCATTTTTGGGTATCCCATACACTGTGCTACATTCTGACAAGTAAATTAGAGTATTTTCAAAATTATCTGAAAAATCAGAGGTGGCTATCATATTGCATACTACAAGTTATTGGGCTGAATATGGGTGAAATTTTACAGCCCAAGTTACACAGGAGGTCAGACTAGATGATCTAACAGTCTCTTTTAGCCTTAAAACATATGAATCTATTACATATTTCTTTCCTGAAACTCAGATACCATGGAGATGGTCAACTTAATAATTTCTCAGAAAACCTTATTTACCATTTTTTTGTGAGTCAGTATTTTTCTTTTGATAACACAAACGAGGTGATGAATGAACCTACGAATACAAAACAGCAAACAGAACAGAGACAAAAATCAATAGCTCCTTATGGTCCCTTTGATGCAAGATATCTATAAAATATACATCACAGATTAAAACTTTAAAGCCCATCCATATAGTTTGTCTAATATATTTATATAATCAATTTTTAGAAGACAAAATAAGTGCCTCCTATAGGATTCATCAATTCAAAAATCATCAGATGGAGAGAAAAGGAGTTAATTTGCATAGCTTTTGTTTTAGGAAAAATAGCTCTCAGCAAACTGAAGATCCGCTATCTCCCTGGAAATTACAATAACTATTCTGAAGTAAGCTCTGTTTCAGCTGAAAGCTTGAAAAGCATTAAGTTTCAAGGTTAGCCTTTTACTAGCAGTTGAAAAGCAGGTGTAGGGCAATTTTCAAGGAGGGGGCTATTTGGACATGCAACAGGAAACTATCATGCTGAGTTTGGAACAGTCTGGAAAGGAGTGGAATTTTCAAAATGAAGGGTGGCTGAGCCAGGTGTTCTGAAATTTCTTAGGTTACTCCGGCTACTTCAGCTGCCTGGATGCTTTGAAACTAGCCAATTGGTTGGTATCTGGAGGTTTCAAAAGGAAGTTGTCACATTATGATATATTTCCAAGATACTTGTGTGCCCGTGAGCTCTATAATGTAGAGATGTTCCTGCAGTGCTTTCCGATGCTAGCACTCAGCAGGAGGCTCCTCAGGGTCTATGTCGTGACTTCCAGGTAATAAGAGTGCCTGCAGACCCCTGAAATGTACCAGGCACCAGTTGTACACATACTACTGGGATGAGTGCAGACATTGCATGACATGAGTCATGTTATATTGGCTCAGAAGAGAAGCTAGAGGAATGCAACAGAAGAGTACAATGGATAAAGGGCAACTGCATCACACTTCAACCCCAACCTCATACATTTCTTACAAAAATGAAAAACCACAGCAATAAACATCCTTTGTCCCCAGCACTGACCATCACTCTGTCCTAGGAACTTGGTCACCCACAAGAGGCAAACTGCGCTCTGTAATCTGCATGAATTGGCAGAGGGCCTGGTCTGTAAATAGGCAGGGCTCATGCGAAATACCCAGGGAAGTTAGGACTCTCTCCCAACACTTTAGGTCACCAAAGATTGAGGTACACGTACACTGATGGTGGCAAATTAATTTCTCCTAATCAATTGAATGGAAGTGGGGACCCACTCAATCGACCCGAAAATCGACACTACTCATTCACTTCTGCCAGGTGAAGTAACGCTGTGTTCACGGGAGTGAATTTTCTGTCAGCACAGTGAACTGAAGACACCACAGTAAGTAGAAGTTAGGAAGTCGACAGGAGAAACACTCTGCGTAACTTGTGTATCTCTCGTCAACTGCCGCCGAATTTGGCGGCAAGTGCAGGCATAATATGAAAGAGCAATAACCAATTTAGTCAGTAAAGAGGGGCTTCCATAAGGGTCACTAAAAACTGTTGTGTGGCTTAATTATCTAATACTTATAAAGCACTTTGAGCTCCTCAGATGGAAGGTGCTGTAAATGTCACAAATGTTATATCTATGTATTTATTGTCAGGGCTGTCTCCCTGTCAAAACCTGTCAGACCAAAACAGAATATCATCCAGGGGCTTTAGACTAAGAATAGTCTCTAATGCAGCAGGAGGCAAGCTGCAAAATGAGGCTGATAAGAGGGGGTTATGATCTAGTGGATAGAGCACTGGATCAGGAATGACAAGACTTGTATTCTACCATCATTCTGACACTAATTTACAGCATGACCTTGGGCAAATCACTTCATATTTCTGTGTCCATCTTTCCCCCTCCCACTAATTGTCCATCTTCTCAGTTTATACTATAAGCTGTCTGGGAAAGTGACTTGTCCGTTACTATTTTTATACAGTGCTTTGCTCTGGTGCTGTGATCTTGGTTGAGGCTTCTATGTGTTACCGCGATCTAAATAAAAATAAATATATTTGCTGGCCTTATTCACTGATTCTAAGGTCAGAAGGGACCACTGTGATCATCTAGTCCGACTTCCTGTATCACACAGGCCTCAGAACTTCCCCAAAATAATTCCTAGAGCAGATCTATTAGAAAAAAAACATTCAATCTTGAGTTAAAAACAGTCAGTGATGGAGAATCCACCATGACTCTTGGTAAGTTATTCCCATAGTTAATTACACTCACTTTTAAAAATTTACAATTTATTTTCAGTCTGAATTTGTGTAGCTTCAACTTCCAGCCACTGGAACATATTATACCTCACTCTGCTAGATTGAAGAACCCATTATTAAATATTTGTTCCCCATATAGGTACTTATGGACTAATCAAGTCACCCCTTAACATTCTCTTTATTAAACTAAATAATTGAGCTCTAAGGCACATTTTCTAATCTTTTCATCATTCTCACAGCTCTTCTCTGAATCGTCTCCAATTTAGCAACATCATTCATGAATTATGGACATCAGAACTAGACAAAGTAGATCCAGCAGCAGTAGCACCAGTGTGAAATACAGAAATAAAATAACTTATTTACTCCTACTCAAGGATCCCCTGTTTATGCACGCAGGGATCACACCAACTCTTTTGGACACAGCAACACACTGGGAACTCATGTTCAGCGGATTATCCACCATGATTCCCAAATCTTTTTCTTTGTCACTGCTTCCCAGGATAGAGTCCTCCAAACTGTAAGTATGGCCTACATTGTTTGTTCCTTGATATATACATTTACATTTAACCATATTGAAATGCATCATGTTTGCTTGTACCCGGCTTATCAAGTGATCCAGATCACTCTGTATCTGTGACCTGTCTTCTTCATTATTTACCATTTCCCCCAATTTGTGTGTCAGCTGCAAACTTTATCGATGATAATTGTGTTTTTTCCTAGGTTATTAATGAAAATGTTAAATAGCCTATGGCCAAGAACCAATCCCTGAGGGACCCCACTTACCTTTTGAGACCTGTCAGTTAGCTAGCTTTCAATCCATTTAATGTGTGACATTC
Organism: Mesoclemmys tuberculata; assembly: GCA_007922155.1. Classification (NCBI taxonomy): domain Eukaryota; kingdom Metazoa; phylum Chordata; order Testudines; family Chelidae; genus Mesoclemmys; species Mesoclemmys tuberculata. The sequence goes on from ML675601.1 coordinate 89,304,819, forward strand.
ATTTGATATCTTTCTAGCTTTTTAATGAATGTTATGTGGTACAAAGGCAAATGCCTTACAGAAGTCTAGGTATACCACATGAGCTCTATTACTGTGGTGGGACACGATCAGTAGCAACTTGGTCATTGAGGTTGCTGCAGCACTGGAAAGCTTCAGGACAAATTAAAGGTAATTAACCAGGTTCTGTTGGGAATTACAGATATTTGGGTGGCAGCTGCTGGGTTAATGAGGTAACAGGCTCCGTAATTGAGAGGAACTGGGAAGTGAAAGAAAGGACTGAGAGACTGAGTCAAGCCAGGGAAAGGAGATAAAGTTGAGTGGAAGTCTCCTCCTGATGTATATCTGTAGTTCCTTCTGTTATGCTTCTGAAGTTTAAAAGTGCACATGGTGAAAGGGAAACAGCCTGTGTGTGTGTGGCTAAAGGAAAGGAGAAGAAAAGTCAAGGCAGTGGTACTCACAGGATAGGTGAAGGGAGGCTGTGACAAGTACCTTATCAACCAAACTTGTAATCTCTCTCTCTCAAACAAAAACAAAACAAAGCAAAACAGAAAAGAAAAATCAATCAAGTTAGTTTGACAAAGTCTGTTTTCCATAAACTCAGGATGATTAGCATTAATTATATTACTCACCTTTAATTCTTTATTAACCAAGTCCATTATCTGCCACTCCATTGTCTTTCCTAGGAAAGTGTCAGACTGACAGGCCTATAATTACCAGGGCATCCCGTTTATCCTTTTTAAATAATGGCACGATATTAGCTTTTTTCCAATCTTCTGGGACTTTCTCATGCTCCAAAACATATTGAAAGTCAACATTGATTGTCCAGAGAACTTTTCAGCAAGCTCTTTTAAAACTTTTGGATGCAAGTTATCTGGACCTGCTGATTTAAAAATGTCTAACTTTAGTAGCTTCTGTGTAACAGCCTCCTGAGATACTATTGGAATAGCAACAGCGTTTCCAGGTGATATGACTACATCATGTTTTTCCCCTAAATACAAAGTAGAAATATTTACTTAACACATCCACTTTCCTCATCATTATTGATAATTCTATCACTCCCATATAGTAATGGACCAATACCATTGTTAGGATTCTTTTAGTGCCTAATATACTTTAAAATCTCCTTCATATTGTCCTTAAGTCTGTTGGCCATAAATTTCTCCCTGTGTCCCTTTACTTCACTTATCAATTTTCTACAATTCCTAGCTTCTGATTTATATTTTTATTATCAACTTCCTCTTTCTTTGATTTGTTTATATCTATCTAAATAGTCATCTTTACTTCCCCTGTAAACCAAGTCAGCCTTTAACAAATATGGCCTTCTTCAATTGTAGCTATTTGGGCATCTAGTAAAGTGTTCTTAAAAATTCTTAATTTTTCTATGAACATTTTACAGTGGTCAGGCAGAGTGCCAGAGCTAGATCTTCTCAAAAAAAGTCAGCCTTGGATGAAGAAAAACGTAAATTGCTCCTGTCAGGCATGACTGTTTCTTTGATGGTAGTCCTATTTTATTTTCACACACACACACCTGGCATATGTGTCTCTGGTCTTAAGAAGCACAGTGAAAGTTTTCAGGAGCAAAGTACATATACTGACTCCCTTTCAGTTACAATTACATGTCTGTTAGGCTATATCTACACTAGTGACTGTACTTGGGTCCATGTGCATGGTTGTGCCATAACCCCTCTATTGTCCAAATTTAAAACTCTAGAAACAAGTGTCTGAAGGTGAGTAAAAGGCAAGTAAGCCAGCATACTCGAGAGGTGTGGGTAAGTATGCCCCTTGGGCTGTGGCATTGGCCCATACACAAACCAGGGATCCACTGTGGACAAGGGCAAGAGGCAAGTACCAGGTCCTGAGTTTCACTAGTCCTCCACTCCCATTCCCACAAAGTAATGAACACATTTTGTTCTGACCCTGACCCCAATCTATAAAGGTCCCTGTCCAACCATTATCACTGGTAGGAAGCTGTGCCGATCAATTCAGAACCTTTTTCCTCTGCACGCTTTTGATCAATACATGGATCCTGTTCTGAAAGCAGCCACCCGGGCTGCCAAACCCATGCAAGTGCTGATCAGCGTGTGGTCAGAGTACACTGTCCTCCATAACTTTGCGCAGAGCAGCAGGAGCATTCACCTGTATCGGGAAATTTCACAGAGGCTGGAGCAGGTGGTCATTCAGCAAACTCAGTCTCACTGATGGAAACGCATGAAGCACCTGAGCCTCCTGCTTCAGAAGGCAAAAGACTTTAACCATCACTCCAGGAGGCATCCTTGTACATGACTGTCCTACAACAAGCTAGACTGAGTGTTGTCAAGGGCCGTTAATACAGAGCCTGAAGTGACTCATGATCTGCCTCCTCACTACCACTTACCTCTTTATCAGACGGGATACAGATGAGGGCCAGGGTGAGGAGACATCAGGAACCATGGATGAAGCCTGAGGAGCATGTGAATTTGGATCTTTATCCAGAGAAGCCAGTTGAAGAATCCCCCCTGCCTGAGGAGCCCCAGGAGGACCCCCAGCCTTGAAAAGAACCACAACCTGAGTCTGGTAAATTACAATGGGCTCCCACCCTTCACTCTGATATCTCCTCTTGCTCCAGGACCACATGTCTGATTTTAAGCTGAGCACTACCTCCATTCCACTCCACCACAAAATGGTCCTTAAGAAAGACATCAATGTTTTGACTGAATTCACCACTATTATGCATTTGACAGATGCTATGAAAACAGACTGAGGAATAATCATTGTGCCCCTCTGTCTGTGACTTTCCTGAACAGCATGTGGGCAGTGAATGTTTGGGGGCTGTGCAGACTGGGGGAAGTCAGGGGTGGGTTTTCCCATCCCCTTACAAATGGGAGTCATGTGGAAGGTGAGGCATTTAGGTGCAGGTTAAGATTTGGGAAGGGAAAGGGAATCCTTTGCTTCTGTGAGGAATATCACAGCTGTCCTTTCTCTCTTGGAAAAAATATTTTTAACATCCCTGTCCCTGGTGTCTGGCCTCTTGGCACCCACCACCTGGAGCCATGCTGCACAAGCCGGGAGAAAAACAGGAATGGAGGAAGCATCTGATCCAGCAGTGGGATAAATATTGTGCAGTGTCCCTTTGCAGTTGAGGGTCCAGGGGATCGTGGTGCTGATCTGAAAGTTCAGTTGTGGTATGACTCTCTTTCTTTGGCCGTTTCAACACTGTTAGCGTCTTGCTTTCCCAGCAGCTGCACAGGGTGTGAAGGCGTCCCTGGGCACAGGCAGATGTCACCCTCTGCCTCCCTGCCATTCCAAGAGGTGTACATATGACATCCCAGATTTCCCTTGCCCTCCGGGAACCAGGACCAGTGTGCATGTGGTGGGGACCTGGCTGCCTGTACAGACTTTGTAAAGCAGACCTGTCCTGTGCCCACTCTGGACAGAAGTACTCTATTTTAACCACACATAGGTTGTGCAGAGTGCAGCAGATGATGATTACGTGAACAGCTTTGGCCACGCTGGCATCCAGACCGGCGCATAGGCAGAGCCAATGAGCTTTCAGCCTACCAAACGCACATTCCATGACCATGCCGCAGTTAGTGAGTTTGTAACTGAATTTCCTTTTCCCAGAGTTATTGTTGTCAGGGTATGTATAAAGAGCCAAGTTAAAAGCAGGTGTGCAGGGTCTCCCCCCACATCATTGTTAGCACACACATTGTTCCCCCAGAACAACATTGTTCACCATGAAGTCCCTTCTTCCACCTTCAAGTACACTCCCAATTGCCTTCACACCCTAGTGTCATTAACCGTGCCAGTGTTGTCCACTTTGGTATTCTTGAATCTGTCTTGGTGGTCCACCAAGTCCTGCAGAATGATTAAATAATAATTTTTTCCACTCACATACTCACTTGCCTTTTTTGTTGGGCAAAGTATTTGCATGTTCCATCAACAGCCCCTGCACGGTTTGAAACCCCATCTTTTCAGATCCAGCTAGAATATCTCCTGTAATTCACAGAACCCTTGGATACCTCCTCCTGAAATGGTTGTGCTGATGTTGCATAACAAAAGTGGTGGTATGGATATAAGCATATGTGTGCACACAGTGTTATACCCATCTCCAGTACAGCCAAAGTGGAGACTCAGTGAGGGTATGGGGAACATGTGCAAGCATGGACATAGTCAAATACCCAAGTATGTGTGGCAAATTTAAACAAAGCCTTAGACAGTCAGATTCAAAACAATCAGCTTATGGATTAATTTCCACTTGTACAATTCATGCTTAGATGTTTCTTTTAAATATTACATTGTATTGATTTTTAAATATTAGAAAAAGGACATGTGATTATATAACAGAGACAACAATTTAAAATGGTTCAATAAACACAGGAGACTTATGAGGAATGACAGTTCACAGACCTTATTTCACAAGATATGGAAGAAAAATAAAAATGAAATGCTCTGAGTTCAACAGTTATAAATCAGAGGAGGGCAAATAGTGCAAACTATTCTGTGAATCTTTAGCTGAATTTTTAAATACATTTACTTCAGCCATATTTATGTCACTTTTGTATTTTTTTTAAAAAAGTGCTTGTGTGAATGAATTTTACTGGCAAAAATGTTTGTGGAAAGTGAATTTCAAAGTCACATGCGTGAGTACAATCTGAAAGCAAATTCTATATTTGCATGTGTGAGTATTTGCACCAGAACTGTTTGAATGCTTACCCAGCTGGGAAATAGTACCGTACCATGTGATATATCTGACCAAACCAATTAACAGCACTCCAATAGTGAATATTAAATATGCTACATGAACAGTTTGTGATCAATCCCTAAAGGTAAAAACAAGTTTAAAAAAGCGTATATAATTCTGACTAACTAATACATTTGAGGGAACTGCAATCTGCTTGCAAATATTCCATGAGCAGAAAGAGTCTGAATTCACTGAATAAATTATGAATTGCAGCTCATTCACTCAGCTATATTATAAGCATTACTCATTAGTGCTCTTGCATGGAGCCCTTTAAATAACAGCAAAACTTGTAAATATGGGGATATGAGCAGACTGCCTTGCAATGTATTTGAACAAAGTAAATGAAAAGAATGGCTGTTATTTTAGTCATTATCTAATACCCAATGTCCCAAAGAAAGAACAATCCTAAAAGTGGTTTTAAGGAAGGTTCTTTTATGTAATTTAAAATAAAATTTCCACATCACAGTATTGATCGCGCAAGTCAATGCTACAGAAAGCAGCCCGCAACATTGTGCCTCCTTTGAAGGACCAGTCTGCTAAAGTTCTATGATAAGACCAAATGCAGCAAATAAAAATATAGGGTATAAAACATTATAAAGAGAGTTTATAATGGCAGCACTGTTTAAGACATATCTAACGTTAATCTGCAGAAATCAAGCAAGATGACCAAACACACGTGCTTAAAAAGTAAACCATATATATATAAAATTTGTAACTGTGCATGTCATAATACAGCCTAGGTTCTGCAGTTGCTATAAACAGTTCTTTTTTTTTAAAATTCAACACAAAATCGGTAGAAATCCTAAATCAAAGGAACCTAGGAAGATACAGGCATTTATTATTTATATGCAAGATCCAGATCATGCAATTGGACGTCAATGGGGTATCAGGGGAACACTAGAGGACTCCATAAGGATGAAGGTGCAGGATAAGTGACTATAGTTCCCTCTTGATCAAGGTAACAAAAACAAAGCTATGGTCTCAAAATAGTACCTGAAAGTAGCATACAACACACACAGACACGCTCGCAAAATGAAGGCGTTTACTCACTGATAGCGCTTCCTTGTGGTCAAACAAGGCACAAGAGAGCTCTTCCTGTCAAGAACTTACTGCCAGTTGCAGTGCTGCCTTTGCAGTCATCTGTTTCTTCCTGAACTTGGCCTCCAGCCATGTTGCTTTAAAGTCTCTCCCCTTCCAGGGTAGGCCATGAATAAAAAGCAAGGGGAATTAAGAACATAAGAATGGCCATACTGGATCAGACCAATGGTCCATCTAGACCAGTATCCTGTCTTCCAACAGTGGCTAATGCCAGATGTTTCAGAGGGAATGAACACAACAGGTAATCATCAAGTGATCCATCCCCTGTCGTCCATTCTCAGCTTCCGGCAAACAGCAATTAATGCAAATAAACTGAGCTAATATGAAACAGAGGGGAATGATTCCCTCTCAAGGTGCATCAAAATCCAACCTCCCTGCCCTCTAGGAGGGGCTGTCAGGGAGTAACCATCCAGGAAGCTCCTGCCTTCAGTCAGCCTTCACTCTGCAGCTTCTCTTTTAAGGTCCTCTTCCAGCTGTGCACATCTTGCAGCTGTGGCTGGGCAGGACTCTCTCAGCTCAGAGCAGCTTCTTAATCCCTTGTTGTCCAATGTGAGGTTTGTTCACCCTCCTCACAACACACACATGCCCCAATTTGTGTCCAAGATTGAATCTCCAGAAATCTGAAACAACTTCTGAGACCTCTGATTTTCTTTGTGGAACAAATATCTCTGCTTCTCTGGGTTTATGAAAAACAAATGTCTTGGTCCCATAAACACTCTAAACTTTGCTGGATGTAACATAGTGATGATCCTGCATCCCACAACACCATGGTGCCTCTTTATTAAAAATGTAAAATAATCAGGATGTACTCCACTGAGACAGAGGGGTTCAGTTAAATGATCTCAATGGTGAGACAGACACAGAGGCACACAATGGATTTATTACATATGCTATGCAAGCATGTTTTTGGAGCTCACCAAGGTGAAGGGAAGCTCCATCTTCTTCACCAAGCGGGCTGCACCCAGAAAAGGCCTATCTCATGACACTGCCAGCCAACAGTCTATGAAGAGCTTCAAAGCAATATACGCAGGTTCACCTCATATAGCCTAAAATTTTACCCTAATTGGTTACCTTTCAATTCTTGCTATGATTGGAAAATACAATCGTTTTGTACTTGCTAATTGGATCAGCCTAGCACCCACTCAAGGATAGCCTTGTGGTTTCTTGTTTACTGCTATAGCTGCTTCAAACCAAACTTTTGCTTTATGTCTGGTTCATACCAAGTTCATCGGGCTTACTCTTGTCATTCTGCTGTACTTGTGTACTTGCGTCACAATGTTTCCGCGCCCTACACAGTACAAGTCCCAGTTTTAAAATTAGCAACCATAAAATGTCTTGCAACAGATAAAATCATGTTTCTCATTATCTGGGATTTCCATATGACAAATTACAAATATAGTGCTAGAAGTTTTGGGGACAGAAGACTTCCTCTCCATACATCTCTTCTGGCATAGATCAAAGAAATCAATGCAGTGCGTGTGGGGAACTTCGTATCATTCCCATGCCTATTTCTATAAATGCCACCTTTTAGACTTGACCAGGATGGAGAATTTGTACTGATGTTAAAACAAATTAAAAGGACGACAGTAATAGGAATCCTATAGAAAATTTTGAAATATCCACTCCAATTTCTTAGGTTTTTGAAGATTTTTAGGACTTCTGAAATGGGGCTATTACCCAAAATATATGAATAATCTATTACTTATCTGTAGCTTATGGGATCCAGTAAGGAGACAAGATCTTTTAGACAATGTGGATAGAGTACTTCCAGCAACCTCTTCTTGCATCAATTTCTGCTTCTGCGGAACCCAACCTCCTGCAGGGATATTGCAAGCTCAAAACACTACTGGGTCAAACACCAGCTCCTCTTGCTGTTTCCATTTTAGATTCCTGTGTCTGCAGTCCCCACCTGCCTCGCTAAGGAAGTGAGGGAACTCTTTCTTTTCTTTGAGCAAAGGTTGGGCATCTGTGCTTCCTCAAGTTCTTCCTTTCTTTAGACCCTTTTCTTCCTCAAAGACTATGCATGCCTAATCTCTTGCTAAAATGGATGATGTGAATATTTCAACTTTTCTTCCCTTGTAGGAACAGAAAAATGTCAAAAAGGCCTCTCTCAGGAATGAGAAACCAAAGCAAACCAAGATCCTATTAACTCACTTTTTCTATTGGCACATAAGCTGTTATAGTCAGGTTCCAATGTTTATATCTCCTAGGTGCGTAACGGAAGTGCTAAGTAGAAATTCCATGATTAAGGCAGTGTTCCACAGTGACCTTAAAAATGGGGCATAAATAGTTTCTCTCTATAAGCAGGTGGCCAATTAGTAGGATATTTCCCACAGAGTTGTTTTTTAAGCTCTCTGAATTTTCTCTGTAGCTTTTGGTTGGTTTCTCTTCATACATTTTTAATAGGAAAGCCTTAAATGTGGGCCCTGGCTGAAAATTGTCAATGGAAGTCCATGTTCCTTGTTGACTGATACATCTTTTAAAATATTCCATCACACAAAACTTGGCAGATAAGTGACTCTTCAGTTGAATTGAAATGGGTAATTATAAAAATACAGTGTTGCATTTAGGTTAATTTTTAGCCATTTTCTGATGGTAAAGGAAAGGATATTCACTGTTCACACAAACTTGATTGATGGAGGTCAGGCACAGACAACCCTGATTGATTGGGTCTAGGAGCACACCAGAGAGATTGATGGGGGTTGCCCATCTTCCATCACTCTCTTTAATTGCCCTTCTGCACACAATCCTTTATGAAAATGGTAAATGGGTTATGTGCAGAAAGGTGAAAGGGGTGAAGAGTTAAGGCTGCAGTGTTTGGTCTCCGATGCATGAAGACTTTGGTGATGGCAAGGTGTGTGCTTGAAGGTGGAGGTACAGAAGTATGTACTGTTAGATAAACATTTTATTTCCTTGTTTTTGTGGGTTTGTAACAGGCCCCCGTGTGTGTAGCAATCCTCACTACTTCACAACAAAGTTTTTTGTCTAATAATATATCAAGAAAAATAGTTTTAATTTATCAAATAAATATTAAAGATGGGACCAAGCCAAACACCCATGTCTGGATATGGATCTGAACTTTGCAGCTCAGATCCACTTCTAATAAATACATTTTCATATGATAACAAGTGTTTATAAGGAAAAGTCTATATTTATTCGTAATAGATTTTGTTCTTAGCTGGAAATATTCAATTTATGTGTCCAAGCTCTCTAGTCTTTGTTGTTGCATCATATTAAAAAATTGCCCAAGAGGAAAAGAACTTCCTACTCAGTAAGGGTATGTCTATACTGCAATTACACATCTGTGGCTGGCCCAGGACAGCTGATTCATGCTCGCAGGGCTCGGGCTAAGGGGCTGTTTAATTGTGATGTAGACATTCAGGCTTGGGCTGAAGCTTGGGCTCTTGCAAGGTGGGAGAGCCCAGAGCCTGAGCTGCATCCCAAGCCTGAGCTGCTACATTGCAATTAAACAGCCCCTTAGCCTGAACCCTAACAGCCTGAGTCAGCTGACCTGGGCCAATCGCGGGTGTCTAATTGCAGCGTAGACATATCCTGAGAGTCCAATGACAAGCTGTTGGTGCAAGGATCTGCACCAGACCTCATCGGATATCATTTAAATGGCAAAATGAACAATCAAAAGGTAGAAACATGTATCTATGCTTCACTCAGACAAAAAGAAAGAGACTCACCTGTTCTGGAAATCAAAGACAATTTGTTGTGATGACAGATAACAGAAATTATATTAACTTTTTCAGAGCAGAGACCTAGGATGCCTTAGGTAATAGCCACTGTCTCTTGCCTTTCAAATGTTACATAGTTTCTGTGCAGTATTTTATGAATCTGATAAATATTGTGGTTATTGTCAATAAATATTGAGGATCATTTTCAGTAGAAATTATTGCATTTCATGGTTTATATCATTCAGCAGAGAACTGAAAAATTGAATTTTCCCTATGTCACATATGGGAATGCTTGTCCTAACTCACCAGCCTGTGTGGCGTGATTTACTGGGAAATGATGCACTATGTCAGGGTTTAATGTATAACATTTTGATCCTTAGAAATCTCAGGCTGTATACATTCATGGTGTAAGTGGTAGCATTAATATGTTAAACACCAAAATAACTTGCACCTGTGCATAGATGTGATTTCAGTGGGACTCCTCGTGTTTGGAGTGATTGTTCCACCCAGCTATGGCTGCTCGGTTAGGTCCTAAGGTTGAAAGTGTCTAGAAGGTTGAACTTGCAAGCTTTATTGCATTTAATTTTTAGTGCAAATGCATTTTAACTCATTCGTACTACTGGAAGTGTAGAAGGGATGGTATAGGCTGAAAATTAGGGCTGTCAAGTGATTAAAAAAATTAATCGTGGTTAATGCCAGTCTTAATTCAATGGTTCAAGAATAATAGAATATCATTTATTTACGTATTTGTGGGTGTTTTCCTACATTTTCAAATATATCGATTTCTATTACAACACAGAACATGAAATGTACAGTGCTCACTTTATATGATTGTTTTTATGACAAATATTTGCACTCCAAAAAAGATAAAAGAAATAGTATTTCAATTCACCTCATACAAAGTACTATCGCGTGATCACTTTATCATGTAAGTTGAACTTAAAAATGTTGAATTATTATTATATGACATAACTCCCTTCAGCTGAGTGGGCCCTTGTTTGCAAGAGAAGGTGGATTTTACCTCAGGGACTCGGCCTGGGGTAGGGGAGGAAAGGCTAGTGAGGGAACTTGCCAGGACCCTGTTCTCTAAAATTTTGTGCTGATGACCCCATTTTGAATTTAAACATTTTATTCCCCCCCCCACTAGAAAAAATGGTGCCCCCCTACCTTCAGTTCCAGGGGAGCTCAGGACTTCAATCCCACTTAGGGAAGGAGGCTTCAGCCCTGCTCTGGGCTCCAGCCCCGCTCAGACTCGTGGGCAGGGGCTTCAGCCTCCCCGGCACCTCTGAAGCTGTGAGATGCAGCTTCAGCCACACCACCGCCACTGCCTCCCTCCCCACCCAGCGGTATGCAATTCATGCGTTAAAAAAATGAACGTGTTAATTTGGTTTTCAGTTAATCACAGGCATTAACTGCGATGAATTGACAGCCCTATTGAAAATGTAACTGTGCACAAAAAGGGCCTGTGTTAGGACTTGGATCTTTATAGTCATGTGCTGGTAAAATCATTCCAAGAAGTGACTTGGAGCTATCTAAGTTAAACCAACCCCAACGGCTATTTTAAAAAATGTCTTATTGACCAGGTGCAGAGATGGTTAGAAAATGGCAAGTATTTCCAGTGAAGATTTTTGAAAGACATTTTTTTGTTTTGTTTTTAAAAAACAAAATTAATTATTTTGCCCCCAAAAAACATTTTAAAAAAATGTCATTGAAACACTGAAAAGTTAGCAAAAAAGGCCATTTTTAATTTGAAAATGCTCTAGTCAGCAGGTAGCATTCTAGGCCTCTTGGCTCCTTCCATATGGTGATAGCTGCTAGAGTATTTCCTTGCATATGATAAAGCAGATATGCCCCACATTGGCAGTGAGAGGGTTAATGAGAGCCTGTGGACCCAACTGGCCTCTCCCAAATACGGCTGCTGCCAAAGTGGGGCATGGAGAGTGAAGTTAAAAGAAGGCGAGCTAGCCGAGTTCAGAGCTGATCAGGAATGAGAACTGAGCTTTGCTTCTCTTGACAGGAGAAAAGCCCTGGCTATAACTCAGAGGTGGAAATCGCTGCTATCAGGGATGACCAGACCTGGAGGATCATGGAAGCAGTCAGTTTGGAGACAAGCCAAGGTTTATTGAGTGATCCTGTTTGAGTTTTGGGGTGTTTTGATCCAGGTTCCCTTTGGACCTTAACACACTGGGAGGGGTGAGACTGAAATATGTCTTGGCCAAAGCCCTGTAATCTCAGAACTCAGGGAAACAATGACCTAGCAGAAAAGACTCACAGTTGGGTGAGCTGTGCCCTGTTTTGCCACCGGGGGTGCTGAAGAGGCAACCCAGTCAGTGCAGAAACCTGATACGAACGATAACAGCATCAGCATTTTGTAAGGTTGACCTTTTTCTGTAGCAAGCACCTACAATAAATGTATTAATTTAGACTGAAAAACAAAACTTTCTTCAAAATGTTCCATTTGTCCCCCTAGGAAATGAGGTGACTGCACAACAGTATTTGTTCTTTCTCAGCATCTAAATTGTGCCTCTCCTGGTTAGCAAGAAGGTGAGGAAAGGTAGAGAGGCAATGCAGTGGGGCCTGAGGAAGACCTGAGGAAGAGCTCTATGAAGCTTGAAAGCATGTCCCTTCCACCAACAGAAGTTGGTCCACTAAAAAAAAATTATGACACATACAGAAACAAGGTGAGGGAGAACTTTTTTCTTTCTCAAGGGAATCTAAAGTTTTTCTGGCAGGCCTTCCCTAACTTGATTACTGTTTGCAATAACCATGCTAAAATATAAATAAAATCATGCATACAGTAGTTTTCTTTTATTTCTAAGTGCTAATAGCATGGCAGCCGTTTATAAATCATTAATGATAAGCTTCTAATTATGTGGAGGTATCACCATGGGACCCAACCTAATGCTGACAATTTGCATATTCGTGAATTCATCCATACTTATGCACAGTAGAATCCATAAAACAGAAGGAGTCAAGTAACATTCTTTGCCACTTGCAAAGTATTGGTCAGCTGATACATTTCTCTTCTTCAAGGTATGTGTCTTTATTGAATGATCTCATTTCACACAGTTTTCTTTGGAGTCCAGTTTTAGAATGTAGATGGCCTCGCTTATTCCAAAAGAATGTGTCTGGTCTGCAGTGCTCTGGGTAATAAATATTGCAGACAATTTAGTGTCCACTTCATTTCTACTAGCTGACATGAATTTGAGTTAAAAATATAGCTGGCATGTGTTTAGTCTAGAACTAAAGGGCATTTTTTCTAAAATTTCATGTGATATAACTTGGCATAAAAATTTAAAAAGAAAATCTGCTCTTTTTCTCACTGGATATCTATAGTTGCTGGAAACCTGGAATGTTTGTTTTGGATAGTGTCGGTAGATTCTTTCATAGATCAGCTATAATGGATCATTTGTAAATGTAAATTATAAGGGTTTTGGAGAAGGGGCTGTTTCCTCATTATGTGTGTGTACAGAGTCTTGCATAATGGGGCCCTGATTGGAGCTTCTACAATACAATACAATACAATACAAATAACACCAACACTAGTATGCAGAGTTGTTGTAGCCATGTTGGTCCCAGGATATTAGAGAAACAAGGAGGGTGGGGGGATGAGGCAATATCTCTTGTTGGACCAACTTCTGTTAGTGAGAGAAACAAGCTTTTGAATTTACACAGAGTTCTTCTGGTTTCTGACCGACCTGCAGCACTCACCACTGGACTGGTGCCTCCTGCTGGTGGTCTGGGAATTAGCTCAAGCAGCCACCCCATCTGCAGCCTGTGCTCCATCATTCTTCTCCAGGGTTCATCAGACTTTTTTACCACCATCAGGACCCACTGCATCCTGTGCCTGACCTGGCCCTCCAGCCAGCCACACTCCATGTCTTTCCACCCCCACCCCTTCCAGGGGATTCAACAGTCCCAGCTCCACCACTTACTTCCGTGGCCACCGTAGTTCACCATCACTCTGCTGGCTGTCCGGAGGAAGCAAGGAGGGGGCTGGGACTGCCCACTTCTCTGGGCCCCAGCCCAGAAATCCTGTGTGCGGTGACCTTGCACTGCCTCTTCCCCCAAATCTTTAACAGACTTCCCTGGGCCACAGCTCCAGTACCTTTTCTGCTCTTCTGCTCTGTCCAGGCTATTGCCTTTCTTTAGCCTACAGGGTAGGCAAGTAGTCTTCCCTCCTCAAGCTCCTGGGAGTGACAGACCCTGTGCTGCTTACAACTCCCTTTTATATTGGACTCCTAGGCCCTGATTGGTTATCCCACAGCCCCTTTCCATTGGCTACTGCTTCAAGGGCCTCATAACCCCTTCCTAGCCAGTGCAGGGCAGATGCACCGCCATATGGTCCCTGAAGAAGAGCTCTGTGTAATCTCAAAAGCTTGTTGTCTCTCTCACCACAGAAGTTGGTCCAATAAAAGTTATTACCTCCCCACCTTGTATGACCAACAATAAGAGGAATTTTAATTACATGCATCTGTGGAGGACATAAGGATTTTTGATAAGTCACTTTGCATAGCACTGAACAACCAGTGCTTCAGGAGGACAACAGTTTAGAGCAGGGAATGAAAAGTCTACAACTAGTTGAGACACCACACAATGAATTTATGGAGGCAGAACTTCAGAGAGAGAATACAGGGCTTGACAGTATGGATTCGATCCCTGATGCATCAAATCCAGGATGCTGTCTCTGACAGTGAGTAGCGCCAGCTGCTTCCAGGTAAGGTGCACTAAATCCTGCAGTAATCGCTTTTGGAATAAATAGCATGTCCAAAGATAAAGTTTCTTTCTAATCCCTGAGCTATGAATCAACTGTGAACTGGGCTGGTATCCAAAATAAGCAGTGGTGAAGGGCTTGGCTATTAGATACAAATTCCCCTTAAACAGGATGGCTGACCATCATGTCCCCCTTCCCCATTTTCCTACCCACGCACTCATACAGAGTCATGTCTGATCTTCAAGGAAAAATCAATCAAAAAACAAATGAATTTGGGGCTCTGGCCCCTCCGCCCATTAATTCTTCTGCTCTAACTCCCACCACTGCTTTCCAGCTTCTCCTGAAGATGAGCAGATGCTCCCTGCCTCCAATCTGCTCCCACCTCCCCCTGAAAAAAGCCAGTAGCCACATACCCTCTGGTTTTTCTTTTTACTCCTACCCCTTTGGCATGTCCCAGTCTGCCCTTGAGCCTCCGATCATAATGGATCAAGCCCACCCAGCACACATACCTTCTTTCCTCTGGTCACAGATCCCTAGTAGCCATTGACTCCTTGAAATTCTTGCTGGCTCTACATCAGTTTTCTCTCACCGGGGTCCAGCGTGCTTCTCTCAAAGGGAAGGTGGATTTCCACACTGAAGATGCATCTCTGCCCAAACTCCGATTTTACCCCATTAGGAAGAGACATGGCAGTCTATGACCATGCCCCAACCTCAGTCCTGCTTTGCATTTGCACACAGAGACAGGAAAAATGAAAAAAAAAAAAAACTTGGCAGAATCCACAGATGACAGATCCATTTACCCCCACTATTTTTTGGTAATTTTTAAAATATTTTTTTTAACCAAATATCATTGAAACTCCTTAACCTGATTGTTGGGTAATTAAAAATGCTGATAACCTTTCTGATAGATATTTCAGTGTTATTGATTATTTTAATTGAAAATTGATGTGAGAATTTTCAAAAAAAAGTCACCAATTTTCTCAAAAATAAATCGATTTTTGGAAAATAGTCCACACCTCAGCAAAAAATCATTTCATTTGAAACCCTGCAAACAGCTCAACTTTCAGTGTAGGAAGGAACTCTATCAGGCCTAGTTTACATTGATATAACTATACTGATTAGGAGTGTGATATTTTTTACCTAAATAGTTATTCCACTAAATGCCCTAGAGGGGATGTATTTATACTGATATAAAGGTGCCTTATAATTATAAAGTTTACCATGCTTTCCACACAAGAATAAGCTATACCTATAAGCATTTTTATGCTGGTAAAACTGTGTATAACACTTAAAGTATACTAGTATAGTTAAAGCTGTACAACTTCTGTGTGTAGACATGTCCTTAGGGACCGAAAGCCACATGTCTCCCCTTTCCCTACTGCACTCTACAGTGTTGCACTGAAGGTACTATCTGCTACTAACGCCTCCTTTCCTGCTCCTCCACTCTTTGCTGCTTTGCACTGGGCTACTTGAGAGCAGAGAGAAATGAGAGGTGACGCATAGTAGGGCCATGTCGTGTCACTTGCTTTGCCCCTCCCAGATTTGCTGCTTGGCTTGTCCTGAGCAGACACACATGGACTGATCATGCTCAGTCACACTGCTGAAGCAAGCTACCCTCACTCTTCCCCCCCATTATCGGCAGACACAGGTCGTCCCTGCCTACCATGTCGGCTTTTTGTTTACTTAAAGAATAGAAAAGCGGGAATTTAATTGGTGGGGATTAACATTGCTAGCATCTACTTATCAGACTGCTATTTACTTTAAAGTCCTCTGAAAGAAGAGAAAATAAAAAATGTTATACCTCACCAGTTTTTATTTGCGCCACATAATTGACTCATTTTATTAAGTTTTACATGTTCTTTCTGCTTCTTCTCCCATTGAACTAATAGTATTTGCATATTAATTATTATGGAACAATTGTATTGTGTAGGAGGAATTTAGGGATATCTGATAGTGAAGTATAATTAAAGAGACAAGGTGGGTGAGGTAATTTTTTTATTGGACCAGCTTCTGTGAGTGAGAGAGACAAGCTTTGGAATCACACAAAGCTCTTCTTCAGGTCCTGATGAGCTCTGTGAAAGCTCCAAAGCTTGTCCCTCTCACCCACAGAAGTTGGTCCACTAAAAGGAATTATCTCACCCACCTTGTCTCTCTAATATCCTGGGACTGACATGTCTACAACACTGCATAGTACTGTAGAATGTTTGCCTAATGCTTGAAATATATACCATTGATAATAACATAAAAGCATTTATAATAGTCCTGACCACAACTGTGGTACAAACTGAGGCTGGGTCTACACTGACAGCAGCAAATTTGCTGCTGTCAGATTGATTGCTCGGGATCAACTGAGCGGTCTCTGTAGACCTGCTCAGATGATCCAGCAATCGACATAGGAAAACCACCCTGGAAAGTGGCACAGCGCAGTGTGGACAGCGCGCGGAGTAAATCACTTGCGTATCTCCCATCGACTGCTGCTGAATCCGGAAGGTAAGTGTAACCCGGGCCTGAA
Organism: Mesoclemmys tuberculata; assembly: GCA_007922155.1. Taxonomy (NCBI): domain Eukaryota; kingdom Metazoa; phylum Chordata; order Testudines; family Chelidae; genus Mesoclemmys; species Mesoclemmys tuberculata. The sequence goes on from ML675601.1 coordinate 89,321,543, forward strand.
TCTTTTTTTTTGGTCTACCATTGCAGAGGTGTTAACTGGCCACTTGCCCTTGAATGATCTCTTAGAATATGTGTTAACTACTTATGCTAAACAATCTGCTCCGTCTTTAGTTAGCTGTGACTCTTTGGATATGTCTACACTGCAATTATACATCTGTGACTGGCCTATGCTGCTGACTCAGGTTCTGGGGGCTCTTGCTAAGGGGCTGTTTAACTGGGGTTCAGCCCAGGTTCTGGGACCTTCCCATCTCATAGGGTCCTAAAACCTGGACTCCAGGCCACACTCGAATATCTACATAGCAATTAAACAGCCCCTTAGCCACAGTCCTGGAAGTCTGAGTCAGCTGGCATTGGCCAGCTGGGGGTGTCAAGTTGCAATGTAGATATATCCTTGGAGTACCTTTCCTAGACCTGAAGAAGAGCTCTGGATAGCTGGTAAGCTTTTCTTGCACCAATGAAAGTTGGTGAGTGAAAGATATGAGCTCGCCCACATTGTCTCACCACACATCTTGAAACTCTTCTAAAGAAATGTCAACCTTTGATATTACTAAAAATGCAAATGGTGACACGGACAAACCATATAGGATCATATTCTCCAATGCACAGCAGCCATTTTGAATCACACTGGTCGTGGAACTTGGCAGCCAGTGTAATGAACCCAGGATTTTTGCCCCGATGTAAGTATGATTATCCAGAGGAGTTCGACTGGTGCGGGGGCTCTTACACTTCCCCACTGTGGCATGGCAAGGAAAACAGGGCAGGGCCAGGACGTTAATATGACGTATCAATCCTCAGCTATTGGTTTGGCCCCCTGAAGCAGTTTGAAGCTGATGTAAATTGGCGCAGGTTTCAAGCTGTCTGATATAGCATCTCAATATTAAGAAAAATCTACCTTGCAAGCAACATTGATACATGTGTAACTTTTAGAAAAGTGGTTTAAAGTTAGAAAAGAACCATTCTATTATTTTTATCCTTGAAATTAATCCAAACATACTCATAGCTGTCTAGTTTTGTCCCAATGGTGTTTAATCCTAGGTCTTGTGATCTACAGTCCTGGGCTCCTTTCACATCAGGCAAACCTTGTAAAGTTGAGAAATCTCCAGCAATGGTACGTGGCCTGCCACTACCACAAGGTCCTTTCAAGTGTTTATCTACTGATTTCCAATTTCCCCCCGTGGTAAATATTCCATAGAATGACCTCTTTCTTTGGTTCAAAAAGATTAAGAAAATTAGCACACATCAAACTGAGATTTTTGATTTAACCAGCAGTGCCGGGAACTGAATCACACTCAGCGAACAGGAAGCCCTCAAACTCTGTTTAGATATAGGAAAACTGTTGTGAACCCTACATTTAAGCAGTGAAATTCCTTACAGCAGGATATGGCATTTCTCTGTACCCTCCCAGATATTAACCTGCTATCACAGGGTATCTCTACAGTGCACATGAAGGTGTGATTATAGCATGGGTAGGGATACCTGTGCTAGCTTTCATCTTACTAACATAGGTAATAACGGTGTAGAGGTGGTAGCAATGGGCTTAGCAGGGCTAGAAATAGCAGTATATACCCAGGCTCCCTAGTGGACTTGAACTCTGGTTCTTTTCTCACACTGAAGCTTATGCTGCCATGTCTACAGAACTATTATTACCCATGTTAACGAGATAAAAGCTAGCATGGGTATGTATACCTGAGCTACAATGACACCTTCCTTTGCAGAGTAGATACATCTCAAGCTGCTTAGGTCCTCAATCACATCCCCTTCAAGTCAGTGGAAAGACTCCCCCTGATTTCACTGGGTTTTGACCAGGCCCATAATCAATGTTAATGTAATGGGTCAGACCCTCACCTTGAATGCTCTATGCAGGTCCACTGATGTCAATGGGACTATGTCAATTAACACCAGATGAGGATTTGGCTCAGGTCAGCCATTTCCATATGGAATCATAGAATCATAGAATATTTAGTTGAAAGAGACCTAGTTCAATCCCCTGCTCAAAGCAGCACTATCCTCAGCTAAATCATTCTGGTGAGGGTTTTGTCAAGCCGCATCTTAAAAACCTCTAAAGATGTAGATGCCACCACCTCCCTAGGTAACCCATTCCAATGCTTCACCACCCTCCTAGTAAAAAACTTTTTCCTAATGTCCAACCGAGACCTCCCCCACTGCAACTTGAGACCGTTGCTCCTTGTGCTGTCATCTTCCAACACTGAGAACAGCCTAGCTCCATCCTCCCTGGAACCTCCTTTCAGGTAGTTAAAGGCTGCTATCAAATACCCCCTCATTCTTCTCTTCTGCAGACTAAACAGACCTAGTTCTTTCAGCCTCTCCTCATAAGTCTTGTGCTCCAGCCCCCTAATCATTTTTGTTGCCCTCCACTGGACTCCCTCCAACTTGTCCACATCCTTTGTGTAGTGTGGGGCCCAAAACTGGACACAATACTCCAAATGCAGCCTCACCAATGCCGAATAGAGGGGAATAATCACTTCCTGTGATCTACCGGCAATGCTCTTACTAATGCAGCCCAATATGCCATTATCCTTCTTGGCAACCAGGGCACACTGCTGACTCATATCCAGCTTCTTATCCACTGTAACTGCCCAGATACTTTTCTGCAGAACTGCTGTCTAGCTCATCGGTCCCCAGTCTGTAGATATGCATGGGATTCTTCCATCCTAAGTGCAGGACTCAGCACTTGTCCTTGTTGAACCTCATCAGATTTCTTTTCGCCCAATCCTCCAATTTGTTTAGGTCCTTCTGTATCCCATCCCTCCCTTCCAGGGTATCTACCAATCCCCCTATCTTAGTGTCATCTGCAAAATTGCTGTGGGTGCAATCTACCCCATCCTCCAGGTCATTAAGGAAGATGTTGAACAAAACCGGCCCCAGGACCGACCTCTGGGGCACTCCACTTGTGACTGACTGCCAGCTAGACATGGAGCCATTGATCACTGCTCGTTGAGCCCTTTGCTGTAGCCAGTTCTCTATCCATTTTATAGTCCATTCATCCAACCCATACTTTTTTAACTTGCTGATAAGAATACTGTGGAAGATGGTATCAAAAGCTTTTCTAAAGTCAAGGTATATAACGTCCACTGCTTTCCCCACATCCACAGAACCAGTCAACTCTTCATAGAAAGCAATCAGGTTGGTCAGGCATGATCTTTGTTTCTCTTGTTCTATTTTCATATTCTAGAAACGTTGGCCATCCCTACTCTCCTGCTGTTTCAGATCATCCATGAACTTTTCCATTATGAGACTGTTCCACACAGTCCTGTATTTTCAGGAGGTGCCTTCTTTTTCCAAAATTCCCAAAGCACAAACTGCTGCTAGCAGATGGTTATTACTCTCTTTAAAAACAAACACAACATGAAAGTAAAGCACAAGAACAAAATACTTCACTTACGAAGGAAAAATCAAATGCACAAATACAAAATGGGGAATAGCTGGCCTGGTGGTAGTACGGCTGAAAAGGATCTGGGTGTTATAGTGGATCACAAACTGAATAGGCATCAACAGTGTGATGCAGTTGCAAAAAAAAGGCTAATATCATTCTGGAATGTATTAATAGGCGGGTCACATGTAAGACACAAGAGGTAAGTGTCCTGCTCTAGTGGGCACTGGTGAGGCCTCAGCTGTACTATAGCGTTTCATTCTGGGTGCCACACTTTAGCAAAGATGTGGACAAACTGGAGAGAGTCCAGAAGAGAGCAATAAAAATGATAAAAGGTTTAGAACACATGACCTATGAGGAAAAGTTAAAAAAACTGGGCATGTTTAGTCTCAAGAAACAAAGACTGAGGGGTGACCTATTAAAAGTCTTCAAATATATTATAAAGAACTGTGATCAATCATTCACCATGCCCACTGATGGTAGTACAAGAAGCAATGAGCTTAATCTGTTGTAAGTGAGATTTAGGTTAGATATTTGTTATATTTGGATACTTGGAAGTTACTCGCACTCAGAGAGAAACCAGCAGACAGGAACATAGGGAGATGTAAATACACACAGACTGAGTTTACTCTTCTATTCTAAGACCAGACAGAACTGGATGAGCTAGCTCTGTTAGCTGCGACAAGCTAGGCAGGACACAAAATACACAACAATATTAGAAAAGTTTTCTGACTATAAGGAAAGTTAAATTCTGGAATAGGCTTCCAAGGGAAATTGTGGAATTCCCATTATTGGAGGTTTTTAAGCACAATTTGGACAAACACCTGTCAGGGATGGCCTATGTTTACTTGGTCATGCCTCAGTGCAGGTGGCTGGACTTGGTGACATCTCAAGATCCCTTCCAGACCTTTATTTCTATGAAGAACAATTTTATTCATATCAGCAAGCTAAATCAATTAGAGATATGTCCACTATATGCTTTTAATTTGATTTGGGCATTTAAGAAAGTGTTTTGGGTACCTAATTTTGACTCTTCTCCTCACATCCACACTCACACCTACACTGGCTCTTTACATTTTTAACCATAGAAGGAATATAGAATATAATTTGTCTTCTTTCTGCTTGTCAGTAGTGATGGATCCTGCCTTATGCAAAGTCACACTTCAAGCAGTCTGGTTCGATCCTTGACCCAGGAACTGGTGACTTAAATAAAATAAAATAAAATAAAATAAAAAAGGCAGAATCTATAAACAGAATATAAAGAAAATTTAAAAAAAAAGCCCTTGGTCTTCAGGACTTTAATCTCCTTTGTACTTCTAACGGGTTATAAGTCTCCAGAGACAGCCTGGCGCTAGCTCCTCTGGCAGAGGGTTGTTGCTTTTTTGAAATTGTGAGTTCTTTCGTCCCTTCCCTTCCTGTGCTTTCCTCGCTCTGTATGTTGGGCTTGCATTCATTAACTACAGAAGCTGTGTGCTTGTCTCTCCATAATTTGTATGCACTGTTGTAGCCGTGATATTAGGCCCTAGATATTAGAGAGACAGGGTGGGTGTGGTAATATCTTTTTTTGGACCAACTTCTGGTGGTGAGAGAGACAAGCTTTTGGGATACACAGAGCTCTTCATGACCCAAAGAAGAGCTCTGTCTTGGTTCACAGTTTATGGTTGGGAACCCACTCATTATATCATTGTTGTAGCTCAGGTTTAGATTAAAATCAGTTTTTAATTTACACTCTTCCAGTTACCAGAAGTACTACCATTATAGCTTATTTCATAGCACTCAACATATCTGCAAGTTTTTTCCCATAGATCAAACCTTGTCACCATATGGTGGCTGTTGATGTTACAGTCCCTGTCTTAGTGGACAGGTGTTCACATTAAACAACTTGATTATAATAATGTGCTCCTTTTGGACACTCCTAGCAATGAGATCAAGAATCAAATGGCTGTTGAATCATAATTTATCACTGTTAGAGATAGTCCCCATGCAACTGGCTTGAGGACATTGGCAAGAACAGTGCAGAGAAACTTCTGCTGTCACTGCCCAGATATCTAAGGCATCTATTTTCTGGAAAAGAATTCCAGAATCAAGCTGGCACCTCACATGTGCAATAAATTTCCTTTAAAAATAATGATGGTATCTTCCATGAGCTGTCTTAGACAATAGCACTAAAGGTCCATTTCCCGTTCTCTGACATTTGGAGACATTTCTCTGCTAATCAGATTGAGTGAAAATGTTGTCTACTACTGTATAAAGCTAGGAGGCCCTTTGTTGAACCTATAAAGGACTCTTGTGACAGAGAAAATGGATTCTGATCTCACTTACACAAAGTCAAATCCAAGAAGTTAATAGAGTCACTCTTAAATTCCCCTGATATCAACAACACCAGAATTGGGACCTCTAAATAAGGTGAAGCTTGGGAGTTTTGTTATTTTTTTGCTGATGGCCTTTGTCTCTTCAGCAAGTAGAATCACAGTGCATGCATCTGCCATTCTACTACAATTTCCATACTGTGTCTTGGAAGGCAATTGCTTAAAATTAAACGTGATACTAAAAAATAAATTAAAAATATAAACCACAAAGCAACAGCTTAGTCCCTTACAGTACAGCCTCTTTGAAACAGCTTTCAGAAATGTTCACCCCCACAGCCTCGCTTTTAATTTGTGTATTTTCTTAAGCACATAATAGCACAGACATCTCAGTATAAGACTGGCACCATTCATAAGTTGAGGGAATGAAAATTAAGTTTGTTTTTATTAATTCATGGAGCAACCCATGTCTGGTATGCACAACCTACGTTTCGCAAGTTAAATACAGAAAAGGAAATACATTCCCTCTTTATTGCTGCAGTTGCTTTAAATTAAAACTCTGAAGGAATACAATGTTATGTAACAAAGATTCTTTTATTTCTCTTAAACAAAAAAACTTTATGAACATACTGATGTATTTTATAAACATAATAAATTTTATCTATCAAAGCAGTGGGAAAACACAGCCCCAGGGCTCAGTGCTGTGATGTCTCTGAAATGATAATAGTAAAGTCATACTAAACTAAAATAAAGCTAAGAAGAAACCTTTTAGTGGGTGTTTATAACATTTTAATACTAATAGAGCCATATTTGCTGCAATTGGAAACAAATTCGGTAAAAGCTCACAGCACAAAAGGCAATGCGTTTTCTTTATACAAATAAAGTATGTAACAGTAAAGGTCAGGAATAAAACTGGCAAATAGCTGTCTTTCCATTGCTTTTGCTGCCTGCTAAGAGAAAGTTATCTAACCAGCTTGCCTTATGTGCTGGTCACACTGCAGTTGTTATAGCGCAAAGGAAACAAATGAACAGATGAGTCGAAACAGATGAGGCTGACACACGGTAAGATCTGGGTGTGTTCTGCTGTCTAGCATTGCACGGAAGTTCCACTGTTGATGGTTAGCTGGGGAGAACACATGGCCCCAGACTCCCTAGAGTTTCATGCTGAGCTCCATCAGCAGCATTGTCCCTGTCAGTCAAAGCTGTTATGGGGGTGTGCAAAAAGAGGCCATGCTTTTGTGCTAATAATAACCTGTGCCTTGGAGAGTCCTAAAGACTGGCACCAGGATCTGGAAACGTATTCAAAAATGAACGGGGAAACTAGGATAGATCTTAGAGGGCTGTTATGACATGCTCTCATCAGCAGTCTGCCTTGCCTCATAGGTGGGCTGTTATGTTCCCAGATAGCTGATGATAGAGAAAGGCACTTGTGACCAATTCTCTTATTCTGGGGTTAGTGATGACTCCAGTACGATCCAGAACCAGCACGTTGTCTTGACAATCAGAGGCAGATGTCTTCAAGGGAAGGTGAGGTCAAAGCTCATGGTAGATTGATTCACACTTCCTGGCAACATCAGCTCTATATTACCCAGACTGTATAGCATGATATTGCCACTGTTAGACAATTGCAACAAATCTTGTATGAAGTATGTCATGTAAGGTGTCAATAGAGAAGTAAGGATTTGCTAAATAAGATTATCCTGTTTAAATTCATGTATCATCACTGTATCTGAAGTTATGAATATTGGCTATGTACCTGTATCTCCAATGTGTTTGTTCCTGGGGTAACACAAGGTAGTTTACATCCAATCTAGCCAGTACATTGTGAATGGACTAGTCAAGTTTGATGGCCCAAAGACACTTAACTCTCACAGTGGGCCATAGAAGAAACTCATTTTGTCCAAATGGCTTTCTGCGGATGCCTTGGTCTCCAAGGGGCCAATAGCTACCCCTCGTAAGCCATCAAGCCATGTAAGGACATGTGATGTGCTCATGTGACCGTGGACTCCACCTTGTGCCAGTAACTTTCCACAAACTGTACTATGAGTTTTGTTTGAAACGGAAAATTTCCAGGCACATGGCAAAAGGTATGAAAGATCCCTGGAATGACTCTGTTTTGTCTTTTTCTTGCCTTGACTCTCTGGACTGTGGATTTACAAAAAAATGAGCATATTGAACTATAGACTGAGGACCTTTCAATCTTTTGGAAGTTTCCAGAGGCTTCCCAAGCCAGAAGTCTATACCATCAGTGCTACAAATCTGATATAAAAACTTTGCAATTATTGTATGTATATGGTCTATGAACCATTTTAACTCTTCTTTTCTTTTATTAATAAACCTTTACGTTTTAGTTACTAAAGGACTGGCAACAGTGTGATTATTGGGTAAGATCTGAGTTACATGTTGACATGGCTAGGTAGCTGATCTCTTGGGATTAGAAGGACCCTGTATTTGATTAAATTGGATTTCAGTAAACGCTCTTCCCAGAGTCCAGCATTTGAGTGGTGAAAAAAGGTTGCAATGCCTAAGGAGACTACATTTTTGCCTTCTTGTTAACCAATGTGGTGAGACAAGAGTTCTCTTTTGTTACTGGCTTGCTATAATCTAATGCTAGAATAACCACCAGTTTGGGGTGAATCTGCCCCATTTCTCAGCAATGTGTCCTGAATTTGGTATGCTGAGGTCTGACCCACAGAAGCACAGTGACAGAGGGGTTTAGGATCTTGCTGGAGGACAAGTTCTGCTGGAACTAGTTGGTACAAATGTATTAATCATCTTACTAAGAAGGCCAGGCTAGAGACATTCTGAAATTCATTTTAGCTATATTTTTTCTCTAGAAAAATACATTTAATTTGCATTACACAGTGTGAAAGGGGATATTTCAGTTACAAGGTGTAAAATCTTTGAAAGTAAACCCCATATCCTCTTTTCAGCCTTTGTTTTGGTAAATGTCATTTTAAAAAGAATTAATGCCTTTACACGTTTGGGGGAGGGGCAGCAAATACTTCACTCAAACATTTGTATGATGCTTAGTTTCCCACCATGAATTGCCTCTGGCATCCATGAGAAATCTTCAAGGCAGAAAACTGGCAGTTCTGATTTACATGCAGTAAATCAAAGTTGCATAATAGCAGTAGTGTTTGTATTGCTCGATTTAGTTTCTAATGAAAGACAAATATAACCTATTAGCTATAATATACTTACTCTGAGCTGAGTCTTACCAAACAAAGTCTGACTTCCAGAGTTTTTTGTTTTGGTTTTAATTAGAGGAAAATCAATTAGGCTGTGGTATTTTTTAAAATGAACTAATTAAACTGCTGTCTCGGGTTCTCAACACCTTTGCCCAGATCATAGGAGCACTTTATAAAGATGGGGAAACTGAGGCACAAAGTTGCGACATCCTGCCCAAGTGACTCAGAGTATTTTCTAAAGTTCATGGCCCTGTGCTGATTGGCTGTTTGCTCTAACCCTGTGCTGCCCTCTTTCTCAGTCTCTACACCTCTAGCTTTACTCCACATTGGATCCTCATTCCTTCCTCCCCAGGCTATCGCCTCCTTTCAATGCCTTCTCCCATCTCTTGCCTTTCAATTTAGCTAATTAAATCTCAAATGACCCCCCACTAAAAAAAACAATGGAATGAATATGACATTTGCTGCCATCACATTGTTCACGTCCCTTGTGTTATATCCCTTTCCCCACAATATGTCTGTCTGGTCCCTTTAGATTGTAAGCTCTTCATGGCAGAGACTGACTCCAACTCTATGTTTGTACAGCACTTAGCACAAGGGTACAGTGCAATGGTTGCTCCTTAGGCACTACTGTCCTAAACATGATTAATAATAATCAGTGGCAGACCTACACTAGAACTCAGGATTCCTCGCTACACCTCCAGTGACTCACACTGCCGCCTAGAGTAAAAAAATGTGCAGTACTCTAGTTGCTAATGTGGAAACAATGTTTGGCTTTTAAAGCTGCTTTCTATGACTGGGTCTACACTGACGTCAGCAAATTCGCCGCTGTCAGATCGATTGCTCTGGATCGACTGAGGAGTCTGTGTACAGCCATTCAGTCGATCCAGCAATCAACATAGGAAAACCACCCTGGTAAGTGGCATAGCGCCACATCGATAGGAACGCTGTTCCCTTTGGCGCAGTGCAGTGCTGACAGCGCGCAGAGCAGACATAGCAAAGTTGACGGGAGATACGCAAGTGATTTACGTCGACTGCCGTGGAATCCGGAAGGTAAGTGTAGACCAGGCCTATGCCTGTTTACAAATTAAAAATAATTGTAAATTTTAAAAAATATTAGATATTAATATTGGATTTGTCTAATTAAACAAATGGAAAGCTAATGTAATAAATAAATAAATGTAATAAGCTAAATTTAGGCCTGACCTTCAGCCTGTGCCAAAACGGTCTCAACATTTTTCAGCAATGCCTGTTGAGACTTGTGCTACCATTTTGATTGCTCAAGACAATGACATTGTTCGTGAGCATCTTAATATAATTAAAAATAGCTTGTGCTTGCCTTTTTGTAATTATAATATATTTCAGATCTCATTTTGCCCAGTTCTATATCAGTGAATTTCACTTTTTTTTTCCTTTTCCAGGTCATTAAAGAAGAAGTAAAATAAGACAGAACCTAATATTAATCCCTCTGGCATTCCTGTAGCACCTTCCCCCAGCTCAATACACTGCTGTTGATTTTTGCAAACTGTTAGCCAGTTTGAAGTTCATCTCCAAACCAATTTGAATTTGTTTTTCAATGACTGCATTGACAAATTGAGGGATTGGAGAGGAAAACAAGAGAAATGATCAGAGTACTGGAAGTATTAAAGACAAATAAGTTACATTTTATATTGACTAAATCACCTCTGAGAAAGGGGAAGGCACAAAAATAGTTTATAAATATTTGAAAGGGGTAAACACCAAGGACCAGAGGAATTATTTAGTGTGTTAAATGGCAATGTCACTAGGAATAATAAAATTAGGAAAGGGAAATTTTACTATGAATATTGAAAGGAAAATGCCCTGACAGTGAGATCAGTTAGGCTGTACAATAGTCTGCAGAACAAATGGTGGAAGCCTCATCACTGTAGCCATTTAAAGTTAGAATGGACAGGGAACTAGAAAAAGTACTGTGTGGAACAACTGTGTATTGGCAGAGAGATGGAAAGGATGATCTAATAGGTGTTCTCCTTGAAATTCTATGAAAACTTTTCTTTACCAGAGAACTTTGAAACATAGTCCATGTCAAAGTAAAACAACAAATTCAACCGTCTCCTTATTAATGGCAATTTACCAGAAAAAATACATGTGCGGGGCAGTAGAGGTAGGATTATGTAAAAGGATGGGAAGGGTTAGACCAGCTATAAATATAAAATTACAGTCAGATTTAAATCTAGGTACATTATAAAGACAGGCACCACACACAAAGAAAACATATTGAAATAGTACATCAAGAAGCAGTCCTCCCTTCTCACTAAGAGTTGCAAAGATGCTGTGATATTTCTTAGCCAAATTCCCTCCTACTAAGAGCTCAAGCAGTGAGACAATGTAGCAAATTATGAACAAAATAAACAGTAAAAAGAGGAAAAAGTCTGGCCAAGATAAGTCTTGCATTTTTTATGTTGAAATGCAGCCCAGGGATCAAGTCATGATATGACCAGCTTTATTTGGGATCAGAGAAACTTGTGAGATATTTGAGGTGGAGGGCTCTGGTAGGTTTTGGGCTATCCTGTCAAAGAAATTGCCCACACAGAAGTTGAAAGCCCTTAAGACAATGAGTCATGGAAACCTCTTAACCATCACAGACAGCATCTTTGTCAGTTTCCTTGGGAAGTCTTTGCACCCAGAAGGGAATAGAATGTCTAGTCTATCACAGGATTTATCCTCCCTTGTTGTGGGCATGAGGTGATTAATTTGCCCTGGACACATGGAGTAAGATAATATCAGTCCTGGGTGCTTTATGTGATGCAGACTAGGTCAGGAGACTCATTAGTAAGGATATGATTCTGTCATGGAAGTCACAGATTATGAGACTTTCCAGGACCTGACTTTTTGGGACCTTTGGGGCATGGCTAGAGCAGCTGTCAGCCATGAGTTGCCAAACAGATGATCGGTGGCCAGCCCTGGGGCTGTGAAGCAATGACCACAGAACAGCTGGCTGAAGATCAGCCCCAGGGATGGAACAGCTTCTGGCGGCCAACTCCAGGACTGCTGAAGCAATGGTCAGTCCCAGAGCAGGGGCCCCAGAACAGCTGCCGGAGTTGGGTCAGCCCCATCTCCAGAGCAGCAGCAGTCAGTGCCTGTCACAGGAGCAGCAGTGGGGCTGGAGCAGATGCAAGCCCCAGCAGTGCTCTCTTCACAGGTTGCAGGCTTCTGTGAATTTTTGTTTATTGCCATGACTAAAAATACCCATAACAGAATCTTCACCTTACTCATCAGACACAGGACCATGGCTCTTTTGGGTGGTATTTTGGATACCTTCAATATGAGTGCATGAATTCCAGCAAAGAAAACGGCAGGTCAGTGTGTAGTGTGAAAAATTCCATCCAAATTTAATTTATTTCTTTTGCACAGGGCCCTGACTTTTGATCCCAGCATATTGTTGTTGGAGTCTCCCATCTTAGCTGATGTAAGAGAGTCAGTTTGTTTTACTAAATCTTCTTATACAAATGTAAATTGATGAGGGATCTACCACCGGGTCTGCACACTGGGCAGCCATGGCTGCATGTTTTGGTCACAGCCTGCTTTCTTTGCTCACACTTCCTTGGTTTTCTGTGCTATTCTTATCAGGTCTGCTATCATCCTGGTTTGCTAGCAGCAGCAGCCTCCCATGTATTTGCATTAACTTGACCAACTTCTCAGGTGAGCTTTGAGTGTGTCCTTATATGGCTTTGCTGGCCTCCTAGCAAACATGTGCCCGTTTTCAACTGTCCATAAAATATGGTTAGTGTATTGAAGGACATGCACAGAGAATTTCAAAGACAGTGTAATATTTCTTCATGGACTCAGCTGGATGCCCTTACCTCTCACTTTCTATTTGAATGGATATATAGAGAGAGAATAATAAAGCCACCTTACTCTAGCAAAGCATCTTTCATCTGAAGACCCCAAAGCATTTTAAAAAGGGAGATGCATATTACTATTTCTATGTCACTCACAAGGAGGCTGAGTCACAAAAGGTAAGATTTTAAAGATATTTAGGTGCAGAAAGGTGCTTATTGGGCTTTTCAAAAGCACCTAGGCATCTAACTCCACTGACACCTGCTTCTTTAAAAATGAGGCCTAAAAAGAGTAAGTGAATCCATCCATCTCGTCACTCCCACTGAGTCAGTAGCAGAGTTGAGAATAAAACCCTAGGGCCTCATTCTATATTTTGGGTTAAAATCCTAACTCCATTGAAATAACTGGTAAAACTCCTATTAAATTCAAGATAGGCTTTCATCCATAAAGTCAAATGGGGTTTTGTCACTGAAAGAAACTGTATTAGGCTGGCAAGTCTCCTAACATCAAGTGGGCACCCTGTTCTACTAGCATTGCTGCCCAGAGGAGGAGAGCAAAGTAGCAGCAGAGAAAAATGAGGATGATTTAGAAGTACCTGAGGAGTAACTAGTTGACCTGGCCAGGGTCAGAGGAAACCTGGGAGCATCAGTGAAAATCCAGAAAGTAGCCAGAGAGTATCTTAGAGCAGTGATTCTCAACCAGGGGTACATGTACCTCTGGAAGGTAAACAGAGGTCTTCCAGGTGGTACATCAACTCATCTAGATATTTGCCTCATTTTACAACAGTCCACATAAAAGCACTAGCGAAATCAGCACAGACTAAAATTTCGTACAGACAATGACTTGTTTATACTACTCTGTATATGATACACTGAAATGTAAGGACAATATTTATATTCCAGTTCATTTATTTTATAATTATGTGGTTAAAGTGAGAAAGCAAGCAATTTTTCAGTAATAGTGTGCTGTGACACTTCTATTTTTCTATATCTGATTTTGTAAGCAAGTAATTTTTAAGTGAGGTGAAACTTGGGTTAAGCAAGACAAATCAGACTCCTGAAAGAGGTACAGTAGTCTGGAAAGGTTGGGAACCACTATCCTAGAGAACAGGAGTTGCTGTTGTGAGGGCTCAGTAAGTGTCAAAAAGGGAAAGAGGGAGGAGCAGATTGAAATAGTTCCCCTTACAATTTCATTTCTATAACAGGTTTATGGGTCAGCTTTTTAAATTTACATTGAGCTGAAACTTGAAATGCAATATGTTAAACATTTGCAATAATGCTTATGTTAAAAATTGTTTAAACCAGGCTGGCTTTAAAATCCAGAACAATCACTTCTGGGTTTTTTTAAAAATAATTTTCAATGAGAAAGAAAAAGAAAGACAGCCAGTAAAAATAGAAAACTAGCTTTTTTTTAACATGTTCTTTGTTGTTCTGGGGTCATTAATTTTTGTTCTTCAATCAAGTTATTTGCCTTTGAAATGTAGCTACAGTATGTGGGTGTTGGGCATTAGCACAAACAGTACCAATTTATACTTAAAAAGCTGCCTCGGTGCAGTTGCACCGATGTAGCTGTGCTGCTGCAGCGCTTACATGAAAATGCTCTGACACCAACAGGAGATTTTCTCCTGTCAGTGTAACTAATCCACCTCCCTGAGAGGCCATAGCTATGGTGATGAGAGAAGGTCTCCCACTGACATAGCTCTACCTACATGGGGAGCTTGACTGTATAACTATGTCAGTCAGGCTTACGTAGGTCAGGGGTCTAGATTTCACATTCTGGAATGACAGTTATCCCAATGGAGGCTGTAGTGTAGACCTGGCCTAACACTTCACATCACAAGCACTTTGTAACAGTTTGGCTGGTGCTAATAGGATCTAGAGAGGAGACTATTTCAGTGTCTGAATGCTGCATTTCTATTGGGAAACTCTCACACATTTATAACATTGTAACATCAAAATAATAAATGAGCGGTTGTGATGCCAAATAGAGTTTTTTAAATTTTCTATTCTGCTTTTTATTTTATGAAATATTCTCATTAAGCCAAACAAAGAGAAAAATATTCACCCTTATTCTCTGGAAGCTTGTGGGAAGGTGGAGAGGCGAGAGCAGAGGGATAGTGGCTGTGTACAGATTCCCAGGTATATTGTGTTCACACAAGCAGGATAAGAGGGGGAAAGTGGTGGGCACTCCAGACTACTTCTTTAGGGCTTGATCTTGCACAATTGACATCAATGGGACAATTACCTTTGAGTTCAGTAGGCACAGGAACAGGGTCTGCATGCATCACCAGATGTTTCAATGCTGCACATACACGGCCATCTATAGACCACCCATCTGGGGGCCCAGCTATGTCCCTTAGATGGCCACTCCACTTCCCAGTTGGGGTTGGATGTTCTGGTAGGCACGGTAGCCTGACTCCCTTGGTCTTGGTTGAAGGCCTATGCTGAAGTCAGGCAGGACTGCAGGGGCTTAATTTGTGGATGAGATGATGGTGTAGGGAGGAGGCGTTTAGATTTATTAGGAATTGGGGGAACCTTTTGGGAAAGGGGAAGCCTATACAGGAAGGAAGGGCTCCACCTACACCAAAATAGAACTGGATTGCTGACACATAAAATTAAAAAGGTCGTAGATCAGTTTTTAAACTAAGGGCTGGGAGAAAGCCAACAGGTGCTGAGGATCCCATGGTTCAGACAGACTTCCTTCAGGGGAGGATCTATTACTAGATTCTCTATATCCTAGTAATGAGGAGAGGATGGAAGAGGATCAAATGTGGGTAGGATCTGATGAAAACCAGTCAAATGAAAGATTCCGATTCAATTGCATCATATAATGGCTCACAGCTAAAAAGTGACTTTTTAAAAGTGTTTATATACAATGCTAGAATTCTTAATATGAGGCACTCAAGTTCACCCATCTATGTATTTAATGAGGATACTGATACAAAATGCATCACAGAAACTTGTTGGAATGAGGATAATCAATGGGACACCGTAATACCAGGGTATACAACATATCAGGACAGATTAGGTAGTAGGGGAGTGGCACTATATCTGAAAGAAAGCATAGAGTCAAATGAAAGAAAAATCTTAAATGAACCAAACTGTGCCATAGAATCTCTATGGCTAGTAATGCCATGCCTAAATAAGAACATAGCAGTAGAGATATCCTACCGACTACCTGACCAGGATGGTGATAATGATAATGAAATCCGCAGGGAGATTAGAGAGGCTATAAACTAAAAAACTCAATAATAATGGGAGATTTCAACTATCTCCATATTGATGGGGTACATGTCACCACAGGATGGGATGCAGAGATAATGATTCTTGACATCTTAATTGACTTCTTGGAGCAGCTAGTACCGGAACCCACAAGAGAAGAGGCAATTCTTGATTTAGTCCTAAATGGAGCACAGGATTTCGTTCAAGTGATGAATACAGCTGAACCACTTGGTAATAATGATCATAACAAATTTACCATCCCTGGGGTGGCGGGACACACCAAAGCAGCATTTAATTTCAGGAAGGGGAACCACACAAAAATAAGGAAGTTACTTAAACAGAAATTAAAAGGTACACTAACAAAAGTGAAATCCCTGCAAGCTGGATGGAAACTTTTTAAAGACACCTTATAGAGGCTCAATTTAAAGGTATACCCCAAATTAAAAAACACAGCAAGGGGACCAAAAAGTGTCACCGTGGCTAAACCACCAAATAAAAGAAGCAGTTAGAGGCAAAAAGACATATTTTAAAAACTGGAAGTTAAATTCTGTTGAGGAAAATAGAAAGGAGCATAAACTCTGGCCAGTGAAGTGTAAAAATACATAGCTAGGAAGGCCAAAAACGGTTTTGAACAGCTAGTCAAAGACTCAGATAGTAGCAGAAAAACATTTTTAAAGTACATCAGAAGCAGAAAGCCTCCTAAACTATCAGTGGGCCACTGGACGTTGAGATGCTAAAGGAGCACTCCAGGAAAATAAGGCTATTGTGCAGAAACTATATGAATTCTTTGCATCAGTCTTCATGATTGAGGACGTGAGAGATTCCCAAATCTGAGCCACTCTTTTTGGTGACAATCTGTGGAACTATCCCAGATTGCAGTGTCAATAGAGGGAGTTTTGGAACAAATTGATAAACTAAACACTAAAAGTCACCAGGACCAGATGGTATCCACCCAAGAGTTCTGAAGGAACTCATATGTGAAATTGCAAAACTGGTATGTAATCTATCATTTAAATCAGCTTCGGTACCAGATGACTGAAGAATAGCTAATTTGATGCCAATTTTTTTTAAAAAGGCTCCAGGGGTGATCTCGGCAATTACAGGCTGGCAAGCCTAACTTCAATCACAGGAAAATTGGTTGAAACTATAGTAAAGAACAGAATTATCAGACACAGATGACTATGATTTGTTGGGGAAGAGTCAACATGGTTTTTGTAAAGAGAAATCATGCCTCACCAATCCACTAGAATTCTTGGGGGGAGGGGGTGGTAAACAAGCATGTGGACAAGGGTGATCCAGTGGATATAATGTACTTAGATTTTCAGAAAGCATTTGACAAGGTCCATCACCAAAGGAGCTTAAGCAAAGTAAGTGGTCATAGGATTAGAGGGAAGGTCCTCTCCTGGATCAGTAACTGATTAAAAGAGAGGAAACAAAGGGTAGCAATAAATGGTCAGTTTTCAGAATGGAGTGAGGTAAATAGTCGTGTCTCACAGAGGTCTGTACTGAGACCAGTACTGTTCAAGATATTCATAAATGATCAGGAAAAAGGGGTAAACAGTGAGGTGGCAAAATTTGAAAATGAGACATAACTACTCCAGATAATTAAGCCCAAAGCAGACTGCAAAGAGTTGTAAAAGGATCTCACAAAACTGGGTGACTGAGCAACAAAATGGCAGATGAAATTCAATGTTGATAAATGCAATTAATGCACATTGAAAATATAATCCCAACTATGCATGTAAAATGATGGGGTCTAAATTAGCTGTTATCACTCAAGAAAGATCTTGGCGTCATTCTGGATAGTTCTCTGAAAACATCCACTCAGTGTGCAGCAGCAGTCAAAAAAGCTAACAGAATATTGGGAAACATTAGGAAAGGAAAAATAAGACAGAAAATATCATATTGCCTCTTTATAAATCCATGGTATGTGGACATCTTGAATACTGTGTGCAGATCTGGCTGCCTCATCAAAAAAGATGTGCTCGAATTGGAAAAGGTACAGAAAAAGGCAACTAAAGTAATTAGGGTTATGGAAAAGCTTCCATATGAGGAGAGATTAATAAGACTGGGACTTTTCAGCTTGGAAAAAGAGATGATTAAAGGGGGAAATATGATAGAGGTTTATAAAATCATGAGTGGTGTGGAGAAAGTAAAAAAGGAAGTGCTATTTACTCCTTCTCAGAACACAAAAACTAGGGGTCACCAAATGAAATTAGTGAAAAGAAAGTGTTGCTTTACCCAATGCACAATCCATCTGTGGAACTCCTTGCCAGAGGATGTTGTGGAGGCCAAGACTATAATGGGGTTAAAAAAAGAACTAGATAAGTTCCTGGAGGATCGGTCCATAAATAGCTCTTAGCCAGGATAGGCAAAAATTGCTGTTTACCAGAGGCTGGGAATGGGTGACGGGCTGGATTAATCATAGAATATTAGAGTTGGAAGGGACCTCAGGAGATCATCTAGTCCAACCCCTTGCTCAAAGCAGGACTAACCTCAGATAAATCATCCCGGCGAGGGTTTTGTCAAGCCGCAGCTTAAAAACCTCTAAAGATGGAGATGCCACCACCTCTCTAGGTAACCCATTCCAGTGCTTCACCACCCTCCTAGTAAAAAACTTCTTCATAATGTCCAACCTAGACCTCCCCCACTGCAACCTGAGACCGTTATTCCTTTTTTTGTCATCTACTACCATTGAGAACAGCCTAGCTCCATCCTTCCTGGAACCCCCTTTAAGGTAGTTAAAGGCTGCTATCAACCCCACCCTCATTCTTCTCTTCTGCAGACTAAACAAGCCTAGTTCCCTCAGCCTCTCCTCATAAGTCTTGTGCTCCAGCCCCCTAATAATTTTTGTTGTCCTCTGCTAGACTCTCTCCAACTTGTCCACATCCTTTTTTGTAGTGGGAGTCCCAAAACGACACAATAATCCAAATGCACCTTCACTGATGCTGAATAGAGGGGAATAATCACTTCCCTCGATCTGCTGGCAATGCTCCTACTAATGCAGCCCAATATGCTGTTAGCCTTCTTGGCAACCAGGGCACACTGCTGACTCATATCCAGCTTCATATCCACTGTAACCGCCCAGGTCCTTTTCTGCAGAACTGCTACCTAGCTTAGTGGTCCCCAGTCAATGATCACCTATTCTATTCATTCCCTCTGAAGCACCTGGCACTGGCCACTGCCAGAAGACAGAATACTGGACTAGATGGATCATTGGTCAGACCCAGTATGACCTTATACTTGAAGGAACCCCTCCCCTGCAGTCTGTGGTTAAACTTCCATTGATTGAAGGAGAGCAGGGTCAGGCCAATGCTGAGCACTTGTGAAAATACCATCCTATTGGTATCAACTCTTTGAGGCCAGGATTCATTGTTTTATGTATGTGCCTATCACACCAAGGTTCTGATTCCCAGCCAGGGCCTCTAGGCACTACCACATCACATATAAAACCCCCACAAAACAGGGCAGGATGCAGCCATAAGGATCTAACATAAAGTGACAAAACTAAAGCTAAACTGAAGTTATTCCATATCTTTTCTCAGATCTGTTCTGAGTTGCTCCATCTCTGCACACGGGATAGGAATCAGGGTGGGGAGAAGGAGGGTGTGGGTAAAGATGGGAAGCAAAGCACAGATAGAGTGTAGTGTGCATCAGCTACACTTCCCTGCCATCCTCCAGAGTGTTCATCTCTGCCCCTGCCCAGTTTACCTTCCAGACACTCCTATAGCAGGAGGTGGAATTGGCACTAGAATAGAGCCTTTTTGCTGACTATGCTGGCTGGGGAGGCCTCTCTTGGTGGATCCCAATGGAAAACTAGGCCCTTTATCTTGCCTATGTACTGCAGGTGGTTCAGAACAGTGGGAGACCTTACCAAACCGGTGCAACAATTGCACACAAATCAGTGCCTGCACAACCATTTTTTTTCTTTTAAGCATGCACCTGGCTTTCCCTGCAGTTCCACTTGCAAATACTTTGCACATGGAGCTTGGGTATCTTGTTTGGAAAACTTGGCCATCATTGCAACAGTTCCTGATACAGTATTTTCTTTATTTAACAATGAGGGGTCATGGAATGTTGATGCTATGGATCAAATTCTTATTCTGATATATCATTATGCACCAGCCAAGGACCTACTCCTGTGTCTTAATAAGAATTAAAAATGACCAAATAAATACACACTGAAGGGAAGCTATTGAACGTAGAAGCACAAAACCAGGTGGAGCTTTTCTTGCTTGATATGGTGTCCGGGGAATATTCTCACAGCTATCTCCATTCATAATTAGCTCTGTCATGGCTTTAAAAATAATTGAAATAAAAAGGGACCTTAAGGAAAAATGACTTTTGGAATTAGACACAATACATAAATATTCTCATGATGGAGAAATGCATACAAAGTTACACATAGATGAAGGTGGAGCTCATTAATCAGCTAGCTGAATTTATTTTATGTAGGGCTAATGGGAATTTCAATGAAGAATAGGATGAAGCCAGTGAAAAATACAGGCTTGCTGACTGCGATAATTATGCCGATGGATTTATCCTCGCTTTCCTGACAATGCCAGTGTAATTACTACAAAAATCAAAATAACTTGAGAAACTCTAGTTGATTTCTATATGTCATTGTAGTAGTCTCTGCTTTTTTAAAAAGATGACTATGTTAATGGACTCAGTCCTTCATTCAAACACCAGACAAAAGCTATGATTTCACAAGAAATTACAATCGTGATAAAGGCATAACATCGGGGCAGGGGGAATCTCCTGGGGAGAATGAGAACGAGGAATCCTGTGAACAATTTAAAGATCAATTAGCTCCTCATCTGTTAGGAACTTTTTATTAATTCTTTATAGACAGGCAAGTTTCTTCTTCTGGGCAGACAGCATCAATTTTCATTTTATTTATGAAAGACAACAAATGAGTTTAGAATTTTTGGCATGGACGAGTATCATTCATCAGTTGTGACTGTGTGATGTAGTTAACATGTTGGCAGCTCAACCTAATATTTTCACAATCTATTGGGAGGGACATCTCACATGGATGACGGGTATATTTCTCAATTCTCTTTCCTGATTGGTACAATTATAATGGCCATCATGTACTTCTTCAAGAATGGATGCATTTCAATGGTAGGTTGAAATGATTCCTATTGTTAATATATAATTTGTAATTCTGTAAAGCCCTTTGAAGACCACAGAAGAAGCTATCCAAGTACATTAAAAATAAAAATATTGCTATTCTTATGAATCATAACCATCATCCACTGCTTTAGAGCCCTGCAGTACCTCTAATGGGGCTGGATTAAAGCAGGAGTTTCAGCCCCATATTTAATGTACTAGAGAGGTCTGAATTTATCTTAATGGTGGCATGATAGAATCCTCTACTAGGAATGCACAAAAGGGGACACAAAAGACTGTCTAAGAAGCTGTTTCAGGCTACATACAAATACATGGGCCCAGACTATAATTTCACACTCAAATTTGCAGTGCAGAGAACTCCAGAAGGGACTGTGATGTAAAGGCACCATTTCTCTCTCAGCCCTCCAGTGCACAGTGCAAATGATGCTTTTATAGCACCCATTGCTGTAGTACCTAAGTGGGAGTACCTAAATCTTTGAATGGCGACATATACTCCCTGATTAACAGAAACTGCTCCCATGCCTGGCCTTTGTGTGGGGGATGCAAAAGGAGGAAAGGCACCTTGCTCTCTTTCTTCACTCATTTTGGAACCTGGCACAATTTGGCTCACATACGGTAATATGTACTCAGCCAGATTTTAAAAAGGGTATTTGGGCGCTTAACTCTCAATAGGATCTATACAAATCTGGCCGATAGAGCCCAAATCAGCCAATTTTTACCATTTGAATAGGGAATGTTTCCATGGGTAAGGTGTACCAGATCAGATCCTTTGTTAAGTATGAAAATCCTTATTCTGTATTTCAAAGGATGGAAGAATTACCACCCACTGTGTCCACTTTCATGCACTTTTGTGGGGTGTTTCTTTTATCATTTTTCTCAAATAAGTATTTAAAGAATTAGTTAGAGAAAAATCTCTCTCCACAATGCTATCAAATGCAAAGTAATAAGTGTGTGGGAAAAAAAAAACCACACTCCTCACTACTTCTCATTCTTGTTAACAATCGGTATGTTTGCATAGTTCAGAAGGTCAATAATATATTATTTGTTTCTGGGAAAGCATAAGCACAAAGATGTGACAGTCCAGAGCTTTCTTTTCACATCTTCCATTTCCATAAAGGAGTAAAAAAGGCAGAGGGCAATTACTTAGATGGTTTATAACAGGGATGTCAAACTCAAATACACAGTGGGCCAAAACTAAAAACTTGGAGAAAGTCACGGGCCAACCTTGATATTATTGAAAAAATGTCTACAATTGAGGAAGTTTTTCCTTCTCATCAAATTTAACGATAAACCTTTTCATATGGAAACAAACTTAAGTTTTGCTTAAACATTGAATCTGGAACAAGCAAAGCTTAATACTATAAACACATGTGAAATCGGTGCATGTGCTGTCTACCGGCGGGCCAGCTCTAGTAGACATTTGGTATTTTCTCTCGGGCCAAATATAATTACACTGCGGGCCAGATTTGGCCCGCGGGCCTGAGTTTGACATCTATGGTTTATATGGTAAAAAAACTAATAAAAAGTGTCGTGCTAATGAGGACACCAGCTACTTTATCTAGTAGCTAGGAAGTTTCTGAATGCTGATCCGTATAGGATTTACAGATTTCAATTACATCCATAGTATTAAAGGATAATTAAAATATTAAAAATATAGCTATTCTAAACAATTTCAAACAATGCATTCATGGGGAAATTTCGACACAGTTAAGACAGTTACAATCAATTTCTAATCTTATATTCCTGTAGTCTTTATTTTGCAAGTGTAAAAGAAGAAACCTCTACTTGCCAATTGCAGGTGAGTCTGCAGTTATAGAAACTGTTTAGTACCCCACTATGAAACTGATGTTGTATTGCATCCAAAAGATAGTGTTCCTTTGATTGAGAAGATAAATAATTTAGTTAAAGATGTAGTAAAAATAAGTGATAGTTTATCACTGGCCCTTTTTTATAGCAGCTTCCTGGTTGCAATTTCAATATTTAACTCAGGAACTGTAGTTTAACTTCTGCCCTGTGCACTGAAATACACTAGGCTTTCCACTCCTCAGTAGTAACTTTAATAGTTCTACCTAACTACTCTTACGGTAAAGGCTGTGTCTTAAAGTGTGTATGTTTGTACATGTGTGTACACACACCCCCACACACACACTCCCAACAGAAAGGATGAGAAAATAATGATGAAGAGTACCTTATATTCCTCAAGCAAGAGATAGCTCATAATATATATATGTAATAGCTATCCTTAGCGACCAGTGTTAGGGATATCAGCCATCCAGCTTCTCATCCTTTCTCTATGATCTTATATCTTGCTAGATGGAGGTACGGTTTTTAGTCATTTTTCCTTATAATTTTACTGGAATAAACAATAGGAGGATAACACTAGTATAATCATGAGAATTATCAAGCCCTATTCAGCACCTACAAAACAGTTAATTGCAATCTTTAAAATCACCTAAAGAAAATAATTGCATTACATTAAATACATCCTCCAAGCTAGAAATTTATCCTCTGATAAATAATCTAGAGAACATTTTGAACCTGCCCTTACCTATAAGTAAAACTTAACTATAGAGATTCCAGTAAACAGAACTAAGAGTTAACTCGAAGCAAGTGTAAACTATCACAGGAAGGTTATATCTTTATGGCTCACAGGCCATGACGAACCATCTACAGGGGAGTCAGGTTTGCAAAAGGTAGAGGCTTCTGGTTGTTGGTTTGGAGGCCATCATTGAGGTTCTTTGTGCTTTGTTTTTGTGGATGTTGAGGTTGATGATAGCACATAATGAGTGCCCTGGAACTGATGCTCTTTTTATACACACATCTCACTGTTAGTAGTTACGATATACTTTAACCTATTATCTCCCATTTTTAGGAGGAATGCTGCATGGATCCAGTGATAAAAGAAATGGAGAAAAGAAGTAGTTCTCCTCTCTGTCAACCTTACCTATTCATGGGCTGAGGGAGAAATAATTACATCTCTGTTGTCTAACAGAGACCGTACCTACTGGCAAGACAATAGGACTTGTAACACAAGAAATATGGGTCAGGTAGAGTATGCCAACTTGTGACATACAAGATCATCTATCGATGAAAAAGAGAAGATGATAGAAAGAAAAGCAATGTAGCTTCACATGGTTTATCTGATCCATACTTCTTTAACATGTCTTTCACTCTATGTAATTAGAGATGGTGACCACTGATACTTGTGGTGAGGAAGTGTCAACATCCTTATGGACTGTATTCCACTGCATGTGGTGTACAAAAGAATTTCTGAATTCTGGTCATATTTAAAATTCATTTTTGAATAGAAATAGGCATACAACTAAGAGTCGAAATGATGATCCCAAGCAGCATATGCACCAGTTTGGTCAAGAAGGCTATCAAGGGAAGAACCACAATTTAGTGTTCTCTTCTTCAGGTAAAATATTTGGGAAGAGATTCCTTGATTTATATATTTTAAAATAGCCCTATTCTTGTCTTAATGTATGATCTTTAATTTTGGGCCTCAAAGTGAAATGCAATCTTTGCCTGTCTAAAAACTATATAAGCGTCTAAAAAGAAAAATGCTTTCACTCATTATGACAGTTAATATTTATTTTAAAAAATGAATATATATTTTCCCAAATGTTCGCACTAATAGAGCATATGTACTATTGAACATATTCAATATCCAGCACTCCAACTTCAATTGAAATAACTAAAATCTGTCTCATTTTGCATGAATTATCAATAGAAAGGCTTTAAAACCTTTTTTTTTTTGTGAAATACATTACCAGAGTAGTTCAGAAGCTACCAGTTTTGCTATTAAACCAGTTTCCCTGTAATATTGATTTCTGCTACCAGAGAAAAATAACTGATTTTAGAATGCAAGGGTGGACAATAAAAGCAGCATCAACATTTGCTTTAAATAAATGTTAACACTGGAGATTTGAATCAATGCAATGAACAACTGCATGTTCCTTCCTTATTGATAATGCAAGTAGAGTAATTTGGTTTTGGAAAAGCAACAGTATATTGTATGTCAGACTCTATACTAGCAATTTTACGTCTTAAGTAAATCCTTTTTGGCTGAGTTTATCTGTCAATTTTATTGTTCACTATTGCATTCCATTTCACTTAGTTTTGCTTTCTGAAGCACTTTAAAACATCTTTGGTCAGCACTTTGGAATTAAAGATATTCTATAAATAAATCCAATGTAGTGACACCAAATAGGAACCCTGTTCTAGTCCTGTCTCTTATTACAATAGATGACCCTTATTTTAGACACAGATTTACCTGTGTCTCACAGAAAGTGAATGCTATTTAGTTCTTTATTATTACAAATTATTAACTTCAGCCATGCTGACTCATGAAGCTGAGAATGCATTGAATGTTATTTATGCTACAGAAATGAATCCTACCAAGCTCTAAGTTTCCGATGATAATCATGTGCAGGTGCCCCTTAGTTTGGTCCCAGTCCCACATACTTTGTGTCCCAGACTTTAGCCTTGGCAGAAAGCTATGCTTTGGAGGCTTTTGTCAGAATAAGGTCCTGCAGCGTGTGGCTGCTGAGGGTGAAAGGCTCCATCAATCAAATTGTCTGTTTGGATGTAGAAGTAAAATATTTCAAGATCGCAGTTTCTAGACATCTGTATAATTGTTTGATGAATATCAATAAGATTTTCATTGTTGGAATTAGGAATGTGGAGCACTTTATGTGACAAAGCTGGATACACTCTGAATGTAGTAACTGAAGAGAATATTTTGTTTATAGAAAATTGGTGAGGGCTGGCCTAATGGTCATACTCAATACTGTCAGACTGCTCCCTAGGTTCAGTTCCTGCTACCAGTTGTTCACCTCCTGGGGGGAAGAGGTTGTAGGTCACATGGTTAAGTCCTGACCCTACACCACTGCATAGGATTTTTTCCCCCACTGACTTCAGCAGGATCAAGATCATGTCTTCAGACCCTGATGAGTGAGTGTGCCTTGAATTTAAATAGTTGTGGATAAATCAACAGCCACACCACTGGATGATTAAGGAACAGTATCAACTGAGTCTGTAATGAGCCTCATTTATTTCTTCTCTGTTGAAAGGACAACGGCTGAGACAGAAAACTCTGGGGTGGGATTTAATCAGGCATTGGATTCCACTAGGTATACATAATATCTCCTGAAAAATAAAATAAGACCACTAAGCTAGTAAACATGAAATATTAAAAGAGTCTTCGTCTGACAGCTGCGCTCAAGGACAGTGGGCTGGGAAGCATATCAGTCTGCTTTGCAAAGGTGATTTCATTGAGCAGAACAATGGATACTGCTGACTAGGAGCCAAATCATGTAGTTAAGAAAGGGCTAGGGAACAGGAGTTATGGGTAGTAATTTGAGAGGAAATTGGTTTGAAAACAGAGAAAGTGCAGCAGGAATCCAAGGGAAGGAAAGTTATGTGGTGATCATGCAGTAAAGAAAGTGCAGAAATACATACATAGGATACACACATCCAGGATGCTACAAATGATACTCCTTTATACTTAGAAACTTTTGCCATGTTTATTGTCCTTCCACTGAAGGGCAAACTCTGCACTTTCAATGCTTCAGGACTTCTGATGCTTCATAACCACACATTTGGAGTAATTGGTCTCCTTCCAAGGAAGGGATGACATCTTTTGTAAATTTTCATCCCCTTCTGTATGGCTAGTGTTATCTTGTAATCATTGGTATCTTGACTTATGGAGGATCTTCTTTGGATTTTGTTGGGCTACACTGTTGGATTTATAAATGACAATGGCTCTTCGTGGTAACTAAAAAAGCAGAGAGAAATGGGCACGAATATTTTCAGGAACTGCTCCTTAAAATTTCATATGATTAGGGCAGACAGCTATATAGTTGTCATGAAGGTTGAGGGTGTTATGCAGTTTTATTACTTCAGTGCCAAC
Organism: Mesoclemmys tuberculata; assembly: GCA_007922155.1. NCBI lineage: Eukaryota > Metazoa > Chordata > Testudines > Chelidae > Mesoclemmys > Mesoclemmys tuberculata. The sequence continues at coordinate 89,348,517 of ML675601.1, forward strand.
ATGCAAAGGGCTTCAAGAACTTTTGATACTAGAATTATGATTTTTAATTGTAGCCTTTATTAATAGAATTAGCTAAGTCATTTCTCTACACAGAGAACTTTTATTGGTCTCAGAAAGCTGTGTCAATTCAAAATGCTTCTCTGTAAATCCACTTACTGTTTCAATGTTGCCTTGACAAAAATCATAATAAAGACAAAAAACTTTCTCTTAACGCGAGAGCTGTTAAAAAAAGGGGAAAAAAAATCAAAATTTTGAAGGCATTTCCATTGTACAGGATTTGAAAGGGACTCACTGTCTTCTTTTTTAAAAAAAAGATTTTCCATTTTTTCACCAATAATTTTGCACAAATTGTTCATTTACCAAAAACCCAGTTTTTTTTCTACTGAAAATTTTCTTTTCCAGACAACTGGATTTTTGGTAAATGAAAAATACTGGTTAAAAAGATCCTGGAAAGTGCCAAGAAATAATATTGACAATTTAATTTTTGAAAAGAGGCAATTTTTTTAATGGAAAATGTTTTTTTTGTGAAAAATTTTACCAAACTTAATTTAGTGTGTTTCAACCACAAGTCTCCCAGCCCAGGGACACTATGTGCAGCCAACTTTCACCATCACTCCCCCAACTCCTCAACAGACTTCCCTGCAGTGCCAGTACCTCTTCTGCCCTTACATCAGGGCATCTGCTGTGCTGAACTCCAGCAGTGAGCCACTACCCTGCCCCGACTCCCAGGTGCTAATCACCTTCCACCTGTAGGCCAATCAGCCTCCCCACTCCAGGCTCCTCAGATTGACTGACCCTGTTCTGCTTGGCAGCTCTCTTTTATACTGGGCTCCAGAGCCCTGACTGGCTATCCCATAGCTCCTTCCCATTGGCTGCTTCCCCAAGGGCCCTCTTAACCCCTTCTTGGCCAGTGCGGTTTTGGTTTTTCAGGTTTTCAGCCTTTACAAAGCACTTGCTTCAGTTTTCAAACTTCTCTCTATAACCATTAGGGTTAAAAAATTAGTTTAAAAATGAAAACTGATATTCTCATGCAATACCATGATTCCAGCAGCCCAGGCTTCCAGAAAAAAAGCACTACAAATGGAAAAAGGGGAGGTTAACAAGAGGAAAGGCATGAGCATTCAGATAGCACAAAAACAAAAAGCTGAGAACAAAATTAACCAAGGAACCAAAAGCCATGACGAAAAGGAATTCTTGAACTGCCTATTCACCAATGTCAGGAGCCTGAGTAACGAATAAGAGAAATGAGAATTGCTCATTTATAACTTACATTTGACCTAGTGGGTATTACTGAAACATGGTGGGATGATTCCCGTGAATGAAATGTTAAAATCAATGGTTATAACCTATTTAGGGAGGATCGAGTGGGGAAATGGAAAGGGGAATGGCACTTAATGTCTAAAATGACATTACCTGTTCTGAGTCACTGATAACTTGGAAGAAAATAATCTTGAATGCTTATGGATCAATGTCCTAACAGACAAAGCACAAGATGGGATATTAGTTGGTGTCTGCTACAGACCACCAAATCACACTAGAGAACAGGAAGACTAGCTCCTCATACATCTACCTATCATGCCCAGAGCAAAAGAGCGTGTGATTTTAGGGGCGTTAAGCTGGATGTTGCATGATGACAGTTCTAAAAACATCTTTGGAATGTCAAAATATTACAGACGGTCTGTAAGGCCAGAAAGGACCATAATGGTCATCTAGTCTGGCCTCCTATACTTTGCAGGCCACAGAACCTCACCCACCCACTACTGTAATAGGCCCATAACATCTGGCTGAGTTACTGAAGTCCTCAAATCTTGATTTAAAGACTTGATTTAAAGACCCATTTCCACTGTGCCCTGAGCTATGCTCTGGCCCCACCCTGCAGCCACAGTCTTAGCACCTGGTCCCCAGACACAGCATAAGGCCTCGGCACCCAACATCTGTGCCCAGCTCCTGCACTTTGGCCCCCAGCTCCCAGCTCCCTGGGCCCTGGGCTTTGGTCCCTGGCCTCCACATCTCAGCCCCCAGAGCTCCCGGCAACCTTGGCCCCCGGTCGCCACAGCCCTGCTGCCAGCCTTGGCCCCTGGCTGGAGAAGGGGGGGTGGGGGGTTGCGTATGGGGTGGGGGGGGTAAAAGGTTTGGGGACCACTGAGTTAGACCCTGAGCATGTGGGGAAGACCCACCTGGGAAAGAATTAATTATAGATGACAATTTCCTAACTCAAAAGGATAAGGAAATTCTATTTTAGACCTTGTCTTGACAGATAAAGAGGAACTTAATACAGAACTAAAACATAATGGTAACACTGGGTACGTCTGCCCAGCAAAAATGTAAAATCCCATTGCAATGGCAATCAGATAATATCTGATAAAAACCCTGTCAGAACCTGGGTCAACTGATTCTCACTAAAAATATCTGTTTAGACATTCCAGCTCGGGCTGGAGGTCGGGCTCTGAAACCTGGTAAGAGGGAAGGTTTTCAGACACCAGGCTCCAGACTGGGCCTGAATATCTACAGTGCTATTTGTAGCCCCATAGCGTGAGCTCTGTCAGCCCAACTTAGTTGACCTGAGTTAGAGATTCACTGCTGCAGGTTTTTGTTTTTATTTTTACTGTGTAAACATACTCTCATGACTGGATAACATTTATAATTTGCTAACAGAATAAAGTTCATAACAGTGATATATATATTTGGTACTTGAAAAGGCCCAGTTTCACAGAGATGAAAACGATTATGAGCCAAGACAGCTGAGAGGAAGAATTTAATCTGAAAAATGTGAATGATAATTGGGAATCATTTAAGAACACCTGACTAGATGCCCAAAAAGTCACAATCGAGATAGAAGGCTGTACTTTAAAAAAAAAAAACACAATATGGTTTAGAGGAGAAGTGAAGGCAGCTGTATATATACATATATATATATATAACAAATGGAATAAAGGGGAAGTTGATAGTAATGCATATAAATCAGAAGTTAGGAATAGTGGGAAATTGATCAGGGAAGCAAAGTGACACAAGGAGAAATCTATGGCCAGTAAAGTAAAGGACAATAAGGAATTTTTAAAGTAGTTTAGAAACAACTACTTTAAAATGAATCCTAACAATGGTGTTGGACCGTACTAGATGGAAATTGTAGAATTATCAGTAATAATGCAGAAAAAGCAGACGTGTTCAATTAATATTTCTGTTCTGTATTTGGGGAAAAATATATGATTTAGTCATTTCACATGATAACAGTCTTTCACTAGTATTTAAGGAGCAATTAAACAGCAGCTATTAAAGTTAGATACTTTTGAATCAGCAAGTTTGAAAATCTTACATCAATGAGTTTAAAAGAGCTGGCTGAGGTGCTCATAGGACTATGAATGTTGATTTTTAACAAGTCTTGGAACACTGAGGACATCCAGAAGACAGGAAGAAAGCCAACGTTGTGCCAATATTTAAAAAGGAAAAATGGGATAACCCAGCTAATTAGAATCCTCTCATACATCGATCCTGAGCAAGATCTGGAATGGCTGATACTCTACTTAATTAATGAAGAATTAAAGGAAGGTAGTATAATTAATGCAAATCATCATGGGTTTATGGAAAATAGATCCTTTCAAACTAACTTGATATCTTTATTGATGAGATTGCAAATTGTTTAATAAAGATAACAGTGTTATGTAATATACTTAGACATCTGTAAGACATTTGACTAAGTATCCATGCCATTCTGATTAAAAAACTACAAGGATATAAAATTAGCTTGGCACACATTAAATGGATTAAAAGATGGCTAAATAATAGGCCTCAAAATGTAATTATAAATGGGGAATCATTATTTAACTGATATATTTCTAGTGGAGCCTGTGAAAGGAATCATTTCTTGGCTTTATGCTATTTAACATTCTTATTATTGACCTGGAAGAAAATATAAAATCATCACTAACAAAGTTTGTGGATGACACAAAAAATTTCAAAAAAATTGAAGGAGTGGTAAATAATGAAAACTACAGTCACTGATACAGAGCAATCTGGATCACTTGCTAAACTGGGTTCCAGCAATCAATATGTATTTTAATTCAGCTAAATGTGAATATATACAATGAGTAACAAAGAATGTAGGCCATACTTAGATGATGGGGAACTCTATCCTAGGAAGCAAGGACTCTGGAAATGATTTGGGGTCATAGTGGATAATCAATTGAACATGAACTCCTAGCATGATGCTGGGCCCAAAAGGTCTAATGCAATCTTTCGATGCAGAAAACAGGGGAATCTTGAGTAGGAGTAGAGAGGTTATTTAACCTCTGTATTTGGCATTGGTATGACAGCTGCTGGACTGTGTCCAGTTCTGAAGTCCATAATTCAAGAAGGATCTTGATAAATTGGAGAGGATTCAGAGAAGAGCCACAAAAACATTAAAAGATTAGAAAACCTGCCTTGGATACAAGAAGCACAGTCTATTCGAAGAGAATGTTAAGGGATTACTTGATTACAGACTATAAGTACCTACACAGGGAACAAGTATTTAATAATGGGCTCTTCAATCTAGCATAGAAAGAAATTGAAGTTAGAGACAAATTCAGTCTGGAATAGGGCGTGAGTTTTTGACAGTGAAGGCTATTACTACTGCCAGGGTAGGTGGAGAAAAGGAGAGGGGGAAAAAATCACACCAGAGCTGTGAGGGTGCCTGACAGGAGTTTGGTGCAGAAATTAGGAAGGGGCAGAAATTGGGAAGGAAGATAAAAAGGTCAGCAACCACCATCATATATTTGAGCTGATAGTGAGACATGCTGGATTAGGGACTAGATGTCCAGATAATGCAAATAAACATGGCTCCACCAAAATAAATGAAAGTGCTCCAATTTACATCAGCAGAGTATCTGACCTAATATGTCTCCAAGATAGACTGGACAGGAGGGAAGATGGTAGGAGTGGAGAGGTAGATTTGTACAACAGATTTGTGGGACCACCTCTGTAGAGAAGTCAGGGAAGTTAACTGAAATTAATGGTGAGGGGGAGACTCAGAATGCTGCTGAAGGAAACAACATGGTGCACAGAAAGAGATCCAAGTGAGAACAAAAAGAGACAGATATACAATGTGCACTATTTGTGTATATTTATTTTGAATACTCCTCTGACACTTACAGTTAATTCCTTAATCTTGAAAATATACAAGATCTAAATTTATAATCATCTCAGTTTTATATTAAGAACTCACATTTACCAGCTAAATTGTCAGATATATTTGGTACATATTAAGTTTTCAATATCACTCTGTTAAATTAAGATTTGTCTGCCACTTCTAGACTATGTACCTCAAGGACATTTATTTCGGATATGAGAAAGCAGAAATTAAAATTAATTCTTCAAATTTAGGATTCAATGAGCATTTTATCTCAGCATCCTCAGTTTCTGTCTGTACCAGATTACCCAGTAATTCATGAGCAGGAGGTAAGCCTGCTTGCTGTGATACATCAAGAACACTATGAAACATAACATCCTCTCCCGTTGGAGTTGGCTTGTTGCCATTTGGGAATTCTGCAGATGTCATTTGAGATACTCTTTCTATTTCAGTTCCACTTCTAGACGTTTTCCAGGTCCATCATGATAAATCTGACATATAGTACTTGATCAGAGGTGACAAAGGTTATGTTTACACTTGAGCATGTACACAGTTACTTGTCCGTGTATGGCTAGATTGTGTACTCCATACCTGCATAGAGGTATGCTGTGCTGGACACAGATGTATGCTGCTCCTTTTTGATATGCTACATCAGCACTAATGTTTAAGGGGCAATATCCCAGCATCCTATGCATCACAGGAGACATTCTAGGAATGGCTTTGCTGTATGTTGCTGGAACTGTACACCACCATCATGCATTTGACAATGACAACTTGGCCAAGGTGGCCATCTACAACACCAGGGAGAAGAGGTTAGTTGAGGAGGTGCTCTGCGACTGTGCGGCCTCCTTCCGTTGCTCTGTCCGATCATGTATCCAGGCAGAGTTCCTCCGGGCCACGTCCGGTGACTCTTTAGTTGCTTTTGAGGAGCAGTAGGCACTGTCCGGAGTTCTCTGCTTGGTGTCGCCTTCATTTAGCCCTTTGACCTTCATGCCTGGTCCTGTTTTTTTCATTCGTTGTCCCCTGTAACCAGTTGAGTCCTGGGCTCAGTAGCTCCTCCCCTTAGGTTGGGGTAGGGGCAGGCCTGTCCACGTGCCAGAACAAAAATGGACAGTGGCAGTTCCCTGTCATCCTTTCATTCTGCCAAACTGATTTGGAGACATGGAGCAAGTTCATGATGATGATAATGTTCTGCTACTGCTCCTGCTCCTGCTCCTTCTCATGGGAAAAGTTCATATGGTGCAGTACAGAATATTGGATGGAATCGGTCCATAGAGATTTCAGACTCAGAGGATTGATTTTCCTAGATGTGTGTGGGCCACTGATGGAACACACATCTGTATACTTTGCCCACCAAAAGGGGCACTGAATACATAAATGGCAAAGGTTGCTATTCACTGGTTCTCCGAGGCTTAGTGGACCCCAGGGATTGGTTCATGAACACAAATATTGGAAAATGGGTAATGTCCACAGTGCCAGAGTGCTCAGGACCTTAGGGCTGTACTGCAGGATGGAAAAAGAGACTTTATTCTCCTGAAATGACATGATTATGTATGGTGTTTCTATGCTGACATTTTTGGGGGATCCTGCATAAAGCCATACCCTGACATCACTGATCCAAGAAGAGAATTCAATTACAGACTGAGTAGCAGCAGAGGGTGATGGCATGCTCCTTCGGGTGACTGAATGCCCACTGATAATGCCTATGGACCTGTCTGGATGCCCCTGTGGCCAACATGGTTCAGATTTTTGTGGTGTGCTGTTCCCTGCACTATATATATGAAGCTAAAGGGGAATACTTCCTGGCACAGAGTGCCCTACTCACCCTAGCTTACATCTCCTTCTGCTTTTCTGGGGATTTGTTCTCTTCAAGACCTGACACCTCCCCTTGTGGTTTCTCCCCACCATTGTGCTTTTTCCTCACTCTCCAGCCCCTCTTTCACACCAGGAGCTGTAGCTTTCTCTTTGTGACTTGGCCCTCCCTCCTCACTATGTGATTTCCTCTTTTGGGATATAGAGGATCTTTCTGGACGTGCTGCCCAGGCAATGTCAGTGGCTAGCAGGGAAACCTGGACCTATCCACTGCTCCTGGCTCCAGCCCAGGGACCCTACAACATTCAGCCAGTGTCTGCTTAGACTCTAACCTGCTCTCTCTCTGAGCTGCTTCTTAGTCACTGCCTACAGGCTGTCTTCTCCACCCTTCTCTCTTCTTAGTTTGCTCATCCCTCGGGGCCAGAGTCCTACTCTTTTCCTGAGTTCCTTCCTTTCCTCTCTAACGCACAGACTTCCTCATTACAGCCATTTCTGTTGCCAGCTTCCTGGCTTTATACTAGCCCAGCCCACAGCTGAGCTTCATCTTCCAAACAGAGGTTCCTACTCTAGCCTAATCCCCTGTGCAACCTACCACACCAATTGACCATTTATCTGTTTCCTTTCCTTTTCAGGGATGGGATGGGGTGGGGTGAAAACCCTATCATACTTCCACAGTGAGTCAGCACAGGACAGATGTGTTTTTCAAAGCCTGTGTAGGCAGACAGATTCCACCCGGGTGCACATAACTGCTGATTCCTGGTGGGCAAGGAAATAGTGAGGAGCCAGACCATAACTTAGGACTGAGCCAAGGGACACTACTGTGATTCTATGGTGCTGCTTGGAAACCTCAATAGATCATTGCCACTTACTTCTTTGGAGAGACACCTTGGTGGGTTTCAGTCTCCTGCAGCTGATGTTAATGTGCTTACTGAAAGCAGACCATTAGGAGAGGGCCCTCAAAGTAAACACCTTTGGCCATAGTTTTGTGCTTTAACACACTTTAAGGGTTTCAGTGACTTTGTTATGTTAACAGCTCTGTCTCAGGTGGTTTGTTTAAACATTGCTAAAGTAATTTTTAAAAGTTCTGTAAGGTTTTGGGACGGGCCTCCCACATTCCTTCTTCACATGGGCTCTGACACTATTGTTCAAAGCATTTATCAGATACTATGTATGTGTATGTCCAAGGCTGGTACTTACAGTGTTGGAAGGTGGGGTTGTAAAAGCATTGTTTGGTGTCAGATATCTTCACTGTCAGTTTAATTTGGGTTCCTTTGTATGTATTGTCAATTCAGTCACTAACAAAGCCATAAAAACATTTCAGTAAAATTCCTCTGTTTTTTATTGTGGTGGTTTGAACAGCAACAGTTATTTCACAGCTTACTTTGTCCTGAAGTCAAGAACACTTTAAAAATATTAACAAATTCATGGCCAGTGGACTGAGAAGTTGTTTGCATTTTCAGGGGGCCAGCTTTTTACAGAAATCACAGTCATGTGCTGTGCATCCTGCTGTCTCATTCCAAACCTCAGGGAAGTATCACGTTAATCATACCCAGAGAACAAGGTGCACACACAGGTGAAGTGAGCAGTAACCTTTATTTACATTCATACATCAAATGTAGCGCTAAAATGGTTTGTAACAGGAACAAATGAACCAAAAAAAGGCCAAACGCCCTCAGATGCAGGCAAACATTACTTTCTGTGGACATCTCTCTTCACCCTGACCCTCTCCCTTGCCCTGAGAACTGGGGAACAACTGCAGAATAATGTGTAGGGGAACAAACATAGACGTGTCCTGCGTGGGTTGGGGGCCAAACACAGCCTGGACTACAGGGACTGGATTGGGCTCATCCTTCCCTTCCTGAATGCTCTGGGGCATTCTTCCGAGAGGGGTTTTGGGTGATCGAGGAGGATGAGGTGCTGGGCATCTAGAATGCTCCTTCCCAGAAGAAGGGGGACTGAGATTCAATGCCCAAGCAGCAGCCTGGGTGGCAGTTGGAGGAGAAGAAGGATAAGCGAGAGGAAGAAGGTGCTCCCTGTTTCAGGGGAGAAACAGTGGCAATTATAGCAGACTGGCTCCAAAAGTGTTCCACTCCCACTAGTTGGACTAGGGACTGCAGGAGTGTATGATCCTGTTCCCTCTGTTCATACGCCCATTCCCTGTGGGCATGATCCCATTCGCTGCTGTCTTTCCATGTCTCATCCTGTCTAACAGCCTGATACTCCCTTGCCCTAAAAAACTCCAACTGCTCCTGATTCCTTCAACAATGCCAACAAGACAGTCCTCCAGGGTCCTTTGGCAGCTTCCTCTGCTATCCTCTGCTCCTGATATCCCAATGGAATGGGCTTCCTGTTGGCATTGGAATGTCCTGACAAGTCAAACATGAGGCTACCATTATATTTCATTTCTTCTTTGAAGGAACCTAAGAAATCCCCACGCATAATATAACTGTGCTGCCAAAAGCCACAATTTTGATACTTTTTTAATATTGCAGCATCCTTTCTTCAGACTACTTTTGCAGCCCATGAGGAAGGAGCTGAGGGTACAAGTGGTAAGAAATCTGCAGTACTGTTCTTAAAATGTTGCACTGTTTACAGTGCATCAACGGGTTGATTGGAGTGTAATCTGGTTCCTTCTGCAGTAATGTTACCAGCGACCTTTTTTTCTTCTTTAAAGGCTGGCCATTGGAGAGCAGAGCAGTTCTGAAGGTACTGGAATGGGAAAGAGAAGTGCCTTTACAGTATTCACCTTTGCCAGAGAGATGTTTTTGCTAATGGTGACCCCTCGACATATTGCGAGGGGTTTGGTCAGCTACAAAGGTGGACCAATCACATTTGCCCTGCTACTAAATGTGAAGAACCGGCTTGGATTTCTGATGCACCAAAATTTGCTGAATTATGCTTACAGGACTGGGTGGCAATTTGAAAGGAAATTGACTGTATTCTAAGATTGCCGATTAAGTGCCCCTGGAAGAGGAACAAGGAACCATAGAGAATTCCCACCCACTCCTAAGCCCCCACTACATCTCCAGAAAGTCTGGCCCTCATGTCCAGTGAGCAGCATTGAAAAGGATAGAGAAACAGAGACTAGCATCAAAAGTGTATTTTCTTCCCTGAACTTTTGGATTAACACCGCAAGCCAGTCACCTCTCCACTAATAAAGGACATGGTATTGTGTCTGTGAAACTGCTGGAGCAAATGCTTCACCCACCCCTTTTTCTCCTGGCTTCTGCAGAGTGGCTCAGTGCAGGGAGAGGCCACACACCAGGGGCTGGGAACATTAATGAGCATTTGAAATGACCAGAAGGCGAATGGACGGCTCTAACTTTCCTCAGGTCAATGGTTCCCTTTCCCTTCCCAGACCTACACCCAGCCACCAACCACCCCCATCCCTCTTCTGCACAGCTACTGTTTGCAAGAGGCAGGAAAGAGGTGTGGAAGAGGGGTGCTTTGGGTCTAGAGCAAATATAAAATGTCATAAAACTGTTCTCTCCCTAACTGGGTCCTTTTGGAACCTGAATCCCCTTTCCCTCCAGTTGGCATGGCTCAGGGACTGTCCCGGATCAGAGTGCAGGCCAATAACGCACAGACACAAGGGCACAGGGGCTGCTCATTAATATTCTGTTATAGCTTTTGCTAAATGCTTTACAGTGGTTCATGGGATTTCAATAAAATCGTTGATTTACAGCTGAGTCTCGCTTGGGGACCATGTTGGGGTTTAGTGGGGGATTGGCTGTAGCAAGGAGGCTGGCTTCAGGGATGTACTACTAGAGCAAGAGGAGATATTTCTGGGGTGTGTGGGGGTGTATTGTAATTTACCAGCCTCAGAGTCTGGTTCCTGCTGCGGCTCAGGATCCTCAGAAGGGCCTTCCTCAACCAGGTCCACTGAATAGATGTGCAAAGCAATGTGCTCCTCTTTCTCTGGGTCTCCCAGGGCTTGCTCACAGACTTCCTCAGAAGTCCCAGCTTCTGTAATAGAAAGTGAGAACCTGAGCCATAAGACCTAGCATAACAGGCCTGATATGAGGTCTGAGCTAAAGTTGCAGTCAAGCCTGCCCTTAGAAAGCAAAGTTAGCAGGAGCCAGGCGTGAGCCTGCTTACAAGTTCACAGAAACTGGCAAACGCACACATTCCAGAAAGGTACCAGAACATCCCAATACTCCAAAGATAATGAGGGCCTACTGACCCCTCAGGATGACAATATGGTGGAAAGTCCTGCCGTTTACTGAGATGGTCCATTTTCACGGGCATACTTGTCCAAACGAGGAAGCTGGGTAAATTGTGCTCAGGACCTAAGGCATATATGCCAATTTCCCTCACGGCATATATAGGTAAAACCGTCATCTTCCTGGGCGTAGATAGAGCCTAAATGTGTTATGGAGAGAGGAACTACTCCATAAAGTGGCCTCCAGGGGTATTGTAGGAAAAACGTACAGATGGATAAGGGACTAAAGCAAAAGAACTAAACAAGTCTGAATTGGGAAACCTTTTTTCAACATATATTCAACTGAAAATGCAATTCCATGGGGGACTCTAGCCCAGTTCTCTTTAAGATCATGATAATGTCCCAGTGAGATGAATATAGGAATAGGGATCACATTATTTGCTGACGACTGTGCCATATGGATCAAAAGCAGAAACCTTAAAAGTGCCACCAAAAGAATCAATTATGCACTTAAGAGAAGTGTAGAATGGGGAAATAGACAAAGCTATGGGCATGATCTTCACAAGGAAAATCCAAAAAGATATAAAGTATCTATATCAATAAAGCCAAATATAGCAAAAAATTCTAAATTCCTGTGTGTGGCGTTTGATAACATGCTCACTTGGAGGGACCATACTGAAAATATTAAAGATAAATGTAAAGGCAGAACTAACTTACTTAAATGTATTTCTGGAACATCCTGGGAAGCGGATAAGAAAATGTTGGTAATGCTATACAGAGTGCTAATTAGACCAATTATTGAGTATGGATGCCAGCCATTTGGATCAGCAGCAAATACAAATCTGAGAAAACTACACTATAGCCAAGCACAGGCATTGCATATTGCGTGTGGTGCCTATTTTATTATGCCTTTCTGTGTACTACAGATAGCAGCTGGTGAAATGCCTGTCTTAGAATGAAGCTCCTAGACATACCCTTTTGGGTCCAAGTAGTAGGTAAGAGTGGAAGTGACCACATGAACCTAATATATAATGATTGTTGGGAATGCGGAGGCCAAGTAGGACAAAAAGGTATTTTACATGTAAGTAGGGTACAGAAGTGAATAAAGTGACTTAATGAAAAGGAAGGATTGAAAGAGACCAAAATCTATAGCTGTGGGAAAACACTCTGTCACTGGAACCCCCACTCCCTCGAGGTAGATATGGAATTGTATCATAAAATAAAGAGAAGGCAAAGACTAGTAAATATCAGAAATATATTGACTTTCTATATCTGTATTAGTGGGGACACTATTGTCAAATAAATACAGATAACCCAAAGAAGAAGGAACAGGAAAAGTGGGAACAGCTTTCTGCATGCCCTCACTCAGACTCAAGAAAACCATATGGCTGACTAACTTTATATCCCTCTTTAAGGCTAAGCAAACAGGATTATGCTAGTACTAAACTGGGCTTTAGGAGTGCAGTCAGCTGTCATGTCCGAGTCCTTATCAGGGCTGCAGGCAATTTACAGTGGCAGTCAGACAACTGAAATGATATTCTTAATGAAATATTATGACTAAAAATAGAACTGGTGCACCTGGACAAAACCATAGTGATAGCATGGATCCTGGCATGTAAAAGGATAGCAGGCAACAAACTGGCAGACAAACTGGGAAAAAGTGCCACTAATCACAAACAACTTGACTAAGGTTCCCCAGAAGCAAACTGGAATTTAAGCACCTAATCAAAAAGGAACTAAGGAAGGAAGAGCAAGAACTGCTGGCAAGTGAAATGAAGGGGAAAATATTCTGAGCAGTATGCCCAACAGTTGAAAATGTTGATATAATCCAAGGCCGTGACAGGACGAGTGAAGAGGCTCTATTTAGAATTTTAACAGGGCAGGGTGGGTCAAACAGTAATTTATTTCTAATTACATGCAGAAAGATGGATTATACGTAACATGTACAATTCAGGAAACAATAGATTATCTCCTTTGGAATTGTATCGACTGTACCAGTGAAAGGAGGGGTTTATATAGAAAACTCAGAGGCTTTAAAATAACAGAATTTTTCCTTGCAATATCTACGAAGAACACAAGGAAAACAGGGGAAATAAAAAAAGCTCGCCTGCATTTCCTGAATAGCTCCGCGAAAGGTGCCAGACTATAAATCATGAAAAAGTTACAAAGTACGGCGCATGGCTGTCATAGACTCAGGAAGTGAGTCTGCTACAATAAGAAAGAAGAAGGGGGCTGGAGGGCTGCTCAGATGGCTGGTTGCCTGTGGTGGCTTGGCGGTGGCTGGGCCGCTCCAGCAGTGACTGTGGGCTCGGAGCTGGACTGTGATAGGACTGGGGTTGCTGAGGGTTTGTCTTCACTCACGACGGCACTGTCGGCACCGCCAGATTGATTTTGCAGGATCAGTCGAGTGGCAGTGGAGACCTTTCAATCAACCCGGAAGTGGACTTGGTAAATCTGCCCCTGCAAAAAGAGGAATGCTGTGTCAACGGAAGGGCATTTCCTGCCAGCGCAGCGTAGTGGGGACGCGGCGCTAACTATAATTTAGAAAGTCAATAGGAGATACACAAGCTACTCCACGTAACTTGCACATCTCCCATCGACTGCCGCCGAATTGCACGGCGCGCGTACACCAGGTCTTAGTCAGGGCATGGCAGGCTGCTGGCTGAGGCTTTGGTTGAAAGGCGGGGCAGAGTGAGAGAGCAGAGCTAACAGATGACACTGAAACCAGGCTAGACAACGAGGAGAGGGGAAGCACTGAGGAAGACTGGATGCAAACAAAGAGAGAGAAAAGGGTAGATTCTCTGAAACCAGAACAAGGGGTAGCAAAGAGGAGGGCACGAAAGGGGAATGAGGACAATGAAATAGTGAAATCCTTAGGTAAGGGTATAAACATAGGGGATATTAACCCCTTGGGAAATGCAGAGTGAGTTAAAAATAGTGCTGGAGATATAGTAAAAGCTAAGAAATAACCTTGTTAGTGGAATGTAAAAACAAAGAACAAATAGGGAAGCTCTTTAAGACAAAGATGCTTGGTACAATAAAAATAAGCTGTCAGATACCTAAATTCCTCACAGGAACAAAAGGGATATGTCATGGGGTAAGCCCCCCCCCATACTTCCTCAGTGGGGAGGTTAGGGAGGTGACAAGGCTGCGAAGTGACCTTGCGGTAGCAGTTTACCTGACTGGTCTCTCCCCAGTTGCGTATCTCAAGGGACTGGGTCAGAGTGACCACCATTGGGACTGGATTGAAGTCAGTAGTTGCCCTTGGGCCAGGGCTGTGTGGCCTAGTGGCCAAAGTCAATAAGCACCCTTAGGTAAGGGCTGTATGGCCTAATGGCCAGAGTTGATAAGTGCCCTTGCATCAGGGTTATGAGGACTAGTGGCTGGAGCCAATACATGCCCTTGCATCAGAGCTGTATGGCCTAGCAGCCAGACTCAATAAGTGCCCTTACACCAGGGCTGTATGGCTTAGCGGCCAGAGTCAATACTAACTCTTGCGTCAGGGCTATGAGGCCTAGTGGAAGGAGTCAATAAGCGCCCTTGCACCAGGGATGTGATATCACCTCAAAGGAGGTGGCATGGGGAGTTAGGAGGACGCAGGCCCGCCCGACATCACTGCATCCCAACCCAGGGCCCTATCCATGATGAGGGTGGCCCCCAGCCAGATCAGCGGGGATCCCACCTCAACTTACTGACCTGCTGCTGGTGGGAGGTACCACTCACTCTGTGCCCCTGGGCCACTTCCTACTGCTGCCCCTGTCACTGTTCTCTGGGACTCATCCAGGCCCCACAGTCCCCCCACATCGACATCTCACTGGGTGTCAGCCTCCAGACTGTCGACGGCGTCCCACAGGTCTCAGTTCAGTTCTCCAGAGTCTCTGGTTCCTCTAACTTGGGTTTGAAGAGGCTTGCAGCCAAGAGCTCCTGTGCAGCATCCTTCCTTCTCGGCAGCCTCCCCTGAAACAGGTAGGCTGCTTCCTTTTATCCTAGGGCAGCCGTCGGAGACTCAGCAGAGTCTGAGTGGCGGGGATTGCACTGCCCACAGAGTATGGCTAACTCTTTCAGTGCGAGGTAAGCCCACCCCATCACAGGGTAGGATATGGGGTGCCAGCTGAAATGTCAGCAGAGGAAATGAAGCAAGGAAGAGGTGAATATAAGGTGATAACTACTAAGAGGCTAATTAGAAGAAGGATGTGATAGCAAGCCCTGGAGAGATGTGCTGGGCACATTTGAGGGAAGAACATTATTAGACTGAGGCCTGGTCTACACTTGGAAATTAGGTCTGTACAACTACGTCACTCATGGGTGTGAAAAACACACATCTCCGAGTTACACAGTTAAACCAAACTAACCTCCTGTGTAGACAGTGTTAGGTTGATGGGCGGGTTCTCCTATTGATCTACGTACTGCCTATCTCGAAGATGGAGTATCTATGCTGATGGGACAATTCCTCCGGTCAGCATAGGTAGTGTCTTCACTGAAGCGCTACAGCGGTGCAGCTGTGCCGCTGCAGTGTTTTAAGTGTAAACAAACCTAGAGTAACTGTAGGATATCAGATATTCTGGTCTACACTACTGACCTATATTAGTATAACTATGTCAATCAGGGGAGTGTGGATTTTTCACACCCCTGAATGACATAGTTACACTGACCTAACTCCCCACCTAGTCAGAGCTATGTCAACAGGAGAGCTTCTCCGCAAACATAGCTACCACTTCTTTGGGAGGCGGATTAACTCTGCCGATGGGAGAGCTCTCTCCCATTGGCTTAGAGAGTATTCATGAAAGCGCTAAAGTGGCAGAGCTGCATTGGCACAGCTGTGCCGATGCGTTTTAAGTGTAGACATGCCCTAAGCCCTATATTCCTCCTCCTGTGAGATGCTTCAGGTGCCAAGGGTTTGGTCATGTAGCAACTAAATGCAAAGGGAAAATACAGTACAGTAAGTGTGAAGGGGAGCATTCATAAGATATTTATGAGGAAGGGACAAAACAAATGTGGCAACTGTGGAGGAAAAACACTGCTCAGTATATGGAGGATAAACTGAGGCAAAGAAAGCTAGAAATACCCAGAATTACTAATAATATTGAACATGCAGAAGCTTCTACGAGATACCTAAAAGAAATAAAATAAAGAAAAAAGAAAACCTGATAAGGGGGGAAAAGAATAGCCAGCAACAAATTAATAGGAAGGAAGTAATGAGTGACATTGGGATAAAATGATACTACTAATAGACTAATACTTATAGAAACAGAAATATGCTTTGAGTTTATGACTGAAGCAATAAACTGTACATCTCAAACAGGAAAGAAACAGAAAATGAGAACTGTAATTAAAGCTGCTGTAAAATATCCATGGGCTAGCAACAGATCAAGTGAATGACTTCATGCTTTCCTAAGTGAAGGAAATATTGAAGGTTAAAAGAATGGTGGAATGCTCATAGCTTTATAGCACATAGGCAAGAAGTAAAGAAAAATTGTATTGACATGAAAGGAAAGCCTGATATAACATGCATACAAGAGACTTGGTGAATAGAAAAAACTAGACTATAAAATCCTAGGATGTGTTTTATATAGACATGATAGAGAAAAAGGAGGGTAGGGGTGTCAGCACCTTCATTAAGGACAACTGTCTTGAAGTAAAAACAGTGAGAGTCCTTTAGCACTTTAAAGACTAAGGCTGTGTCTACACTGACCGTGGCAAATTCGCCGCCGTCAGATCGATTGCTCTAGATCGACTGAACGGTCTGTGTAGACCCGCTCAATTGATCAAGCAATTGATGCAGGAAAACCACCCTGATAAGTGGCATAGCACTGCATCGAAGGGAACGCTGTTCCCTTCGGCACAGCACAGTGTAGATGGCATGCAGAAGAGATGCAGTGAAGTCGATGAGAGATACGCAAGTGATTTACGTCACTTGCGTATCTCTCGTCAACTGCCGCCAAATCCGGAAGGTAAGCGTAGACCGGGCCTAATAAATTTCTGCAGGCATAAGCTTTCATGGGCTGCAACCCACGTCATCTTGAAGTAGAGGTTAAAAAGCTAAATATCAAGTATAATGTTGTTCAGACACTGATTCAGACCAATTCTGCATCTCTAAGACTTTATAATGTTTATAACCCATTCAGGAATCTAGAGGCTATGGACTGGAAAGAATTAATTGCAGATGTCACATGCCTCTTCATTAACTGTGGTGATCTGAATAGTCACAACAGATTGTGGGGAAGCAAGAAAAATGATAAAAACAGAAGCTATCTAGAGTAATTTTTTAAGATAATAATTTAGTAACATTAAATGATGGAGAATCTACCTGGACCAATGCAGTGGATGGAAGCCTCTCTTGCCTGGACCTGGGAGTAGCTTCTAGGAACATAGCAAGTAAACATAACTGGGAAATTTACAGGGAAGAGGCAATGGGTAGTGACCACTTCCCGACATTAATTATGTATAAAGGAAAAGGAAATACTGAAGATGAGGATAATATCCCATTTAGAATCTAAATAAAGCAAATTAAAGTGTCCTTAGAAACAAGAGTGAGGAATATGTGAATGAGTAATGTATAATGAAGATCCTGAGGAATTATGTTGTAATGTTACTAAGGGAATCATAAAGACAGCCACCGTAGCTATTCCTAAGATACCAGCACTACTTAAAAGGAAAAGTGCTCCATGATGGAACAAAGAAAGTGAAACGGTAATTAGGGAAAGGAATAAGGCATACAACAGCAAAAAAAGTCCTTAAATAGCAAGAACTTAATGAAATACAAAAATGTAGGCAGTTGCACAAAAGGCTACAAAAATAGCAAACAGAGAAAACTGGACAACACACTGTGGGAAAGTAAATACTGATGCCAATACATCAGAGGCATATAAACAAATCAGAAAAATGAAAGGCATAAAGACTAAGAGCCACATAATACTAAGCATTGCAGTGCAGGGCATCCAGTAATAAGCTCCAACAAAGATAAAGGGGAAAGTCTGGCCAGCATGTTTCCAAAAGTCAGTAATGGTGAGCTTCAAAAGACAGAAATTAGGGTTAGGAAAGGAACATTCATTAAGGATAATTATGAGATGATGAAGAAGTAGGAGGAGGTTGTGGATATAATTTTAAATGAAAACTTTAGTATAAGAGAACTCCAAAAAGTGATGAGAAGAAGCAAACGCACCACTCCAGGCAAAGACGAAATGAGCTTTGAAATTCCTACACTCCTAAGTGAAGGAAGCTAGAGGGTGATGCTAAAATTATATAATAAAATATCATGAACAGGTGAAATATATAAGGTTTGGAAACAAGTGATTATTGTCCCAGTGATGAAGCTGGGTAAGTTGAACTCAGGACTTGAGGCATACAGACCAACTGTCTTCACAGCACATTTTGGTAAAACAATGGAAATAATGGTAAGAGATTGATTAGTAGCATACCTAGAAATAGGTTCATAAATGGAACCCAGAGTGGGTTCAGAGGAAGTAGAGTGTGATTGACCACATTGTAATGAGGGAGACAGAAGCACAAAACAGCATGAGAACCAAAGAACTCATGATAGTCATCTTCCTGAACATACAGAGAGCCTACAATGTGTTAAGAAGAGAGGTGAAGTGGCCTCTGGGGTACTGTAGGAAAAACTTACAAATGGATAAAGGCCTTTTTAAGCAAAAGAACTAAACAGGTCTGAATAGGGAAGCCTTTTTCCAACATATAGTCAATTGAAAATGGAACTGTACAGGAGGTTCTAGTTAATTCAACCCTCTATAACATCACAATAACCTCCCAACAAGATGAGTACAGGAATAGGGATCACTTTTTTGCTGACAACTGTGCCATATAGACCAAAAGCAGAAACTTTAAATGCGCCACCAAAAGAATCAATTATTCACTTAAGAGAAGTGTAGAATGGGGAAACAGGTAGGGCTTCAAATTCTCCATAGACAAAATTATGGGCATGACCTTCACAACAAGGAAAATCCAAAAAGATATAAAGTTATATCTATATGACCAACAGCTAAATATAGTGAAATATTACAAATTTCTAGATGCGGTATTTGGTAACATGCTTACTTTCAAGGACCATACTGAAAATATTAAAGTGTAAAGGTAGAATTAACTTATTTTAAAGTATTTCTGGAATATCCTGTGAGTTGAGTAAGAGTATCATGATAATGCTATACAGGGTGCTAATTAGGCCAGTTATTGAGTATGAATTCCAGGTGTTTGGTTCAGCAGTAAGCAGAAATCTGAGAAAACTAGACTATACCAAGCACAGGCATTGCATATCAGTGTAACAAAAGTAACAAAATTTTCCTTGAAACGTCTATCAAGAATACAAGGAAAATGGGGCCCAGTAGAAAAAGCTCTTCTGAAATTCTTTAGGGATACTGGCAAATTGATGAGGCTCTAAGTCATGAACAAGATATGAAGTACGGTGCGTGGCATTCATAGACTCAGAAAGTGAGTCTACTATGTAACAAAACCCAAGAAGTAGAATAAGAAGGGGGTTGCAGAAATGGAGTCTGCAGGTACTCTTTGGGAACAGAGAGTTGGTGAGAATGAAACTGAGGGAGAGAATAAGTTCTGGGATCCTAGCCTTGAAAGGAAGTTTAAACCTAGAGAAGCTGTGAAGAAGAAAGGCTAGATAGATAAGACGAAACTCCAAGAAACAGCAGCAAGGAGTGACACTTAACTGCTGGTTATAGAGGCCCGGGTCTGGCACCCAGTGTGCATGTGTGCATGTGTGTTTGTGTGTGTGAGGGTGTGGGGAAAGGGGAAGAGGAGGCTGGGATCCCCTATCAGCTATTGGGAAGGTGGCATAAATCCTCCTGACATAAGGTGATAAGAATAATTCAGCGCCTTGAGGGATGTAAATAGGATGACGTAAACAGGATGAAATTCGGTGAGGATAAATGCAAAGTATTCCTTTTAGGAATGAACAATCAATTGCACACATACATAACGGGAAATGACTCCCTAGGAAAGAGTACTGCAAAAGGCATGTGGAGGTCATAGTGGATCACTAGCTAAATATGAGTTAACAGTGTAACACCGTTGCAAAAAAAGGAAATGTTATTCTTGGATATACTAGCAGGGGTGTTGTAAGCAAGACACGAGAAGTAATTATTTTCCTCTACTCCGTGCTGATTAGGCCTCAACTGGAGTGTTGTCTCCAGTTCTGGATGCCATATTTCAGGAAAGATGTGGACAAACTGGAGAAAGTCCCTATGTGACCTACCAGGGAAAAATTGAAAAAACTGAAAAAATTGGGTTTGTGTATTCTGGAGAAGACTGAGAGTGGATATAACAGTCTTCAAGTACATTAGCGGTTATTACAAAGAGGAGGGAGAAAACTTTTTCTCCTTAATCTCTGAGGAAAGGACAAGAAGCAATGGGCTTAAACTACAGAAAGGGCAGTTTAGGTTGGATATTAGGAAAAACTTCCTAACTGTCAGAGTAGATAAGCACAGGAATAAATTGCCTAGGGAGGTTGTGGAATCTCCATCACTGGAGATTTTTAAGAGCAGGTTAAACAAACACCTGTCAGGGAAAGTCTATAATGCTCGATCCTGCCTTAAGTGCAGGGGACTGGACTAGATGACCTCACGAGGTCCCTTCCAATACTATGATTCTATCCGATGACTGTTGGGTCCCAAGTCAGAGGACTGACACAAGGTCTTGGAATTGTTTATTGGACTTTTGTTTATTGAACACTGTTATCTTGAAAGGGGTGGACATAAATATTATGACCTGGCCTGAGGGCCAAGTTGGAGAACAGAGGTCACTGCAGTGACGGAACAACTGTCAGCAGGCTTCTGCACCACACCTGGCCATGAGGAGGCACTCCTGCGGTGAGTGAATCCCTTTACAATTCTCTATAACTCTTCTTCAAGCAGGTGAAGGTTTATAATGCATTCAGGCTAAAAGGATCATTATCAGTCTCTACTTGACATTTGATTAAACATGTCTTTGCAGACTTATTACAATGGATTCCTTTTTTGCTTGTTCTTTGTTTTAAAAAAAATTGACATATTTAGTAAGTAACATTATCCAGTTCAAAAACTCATTTAATGAAAGAACAATGTTTCTCTGTTCACTATATGTATTTTAGTTACTAACTTTTTATTAAACATACATAGAATTGTTGAGAATAGGAATTATTTTCTTATAAAATAATAAATATCTTATTAAAAGGTGTGAGATAGATAAAATATAGGAATTCTTCAGCATTGAAGCAGCATGATTATGTGTTACAAAAATATACATCTTATTAGAGTTATATCAATGTCTTTATTTTGGCCCATCTATTCTCAGGGTATTTCAGTTGTTAATCTGATACAGGCAGTAAATGGCTCCATTTCCCTTAATTCTTTTATTTGTTTCCAACACGCTCCTCTAGCTTGTGCCTATTTCTGCAACCATAGTGACTAAGTACATTTACTGACTGCAGTCACGTGAATTCCAAATAGGTATCTGTCCCTGTTAAATTTTAGTAAATCAGAACAATTTTGGCTTTCAGAGTACTAATTTGTGGGCTATACCCCTGAGATACTCTTACACTAATTCTCTAACATCAGACCAAATGTCTTTCATTTTGGCACAATCCCAGAAGTTATGAAAAAGATTTTTTATTGCACTGGATGTCCTCTAGTATTCTGCTGCAGAATTTGTGTCTACTCTGTTTTTTGGTTTGTGAAAATACTTCATCATTGGTGTTCTGTCCATGTGGGGAACAGGTATTGCTAAGGCAGACCAACCCAGCTCCCACTGGAGTCAATGGGAGTTTTTCAACTGACAATGGGGTTGTCACTGTAGTGAATATTATTATATCCTTCTAGAAAGATTTGCCAGTTAATTTTCTCTTCCAAGCTTAACCCCACATTGTCAGCATTGCCCTGCAGTTCTACAGAAGTAAAGTACATACATACGCCCTTTTTTTTTGGTTTGTTTGACCAGATATCTTATATTTAAAATTTCATTCCATAGTTTAATCTAGATTTATAGATAGAGGGCTATCTTCAGTTTTTATGAATTGTGTGGATAACACTAATTGTCAAAAGATACAAAATTCCTCTTTCTAGCTGAAGTGTTCTTTGTAAAAATAACACTTTGAAACAATTCAGAGAAGCGTTATTTTTAAGTTGACGGTGTCCCTTTAATTAATTCATTACATGAAAAAGTACCGTAATTATCTCTAAAAAGAGACACCTATAAATAGAAGTACTGCGCTGTCAAAATCATATATGGTTACATCATTAAGGGCTCTGAGCAGGAATCGTTGACACCTTGGGCTGTTTCCCCTTTTTACAGGCTGGGTATAATGCACACTCAACCTCAGAGAAGAATTCCATGCCAGCCTTGGGACAGGAGACTGTGACAATTCTTTTGCTGGTACAGAGACCTCTAGTGGCAAGTGTGCAGTTTTACAATGTACCCAAGATCCTTTATGGTAGCAGCTGCATAAGGAAAAGTTATGCTTTCTAAAAAATAGCCCACGTACACTTCAAAGACAGGAGAGAAACATTTCAGTGGCTATTCACTAAATGTCACAATTGGAAGGGAAAGTCACTGACTTACTGAAGGTAAAGGCCATACTCATTCAATTTCGGTAAGTTTTTCCTTTTTCCATAGTAGTCAATCAAGATTGCATGTTGTAATGCCATTTTGGAGCCATTAATGAGCCCTTGATTGGTACTAAGTTTTTGATTAATAAAATGGTTGCGTATGAGGAGGAATTAAATCAGCAGAGCAAAAGAGGAACACATTACAAGGATAATCCAAGATTTAATTTTTAAGACTGACATATGCTATGTTCAGATAACTTAATACAAATGTTAGTTTTCTTATATCCATAGTATCTAGGGCCAGAACTGATGGGACTGTAGGATCTGGGTCTTGGATTGTTTTTTGCCAAGGTTGGTGGAGCAATAATAAATAAATAATAATAAAAGACATTGTTATTAAAGCACAATAAATACACAAACATATTAAAATATATTCAATTACGTCATGCACAGTATGGCATCCAAAGGCAGCACGTAGGTGTGTATGATATGTCTAGGTTTTCAAGAGAAATCATGCGCTATCAAGGCTGGAGCTTTCAGTATTAATTTCCAAAAAACTGAATTAGTCACAATAATAGTGTCTTGAGATTTGAAGATATTAGTGAGAATATAAAAGCTGTCTTCCATTACCCTTTTGGGCACTAGACTCTGGGCACACTGTACTTCGGAATATTGTTTGAAAGAGAGATCTGTGTGCAGAGTTCTTTGTATTCTAAGGTAGGGTGTCTTGTACGTGATATGCAATAAGGCTTCCCTGAAAGCAGAAAGTTTACCTCATTATTATAGTCAGTTGAATTCAGCATCGCATTTGCACCTCCTTCATCTGTAAATTCAATCGCTGTACTTTTTTTAAAAAAAAATGACAGGATTTTTCTGGTTGAATAATGCTTCTGGGAATTTTAGGCTGAGTTTAGAGGATTTCCGAAATTGCTCTTTAATGGAAGTCGACATCTTTATAACAGCTAAACTATAGCTGTCTACACCAGGTGAGGGATCTAGTTGGACACTTCCTCCCCTCCTTTTCTTTGTCTCTGATAATGTTTGTGTAAGATTGGGAGGGGCGAGATCAGCTTCAAGGCCACATTCTGCTGTCATTGCATGGTATTATCTCCAGTTTTACCAAATTTAAATGGAAGGGGTATGACACCTGGTTTCATTGTTTCAGGTTACATCAAATCTGTATCCTGCCAGCTAGCAAATGGTCCTCAGCTTGGTAATTGCTTTCATTTCAGCAAAGTGTGCACAGAGGAGGGAACTGAGCTGCAATAATGAAGGTGCCATGGAAAGCAGGGTTATAAATGTGCTGGGTTTTAGATTCAGCCTAAGGGAATGAGTCTGATGGGCTTTGGTAATGAAAGAGAGAGTGAGATCTTACTATGGTAAAAGGTGAGTTCGGAAGATAGATTTGTGGTGGGCGAGGAAAAGGGATAGAGGGGCAAAGATAGGAGAGCATATACCACATGAAAAGAGAATGGGATGCTGGTGAGTAGAGGGAGAAGGAAAGGCATTATTTTAAAACTGTATAAACTAATAATTAGAGAAGAGACATTGGAAGGATGGAAGAGTAACTACATCAAGGGAAGAATAGGAAAGAATACACAATGGGAAAGAAAGGAAAAGAAAAGAAGGAAAAAATGTAATAAGGGAGAAATAAGTATTTGAGATGACAAAAGGAAACACAAATTTTACAGTGTTACCATAAATAACCCAATACTTTTAAAAATATGGTATCAGATTCTGTGCATATACTGAAGGAAATTTGCTGAAGTTGCCTATGGCTGATCCTGATCCAAGACAACTGGGCTGAGTAGGCAATGTTCTTCACCAGGGTCTACATTAGGGTTATTTTGGGTGGGGCAGCAGGAGGCCATATCAGGGCTTGTGTTTAGGTTCGGATTCAAGTGAATCTGAAATTGTGCAGTCTCCCTGCATGCGACTTCAGAAATGGACTGGAGATTTGAGGGAAGGCGGGTTTGGTAACTATGGCTTGTACTCATTTACCCTCAAAAGTGATTTTCATTCCTCTCATGTTGCATTGTTGATTCCCTCTCCTTTCCTCAAAACGCACTTTCCATGTGACACCATTTAAAAAAGAAGAGTCATTCCAGGGGCAGGTTTCCTTCCAGATTGCATTCTAATATTTTTCCGGTAGGATAGTTTGGAAACACCAGCAAAGCAACTGAGAATGGGATTCATCTCTTCTTTTACTCCCACCCCTCCCCTGCACCTTCCCACTGCAGATTACAGAGATCAGCACCACATTTGACAATGGAGGTAGATGGCAGACGGTGAACCATATTTTGGGGTGTTAGGGTCAAGCTCACCAGAATAGCTCTCATATCCAAAAATCCACATAGTTAGGTCCACACCCTCTTGACGCTTCATTTTTCCCAGAGCTGGGTATTGTGTGCTCTAGGTCAGAGTGTGAAGGAGGAAGGCCTAGGAACTTATCAGGAATTAAGCATGTTTGGTGGTGGGTGGCATCGAGAGGGGAGCAGGCTTGTGAAACAAGGGAGTGAGAGCAGCAGGAGCAAAGCAAGAGGGAAGGAGGAAGTCACTTTTCTTTTCTGTACTGGCTCCTGAACAACTGGACTTTTCCTGCTTTCTATTACCACCAGTGAACTGAAATCCAGAGGATTTATCCTGGTGAACCACACCTTGTCTATCTATTACCATAAGATCTGTGCCCCTTCCAGGTCAAATCAACAACAGTAGTGAAGGTACTACATGATTTTGTGTCTTTGGTTTGCCTTCCTTTTCACAGTAAAAACTCTGCCTGTTTTGTTTGGGCACAAATGCATCTTATAAGTTGACAACAAAAAGAGTAACCTCAAATGGGGAAAGGTTAGAAGCAGATTAAACACAGAGTTGTGGGTTAGAATGGATATTCCTGTCATCTTTGTTAGTGATTCAGAGGACAAAATTATATATATGTTTAATCTACCAGTTTGATTCTTCTCTCAAACACAGTGGTGCAAATCAGGAGTAACTCCAATGAAGTTACACTGGTGTGAAATTGAGAGATCAGAATCAGGCCCTGTCTTCCGGCTTTCGGGATACGATGGCACACCAGAGAGGGATGACAAGCAGGCCTGATGAAGTGGGAGGGGAACTTAGTTATATGTCAGGGATGGTCTTTTTTAATACCACTGAGAAGAAGGAGAATTACTTATATTTTATGTGTTTTATTAAATTATGTACTTGTGCCCCAAATCATACAAAAGGGCAATTTTTTTCACAGAGGATCTAAAAATTAAACATTTGCAGATGACACCAAAACAGGAGAGACTTCTGGAGACTGTGGAGGACAAACTAAAATGACAGCATGATCTGGAGATCTGTTAGAGATGGCTTCATATAAATGGGTTAAGATCTCATTTAGATAAGAGTCAAATAACATGCTGAAACAAACGCTGGCAATGACATGCACGCCTACCTCAGTTTCCCCTTGCAGAGTTTCTAGAAATAGTTCTTAAAAGATTTTTCAAGAGTATATAATCCTTGCGGAGTTACCTCCCAGACAAGCTGGACTTAGTAATAAGGTTGGTTGGAACACACCAAAGATCACAAAAGATTCAGGTTGCTTTTAGTCCTAAGAGACGAGTCACATACCCCAGGTCAATTTATACCTCAGATCTCGCACCACAGATAACACTTGTAGTCAATCCTATAGTAAACTAACTAAGGATTTATTGACTTGGAAAAAGAAACGAGAGAGTTATTTACAGGTTAAAGCAAGTAAGCATATATACACAAATCAGTTACAGTCCATGGTTCCCAAAGGTGATAGAATTGTAGCAATCTGCCAGCACTGAAAGTCGTTTAGGGCTTACTCATGCCACACGGCAGGGTGATTTTTTGCTTATGTTTAACAATTTTTGCCCCTCAAACTCCAGACAGCCTAAAAGATCCAGTTTCTCTTTGTCAGGGATTTTTATCCCTTCCACCCCAGGGTCCAAACTGATGGGATGGGTTCTTGAGTAATTCACTCCTTCTTGGAGGGAGTTGGGAATGCAGTCAACAGTGCCTCTGTTCTCCAACGCTACACAATACCTCAACCAGCCTTCAGTGGGCCATCTTGCATGCAAGATGTAATGAATTACCTTAATTAACGCTTCTCTTCCTGTTTGGGGGTTATAAAATTACAGAGGTTTACAGTGCAAGCGCCCATAG